>CM028137.1:694235000-695435000 GCA_016271365.2 Neoceratodus forsteri
CACCAGCGCGAATTACAGGCTTCTCGGCAGTTAAATGAAATGAAAGTAAAATCCTTACAGAAGAAAACACATGTAACAAAGACTTGTGTTTCCTTCTAAAAACTCCTTAGTTTTGTTTCAGAAATTCCCTTCTTTGCCGTTTCAGTCACTAAGACTAGTTACAATTTAAGGGAGGAATGGGTGGGGAGGCGGGGCTAACATAAATTGCGGAAAATGCTGAAAATGTAATTAAATGTTACAAAAGTTAAATTAACCAGTAAATATGAAAAATAAAACATAGTGAAGTGTGTGAACTCCAATTTTATGTACTCCCTCAGTGTGCGATACCCAGATAAACTCCGAGGGCGAAGGGGAATCACACTCCTCAGGTATGTATAAAATCCTCATTAACCACACTTCCTCATGCATTATTCTATTTTTTTTATTTAGACTGTGGTAACTGTGTGAAGCCCACTGGGACACAGCCCATTTACAGGGATGATCCAGACTTGACACAAGACAAGGAAGAGGTACAAATAGGGATAAGCAAGTCAACAATTACAATATAAGGTGTTTTGATTTAAATAATGTAAAAATAATGTCACAAACCCGATGTTAAACAGTATTCCAAAGGAATGATCTTTCAGCCTTTGTGTCTTGACTCCACTGGTGCTCCAGGTTCCCTATGAATTCAGCAACTGTTCTGAATTGTTACTGGCTGCTCGCAGGCTCTGATTTAAGGCTGTCACCAGCTATAAACTGGGTCTGCAGTGCCTGTATCAGATACATAACAACAAGTCTGAAAAGAAAAGAAAAGTACAGTTTCGTACTTAAACCGTAATGGTAGATCTTCGAGAGGATCTCTTGCAGCAGGTCATACTCTTGGGCATCCACCAGAGGGTGCTCTCTTCGACTGTAGCTTTTACCAGCAGTGTTGACTGGGGGACGCCCACAATGACATCACTCTGTTTGTGTCTATAAAAACGTGAGTGGCCCCTAGCAGCCTCAGTTCCCCACTGGCGACAAGCTCGTGAGGCAGGACACCGAGGGGAACCGAGGGGTCCAGAGGTACCTCCCATTGAAATAAGGAGGACAGAAGCAGATAGAAGCAGAAGATAGCTCTCCTCGAGAAGTAGGGGAAAGGAGGAAGGGAACGTGACCTGCTGCAAGAGATCCTCTTGAAGAGCTACCATTACGGTAAGTATGAAACTGTATTATCTTCTTTGAGGGTATGTCTTGCAGCAGGTCATACTCTTGGAATGATTCCCAAGCAGCTGAGGATGAAGGGCGGTCAAGACAGGAGGCCTTGCAGGACAGCATGGCCAAAGGCGGTGTGGCATCTGGAGGCTAAGTCAAGACTATAATGTCTAGTGAAAGTATGTACAGTAGACCATGTGGCAGCGTCACAGATGCCTGTTATAGATGCACTGTGGAAGCAGGTAGCAGAGGCAGAGAGGGCTCTTATGGAATAGGTACATGCAGTTCCAGGAAGAAGTTTGTTGTATTTAGTATAATGCAATGGGACAGCCAATTGGATAGGGTCTGCTTAGTAACAGGGAGGCCTTCTTTGTCAGGGACGAAGGTAACAAAAAGCTGTTTGGACTTACGAGAAGACTTAGTGTGTGCAAGACAGTAGCGCAGGATGCGGTGACCATCTAGAGTGTGCAGCAGAGATTCCCTGGGATTGGAATGATCCGAGTAGAGGACAGGCAGATGGATAGGTTGGTTTAGTGTAAACTCTAAAACCACCTTGGGAAGAAATGTCGGATTGGTACGAAGTGAAACCCGGTCCTTGTGGAAGACTAGGTAAGGCTCTGAGCACATAAGGGCCTGGAGCTCTGAGATGCGATGAGTAGAAGTAATGGGCATGACGAACACAGTTTCCAGGCCAGAAAGCATGTCACAGGTGGCAGCCGGTTCAAAGGGTTCTAGAGTCAATTTCTCCAGAATGAAATTAAGGTCCCAAGGTGGAACTGGTTTCCAAATGGGAGGCCTTAGGTGGAATATGCCCATTAGAAACATTTTGGTGAGGTCCAGCTGGGCCACCTGGCGATCCGCAATTGGCTCGTGAAATGCCAAATCGGCCAACACACAGACTTTTATAGAGGAGTAACTGCGCCCTTGTGAGGAAATGGAGGAAAGGTATTCAAGGATTGGTTGAACAGAGCAGGAAAAGGGACTGAGACCCTGTCTGGTCGCTCAGGTTGCAAAACGTTTCCATTTTGCTTGGTATGTCTTTCTGGTGGAAGCTTTTCTGGAGGCCAGAAGATTGGCAGCCACGGCAGGAGAGACGTTCTGTCTACTTCTGAAGGTGTCCTCAGGAGCAAGGCGCATAGGTGAAGGGACCAAAGGTGGGGATGCAGGAGAGATCCATGGTTCTGGGTCAGCAAGTCGGGCCGCAGGGGGAGTGGAAGAGGATCCGCCATGGACAATTGCTGGAGTAGGGGAAACCAGATCTGTCATGGCCAAAACTGGCGCAATTAGTATCATCAAAGCGGGTTCCAGCTGTAGTTTGAGGACAGCATGCTGGAGGAGTGGGATGGGTGGGAAAGCATATAGAAAATGGCCATGCCAGGAGAGGGACAAGGCATCCAGTGAGTGGCCCTGATCATTTGAGATGATTGAGCAATATTCTGGGAAGCCTGTGGTTGTCTGGTGAGGCAAACAGGTCTAGCGCTGGAGTGCCCCAGAGATGGAAAACTTTCAGGAACACGTCCATATGTAAGGTCCATTCGTGGCCCTGGGCGTGTCGGATGAGATAATCAGCCAGGATGTCCTGGGCTCACAGAACATGGACTGCCACTAGATGTAGATGTTGAGCCAGAGCTTGGTTCCACACACTGACTGTTTCGGGGCATACAGTTTGGGATTTTGTGCTCCTTGCTTGTTGAGGTAATACACCACACAAGTGTTGTCTGTTTGAACCAGGAGGGGTCCTGGAAGCAGGAATGGTCTGAAGGCCTGTAAGGCCAGGTGAACGGCACGCATCTCCAAGAGATTGATATGTAGAGATGCAGTATGGGCGTCCCACAGACAATGTGTCTGATGGAGACTGAGGTGGGCACCCCAGTCGAGGTTGGAGGTGTCCGTTGTTAATGTCTGAGACAGTGAAGGTGAGCGGAAGGGTACGCCTGTCTGTAAATTGGTGGGGTCCATCCACCAAGTCAGTGCCTTTCTGAGGGAAGGAGTCACCTGGAGGGAATCCTCGAAATCCCCGGCATCTTAGGGCCCACTGAATTGGTTGCATGTGCAGATGGGAGTTTGGTACAGTGGAAAGGGCTGCGGCCATGTGGCCGAAGAAGCCCATATACTACTACGTCGTTATGTAAGGAGCCGCTTGGCACTGTCTGGCAAGGTTGATGAGCTTGCGGTACCTGTCCTTGGGCAGAAAGGCGTGACTGGTGGCTGTATCAAGGATGGCCCTTATGTACTGGACTCATTGAGAGGGCTCCATGTTGGATCTGGCGATGTGGACAGTTATCCCGACCTCCTGAAATAACTGTAGAGTGGTGGTGAAGGAATGTTGGAGGCCCTCACAACTGGACACCTTGATGAGCCGGTCGTCCAGATACGGGAAGACATAGTGGCCTTTGCAGCATAGGGCGGCAGCGACGACCACCTGGCACTTGGTGAAAACCCTTGGTACCGAGGATAGGCCGAAGAGCAGAGCACAAAACTGATAGTGAAGAACCAAGAGCTGGAACTGGAAGTACTGACGATGGGCACAATGGATTTTGATATGGAGGTATGCCTCCTTCATGTCAAGGGTGCAGAGCTAGACCCCTTAATTTAGCAATGGCAGGACAGTGGCCAAAGTGACCATCCGGAATCTTTTGTATTGGATGTACCAATTTAGGGCCCTTAGGTCTAGAACAGGGCAAAGATCCCTGGTTCGCTTGGGTACTAGAAAAAAATGGGAGTAGAATCCTGTGCCCTGCTCTTTAGGAGGCACCAGCTGAACAGAACGCTTTTGAATCAGCAACAGCAGTTCCTCCATGAGTACCGGAACGTGGTCTGTGGTACGTCAAAAGGCAAGGGGAATGTGTTGGAGGGGAGGAGGTCAGTTCTAATGAGCAGCCCATACGAATAATCTGCAGGACCTAGTCGTCGGTGGTTATCTGTTGCCATGCCTCCAAGTGTAAGGAAAAGTGACTTCCCACAGCCTCAGATGCCAACGGTGAAGAACTGGGGAAGGATGGTAGAGAGTCAAAAAGACTGAGGGGTGGCCTGGGCACCTTTGGAGGTGGAAGCAGGAGGACGGCCAGCAGTTTGCTGAGTCTGTTGGCGTCCACAAGCCGACTGTCGAGTAGAACCATGCTGGAAGGAAGCCCATCTGAACTGGTAAGGTCTCCATTGAGACACAGGCTATGAGGAATGGTACATGCCTCACACAGTTCGAAATGTACGGCCCAAGGCTTGTAAATCATTTAAAATGGTTTCGGTGACAGAGACGAAAAGTTTATGTCCATTGAAAGGGACACTGAGGATCGTCTGCTGGACATCTGGTGTGAAACCAGAGACCGCAACCAGGCATGACAGCGAAGGGTCACACCCATCGCCGAAAGTACATGCCGAAGTAACCATGACATCAAAAACTCACAAGCAGATGACGACGGGACAGTCTTGCACCTGTTTTTAGGGTGGCCTGCAGCTGATCGGTTTCAGCAGATTGAGACAGCTTGGCAGCCACCTCAGAAGCCACAGTCCATAGGGTCTTTCGATATTTAGGCATATGCCCCATGTAATCGAGTACACTCATGTTTATTGTTGATGCTTGCTATATTTTCTTGCCCATTAGGTCCAACTTTCTCAACTCTCTATCCAGCAAGAGGGAGCCGAGATGTTTTGGACATTTAGTCCGGTCATGGGTGGCATTAATGACCACAGAGTCTGCTTGTGGTGCTGCCATAAAGAAAGGATAATCATTTGGGGCTTTGCAGAGGCAATCCACTTTCTTCGGAACTGGTGGCACTGTAGAAGAGTGATGCCAAGCTGTAAGGACTGCATCTGAATATGCTTGAATCTAAGGAGGGACCACAATGGCAGGGTCCTCCAGAATGTCCAGGTAATCTGCCAAGTTTTGGCGGTGTTTATCCTGTTCAGTTGTGGAAAAGCCTATCACTTGCTGCATCTGAGTCATGATGTCTATAAAAGTGGGATCATCGGGGGGCGAGCAAGCAGTGTATATAGTCCGGGGGCCTCTTCTATGGATGACACAGTGGAGGTACTGGACGGGGTGTGAACCCCATCACCCTCAGCCCAATCTTCCTCCTCATCTCTTTCATAGTCATTCGGGTCCACCCCTTCTAAAGAAGGCAGAGAAGAGGGTGGAGAAGGGTCCCTATGCGACCGCTTGGGAGGAGAGGACAAGGGAGAAGTGGAAGGCTGTGGTTGTAGTTGAGGCTGTTGCATAGCCTGCATAACCTGTAGTACAGCCTGTATCACCAAAGCCACGTCTACGGCAGACATCATCGACAGAGCAGGAGCAACAGGAGGAGGTGCCCCCTTGAAACTTTTAGCAGATGGGGCAAGACTGACGGCTTCAGGTGAGTCTGGGGGTAAAGGTGACAGCCCGGAACCCTGGGAAACCAAATCCTATGAGGGAACCACCGAGCCTCGGTATGTAATGGGCTTAGATGGTGGAGGCAAATCTGATAACACCGTCAAGCGAAACACGGCGTCCATGCTGGAGGACTTCATCGACTGGGCCTGAAATGGTGACATCTGAGAATGTTCAAATGCAAGCATAGTCAATGATGAGCCCTGGCCCATGCTGGCGGACTGGGTCATCGATGAGACGTGACCCATCGACTGTGGAGAAGCAGTCGTGGTCAAAACTGAGATGGTCTGCATTAGCGTCAACGACGGGGCAGGCAAGGCCATCGTCGACGATGCGATCTGTTCCTTAACGCGGGAGACCTCATAACCTTGGGCCAAAGACGCTAGAACCATTTGAGTTTTTTCAATAGGTGTAGGAGAGGACCGGCTCATTGACGGGCGACTAGAGCCGGCAGCCATCGATGGACAGGGGTGTCATTACCAGTGCTCGTCGATGGCTTCTCCTTCTCCTGATGCTTGTGTTTCGAGGAGTGTTTGGAGTGTGATGTTTGGGAGGTTTGTGAGGATGTTGACAGCGGATGGTAAGCAGAGCGGGAGTGGACCTCCTGCTTGAGGAGAGCTATGTCCTGCTCCATAAGGAATGTTTCAAGCTCTTGAAGATGTCATCAATGAGTTGCCTGGCTGAATTCTTGGCAGTGGGCACACAATCTTACATTGTGAACAGCCCCCAGACAGCAGACACAGACGGTATGATTATCGTACCTGTACATTTTCTGGCCACAACGGCACTTCCAGAATAATGAATCCGAAGAAGACATACGGTAACAAAGGAAAACAAGAAAATGGTAATAGAGTGTTGATTTCCACATCAGCAAAAACGTGTCCATAAACTTGCGGCAAGAGTTACACATGCAGCAAGCTGGAAGATGGCAGGAAAAGAACTTAGGCCACTAGGGGCCGACCACGTATTTACAGACAGAGTGACATCATTGTGGGTGGCCCCCAGTCAACACTGCTGGTGAAAGTTACTGTTGATGAGAGCGCCCTCTGGTGGATACCCAAGAGTATGACCTGCTGCAAGAGATACCCTTGAAGAAGATCTGATGTTTGCTCTTTTCAGCATTTCAGGCCCTCCACTTACTAGGGACAGCACCACACTTCTTCAAAGTTGTTATTACTTTTGTATAGCTCCTCTGAGTTACCTGGCTGCTAGCCATAGGAAAGAGATTGTACTGAACTTTAGAATTTTGGTATTTTTACTTCACTTTTTCTTCTCTTTCATGACTTGGTACCTAGGGCTCTCTCACAGAGCGGTGTAGTGCTTTGTTAAGAACAACTTATTACTTTCTTTTTTTTTTTTGTTTGCCTTTTTTTTAGGATCAGATCTCAATTACCCAAGAATTAATTTCAGTTCCTTAACTTGAGGCAACCACCAATACAACACTGTATCTGGTCAGTTGAGAATTTGACCAGAGGTGAAAAGAATTAGCTTACTTTTAACTTGGAACCACTATTTTGAGGACTTTGTGCATGTTCGTTTAAAGTCTCTCATGCTTTTTCTTTTCCTTTGTACTATTTTGTTTTTACTTGTCTGGTTTCTTCTTGGTTGATACGTTGGTTTCAGATCTACAGTATTTGGAACCATAAATGAAATTAAATTAATTTTGTTTAAATCACATGATTTTAAAATAAAAAGTATACAAGCAAGCATGAGGTGTGTTTTCTTTTCTTGGACCAGTAAATTCACTCTTCCTTTTCTCCTCCATCAGTAATACTTCTTTGATGATTTACACAAGGACACAGGAAGAGCTATGTGATCTGCCATCAAAACTCATTACAGGAAACTCACCAATCAATACACTTTAATGGCTAACCGCCCCTTCATGCATGGTACTTGGAGAAACAATCCTGCCATTCAGTATTAGATAATTCTGCCACTCCTATCTCGTAGTACGTCAAGTACAGTACTAAGGCAGAACTCCACAACAGCCTGCAGCCTCGATGCCAAAGGCCGCAGACCAACCGTCTTCCACCTGGAAAGTTTTCGGGTTAAAATCAATCTTAAGGGGAGCTCCTGTTAGAAAAGTTTGCAAAGTGTTGGCCCAGTGGGAGGGATGGCTGAGGCACTTGTGTCTCACCAGCTCCCATGCTGGCAACCCAGGTTCGGGAACAGACTCGGATCATTGGGGGTCAGCCGAGGAGGAGAGGACTGAGCATCCCAGAGGCTGCTCTCCTCCACCAGGGAGGGGTGGGCAAGTCGTCTCAGCCCATGACTGCCACTGGGTGAAGGCCCTGGGGTAGCACAGGCAATGAGTGACTCAATGGGAGGGGCCCCAGTTCTGTAATATGTGCATGCCTACACACACACACTTACGTGCTGCTGTGGTCCGGAGAGACTGGGCAGAAGACGGAAGAGGGCTGGGGCAGGCTTCATGAAGCTGTGCCTGCTCTCCTCTAGCCCACACAGCCACACAGCCTCTGGCATTAGAGATGCTGCAAAGTTTAACTTCACTGGTGATGTTCCGACATATTTGGAAAATTTATTTTCACGAATAACTGTGATATCCCACTTCACCAATCTGCCATTTCGCATTGAGTTTTCCTGGAGAAAGAGCACTTGTTAAGGCAAAGTCAGGTGAAGTCAGACAAAGTCATGACAAAGTTGGAACTCTGCCAGAAAATCTGCATAACTTTGCCTAAAAAAGTGCCACTTTGCCTCCCCAAAACTTTGGGAAGTCTGCACTTTGCACTTCACAAATTTGGCAAAATTTGCAAATAATTTTATTTTGTCCTCAATTTAAAAAATGGATTTTGGGGAGCAGAGCCTGTAGCCACCAAGAAAGCACATGTCTCCCCACAAGCTCCAACTGAGGCACCAGTATTTAACTAATAACTGCATTTCTTAGTTAACGAGACAGGCACGTGACCACAGAATCTATTCATTTCCTTTTTGTTAATTTTCTTTGTAAATATAGTCATGCTTGTGTTGTAAGTTGTGTTATTTGCAAAAATGGGCACAAAACCTGGCTTTCAATGTCACATGACCAAGCAGGCCTCATGGAAAATAATTAGCCAACTCAGATGCAGAAAAATGTTCTTGTGGGAATTTGTAGCTACAGACCCTGTAAGGCAGACGGCAGAGTGCCATTCTGAATACCTCAGTCAGCTTGAAAGGCAGAGGGGGCAGGGGTAAACTGTCACTCAAAGGGGCGAAACCACCTCCCTCCATCAGAGAGTGAATAAATCAGGGAGCTGAGATTTCGCTTGCTCTCTTGGACAGAGTAACATCTGAAAACCTAGAACCCTGCAGCTAGAGGTCTGGTAAGAAAGACAGCTTAGGGAATAGTGTTTTCTTCAGACAGCGGCAGGTAAATAAATAGGTTTTAAAGTGAGACTAGCTCAGATTCTTCTGTCTGCGAACTATCTGGTGTAACTCCAACTATTTTAATTTCTAGTAAACTGTAATCCTTTTGTCAGACTGTACATAAATCCTGTTGTAAATACTTGTCTTTTGATAAAGAATCATATTTTGATAGAACAAGTGACTGCCTGTGTATTTCTTAAAGGGAAACTCCAATACTGCTCCAGAGTGCAGCAGCAGCTGCTGCAGAAACACCCAGTTAGGGCTTTTAGCATAAAATGAATTTTTTTCCTTACCTGCTGCCTGGTGATTTTAATTAGAAAGACCCACTCCATCTATAATGGCTGCTGAGCCCCAGGCGGACATCTCGTGCACCCTGGGCGACTTCTGCCATGAAGGTTATGCTAATGATGGCTACCAACTGGACTCTACTTGCAGTCCGTCTCTGAAGGGTCACTCTACCCACAGTTATTGTGTTGACCTTCTTGACCGTGTGCAAACAAGGAGGTAAGAAATAGGTTTCCTGGTTCCTATTGGTAAAAACCTGGTGGTGGCAGTGAACTTGAAGTCCCTGTTGACGGGATTTTCATCACACTGGTGGCAAAGTGGTGGGATCAGTATTGCAACTAGCACCAGTGTGCTTTCCTGCGAGTCAGGAACTGAGAAAGAGAGAGAGAGAGAAAGATAGCACACTGGCGATGGAATGCCAGCAGAAATATATCTTAATAGTCAAGAAACAGGATTTTAAAAGGTTACAGTGTTTATTACTGTCTTTTTTTATTTCTAGACAGCTTAGTGCAGCATAGCTAGAGAATATGAGCTCTGCAACCTATGCCAAATTTCATGTACAGCAGCTTCGTGAGCTGTGTGCCGAGAGGGAGATTGTCCATGGAGGCCTGACAAAGAGTGCACTCATGGAAGCCTTTCTGGCACATGACTGCATGCAAGAGGGGCAGATGGTCTCAGAGGGGCATGGCCCCATCCCTGTGCAGCAGGCGCTCGCTAAAGATGGTGACACAAGTAATGAGATTGAGGTCCCAGCGGCTGAGCAACGGGGGCACCTTGTGGCACAAACTGGGGGAGCTGTGCAGCTCAAACCTGAGCTGAGAGCTGGTGCAGCAGTGGATCAACATCGGCTGGAGATAGCACTGAAGGATGCTGAAAGGGAGAAAGTAAGGCTAGAGGCAGAGGAAAGTTTGCCAGCACAAGATCCTGATGCGAGAGGAAAGACAGAAGGAATGAGCACAGAGTGAGAAGGAATGACAGCACGAGACTGAGATGGAGAAACTATGCCAGCAAACACCATGGCAAACCATAAGAAATTGCAAAGAGAGTTCAATCCACGAAGCCACGATTAATTCTAACATGTTCCCACCATACCGGGAGGGAGATGATCTGGATTTGTTTTTAAAATAATTTGAGAGGGTTTGTGGGCAGTTTAAATTGGACAAGGCACTTGGATGACCCACCTGACCCCATTGCTCACTGGCCGTGCTTTGCAAGCATTTGCTAGAATGGACGATAATGATTGTATGAACTGTGGTAAAGTTAAAAGAGTGTTACTAAAATGTTTGAACTGACTCCTGAGGCTTATTGATGGAAATTTAGAGAATTAAGAAAAGGCCCAGGAAATAGCTAGGTACAACTGCATCTCATAGAAACATAGAAGTTAACGGCAGATAAGGACCGCAAGGCCCATCCAGTCTGCCCATTTCTTTTTCTACCTTATAAATGTGCCATCGGCCTTTGCTCTGTCAGTGACCTATCTATTCATAGTCATTTGTATTGCTCCCTTATGCCTATCCCATGCCTGTTTGAAGCCCTGCACTGTATTCATAGCCACCACTTCTTACGGTAAGCTATTCCATGCATCTACCACCCTTTCTGTGAAAAAGAATTTCTCACATTCCCCTTAATCGGCCTCCCTCTAATCTCATGCTGTGTCCTCTTGTCCTGCTATTTTTCTTATATTTAAACATGTTAGACTCTTTCACCTTGTTTATGCCCTTAAGGTGTTTAAATGTCTCGATCATATCACCTCTCTCCTCCTTTGCTCAAGGGTATACATATTGAGCTCCGTTAATCTGTCCTCATATGTCTTCTGATGCAGTCCCTGCACCATTTTGTTGCCCTTCTCTGGACTGCCTCAATTTGGTTAATGTCCTTGTGAAGGTGTGGCCTCCAATACTGCACGCAGTACTCCAGATGGGGCCTAACCAATGTCTTGTACAGAGGGATTATTACCTCCCTCTTACGACTTGTGATACCCCTACTAATACACCCTAACACCCCCCTAGCCTTACCTACTGCTTTAGAGGTCTGCTTGGATGATTTTAGGTCATCAGTGATGATGATGCCCAAGTCTCTTTCTTATCTCCAAATGTGTGCCTATTTAGACCATTGGTTAGATGGGGCTAAGGCAAGGACTGTAAAGCAAATAAAAAATTTGACTGTAAGTGAACAATTTCTTAAAATTGTACCCGACAACCTGTGCATATGGCTGCTGGATCAGTCATGCAACTCTGCAAAGGAGGCAGTAGAAAGTGCTGATTTGTATATGGCCAGCAGACCACATTCGCAGCATAAGAACTATAGGGATGGGGCAGCACATGGTTTTAAGGGGACCCAGGGAGGGCAGCCTAAAGGAAACCAGCCCAAAACAGAACTCATCGGTTCTAAGGGGAACAAGGA
Organism: Neoceratodus forsteri; assembly: GCA_016271365.2. NCBI lineage: Eukaryota > Metazoa > Chordata > Ceratodontiformes > Ceratodontidae > Neoceratodus > Neoceratodus forsteri. The sequence continues at coordinate 694,246,591 of CM028137.1, forward strand.
GCTCGGGGCAAAGGAATGCTGGATTTGCCAGAGAGTGGGGCAGCTATCCTATGACTGCCCTAAAAAACAGACGCAGAGGGCAAAAGTCTGGGGGAGAGGGTGACCAAGACAGAACCCAGCAGTTGGTAAGCTGCGCACACACTGCAGTGCCACCAAACTCCACCAAGCAAATGCACCATACTCTAGTAAATGGGACAGTAACACACGGACTGAGGGACACTGGTGCCTCCATCTCCATGGTGAGGTGGGATCTGATCCAGGTGAAGCAGATTCTGCCATGGCAGTTCTCCAAGATTCGAGGAGTCATGGGTCCAATGGTCCAAGTACCAATGACATGAGTCTTCCTGAGCTGGGAGGGCAGTTATGGGGTACAGGAGGTGGGAGTTGTACTTGATCTCCCTGTGGATGTGATCATGGGGAATGATTTTGATCACAGGGAAAACCTAGTAGGTGTTACTACCCGTAGCCAGGTGTAACCCCCCTACAAAATGGGGGTTCCTGAAAAGTCTTCCTTGAGCTTGCCTAAATGCTCACTGCCAGGCTAGTGTCCTGCGTTTTGGCACTTTAAATGTGATTGCCAGAGAGTGCCTGTATAGCCTCTGTGTACTGTCTCTTTAAGAGCTGCCTGGATTGCAGTCATAAGTAATCTGAGAGGGAGCTCTGTTGAAAGATGTAACTATTTGCTGAAAATCATTTAGAATGATAATGATAATGTAGTTTATCTAACCTGCCTTCTTTGCAGCAAGGACTGTTTTGTTTATCTCCACTATCTTGGTCCTGGACTGCCAAATTGGACCAATCAGTACTGGTGGGACCTAAAATGGAGCCAGACTACAGGAGTTGTCTGGAGTCAAAATCTGTAGGAATTGTAGTTTTGGGCTTTTGCTGCCTTTTTGCACCTGAAGGGGGAGCCTTTGTTGTGACTGACAGACAGATCAGCCAACCAAATCTTTTGGATTCTGGGGAAAAGTCCCAAGCTTGCTGGCAGTTGAGTCTGATCTAAGTTGGGAGCTGAAGAAGCAACAGCTTGAGTCAAGCAGCCATCTGAGTAGCTTCGCGCGGGAGAACTGTAGAAAGGCCTGAGTTGTGGCCTGCATGTCTGCCTGCTGCCTGAGAGAGACAGAAGAGAATTATTTCAGACTAAATCCAAGTTTGTGAGAACGAAGTAAGAAAAAATTACTCACCTTAGTAATTCTCTTTCTTCCCAGTGATACTCAGATATTCTTGACTTTCTGCAGTAAGCCTGAAGGGTTGGACTGCCCGGAGTGAATGGAATGTATACAAATGATGGAATCATCAGCACGTGATAACTTTTCAAATGCTGCCCTATACTAACTACCAATGTTCTAAACCTCCTCAGATTTTCAGGAGCCTAAAAAGACAAGCAACCCAGTAAAAACAAAAAGTATCTGAAAAGGGGAAATAATTCAAAATGACCCTAATTTTGTCATAAGAGAAAAACTCCAACTGGATACAGAAACATTACTGAAAAGTCAGCATGCCAGCAAAACATGCAAAGAATAACACCACGAGCCTTATTTACCAACTTGTACTGCTATGTGGCAACATATATACTCATTGTGGTGTACCCTTTTGTGGTAGCGCAGCATGCGGGAGTGCAGAGGCTTGAGTTCTGGAAGGGGAGGTAGGGTGGGAAGTTATGAATACCTGAGTATCACTAGGAAGAAACAGAATTACTAAGGTGAGTCATTTTTTCTTCTAACCCCAGTAATACTCAGGTATTCATAACTTTCTGCAGACTACAAAGCAGTACCACTGGAGGTGGGCACAAAACATTTACTTGGGAAATAGACTCTGCAAGACTGCTGTACCAAACCTAGCATCACTTCTGGACTGGATATCTAGACTGTAATGCTTTGTAAAGGTGTGTACTGTTTTCCAGGTAGCTGCTTTACAGAACTCCACTAGAGGAACATCCCTTGCAGCTGCGAGTGTAGCAGCTGTCCCCCTGGTGGAATGTGCCCTCAACCCTGTTGGGGGCTCCCTACCAGCTTTTGTGTAGCAGAATTGAATACACTGGACTATCCAACGAGAACTAGATCGTTTAGAAGCTGGATTACCTTTTCGCACATCCCCAAAGGTCAGAAACAGATGTTTTCTGTCCTGCCTATGGTCCTTAGTGGCTGTAATATAGTAACTAAGAGCTCTCTTCACATCCAAACTATGAAGTCTTCTTTCACCAGAAGTGGAATGCTCAGTGAAAAAGACAGGTAGGGTAATGGATTGGTTGATATGGAAATCAGAAACTACCTTTGGTAGGAATTTTCTATTTGTTCTCAAAACTACCTTATCTCTGTGAAAGGAGATATAATCCTGCTCCACAGAGAGAGCTTGTAGTTCACTTATTCTTCTTGCAGAAGTAACTGCCACTAAGAAAACTGTTTTCCAAGTGACATATTTAAGTTGAGCTGTAGCCATAGGCTCAAAGGGGTGCCCCATGAGCTTGGCTGTACAAACATTAAGGTCCCATGCTGGCACCAGTACCCCGTGAAAAGGGGAGCAAATGAGCCAAACCCTTGAAGAACCTTTTAAAAATGGGGTCTGAAGCTAGTGATACCCTAGCACCAGCAGAAATGTAAGCAGACAATGCTGCAAGGTGTACATTGAGTGAATTTGGTTGTAGACCTACAGAATGTAAATGAGAGAGGTTATCCAAAACAGCTGGAACCCTAGCCTGTAATGGAATCAACTCTTTAGTCAAACACCAGATGGAAAACCTTTTCCACTTAGAGGAATACGTTTTCTTAGTAGAGGGTTTCCTATAGCCCCTCAGAATGTGAAGTACCGATTCAAAGGGTTGCTAGTTAGCATACTGTAACTCCTCAAGAACCAAGCTTTGAGATTGAGGGACTTGAGGTTCGGGTATAACAGGGTCCCCAGGTTGGAGGTCAATAGATTGTGCCTCAGAGGGAGTCTTATCGGTTTGGACGCAGACATTGAGAGCATTAGAGAGTACCATGGCTGCCTGGGCCAGTCTGGAGCTATTAGAATCAGGGATGCTGAATGGGACCTGAGCTTGAGCAACACTGTGAAGAAAAGGAGGGAAAACGTAGAGGAACCTCTCTGACCAATCTAGAGTCAGGGCATCCAGTGGCAAAGTGCCCTGATCTGGTGGCCTGCAGCAATACTGAGGCAAGTGGTAGTTCTGGTGGGATGCGAACAAGTCCACCTCTGGAGTGCCCCACCTTCGGAAAATTATGTCCACCACCTGTTTGTTCAGAGTCCATTCATGATGGGCCTGGTTGATTCGACTTAAGGCATCTGTCAGGGTATTGTCCTTTCCTGGTAGATGTACTGTCTGCAAGGAGACTCCCAGAGAATACGCCCAGGGTCCAGATTTTTATGGTCTCTGTGCAAAGGGGCCCTGACCTGGTGCCTCCCTGTTTGTTGATGTAGTACATTGTGGTGGTATTGTCTGTTCTGACCTGTACCACCTTTGACTGTACCAGTCCTGAAAAAGTTTTTAAAGCCAGAAAAACAGCCCTGAGTTCCAACAGTTTTATGTGCTGGAGGGACTCTGAAGCTGACCAGATGCCCTGTACTGTATGATCTCCCAAGCGGGCGCTCCAGCCCAAAAGGGATGCATCTGTTGTGAGAACAACTGAGTGGTTGTCCTTCTGGAAGGGAGCACCTTCCCTTAGATTGGGAACTTCTTTCCACCACTGCAAAGTCTGCAGCAGGGTTCTTGTGATCGTAATGGGTTTTGACAGAGAATCTTTCCCTTGACTCCAGTGAGCCCTGAGGTGGAACTGAATGTCCCTCATTCGAAACCTTGCACCCAGCACTATGGCTGTGAATGCGCCATATGACCCAAAAGTTGCAAGAACTGTCTTGCAGGCTTGCTCCTGTTCAAGGTGAAGGAATCTGCCACTAGCTGAAGATTTCTGATCCTGTCCAGAGGAAGGTAGGCCCTGCCCTACAGGGTGTCTATCTCTGCCTCTATGAACTGCAACCTTTGTGCAGGAGTTAGGACTGACTTTTCGAGATTGATAACGAATCGTAAGGATTCCAAGAGGCCTTGAGTAAGGCTGAAATACTGAATGACCTGTTACGGTGATTTGCCCACCAACAGCCAGTCGTCCAAATATGGAAAAACTGACACATCTTGCCTTCGAAGGTGTGGTATCACTGGTGCTAGGCACTTTGTAAACACCCTTGGGGCCGAAGAAAGGCCAAAAAGCAGGTTTGAAAATTGGTAGTGACCAGAAGGGAGTTTGAATCTGAGGTATTTCCTGTAAGACTCCTTTATGAGAATGTGGAAATAGGAGTCTTTCAAGTCCAGTGATGCCAACCAGTCCCCCCTTCCTCTCAGTGGGCTTGGGACAGGTTCTACTGCTTTTAAAAGTAGCAGTTTCTGGACCTCTGCCTCCAGTAGAATCGTTTCTGCCAGGGAAGGTGCACTGAAACCCTTGGTTGTAAAAGGAGGAAGGGATCTGAAACCCAGAGACAGACCCTGACCGACTACCTCCAGGACCTACTTGTCTGTGGTAATGGTCAGCCAAGCCTGGAGAAAGTGGGAAAGTCTGCCTCTGACAGGGAGTGAGGAGGCGGCCTGTACTACAGGGAGTCTGCTTAGTTTGGGGTGGAGGTTGTGCTTGAGCTCCACGCCTAGACCCCCTTCGACCCCTACCCCTAAAGTACCCCTGCTGTGGGTACTGTTGGTACTGGGGTATGGCCACTGGCTGGAAAAAGGGCCTGGTGTGGAAGGACCTGCCCCGGCCTCCCTTTCCATAAGGCCTGGTGGATGGAGAAGCTCTCTCTCTGCTAGAGTTGCTCCTATAGGTGGCCTTGCACTCAACCACCTTCTTCATGTATGCCACAGTGGATTCTCCGGAAAGAGCATTTCCCTCTAATGGAAAATCCAGGGCCTTAGACTGTGTGTCAGCAGTGAGATTTGTGGCCCTCAGCCAAGCAAATCTCCTCTGGGCTACCATATTTGCCATCCATCTGGCTGCAGTATCGTTGGTATCAGCAGCCATCTGGAATTGGTACTTAGCTGCCTCTAGCCCAAACCTAGCTGTTTCTGCTAGGTCATCAGACAGGGATGAGGGAGCTTTCTGTGAAATGGCCAATACTGACTGCCACAGGGACTTTTGGTACTGGGTAGCATAGGCCTGGAAGTTAGCCTGCCGCATGGCTAGGGAGGCTGACAGGTATCCTTTCCTTGCCATGCTATCTATTTTCCTAGAGTCCTTATCTGGTGGGTGGGATGCCAGAGGGACTCTAGCCTTATCGCTGGCTGCCTGTTGGATGATCCCTTGGTGATCCAGATGGGAAAAGAGGAACTCTTCCTCTTCCCTCTCCAATTGATATTTCTTGTCCAGCCTCTTATCCAGAGGGGGGACAGAATTTGGGGTCTGCAACAACTTTAGAACAGCTTTCTTAAAACATTTACTGACTGGGAGGAGGAGGGCTTTGGTGGGAGTTAAACCCATCATCTCCAGATATTCTATTTCCTCCTCATCCTCCACTTCTTCCCTTGTGGAGATGTCAAGGGCTTCTGCCATTTTTCTCACAAAGGTAAAGTGAGAAGAAAAATCTTCAGATGTCCTGGGGGGAATCCAAAGTCCTGCTCAGGGGAGACCTCGGGCAAGATGGGTTCCCCTTCATCCTCCTCATAATCACTGCATTCCTCCTCTTCAATAGGAGGAATAATGCCAGGCTGACCTGCCGTGACAGGTGGCTGCTGTGCTGTGTTATTCAGGCTTTGCAGGGGCACCAAACCCTGCAAAGCCTGAATAACTTTAAAAGCCTGTGCAATTTCCAGAGAATTTGGCATGACACTCGCAGATACAGAAGTCCCCTAGTTAACATTTGGGGGTTCAGTATGCTTCAGCTTGCGTGCTTTCTTAGAGGGAACTGGGGAGCTAGCCGGTTCAGAAGACCTCTTAATAATTTTAATCACCCGTAACAGGGGTGGAAGTAACAGTAGGTGTGGGTTCAGCCACAGTAACAGAGGGTATCGGCTGGTCAGAGCCAGAGGGACCCATGGGGAGCTTTTTCTTTAGCCGTTTCAGGCGTTTTTCAGTTGTTTTTTCAGGGAAAGTCAGGCAGACTTGACAATCCTCATTAAGATGCTCATAACCCAGACAAGCGACACACATAGTGTGCTTACCTCCCTTTGCAAAAACGTCCCCACATTGTGTACAATTCTTAAAACCGGGCTCGCGGGTCTTTTTCTTCGTTTTTTCGGCCATTTAAATTGACAAAAAGAGAACTGCAAAAGGCAAAAAAATACAGGTTACTCACCTGTAACAGGAGTTCTAGGTATGGTAAATGTTGTTCATCCACACTGTCTGGTAAGTTCCTCGCCGCTTTAAATCTTGCCGGAAGGTCTTCAAGCTGGCTCCTCCCACCCACCCGGGTGGTAAAACTCTCAGCTCTGCCCCATGACGCCAGATCTAGCCCACTGGAAGCCAGGTTGTGCGTCAAAGCCAGGGAGGCCAGGTGGGTCATGTGGATGAACAACATATACCATTCCTAGAACTCCTGTTACAGGTGAGTAACCTGTATTTCTAGGGACATGGATATGTTGTTCATCCACACTGTCTGGCAGACTCCTAGCAGTTCTCCGGAGGAGAGAAGCAAGCACACCCCCACTTAGGAATAATGACTGGAGAACCGAGGCCCAAAACCAGCATCCTGGGCGTGACTCAAGGTCGATGTGGTAGTGGGTGATGAAGTGTGTGCTGACTTCCAGGTCGCAGCCCTGCAGATTTCCTGGATAGGGACATCCCTGGAAGCAGCCACCGATGCAGCGGTATGGCGGGTAGAATGAGCTCTTATCCCTCTGGGAGGCTCCATGCCCGCCAACCTATAGATCTATGCAGGAGGTGACCCACCTGCCTATCGTCCGCTTGGCTGCAGGTCTGCCAGGTGCGGCTTCAGTGTAGGTGATAAACAGCTGGTGAACCTCTCCCCGAACTTCAGCCGTCTGCTCCTTATAATAAGCGAGCGCTCTTCTAGGGTCCAAAATATGTAGCCTATATTCGGCCTCCGAGGTATGACTGGGGTAGAACACCGGCAGAGTCAACACCTGGTTAAGGTGAAACTCCGACACCACCTTTGGAAGGAATTTCGGTTGGGGGCGCAGGACAACCTTGTCCCTGTGGAAGACCAGATAAGGAGACTCGATGGAAAGCGCCTGGAGCTCTCCCATCCTTCTGGCTGACGTGATAGCCACCAAGAAGGCGGTCTTCCACGACAGGTGAGAGATGTCACACCTGTGCATCGGTTCGAATGGCTTGCCCATGAGATTAGCCAATACCAGCAGTAGATCCCACAGAGGTGGAGGTTCTCACACCGAAGGGGATATGTGATCAAGGCCTTTGAAAAAGCGCCAGACCACCTTCTCCTGCGCCACCGACTGCTTCCCGGCCCGCGCCTGGTAAGCAGAGATGGCTGCCAGGTGCACCTTGAGGGTCATCAACCGAAGCCCTTGCTGAGACAGGGACCACAGGTAGTCCAGAATGCTTGCCAAGGAACAGGAGGAAGGGTCCAGGCCCTTGCCCTGACACCAAATGGAGAATCTCTTCCATTTAAAGGTGTAGCATTTCCTGGTCGACTCCTTACGGGACGCCTCAACAACGTTGAGGACCTCGTCGGAAAGACCCAAGGCCTGGAACTCTAGCCGCTCAGGAACCAGGCTGTCAGGTGCAGGGATTGAAGGTCCGGATGGAATACCTTCCCCTGATTGACTGAGATCAGGTCTGGGCGGGCTGGAAGCCACCTCGGGAGCCTGGAGCTGAGACTGAGGAGATCTGGATACCAGAACTGGCGGGGCCAGTCTAGGGCTATCAGAATCACCTGCGCCTTGTCCCTCTCACCTTAAGAAGCACCTTGTGGATCAAGGGGAATGGGGGAAAGGTGTAGAAGAGGCCCGGGGTCCACGGCCTCGAGAAGGCATCCTCTGCAGTGAGCCCTGCTGAGGGGGCGGGCATGAAACAGTCTCAGCTACGCATTCTCCCTGGAGGCAAACAGGTCCACCTGAGGCGTGCCCCAGTGGGAGAACAGATCTTGTACTACCTCCGGCAGGAGAGACCACTCCTGGGATGCAGCTCCTATCCGGCTTAGGGCATCAGCCAGAATGTTGTAGGCTCCTGCCACATGGATGGCAAGGAGATCCGCCTCCAGGCTGCGCACGAGGGACCAAATGCGGAGAGCTTCCCTGCACAGAAGCATGGAGCGGGTCCCGCACTGGCGGTTTAGGTAGTACATTGTTGTGGCATTGTCCGTCTGGACCTGGACCACTTGACCCCATATAAACGGAGCGAAGGCGGTGAGGGCTAGATGAACCGCTCGAAGCTCCAGCAGGTTGATGTGGCATCGGGACTCCTGAGGGGACCAGAGGCCGTGCGCTCTGTGCTCCCCCAGATGGGCACCCCAACCCATCAGAGAGGCATCGGTCGATAGAGAGACCGTCAGCTCGGGACGGACGAACGGGATGCCTTCCTGGAGATGTGCTGGAATGGTCTACCACTGGAGGGCGTTCCACATCCCCTGGGTCACTGTCACTAGCTGATCCAAGGGATCGGAGTGCTGAGACCATTGGCCAGCCAGCCCCCACTGAAGGGGACGCATGTACCAATGGGCCCAACGGACCATGCTGGTGCAGGCCGCCATGAGGCCCAGGAGGCGCAGGAAGTCCCAGGCAGGGCGCAACTGCCCAACCTGAAATGACTGGGCAAAGGAGGAAAGAACCTCAGCCCTGTCTGCCGGGAGCCATGCTCTGGCTCGTAGAGAGTCGAGCTCTGCCCCGATGAACTGTATCACCTGCTTTGGCACGAGGTTCGACTTTGCCTCGTTGACGAGGAGGCCAACCTGAGAGCAAACCTGGAGGGCCAGATCTCTGGACCGCTCCACCTCCATTCTGGAGGAGGCTGCAATCAGCCAGTCGTCCAGGTAGGGGTACACCCGGACCCTTTGGCGTCGCAAGAATGCTGTCACCACTGCCATGCATTTGGTGAAGACCCTGGGAGCTAGGGAAAGGCTAAAGGGCATGGCCCAGAACTCGTAGAGGGATCTCTCTGCCCTGAAGTGGAGGAATCTCTGGTGGGACGGACGGATTGGGACATGAAAGAACACGTCCTGGAGGTCCAGAGAACAGAACCACATGCCTCGTTCCAAGGATGGAATGATCTGAGCCAGAGTGACCATCCTGAAGGTTCGAGACCTTAGGAACCTGTTCAGGTCATGCAGGTCTAGAATGGGGCGCCAGCCCCCCATCCGTTTCGGGACCAGGAAGTACCTGGACACAAACCCCGGGTCTGGTGGAGGATCCGCCACCTTCCTGATCACCTCTTTTTCGAGGAGCAGGGCAATGTCGGCTCATGCAGCCAACAGAGAGGCTGTGGACCCCGTAGCCCCGGGGGGCGATCTCGAAAGGCGGGCCTGCTCGAACTCAGAGGCAGGCCCTTTCCTACCACCTCCACACCCAACGTCCGTGGTGATAGCGGACCAGGCGGAAAGGAAGTGGCGGAGCTGTCCCCCCACGGGGGAACCCAGGGGGGAGTGATGAGGCTGGGGGCGACACCCATCAACCCGTCACTGGGCAGGCTTGGAGGAGGGGCCGGCCAAGGGACCCCCGTGGCCTTTTCCTCCCTGCTTCCTATTAGAGGAAGCCGCAGGCTTGGTTTTGGGATGCCAAGCGCGAGCCTGCTGGCCCTGATGCTGGTGTTGCTGGGCCGGATGTGCCGCAGGCGCAGAAGGGCAAAAGGACTTACATTGCTGACGACGGCTCTTGTCCTTCTGGGCGGAGGTGACCGAGTCCAGGGTAGCATTGGACTTTTCGATCTGCAGGAGGTGGCCTTCCACTCCAGGGCCGAACAGATCAGTCCCCAAGAAGGGAACGTCCGCCAATTTGTGCTGGGTATCCACCGTGAAGGTGGATATCCTCAGCCATGCTCTGCAGCGCATGGCCACTGCGGTCGCTACTGATCTGGCAAAGGAGTCTCCAATGTCCAGAGCCGTTTGGAGCTGCTGTTTCGCCACCGCCCTTCCCTGATCCCGCACCTGCTTGACTGTGGTCAGCAGGTAGGCCGGGAGTTGAGGGATCACCTCATCCAGGGAGCCCATGAGGGTGTGGGAGAAGTGTGCCATCAGCACGGCCGAGCTGGCCTGGCGGAGGCCTAGGGAGGACGCAGCGTACACCTTGCGCCCGGCATAGTCCAGCTTTTTGGACTCCTTGTCGGGAGGCTTATCCACATCCCTAGCATTCTCGGAACACCGGAAAATGTTATCGGTGACTAACCCCTCCACAGAGGGGTGCTCCGAAAAACCGGACAAAGAGCCGGTAGGGACTGCATACTTCCTGGCCAAAGGCGCAGGGCAGGAAGCCGGCTGCTGCCAGAGCTCCAAGGCTGGGCGAACAATGGCTTCAGCCACTGGAAGGCCTCCGTGGGCGAATCCCCCCGGTCCAGTATCTCCGTCAGGGGATACTTGGCCCACTTGGATACAGGCTCGAGCTGCATCCCGGTGGACTTTGAGATGAGCCACAGCAGACCCATGAACGACAATGGGCTCTCGTCCATCGACTGCCCCCCGGAGGACTCCAGGTCAAGGGGCCCGGAAAACAGGAAGGAGTCGTCGTCAGACTCCGAGGAGTCTGCTAAGAGCTGCCTGGGGCCTAAGCCACCCTCCACCTGCCGAGGATGGTCGGGAGTGAGGGTGACCGACAACCTGTGGGGCAGACCCTGACCCGACTGAGAGTCCTTGGTCGGCGCCTCCGATTTTGGTTGTGGAGGCAGAGGTTCCACCACAATCGGTGGGGCAGCTGGTTTCGGCTGAACAACCGGCCCAGGCTTGGGCACCTCGACTAGAGCGAGGGGTTGTTTCGGCCTTTCGGGCGACAGCCACTTGATGGCTGGGGAAGGCGAAGGGGTTGGCTTGTTCCCGAACAAAAGTAACTGCTGCCACATTAAGTCCTCGTAGCGTTGACGCAATTTGCGCCAAAGCCTCTCCTCTTCTGAGGAGGAAGATGAGGACGAGCGGCGCCGCGGCTTACCTCGGTGCCGAGACCGCCGATGTCAGCGGGATCGGCTGGACCGAAATGAGGTCTGAGACCGAGACCCTCGGTGTTTCAGAGGGCGGGTCTGGGAGTGGGCGGGGGACACCTGCTCTTTCCTCGGTTCGGGAACCTTGACCGGGGACTCCGGCACAGGAGGCGCAGGCAAGTCCTCGGTCTCCACCGGGGGAACTGGTGAAGAAGGGTTGTCGGCTTCACCAGTCAACAGCCTGTCCGACGGGTCGAGAAAAATCTTGACCGCGTCGACGGGTGTCTCGGCCGGCTGACCTGACAGGGACACCGTGAAGCCAGCGGCCTTAGCCGCAACCTCGACCGAAGTCAAGTGTCGACTGTCCGGGGAAGGGGACCTCTCCCGCTCCCACGAACGTCGACGGTGGGACTTACCTTTCGAGTCCTTCTTTTTGGACTGAGAAGAGTGTCCCCATGGCCCCTCTCCCTTCGTGGAAAGGGATTGGCAAAGTTCCTTGAAAGAAGCTGTGTAGGAGGATCCCAGAGAGAGCGGGATAAATGCCACAACCAAGGAAGATGAGGATGCGGCCTGGACCGCCTCCTCCTCGAGGGCGATCATCTGCTCGAGTTGCTCAGCCGAGCCAGCCGCCGCGGATACCGCCCAACGGGCCTCCTTGGACTTCACCGTGGTAGCGCTTCGGGCGCCCAAGCTGGAACCGGGCAGCGCGGTCTTCTAGGACGCTGGCCGAAAACGATCGACATAACTCGCAGGCCTGCGGGTCGTGATCTAGGCCGAGGCAGTAGACGCACGTGAGTGCGGGTCCGTCCTGGACATCTTCTGCCCTCATGGGCACCGCCGAAATCCGGGAGTCGATTTGTCCATCGCAGCCGCGAGGGAGTAATTAGACCGAAGTCTTGAGAACTTTAGAATATTTTTGGGTGAACCGAAGAATTAGGATCCAGTCTATATGGAGAGCGTTAAGGAGGGAACCTGAGCTTCCAAGCAGTAAAGAAGATCTGGCATAATGGGGCGGAGCCGAGAGTTTTACCACCTGGGTGGGTGGGAGGAGCCAGCTTGAAGACCTTCCGGCAAGATTTAAAGCGGCAAGGAACCTGCCAGACAGTGTGGATGAACAACATATCCATGTCCCTAGAAATGTAAACAACAATAATGCGGTATGTTCGGTTCCGGAACCGAAAGGGAACCGGAGGAACTGAACCGATAAAAATTCTGGAACCGGTACTAACGGTTCAGTAACCGACAACTTTGGTTACAAAAAAATACTTTTAAACAATATTTTAAAACAAAATAAAACGGGTTTTGCGGTAGAAAACCCCTAGGCTACAAAAACTAGCCCGGTTCCCCCTCCGGTTATCCAGAACCGAGAGGAACCGCCAAAAAAACTAAATTATTACAAAAACAAGTTTAGCTAAATAAAACAATTAATATAAGGCAGCAATTGAATAAATAAAGGAATACTTATATGTTTTTTATAACTTTCTTCACTTCTGACAGATGATGAAGAGCGACACTCCAAGCGACCAGACTGTTAGGCGGAGAGTAAAATCTGAGGAGGTTTAGAACATTGGCAGTTAGTATAGAGCAGCATTTGAAAAGTTATCACGTGCTGATGATTCCATCATTTGCATACGTTCCGTTCTCTCTGGGCAGTCCAACCCTTCAGGCTTACTGCAGAAAATTATGAATACCTCAGTATTACTGGGGTTAGAAGCCACTGATTTTTTACCAGGCTCAAACCTGAAGCAGACCGAAGATTTTGCTGAATGCGATCAGCCTGTCAGGATTTCCAGCTGCTTTTGGATCCCCGGTTTGTGCAAAGACTTTATGATCGTGACCGGAGAGCGGTTTGCCTGGTACAGTAGAATTTACTTACATGTAAATGTGCTGTGTATTGAAGGTGGGTCGTGATTTGGTTCCCCACTGTGTGAACTGTGTTCTGCTTGCTGGTACCGTAGAATCTTTTACGTGTAAATGTGCTGTGTATTGAAAGTGGGTCGTGAGCTGGTCCCCCACTGTGTGAACTGTGTTCTGCTTGCTGGAAGCTTTATCTAGCCTAATCGGACTGAATCCACGTTCATTCCATTCAGCCTGGACCATGCCACGCTGGCCCTGCCAGACTACCCCACTGCACAGAGAAAGCCACTGACAAGAGACCTGCCTGGGGATAAGCCCCCCTCCTCCACGCTTGAACAGGAACAATGCCTCGGCGAATTGTGTGGGCCCTGCTTCTCCTGCCACTCCAGATCAACCACCTGTTGTCTCGATTTTCGTCCCGCCTGTGTCCAGTCTTGGGTATCGTGAGTAAATATCAGGGCAGCTCCCTGCAACAACAGCTTAATCTAAGTGTGACATCTGATTGTCTTGTTGTTTTCTTCATGAACTGAGCCCTCTGGCTCTGGATTACAAATAATGTGTACTGTGCATGTTGTCTTTTCCATCACAGGGCCCCAACCAGCTGCAACGCCAGCCTACCCCGGGCAACGGTCCTGGCTAGCCCATCTCCTCTGCACCTGGGTACCCAGAGGGTGTGACTGTTTAAGGACTCTGAAGTGCATGCATAACTGTTTGATTGATAGAGCCTTTAAGCAAATCAACCTGATTACGCCCCTCCCTTGTTCATGTCCCCCGAATAAATCAGATCTAACCTTTTCTGCATTTAATCTGACTATGGTTCCAGTTTGTGCTAAGAGTACTGTACTGTTGCTAGTTGCTTTGCCTAACCTTGTTTTACAGGGGGTCCCCAGGGTCAAGCTAGTTGAAACTGCCCTGGTGGTAAGTGTAAACAGTGTGGGTACTTGTGTGGTGTACAAGGGATATTGTGAATGTAATTATTGTGCAGTGTTTAGGCCACTAGCAGGGAAAGAGGGGGGTACAGTGTCCCGGAGGGCTGTGCCGTGCCCAAGTTAGCTTGACCACTACCAACCCTGACCTCCGGGTGGAGGCACCCATTACAGAACCTAGGCCCATTAACCTGCTACTAGCCAAGCAGGCAGGGGTAGTAGCCATTGGGATAGAGCCACCTATGGGTTACACAGGCAAAAGGGGCAAGCTTCTGACAGTGAGGAGGGGGCGACACAGACTGTGCAGAACCATCCCTCAGCAGCTGAGGAAGTGGCTAGTGTGAGTGAGGGGCTAGCTAGAAGTAGCAGCCCTGATCCCCAGCTGCAAGCAGAGGAGATCGCCACCAGGGGCAGCTTTCCTCCTTAAGGGGAATTTGGGATGGTCAGATGGGAAGAGCTGGGCAGGCACAGAGAGCTGATCCGACCCTCCAAAAACTGAGAGAGATATCAGATAGTGCTGAGGACTCTCAGGGGTGTAGAGAGTCAGTTTATTAGGAGAATGGGCTGTTGTACAGGGAGTGTACGCCACAGAGGGAGCTAGAGGGAGTGGTACTCCAGCAGCTGGGAGTCCCCTGGGACTACCAAAAGCAGCTTCTGGCCGTGGCCCATGACATCCCTCGTTCAGGCCACCTAGATGTTAACTGCACCAAATGATGTCATTCACTGAGCGTACTGTATACAGTACGCGGTCTGTGTGAGCCTAGTTGGTGGCTAGCCGTTGTGGTGTAAGGAGGGCTGTGCTGGCCACCAGCTTCTATTTGGGATTGGGGGGTTGCGGGGTGGTGGGACAATACTTGATGGAGGGCAGAGGGTCTACTGGGCCACCAGGCATACTTATAAAATATTATACATGGGTTATTGCAAGGAGTGGGGTGGGAGAGGGCAGTCCGCCGAACCTCCTGGGAGGGTATCTGCAGCAGCATGGGGGAGATTGGAGGTCCTACACAATCAGGGCTGGAGGTCTGCTTTATTATGGGTGACATCGGGGATGGTGGGGACATATACTAACATACTAAAATGTCAGCAGAATAGGCCTAACGGTCTTTCATGTCTGCTTGTTTGGTCAGCCCCCACCCTGGGAGCTGACCTTGCAGCCCCCCTCGCCTTCTCTGGCTTCTCCCTTCCCAGTTCCAGATATTCTCGCTGCACTGGATTTTGCTTCCAGAACCCTTCTCCTGTACCTGTCCCGCCCCCTCTTGAACCCTTCCACCGTCTCTGCCTCCACCAGCCCCTGGGCAGCGCATTCCATGGCTCCACTACCCTCTCAGTGAAGTAGAACCTCCTCCTTTCTCCTCTGAATCTTCACCCCTCCAGCTTCCACCCATGCCCTCTAGTTGCCCACTCCTCCTTCCTTCGAAGCACCCTGACTGCTCCTCCCCTATTTACCCCCGTCATGTACCTGAAGACCTCTATCATGTCCCCCCGGCCCCTTCTCTCTTCCAATGTGTACATATTTAGCTCTTCAAGCCTCTCCCCATAAATGTACTATACTATATGGCACCAGCACCCCGACGGGTGCTCACATACCATAGTTTCGCATCAATCTCCCTGACGCCCACAATGCCAACTCCCTTGCCCCAGGTACACCCATGGCACCCTTCGGGCCTACTGTTTCTCCACCTTACCCACCATCCTGGCTCCTCTAGTGTTGCGCTGGATTGGGAGGTGGGCAGATACCTGCACCTAATCACGCAGATGCGGCCAGGTCTTTGGCATATCTTGCATTCTGCGGCAAACACAGGGAGTTTGGCACATGCACCCTGCAGATATAAAATCTGGTGCAAAGTCCTTGCCACAACTGGGGTATGCCACAACCCTTAGAGCGACGCAAGTTGTGTCGCTCTAAGGGGTCTTTGAAAATTGGGCCCTATGCATTTCTGCCACTGGAGGTTTTACCTGTCCTCAGTGCCAAGGTCCATTACATTTCATTAACCTGCTTACAGTATACTGTAACAACTTCTTATACTACTGCATGCTGCACCTGCCTGGATGGCAAGAAGCAAACTTGATGGAACTTTGGTCTTTTTCTGTCTACCATTTCCCTTGGTCCTATTTATGGGGCTGCATGTCTGTGTACATATCTGTATATGCACTGCGACAGAAAATGCTACCAATTACTTATTACATGCTTGTATGCCTCAAAAATTATTTCAGAATGGAAAGAATGATATATTTTCACAACGCTCTCCAGATTTTGAAACCAAAGCTTCACCAGGGTGACTATATAGTTAAGAAAATGTTGTAGGTGCCGTATTGGTCCTTTTAAAAAACAGATCCAGAAACAAATGATTTGATACCTTTTATTGGACCAACATGGATGTTACAGAAAAGAACAAAGTGCTTTAGCTTTCGAACCAACCAGGTCCTTCTTCAGAAGCTTTGTGGCAGTTTTTTCAAATATCCCATACTATTAACACCAGATTATATAGAAAAGCAGAAATAATTCTCATTGGTTTAACATATACATTTAAAACATAATAGAAGATTACATCAGAGAAGCTAATTAACACCAGTATGCCTTAAACTGAGGAGCCTCAGAAGGGCAAAGGTTATCAAGAATTCTCTACAGCCAGAGAGTTCTTGTCACATAAATTTAAATGTCTCAGTATGCCAAGAAAGCATTCTAGTGATAAAAAACCTTGGAGTGGCATTCTCCCTAATACATGTAAGATGAGCTTACAACTTACATTCCAATTGTCCTGGTATACTAAAGGACAGATAATGAGAGACAAAATCCTGAAATTAGGTATAACTGCAAGTTGAAATCAAGCCTCAAATTAACCTACACATATAAACTTGATACATGAAAGTATCACTTGTAATGTAAGTGCAAAAAAAAAAAAATTCCTTGTCAAGGACCCCAAGAAAACGAGACCATGAGCCTGATAAATGCAGATTTCAACACAGAGTCTGTGTATAACAAAATGCACAGAATCAGTCTAAGTAATCTAAATGAAAACCCAAAGGAATTACACCTTTAATGACCCCCAAGTAAATGAGATATGCATCTTAATATGAGCAGTTGAAATGTGACAGTGTGAAATCCACCCACTGACAACTAATAGAAGGAAATAAATGCACACTATATGTGAAAACTAAGTGTTCTACCATAACAACTGCCCCATGCCACGCTCCACCCACACATATGTGTGTACATACACCATACCACACCCCATACACACACACACACACACTGCACCCACACAACCACAACACAACAAATATGTGAACACATTCTGCACACCACACCACACCACGCACAACAAACAAAACACACATACACACCATACCCACAACACATAAAACACAACACACACCAAACACACACATACATACATCAGTATACACACACACACACTCAAACGCACTCACCACAGTGTTAAGGTGAAAAGTCAACAATGTAGATAACCATAAACTTACAAAATCAAAGGCCCGCTGAAGAACTAAACTGTTTATGTCCATCTTTTAAAGTAAAGGTCTGTGTAAGTTTAAATGGAATAATGTGTCATGTACCCAACATCAATGTTCAATCCATCCGCCACCATATTGAGAAGTAAAATAAGTCTAATTTCAGAAGCCCGTCTCTGTTAGCGTACTGTTGAAATGTCCTTTTAAGACCATCACAGACATATCTGAGATTGAGTGGTCATCCTGAGAGAAGTGCAGACTACTGGTTTCTCAATCATCTTGTGATTAATAGAATGTCTGTGTGAATTCATTCTAGTGTGGAGTTGTTGGTTTGTCTCCCACATAACCTGAAAGAGGACATTTCTTGCATTGGATAAAATAGACCACATTACTTGATGTACATGTATAATTCCCTGTATCCTGAATAGTCTGTTTTGTGATGTAACCACACAGTCTGAAGTGGAAATGAGGTTACATGTCTTACATGTGCTTGATGACAGGGTCGTGTACCATATGATGTCATGGTATTCTGTTCCGTTCAAGTTGACTCCTAATAATCAGGTTGGCTAAATTAGGTGGTTGTTTAAAAGATAGTAGTGGTAGTTCTTGAAAAATACAGTTAAGGGTTTCATCCTCACTAATTATTGGATGGAGATCCTTAGTAATCTTACTGAGGGAGTTCAAGGTCAGGATGGTATGTGACTACTAAGGGTATTCTGTTGGTAGTCATCCGTTCCTTATATTGCAGTAGCTGTTCTCTTGGGACCTGTGTTGCACGCTCCACTGCTCTGTCAATTTCCCTGGATGAGTGTCCCTGCTCAATAAAGGTGTTTTCAACATCGCCAGATGTGTGTCTCTGTCTTCTCTCATTTGAACAGAGGCGGTGATACCGAAGTGCTTGACTATATGACAGATTTCTTTGTGTGGCTCTGGTGATTACTTTTCTTGTGTAAGTATCTCTGTCTGTCTGTTGGTTTCCTGTAAAGACAGGTATGTAGGGTACCATCCTTAATAGTGACAGTGGTATCCAGAAATGTACACTTGTGGCAGAATATTCTAGGGAAAGCTTTATAGTTGGGTGGAGGTTATTAAGTTCTTGGTGAAAATCTTTAAGTGTGTCAGTGCCTCTGTCCAAATTATAAACAAATCATCAATGTAACGGAAATAAGCGAGTGGTTTATGTGTACAGTGCCTTAGAAAATCCTCCTCCAAATTCGCCATAAAAGATTAGCATACTGAGGAGCCATCCTGGTTCCCATTATGTTCCCATAGTTTGAACATAATGTTTACCATTAAAGCTGAAGTTGTTATGTGTCAAATGAATTCAGTGAGTTTACCCACAACTCCAGGGTCAATGTTGGGGTCCAATTCTTTGTCATGCAGGTATTTGAGGCAGGCTGAAATGCCATCTGTGTGTGGAATATTAGTGTAGAGGAGGTTACATCCATCGTGGCTAAAAGGGTATCAGGTGGTAAGTTCTTAAACCAGAAAGTTTATGTAGGAAGTGAATAGTGTCCTTGATGTAACTATCCCTTTGTATAACCAGTGGTTTGAAAATAGCTTTACAAACCCTGATATCCCTCTGTCAGGGTGCCAGTACCAGAGACTATGGGTCTACCAGGATTACCAGGCTTATGTATTTTAGGAAGCATATAGAATGTCCCTGGCTTAGGTTCACTGGGGACGAGGTCCTTTAGTTTGTCTTGGACATGCTCTGGAAATGTTTTAATTAACTTCTGTAGTTCTGTTTTATATTCTGTAGTTGGGTCACTTCCCAGTACTTTGTAGTAAGTAAGGTCACTTAGCTGCCGTTGGCTTCCTTAATGTAATCTTCCGATTCAATATCACCACTGCCGAGCCTTTATCAGCTTTTTATGACAATGTTATGGTTTGATTTTAGTGTTTGTATAGCCCTCCTGCTCCAATGGAGAGAGGTTGTAGCGGCCTGTTTCTGCCTATTAAGAATCTCACTAGTAACTTCTCTGGCGAAAGCAATTAATGTATTTGTCCAGTTTCTTGTTACGGCCACTTGATGGGGTAAACTCATATGGTTTCTTTTTCTTATCCATAGTAGTTTTACTGTTTGTGATTTCTTCCCTGTCTGTGATGTCTTCTCTGCCATGAAAAAATTCCCTGAGTCTCAATCTGCGGAAGTATTCCTCCATTTCACCACAAAACTGTATTCTGTAATCACAAGATGATTGAGAAACCAGTAGCCCGGCACTTCTCTCAGGATGACCACTCAATCTCAGATATGTCTGTGATGGTCTTAAAAGGACATTTCAACAGTACGCAACAGAGACGGGCTTCTGAAATTAGACTTATTTTACTTCTCAATATGGTGGCGGATGGATTGAACATTGATGTTGGGTACATGACACATTATTCCATTTAAACTTACACAGACCTTTACTTTAAAAGATGGACATAAACAGTTTAGTTCTTCAGCGGGCCTTTGATTTTGTAAGTTTATGGTTATCTACATTGTTGACTTTTCACCTTAACACTGTGGTGAGTGCGTTTGAGTGTGTGTGTGTGTGTATACTGATGTATGTATGTGTGTGTTTGGTGTGTGTTGTGTTTTTATGTGTTGTGGGTATGGTGTGTATGTGTGTTTTGTTTGTTGTGCGTGGTGTGGTGTGTGTGCAGAATGTGTTTGCTATATTTGTTGTGTGTTGTGGTTGTGTGGGTGTGTGTGTGTGTGTGTGTGGGGGTGTGGTATGGTGTATGTACACACATATGTGTGGGTGGAGCGCGGCATGAGGCAGTTGTTATGTGGCTAGAACACTTAGTTTTCACATATAGTGTGCATTTATTTCCTTCTATTAGTTGTCAGTGGGTGGATTTCACACTGTCACATTTTCAACTGCTCATATTAAGATGCATATCTCATTTACTTGGGGGGTCATTAAAGGTGTAATTCCTTTGGGTTTTCATTTAGATTGCTTAGACTGATTCTGTGCATTTTTGTTATACACAGACTCTGTGTTGAAATCTGCATTTATCAGGCTCATGGTCTCGTTTTCTTGGGGGTCCTTGACAAGGAATTTTTTTTTTTTTTGCACTTACACTTACAAGTGATACTTTCATGTATCAAGTTTATATGTGTAGGTTAATTTGAGGCTTGATTTCAACTTGCAGTTATACCTAATTTCAGGATTTTGTCTCTCATTATCTGTCCTTTAGTATACCAGGACAATTGGAATGTAAGTTGTAAGCTCATCTTACATGTATTAGGGAGAATGCCACTCCAAGGTTTTTTTTTATCACTAGAATGCTTTCTTGGCATACTGAGACATTTTAAAATTTATGTGACAAGAACTCTCTGGCTGTAGAGAATTCTTGATAACCTTTGCCCTTCTGAGGGTCCTCAGTTTAAGGCATACTGGTGTTAATTAGCTTCTCTGATGTAATCTTTATTATGTTTAAATGTATATGTTAAACCAATGAGAATTATTTCTGCTTTTCTATATAATCTGGTGTTAATAGTATGGATATTTGAAAAACTGCCACAAAGCTTCGAAGAAGGACCTGGTTGGTTCGAAAGCTAAAGCACTTTGTTCTTTCTGTAACATCCATGTTGGTCCAATAAAAGGTATCAAATCATTTGTTTCTGGATCTGTTTTTAAAAGGACCAATACGGCACCTACAACATTTTTGCATCATGGAAGATACACGAAATTCGCGAGGACATGGCAGTTGCATAACATCAGGAAGAAACTAGCACAGCTAGACAGTGACATCTACTTTTATCCCAGTGCAAAGGAATAACATTATCCCTAATGGTCTAACTATTTGGAATCCACTGAGAAACACAGATAATTCTACATATGCTGAACAACTTTGTCATAGGACCTCTGAGAAATTGAGAATCACAGAATCCACAGCTCATATGCCAAAAAGCATTTTTGAAGAAACAGTTTAATGAAATAGCTACCACACTGGAGAGGATGTCTAGTGAGCCTATTACGGACATCTTGCATGAGATAGACATGAACTACCAAAGAACCTTAAGAAAAGCCATGCTCTATTAAAAACAGGAAGTTAAATGCCCTTCAACTTACCATACTTCCTAACAACCATGAAGAACAGAACAGAGGACTGAACAACTAAGCCACACAGATGGGCACTCTTTCAGTTGTTAATTTGTCCACCCACACACTGACTACTGGGGAATTAAATGTATTTTATATTCTAATTTCTGCCCAACTAAACCACTGGACAGAATACAGTTTTGTGGTGAAATGGAGGAATACTTCCAGATTGAGACTCAGGAATTTTTCATGGCAGAGAAGACATCACAGACAGGGAAGAAATCACAAACAGTAAAACTACTATGGATAAGAAAAAGAAACCATATAAGTTTACTCCATCAAGTGGCGTAACAAGAAACTGGACAAATACATTAATTGCTTTCGCCAGAGAGTTACTGGTAGATTCTTAATAGGCAGAAACAGGCCTCGCTACAACCTCTCTCCATTGGAACGGAGGGCTATACAAACACTAAAATCAAACCATAACATTGTCATAAAAAGCTGATAAAGGCTCGGCAGTGGTGATATTGAATCGGAAGATTACATTACGGAAGCCAACCGCAGCTAAGGACCTTACTTACTACAAAGTACTGGGAAGTGACCCAACTACAGAATATAAAACAGAACTACAGAAGTTAATTAAAACATTTCCAGAGCATGTCCAAGACAAACTAAAGGACCTCGTCCCCAGTGAACCTAAGCCAGGGACATTCTATATGCTTCCTAAAATACATAAGCCTGGTAATCCTGGTCAGACCCATAGTCTCTGGTACTGGCACCTGACAGAGGGGATATCAGGGTTTGTAGAAGCTATTTTCAAACCACTGGTTATACAAAGGATAGTTACATCAAGGACACTATTCACTTCCTACATAAACTTTCTGGTTTTAAGAACTTACCACCTGATACCCTTTTAGCCAATGATGGATGTAACCTCCTCTACACTAATATTCCCACACAGATGGCATTTCAGCCTGCCTCAAATACCTGCATGACAAAGAATTGGACCCCAACATTGACCCTGGAGTTGTGGGTAAACTCACTGAATTCATTTTGACACATAACAACTTCAGCTTTAATGGTAAACATTATGTTCAAACTATGGGAACTGCAATGGGAACCAGGATGGCTCCTCAGTATGCTAATCTTTTATGGCTAATTTGGAGGAGGATTTTCTAAGGCACTGTACACATAAACCACTCGCTTATTTCCGCTACATTGATGATTTGTTTATAATTTGGACAGAGGGCACTGACACACTTAAAGATTTTCACCAAGAACTTAATAACCTCCACCCAACTATAAAGCTTCCTAGAATATTCTGCCACAAGTGTACATTTTCTGGATACCACTGTCACTATTAAGGATGGTACCTCTACATACCTGTCTTTACAGGAAACCAACAGACAGACAGAGATACTTACACAAGAAAGTAATCACCCGAGCCACACAAAGAAATCTGTCATATATAGTCAAGCACTTCGTATCACCGCTCTGTTCAAATGAGGAAGACAGAGACACACATCTGGCGATGTTGAAAACACCTTTATTGAGCAGGGACACTCATCCAGGGAAATTGACAGAGCAGTGGAACGTGCAACACAGGTCCCAAGAGAACAGCTACTGCAATATAAGGAACGGATGACTACCAACAGAATACCCTTAGTAGTCACATACCATCCTGACCTTGAACTCCTACGAAGATTACTAAGGATCTCCATCCAATAATTAGTGAGGATGAAACCCTAACTGTATTTTTCAAGAACTACCACTACTATCTTTTAAACAACCACCTAATTTAGCCAACCTGATTATTAGAGTCAACTTGAACCGGAACAGAATACCATGACATCATATGGTACACGACCCTGTCATCAACGCACATATGTAAGACATGTAACCTCATTTCCACTTCAGACTGTGTGGTTACATCACAAAACAGACTATTCAGGATACAGGGGAATTATACATGTACATCAAGTAATGTGGTCTATTTTATCCAATGCAAGAAATGTCCTCGCACAGGTTATGTGGGGGAGACAAGCCAACAACTCCGCACTAGAATGAATTCACACAGACATTCTATTAATCACAAGATGATTGAGAAACCAGTAGCCCGGCACTTCTCTCAGGATGACCACTCAATCTCAGATATGTCTGTGATGGTCTTAAAAGGACATTTCAACAGTACGCAACAGAGACGGGCTTCTGAAATTAGACTTATTTTACTTCTCAATATGGTGTCGGATGGATTGAACATTGATGTTGGGTACATGACACATTATTCCATTTAAACTTACACAGACCTTTACTTTAAAAGATGGACATAAACAGTTTAGTTCTTCAGCGGCCTTTGATTTTGTAAGTTTATGGTTATCTACATTGTTGACTTTTCACCTTAACACTGTGGTGAGTGCGTTTGAGTGTGTGTGTGTGTGTATACTGATGTATGTATGTGTGTTTGTGTGTGTTGTGTTTTATGTGTTGTGGGTATGGTGTGTATGTGTTTTGTTTGTTGTGCGTGTGTGGTGTGTGTGTGCAGAATGTGTTTGCTATATTTGTTGTTGTGTTGTGGGTTGTGTGTGCAGGTGTGTGTGTGTGTGTGTATGGGGTGTGGTATGGTGTATGTACACACATATGTGTGGGTGGAGCGTGGCATGGGGCAGTTGTTATGTGGCTAGAACACTTAGTTTTCACATATAGTGTGCATTTATTTCCTTCTATTAGTTGTCAGTGGGTGGATTTCACACTGTCACATTTTCAACTGCTCATATTATGCATATCTCATTTACTTGGGGGTCATTAAAGGTGTAATTCCTTTGGGTTTTCATTTAGATTGCTTAGACTGATTCTGTGCATTTTGTTATACACAGACTCTGTGTTGAAATCTGCATTTATCAGGCTCATGGTCTCGTTTTCTTGGGGGTCCTTGACAAGGAATTTTTTTTTTTTTTTTGCACTTACACTTACAAGTGATACTTTCATGTATCAAGTTTATATGTGTAGGTTAATTTGAGGCTTGATTTCAACTTGCAGTTATACCTAATTTCAGGATTTTGTCTCTCATTATCTGTCCTTTAGTATACTAGGACAATTGGAATGTAAGTTGTAAGCTCATCTTACATGTATTAGGGAGAATGCCACTCCAAGGTTTTTTTTTATCACTAGAATGCTTTCTTGGCATACTGAGACATTTTAAAATTTATGTGACAAGAACTCTCTGGCTGTAGAGAATTCTTGATAACCTTTGCCCTTCTGAGGCTCCTCAGTTTAAGGCATACTGGTGTTAATTAGCTTCTCTGATGTAATCTTCTATTATGTTTTAAATGTATATGTTAAACCAATGAGAATTATTTCTGCTTTTCTATATAATCTGGTGTTAATAGTATGGGATATTTGAAAAAACTGCCACAAAGCTTCTGAAGAAGGACCTGGTTGGTTCGAAAGCTAAAGCACTTTGTTCTTTTCTGTAACATCCATGTTGGTCCAATAAAAGGTATCAAATCATTTGTTTCTGGATCTATATAGTTAAGAGTTTTAACCTACATAATCATTTTTTTAAAACCCCCTGTTGAAATATTCACTTTGAGGAGATAATCTATTCCCCCTGACTTTAGCAACAGGAGAGTTATCTTCTTCATTCAGGGAGTAATGATTTGCTTTCGAACAATACTGAAATTCACAGGTTTCTTCAGACTGCTGCTAATTTAGATTCTAGCACACTGCTGCTAAACATCCTTGATAGGCTCCCCCAGGTTAAAACACTTAGCTATGCCAGTTTACCATGGTTACACTGGGAGATCTGCCATCAATTAGCTCAAGGAGAATATCCCATGCTTCATCACAGAACAAAATTTACTTTTTTTTTTTTTTAATAGTCAAACTTCATACACAAACTGTCAACATGCTTTACAGGGTGATGGATATACTGTAGATACTGGCAGTGCACTGGATGTTATACAGGTAAATGAAGCCGTCATTATGTGTTCAAAACTATCCCTAAATGCAACAGAGTTGAAAGAAAACAGAGGCGTACTTTATGTACCAGTTTGAGAGTCCGGTTGCGTCAACATTGTCTTGCCAGATCAACCTGATTGATTTCTTTGACTGGGTAACCAGGACAGTGGACAGGCACCAAGTGTTGGACATCCTGAAGTCTAAATAAAAGCAAGTAGCAAGCACCGGATGTGCTTCATGCAGTCCGAGCCTCAGAGCTTGGGAAACGTTGCTGGTCTCAGTCACAGTCTCTGGTTCATGGAGCTCAGGTGAGCAGTACAGAGCAGGTGACTCTGCCTGCAGTGCTCTCATGGCACTGGTAGTAGGTACATAGTTCATGTTTTGCTGGGGCACAGCAGCATTTACTTTTTACTCTGGAGGACTACCAGTACGATGGTCTTTAGGCAGCTCAGGGACGTTAGTTAATGGCCTTGGCAGAGTATAAAAGAAGCAAGCATGCTACTGTTAGGATCCCAGTCAGGATCTGGGATCTGTTCCCCACCTTCTGTCTGAATCCATCCAGCATTTCTAAATGCTTTTTCTGGTGACTATGGTTCTTTTTGTGAGGGATACGCTTGGTTTTGAATAAAAAATGCTGCCTACAAATGCTGTCTGGCTGTCACAGCCTCTCATTGATGTGTGCTGCCCAGCTGCTTGATATCAGACACTGTCTCAGTTAAAACATCAGGATACTTCACTTCAGCAGTCCCATCTCCCACCCCATAGAAAAGCACTTTTTCACAGAAGCCTTATGTTTGTTATAACACCCCTCATCATCTGCCATCATTTGGAGAAGGTTCCATTTCCTCTAGCTGTGCTGAAATGTTCCGGTTGTCCTCTGAAGCAAAAGACTGATGTTAAGGACTGAGCCCAAGCCTAGAACAGCAAACCATCCTCCTTCATGTCTCCAGAGTCATCCATCTTGGCAATGAGGTCAAGAGGGCCCCTTCCAAGAGTAGGGGAATTTCCCCAGTGGCATGACCAACATTCCCCCTGTCAACAAAACAGGTCTTTGTAACCCACCCTCCACCACCCCCGTGCACCTGGAAACAAGCTATCATAGCTTAGTGTTCTTTTCCTGGTCAAAAATTACAAATCAATCAATCAATAAATAAACAAACTGCCTGTTTCAAAATTAAGTTTTGCGGCCATAGCCAGCAGGATTAGTGACTGAGAAAATTCACTAGCCCCACAGACTTTTCTACTGGCCCAGCTGATGTAATTAGTGAAATATTACCTCTCCAGTACAAGCCCACATGGCTACTTTAAAATTGTATTATTAGCCTGACACAAAATCTACAACTACAACATTTGACTAGTGGGCCTGTGCCAATTTCAACTCCTGAACCGAAGGTTTTGGCATCAGTAGCATTCCCAGATCTCCTGAACTTGGCTCAGACTACTTCCCTGTGGCCACAGACATCAATGTGTACGATGGAGATCCAGGGATAGTGCTAGCACCTCACCCTTGTCATAGTTCTAAGGTGTGGGAGGCAGTAAACTCTTCTAAATTTATCCAAGAAAAGACGCAGGCAGAGTTCATCTCTGGGATGAGGTGAATGCGCTCCTTGGGGGTACAACTGATGTCACAAATAGAAAGCCTGCAGGATTAAAGTGCCTATATGACTTGACACTAATAATACTGGAGGGTATTTTTTTGGTTTGGGGTCATGGATTTTTCAGATGCAGGAGGTTAGGGAGCGTTTGCTACAGAAGCCAGGCAGGACACCTACTTTAGCCCTTCGGTCTGTTTGATTGTAAGGAGTGTGTGTTTGCCAGTCCTGTTTTTCCAGCTGGTGGGCTTTTTGATGATTCAGGAGAGATTTACGCCTGCCAAGGTCTGGGACTGCTTGATACTGTTCCTCATCCAGTCAAGGTTAGTTATCATCACATTAATATGGTAAGGGTCATTATTCATATTACATAAATAAGTCATGAAAATTGTTACTTGGTGGCAAGAACCTTTTTTGAACATTCCAGCCCTGTCCCTTGACCATAACATCATGAAGGAATAAACATGAAAACAGATACTGTATGTCTAACTTAAGTGGCTTTTCTTCTGTATCACTACTCCTCTTTGCACTTACATGGTTTTTGCCCTGACATTTTAAATGGTTTTGCTCTGTTATCTCTTTGTGCTGTGTATTGTTACTTGTCACTCCTGTATTTTGTACACTGTATTATACTGGTTATACTGGACAAAAGAAGGTCATTGCGGCCCATCGAGATTGTCCCCCACAACAGTGGGTCAGTCTCCTTCCTTATTTGTTAACCAAATATCCAATTTATTTTTAAAAGATTCAATGGTTTTTGAATTAACTATTGATGTGTTATTCGCTGTACTCACTGGTTATTGCTGTTCATTCTTGTGTTGTAACCCTCCCGGGTCATGCCTGAAAACAGGTAATATGGTTTGTCTAGTGCACTTACCTGGTAAACAAAAACTAAATAAATAGATATAGAATAATGCTCAGACACGTGTGCATTATGAAGTTTATGACATCATCACGCACCTCGTGTGTGTAAAAGAAAAACAACTCATAAACACACACGTCCTGTGTGATAGTTTTATAACAGGTCGCATCTTATGGATTAGTAATAATGTGTCATTTTTGAATGAAATCATTCTTTTTATTGTAACCAAAAAATAACTATTTTGTTAAATACAGAACATTTAAACTATATTTTTTAGCAAACAGTCTCCACTAGCATTTAAGTAACATTTAAATCTTTCTTACTGAAGTCGCAGGGAAATGATCGCGCTACTGTTTAAAGTGTGAACCTCTAGCTAGATTTGTACTGACGGCTAACAATGCCAATGAGGTCTGAAATGGTTAACTAGCACTAAGAACGCTTAAACTATGCACAGAAATACAGAGTAAATCGAAGTCTCTGAAAATGTGCATTCCGTTTGCTGTTTTCTTGTTTTTTTTTCCCTTCTCTCCACTGGTTGTCCTCATGATCTTCTCGCAAAACTCTTACTATGGAAACCACCATAGAGAGCGGTGGCTCGCGCTCTCAGTATCAGCTGTTTTCAAAGGATTCAGTGTAAGCGCTTAAACTTCCAAATGAAACGCCATAATTAACTGGGCGTGCTGTCACACCCAGTTATTACTGCATTTTACAGCAACTACAATCCGGTTGATAAAGGGGCACCATAATTATTATACTTCTATTGCGCACAACAGAAAGCCCACTCAAAGCAAGGGAGAAAAGCAGGTCTTCTCTGTTGAAGACTCCGCTCAGCTACTGAATCTGGAAAGTGTGTACATGCATACTACCGTTCACATGAAGGATCGCTCGAACCACTGACCTGCAGTAAATTCTAAAACAATGTCTTTCATTTCTTCGGCAACTATAAAGAGAAGTGGTTATTGTGAAGGTTGGGATAAAAAAGAGGACGCTTGCTCAACGTAGAAGATAATCCAGGGATCCAATTTTATTAATCAACTTAATAATACAATCGAACTTGACAACGAAAAATAAAAAAAATCCAAAACACCCAAAAAAAAACAAAGTCACCACACTAGAAAGTGCTAGTGGGGTTCACACTTGGAGGTCAGCACAGGTCTGAACCTTCCAGACTATCTGATTCTCTAGGTGAACTTGGCACAATATATATTGAATAGGGGTCAGGTGACCAAACTCCACCCCTGTATCTCCTTTCTAACCTTATTTTGTTAAATACAACATATTTTATTTTTTAAATACAAGTGTTACTTCTTTAAATGAATGAAATCATCTATCTATCACTTTAAATTAATTTTTCTGGAGCCACTATCATTTTTAACATTAAATCATTTCTTCAGGAAGCACCTCCACTTGCTGACCTAATAAATACCTTGTCAGAATGGCTGGCCGGCTCCTAAGTAGAGCTGAATAAGGAGTAGGACACATCCAACGTTTACCTGAAGCCAACCCTCCGTTTTTAAAAAAAAAAACACACTGACTGGAGTCGGATACTAAAACGCTGTCGGGAGGTAAGACGCCTAAAATTCACCTCCTTGCACAGGGAAATTTATCCAGGGAAAAAATTACGAGAAAGAACACCTTCACTTACTATGCACATCTGTGAAGGAAATTACAAGCCAGCTATAGCAGCGCACGGTCTTCAAAGGCATTCCAGCATCTTTATTTTACTTTTTTTTAAAAATAGCTCCAATAGCGAGGTTTACTTTGTTTTAAGATGGCTATTTTCGTTTACGATATGTCCACTTCCTTCCGGCATAACGCATTTGTTTTTCCATGTAAATGAATGAAACGGACTAATAATTACAAGGGCTCCAAATATTTCCAGGTATCGCTAAGTTTATATAATTGGAATTTTCACATAATTGTATTTGGAGGCATTTCTAAGGGATTCTACCGATAGGCTAGAATTTTATTTCAAAAATTAAAATACACAAAAAAATACATTTTGCCAAGTGTCTTTACACTGCCTAATTTCTAAGCCATTTGTTATCCCAATAATTTGCATATCTTCGGGGAGAAATATATTTTTTTTTCTTTAGACCATCGATCAAAACTACTGAGAAACAAAACAGAATCAGACATTAGTAATTTAAGACATATAGGTGGCCAGCTTATATGAAGGAATTTCGAAAATAAAGAAGTGGGGGTTTGTGCTGTTGCAACAGACTTTTTTTTTTCCAGGTTTGAACGAAGATAGGTTAACACAGATGTGTTCTGATACTAGGTCTTTACAGTTATGCACTAACGTTGTTTTTTATTTCTGGAAAGTTCTCTCTGTTTTTTTTTTTGGTAAGGCACCCGACACAAAGACTGAGATGTAAACTATAATATTCACACTGTAACTAAGGGGAACAACATTCTCCCCCAGAAAAATTAAAAGTGAACTGCACAGAACGTGTACGTTATTTTAATTCCTGTAGGAGTCCAATTCTCTTATTGTTACAGCTTTACTGGCCTTCTAGTAAACTTTATGAGTGTGTTTGATTCACACATTGGTGGTCAGTACCATTTTAAAACTGAACGATGTAGTTTATGACGCCTTAAACAATAAAAAAATACTATAGTAAAATTACAGTTTCACTGTGACAGCAATACAAGTTCTTAACAAGGATATAAACTACATCATACAATTCTAAACTGGGTCTTACCATCAACCTAGAAATTAGAAAAAAATACCTGCTGAATTTATTACATGGCTAATAATAATGGAAGAACAGAATATGAACCAGCATTTAAAACAGCTTCTACAGAAAACACATCCTTTTGGGTTCAAGGCAGTTCTCCCGTAAGTCAGGAAACAGTGCTTCAGTAATATATTGGGTTTAAGTTCCAAAGGGAATGGTATTCCTGGAAATTAAAGTTCATAACAATCAAGGTGGAGAGAATCAATGCACAGTGCAATGACTCACTGCACTTCTTTCGTTTCCTATTCCTTTTACATATATTGTTAAGGAAAGGTGAAGGCGTGACAACAGAGGAGACTAAAGCCCTCAGTTGATCCCCTCCCAGCCCTACTACAACATATGTGGGTGCAATGTTGGTTTTTCCATCAGTGTTTTCAGTGAATGTAGCTTTGCTAAAACCTGACCCTTCCTCAGCATGAAAAGAAAGGCCGCCTTATTGCTCAGCATGAAATAAAGGGAACCCTTGTGACCAATGGCTTCCAGGGTTTAGGGAAGTAATTTTGCCATGGGTAACTTTTAATTAAGTCAAGGGTTAGTGGTGGAAAAATTAATTAATTTCAGGTATTTTAAGGGGGTGATGATTTTGTGTCCAATATAAAAATGATGCCATCTTATCACAGAAGAAGAAAGTACTGACACATACTTGCAATAAATATTTTGTTTCTGCAGTTAATGGGTTTTCGGTCTCGCTTTTTTAACTTCAATACATGTACAATCTGTGTGATGACACTAACGATAAGTAAACCTTAACATTACATGAGCATGCATATTGACCAAGTACCATGGAGACAAAGTATCCAGCTATAATTATGCAACATCATGAAAAAAGCACGCCATGAAATTTTGTGTAGTTAATCTTTAAATTAGAACACAAAGGGAATTGCAAACCTTTAACAGAGTTGTGTCATACTGAAAATACAGTCAACACATGCAAATTTTTAAAGGAAATGTATTTCACTAAGTTACACGGGGATTTATGACCATTCCACCATGACAAAATTATACCTCTTCCAGACTGTCTATCCTTACTTCTAAGCCTACTGTCCCCCACCTATCCCATCCGCCAGGCTAACTGCCACTCCTTCTTTACCCCAAGATATCACCAGGCAGCTGGCCAAGCTGTATTCTCATGGAGACTCCATTCCTCTGTAACTCTCTCCTTTTTCTGCTCCTGTCCCTATAGATGCAGGTCTGGTGTGGCCGGCCTACCCATGCAGTACAGCTGAGGCTCAAAATGCTGACGACTCCAGTTCGAGAATGAACAATCCAGTGCCCGGTTCGAATCACGAGTTATTGGGAGCCAGCTGGAGGAGGAGAACTGAGCATTTTGGCAGATGGGTGGGTGAGAGTCCAATACCAGATACATGAGCATCACCTAACATTTATTGATAGATTGACTGATTGATTGATTGGTTGGTCGATTTCAAAGGTTTTACCAAGAGAGCCATACTGAGCTGGTATCAGCCCATTTTCAGATGTGCCATGGGGGGAGGTAGAAAAGAAGAGTACAGCAAAACACAATATTCAGAAAATGCAATGATACTACAAATATGTGCAACAAAATTAGCAATTACAGGCAATGCTTCTGAGCAAGACTTACATAATAAAATAAACTGCAAGAGAAGAACAATATGCAGTGTGCATCGATGAATACTAGAGGGGTTAGGGTAGTGGCACACACGGGTGGGGGGACTGTAGGAAAGGGAAAAGCAGAGAACAGCCCAAAATCCAGTTACAGGAGCAACTGCAAGAATGAGTAGTGAAAAGGGTGCACAGGAAGCGCAAGCCAGTCAGTGATGGCAGTGGGGGGAGGCACAAGGGGGCCTTGTGGCATGTATGCCCTTAGCATGCTGCACTGTGGTATCACAGCTCCAAGGGAGAAAAATCCTCCCGGTTCGGCAGGGGGACACAGGTTTGTTCAGTTCACACCCTGCCCACCCACCTAGAATGAAGAACACCGCCTCCAACATATTTGGAGTGCACTGGGTGAGGGTTTGTTCCATCCTCCAAAGGCCCTACCGTGGGAGGGTTCCCCACAGTGCAGGTGGAGTGGGGTTTTCTGGTGTCCTGAATGGTAACAGAGTTGGGCAGTAGCCAGGCTAAGGGATACTATGCCGGGGATAGTAATTATTACAAAAATGCAGAGCTGAGATTTCACTAAATCTACCTGCACCTACTATACTCCCTTGCAGCCGCCCCAGGTTTGGTTAGGGTATGCCATTATTTGGTGGATGGTTTTCAGCCACTAAGTCTTTGTTTCACTACTACCTGCCAACTGCCTGTAATGTCCACCTCTGTTCTTGGTAATTTTTATTCTGTTCCTTTTGTTGTACAATACCTTTGTATTTAATTGTACTGATTTTTTTTTTTAACACTGTTTTTGCACACTGACAGCAGAAACAGTGGTGCAGGCACCAACTGCCTCAGCACTGATTCTGTTCTAGTGTATG
This sequence comes from Neoceratodus forsteri, assembly GCA_016271365.2. Taxonomy (NCBI): domain Eukaryota; kingdom Metazoa; phylum Chordata; order Ceratodontiformes; family Ceratodontidae; genus Neoceratodus; species Neoceratodus forsteri. The sequence continues at coordinate 694,279,490 of CM028137.1, forward strand.
TACTTTTAGACCTTTCTTAAATCCCCTGAGAGATGAGATTACCTGTACAGCATTGGGAATCGCTGTTTTCTGGGCAGGGCTGCAGCAGGCACTCAGCAGCTTCGGTGGAATCAGAAAGTGCGACTGCATTTCTAGTAATTTAAATATATAATTATCGCATGCACAAAAATTAAAACTGTGGCTACTTTGGGTCCTGGAGCAGGCAGCTGTGGACATGAGTTGCCTGTCCCAATGGTGTCAGTAGCTCCTTAAAGGCCTACTCTGTGCATTTGTTTTTAGTTGCCTTTCAGTGCTATGTAGGTGTTTTATGCGGCCCATGCTTCTATATTACTGTCTTCATTAATTTTGCTACATCTGCTCATTGCTTCTAGTTGTAACTAGCACCTGTAATTAAGGTCTATTTTATTTTACTTTATATTTTTTACCGTGTGAGTATTATCAATTGGCTGTTCTATTTGCTAGTTAGATTTATCTTATTTTGTAACGTGGCTAAAACAAGAGGATGAAAAGAAAGGGACAGGATTGGCACAACAGCGTCGGGTGGTACAAGAGCAACACGGCATTATGGCATGATAATGCCGTGTTGCTCTAGAACGTTGAGACCAATAATGCCGACTTGGGAGCGTGAACACGCTCATACAGGGAGAGCAGAACTTGTCTAAGTGTGACAAAGCGCCACCTATCGGTCGGACTGACGAGTGAGAGGTGAGGGAAAAAAGGCGGTCTGTGGGGAAGTCTGAGAAGTGGACAGTCGCAGAGAGTAAGGCGGAGTAGATAAGAGAGCTGTAGAAGGGGAAAGTGTGCCGTGCTGGGTGCTGCTAGGTCCGCGAGGCTGGCAAGGCTTGTGGGAGGAGATGTAAACTGCAAAGCATGCGGGGACAAAACACAGGAATGAGAAAATAGAACTGAAATTGGCTGGTGTTGTGAAAGCACCACCTATTGGTGGGAATAGGCAGGCTCATGGTGCCGAAGCAGCGGAGAACAGAAGTGTGGCACTGGAAGCATATTAAGGCATGCATGGAAGAGATGTTGCCCACAATGCAGCAGAGCACCGGTAAGATATAGAAATAAGGGATGAGAAATAGCGCACGGTCCCAGAAGTAGAAAACTTGAAGCTGCAAGCGGCATGTTATGAGAATATTCACATGAACAGCAGAGTTCAAATGGAAGGAAAAAAAGTCACCACTATATTAATCGAGGTGTGTTGCTCAACGTGCACGCGCACGCTTGGAGTCAGAGAAAGGCTGAAAAGTAAGACAGGTGAAGCATAATTGTGGATGTGCAATAAATGGTGTCCTCATTAGTGTTGCATAGGAAAGAAACAGCATCTGCCAAATACTAGTGTTGCACTTGCCATGTTACAAGCGCATTAATCCCCTCGAGCGTGGCATCTAATGGGAGTTAATGCATGGTTGGACGTTATGCGCATCAAGCTTGCCTCGTGCACAACGGTCCCAACCATGCATTAACTCCCCATTAGATGCCACCTTCATCGGTGATTAATGCTTACATAGTACCTAGGCCTTAACTATTAGCTAACCTGTTCCTAGTTTACAGTTGTAATTAGTGCTTAATATTTGTGCTAGTGGGTATAGCTTGTAATAATGTACCTTTCTGTTAAAAGTATTTGTTAGCTAGTTCCATTCTGTATTTTTTTTAAGTTATTTACTGCTAACAAGTCTTAGATTGTAGTTTACCGATTTTTAATTTAGTTTTAGTTAATTATACAGTAGCTTGAATTATTACCCACGGTTTTTAATTTATCTAACATTACCCTTCCTGTGTTCTCTACTATTTATTTACTGCTATTATTCTGTAATACTTTGGTTTCTGTCTCTCATTTGACTTTTAGCTTATTACTGTTTTTGTGCTTTCTTCTTCTGTTGCTGTTCTTTTCTCCACTATGCTGTTTACTTCTATGGTGTTTTTCTCCCTCCTCTTTCCCTTTATCTCTTTTCCATAATCTACTGCACACTCCTTCTTTTCCTTTTAGAGCTGCTCCCCCTCCTCTTCCCCTACTTTCCCCTATTCCTCTTTTCCTCTCTCCTCCATTTCCCTTGGCATCCTTGGTGTCTAATTCTCCCTGCTCCTTCGCTTCACCCTGAATCTCTCTGGTACTTTTTAACTCTTTTCTCCCCCTGTTCTCTCTCTCCTCTACTTCCCTCCTACCCTCCTCCTCCAAGCATCATCCTAGTTGTTTTAAGCTCTTTTTCCACTTTGCTACTACTGCTGGCAGGTGACATTGAACTTAATCCTTGTCCCTTCACTACTTCATCCTTACAACTTCCCAAAGGTTTAAAAGTTGTCCATGTAAACATATCCGTAGCTTTCTCCCAAAAACTGACCACCTATAGCCTATCGTGCTTGATATACGGCCGGATGTTCTAGTTATATCTGATTCCTGGCAGTTCTCCAAGGTACACAGTTATGCTGTAACTATACCTGGCTACACTATAGCTAGGCAAGATCGCACAAAGAGGGGCAGTGGTATTGCAATTTACATTTCCACCAGTATGACCAGTTTGTGACTGCTGTTGCTATTTTCTCCCCCTCTGCTTATGAGCTGCTACTTCTTGTAACATGGCATTAACAAAAGCAGACTGAGAAATAAAAGTAATTGGTCCAAACAGATCACATAGTCTGGTTCCAACTATGCATTAATTTTTCAGATATGCACGGCTATGTAGTACTCACACTGACCACAGCACAGCGAGAAATAAAATACTGTGTTACCCACCCACCCGGTGGACACAGCAGATCGTGCAATGAAATTCTGAGCAGTACGACTGCACAGAAATCAACAGCTTCAAAAAGTAGTAGTCTCGGAGAAGTGAGTAAGCCTGCTCCGGAAAGTATAGGCACACATTCACATATGCAGAAACGCAGCAGTAACAGCCCAAGTTACAAATCAATAAATCAATCTGCACACACTAACAGATCCGCAGCAAAGCCTACAACCTTAGAGCCCACCTCATGCACAGGTAAACTGAGCAGTCCTACAAAGTGCGAGTCCCGGAACAGTGCAGAGCATACTACACAAAATGAAAATGTGAGTAGTGCAGGCAATGCAATTAGTACAGCAATAAATGTATGTAAGAAAATGTATTCCAGCAATCCTTTTGAACTCTCCACATTCACTATTAAGGGACCTGTAAATTTCGATTACCACACCTCTCCAAGTAACTGATTTCCGGGACGCAATTTCTGCATTGCAGTCGTAACAGAGAACTGCATAGTGGAGCGAGCGAAAATCCCAGTGTAGGAAAGAAAGAGAGAGATGGGCAGAAACATAGAAGTAATGAACAACAGTGTTAGAAAATCAGAAAGGTTTCATTCAAGTTGATATTTCCAGCATTTTTTCTGCATGAGTCCCATCCCCATTGTATGCTAATATGTAGTCTTTCCCACAATGCACAGTAAATGTGCAACAGTTTGAAACGAATGAAGTGAACAATTTGGCACCACTTGTAAAAGAGTTTAAAAGCCTTCTTTAGATTATAAACACTGTAAGTAATGAAAGCACCCTTTCTGACAAAAATAATGACTATATCAATAAGTATATTAATAAGTATGGTTGCAAAAACAAAGTCCCTGATAATACATTACAATCATGTTGATATAAAAAACAGAAAGAAAAAAGAAGCTCTCTTGTTTTCTTTCTACAGTTAGTATAACAGAATTACTAGGCATATAAACCATATTACAAGCCATGTTACAAGTGCATTAAGTCACTCAAAAGGAGGCATTTCGGCGCAGTGGCACTGAGGGTTGAGGCACTGGATGCCACACCTCACTCCACGTCGGGCCGGTTCGGGGAGCAGCCTGGGCCGTCAGGGGTAGACTAGGATTGAGCGTTGGAGGACAACTCTCCTAGTCCTGGGAACAGGGTGGGACTCGCATCGCGCTCTAGCAGTCCCTGGGGATGCCCGGTGGCACTGCAGATGCGCGCGTCCTAAGGGGAGGGAGCACGGCAGACATCTGCACATTTGTGCATGGGCGTCATTGTATGTCCGTGCTCCCATTGGGGAGAAAAGCGGAAAAGGGCTGGGCGCGACTGAGCAGCTTGATGGCCGCGCCCTGCAGTGCGGGGAGGACTGTCATGGAATCTTGTTGGGGGTGGGTGACACCGGTCCAGCTGGTGAGGCGGGGAGCCTCAACTGAACTGGCTACGGCAGGACCCCCATCATGCGAGTCAGCCTGCTGCTCTCCCGCCAGAGCAGGGTTGGCAGCTGGATGCCCCCTCCAATAGGCACCACAGCAAGGTGCTAAAATAAGGATGTGATTAAAAAAAGGAGTCATTTACAAGGAATTAATGCATGGTTGGGTGGTTGAAGCACTCAGCCTTCGGCCTTGTGCCTCCCACCCCCAAACCATGCATTCATTCCTTGTAAATGCCTCCTGTCTCGTGGCTTAATGTTTACTTAACCTCTCACTTCCTTTTACTGTGCACATCTTTACTGCTGGGGTTTACTACTGCCCTGGTATTTCCCATGCCTTACTTACTGAGCTTCTTTCAACTATCTGTTGGCTTGGCAGAAGACACCAGGAGAAAGGACTGCTGTGTGACTGGATTTCTCTGCTGGGACTATATTGCCCTCCTTCCCTCCCCTCCAAAGCTAGTTCTACTTTTATAGGCACAGGATTTGACTGACAACAGGGACTTCCTGTTTGGGAGCAGGAAGTGAGTGATCACAGAGCCACCAAAGACCCACCATCCTAGAAGGGCAAGAGTAGCTCTCCAGCCCCCTCTAGCTGCTGGAGGTCTGCCTCTGAGCAAGGAAGGGGTCTACTGAGAAATATAGGATATTCTTGTCTCAGAACAGGACAATCAGGAGCTTAAAGGGCACACAGGCAGAAAGTAAGGAGAGAGAGAGGAAAGAAAAAAAAAAAACAGAGGAAAGAGTAAGGATTGCAAACAGTTAAGGGGCCAGAAATAAGACATGATTGGAGTGGTGCAATGCAGAGGCTGTGGAGCAGCAGTCTTCCAGGAGATGTTCTGGAGGATGCGGTGTTGTCCCATCTGCAGGCACCTCTCTGGGCTGAGGGAGGAGGCTGCTCATCTCCAGGCTGAGTTGGCCAGGATTTGTGGGACCTCCTCTTCCATCCAGGGACCACCAGTGCCACTGCCGCTGCCTCAGAGGTTGCCAAGAAAGAGGAGCGGTTGGACCACAGTGGGCTCAGGGAGGGTGAGGATGGTGGAACAGAGGCGCATCCCTCCAGTTGTACCTCTCCACAATTCCTATGCCATTCTGGCAAAGTGTGGTTCCTCTATGGAGGCACCCACAGTGGAGACCAAGGAGGATGCAGGGAATCTCCACAAAGGAGACCCACAGAAGGGTGGCAGGGGACCACCCAAGGGGAACGAAACAACTCCTGGTGGGGGACTCCATTGTTAGGAAGGTAGAACTGGGGGAGGAAGAGGAAAGGGAGGTAAGGTGCCTGCCTGGTGCCATGGCTTGGAGGGACAGGGAGCGAATCCTCAGGATTGCCGGAGCAGCTGCACAGGGGAGGGAGCTGGGTGTCGCTGTCCACCTAGGGACAAATGACCTGGCTAAGAAAGGGATTACAGAAGTGCAGGAAGAGTTTGTGGAATTGGGAAGGGGCCTTAGACAAGTAGCATGCACGGTAACCTTCTCGGAGGTGCTGTCCATCCATGGCATAGGAGAGGCTAGGGTGTTCCGCACCATGGGATTCAATCAGTGGTTGAAAAACTGGTGTGGAGCTCAGGGATTTGGCTTCATTGGGGACTGGGGGTCCACCTGGAGTGATGCAAGCCTATACTGGCATGACGGACTGCATCTGTCCAGGAGGGAACCAGGATCCTAGGTGATAGGGTTTAAATCCTTCATTGGCAAGCATTTAAACTAGTCAAGGGGAGGCAATGGAAAGGAGCAGGAAATCCTAGCCCCCAAAAAATCACGGTAGTAAGTCCTGGCAAACACCAACATAGAGGTGTCGATGGGAAGAAGGGCAGGGGTAAATGGAGAAAGTGACAAAGGCAAGAAGGACAGGGATGGGGCAAAAGGAGTAAGGCCATCAGAAATGGAGGGTAATGAGTACCAATGCTCAGAAGTCTGGGCAACAAGCCCTGAGCTGGTGGCCTTGATGGAAGAGGGATACCTGGATATCGTATAGTCACAGAAACATGGTACACAGAGAACCATGACTGGGATGTTAACATACCAGGTACATAACCTACAGGAGAGACAGGCAGGGAGAAGAGGGGAGGAGTAGCTCTATGTAAATGAAGGGATAAAAGCAACTGAACAAAAGAGTAAACAGGGAGGAGAGGAGGCACTGTGGGTCACCTTGGAGACTAGAAAGAGCACCACAATCTGCACTGGGGTTGTGTACAGACCCCCATGTCAGGGGGAGGGAATGGACAAGGATATGATAGAAGGCATTCTTAGAATGGCAGAGAAAGGGGAGATACTGTTGATGGGAGACCTGAATATGCCAGATGTTAACTGGAGCACATTTGCTGCAGCCACATCCAAGAGCAGGGCCATTCTTGATGCCCTACAGGTGGCAGGCCTCAGACAGCTAGTTTCGGAACCCACTCATGAGGAAGCAATCTTAGACCCACTCTCTGAGAGGGGGAAGTGAGAGGATCTCAGATTTACAAGTGGGTTGCCATCTGGGAACAAGTGATCATCAAACAGTGTGGTTCACGTTAAACTCAGCTACAGAGTCAAGCCATACAAAAGTGAGGGTACTGGACTTTAGGAGGGCTGACTTTGGCAAGATGGGAGAGTGCCTCAGAAAAGCACTAGCAAACAGGCTAGGAGGAGGTGTGAAGCAACAATGGGAATCATCAAAACTGCCATCACAGAGGCAACAAGTCTTTGTGTGAAGCAAATAAACAAATCAAAACGAAAGAAAAAGCCACTATGGTTCTCAAAAGAGGTGGCTGTGAAAGTCAGGAAGAAAAGATAGCATTCGAGTATAAGGAAACACAGAAGGAGCAGGACAGAGAGCTGTACCAGTTAAGGCAGAAGAAAGCAGGAGGGAAGTCAGAATAGCAAAGGCCCAAACTGAGGAAAAGATAGTCAACTCAGTTAAGAAGGAGATAAAACCTTTTATAGGTACATCAGCGCATGAGAAAGACAAAGGGAGGGAGGGATAGTGAGGCTGAGTAGAATGAGACGTGGGTGGGCAGAGGGACAGTGAAAAGCAGGATACTGAACTAATATTTCTGCTCCATGATTCACAAAAGAGGAGGGAAGTGCCTAATCCAATTAAGAGAAGCACTCTTGATAGGGGGTCATCCCAGTCCTTTCACAGAAGAAAGGGTTCTGCAAGAACTCCTAAAACTGAAGGTGGACAAAGCAATGGGTCCTGATGGAATTCACCCCAGAATTCTAAAAGAATTAAGGGAGGAACTAGTGAAACCACTGGCTACTCTTTTAATAAATCATGGGAGGATGGTGTGGTACCCATGACTGGAGGAAGGCGAATGTGATTCCCTTCACAAAGTGGGACCAAGACAGAGGCAGGAAACTACAGACCTGTCAGTCTGACCTCTGTGGTAGGGAAAGTGATGGAGTCACTTCTGAAGGAAAGAATAGTTGAGTACCTAGAGGCCAGTGGGGCACAGGACCCAAGGCAGCATGGGTTCACAGCGGAAAGGTCGTGTCAGACGAATCTAATAGATTTCTTTGACTGGGTGACCAAAGTAGTAGACCGGGGAGGGCTGTGTGCATGGCCTACCTAGACTTTAGCAAGGGCATCTGACACAGTCCCACACAAAAGATTAATAGTCAAATTAACCTAGCCTGGGAGGGTCCCAGGGGTGGTAGCCTGGTAAAACATTGGCTGCACAACAGAACACAGAAGGTAATTGTAATGGAGTCCACTTGGAAGAAAGAGGGGTTACTAGTGGGGCACCGTAGGGTTCAGATTGGTCCAGTCCTTTTAATGTCTTCATCAGTGACATTGCAGAAGGACTGGAAGGAAAAGTATGCCTTTTGCAGATGACACACAGATCTGCAACAGGGTTGATACACAAGGAGGTGTGGAAAGGATGAGAAGGGACTTGGCAAGGTTGGAAGAATGGTCAGAAGTATGGCAGCTAGGATTCAATGCAAAGAAGTGCAAAATAATGCACCTGGGAAACAAGAACCAGGGAAGAAATACACAATCGGGGGTAGTAACAACAACAAAAAAGGAAAGGGACCTGGGGGTAATCATATCAGATGACCTTAAGGTTAGCAAGCAGTGTGAGAAGGCAGTGGGGAGGGTTGGGGGTATACTGGGATGCATAGGGAGAGGCATCAGCAGCAGAAAACAGGAAGTTGTTATCCCTCTGTACAGACAGTTGGTGAGACCCCATCTGGAGTACTGCATCCAGTTCTGGAGACCTCATCTCCGCAAGGACATAGACAGGATACAGGCAGTCCAGTGGAGGGCAACTAAAATGGTGCATGGTCTGCAAGAGAAGCCGTATGAGGAGAGACTAAAGGAGCTTAATATGTATACCCTTGAGGAAAGAAGGGAGAGGGGGGACATGATAGAAACTCAGTGGAATCAACAAAATCCAAGAGGGTAGCATCTTTCAGAAAAAGAGACGTGCAAGAACAAGGGGACACAATTTAAAGATAGAAGGGGGGAGGTTCAGGTGCAATGTGAGGAAGTATTATTTCACAGAGAGGGTAGTGGATGCATGGAACAGCCTTCCTGGGGAGGTTGTGGGGTCTAAAACTGTGGGAGAATTCAAGAATGCATGGGACAGCCATAAGGCAATTCTTGTGGGGGGCAGGAAGATATAGGCTGTTGGTTAACTAGGATCTGCGGCCTACCCTGTAGGTAGGGAAATGGGCAGACCAGATGGGCTAAGCAGTCCTTATCTGCCGTCAAAGTCTATGTTTCTATGTTCTAACTCTTCCAAAGGTGAGCAATATAGTCTTGGTGATAAATCGGCTCTCCCCTACCACAGATAAAATTGTTAAAAATGTAAAGTCATTTCATTTGACTCAACTGATTACTGACTCCACCCGTCTAAATTTTAAACTGTGTCTAAGGATTTTTTACTCCTTGACCTTGAACCTTAAAAGAAAAAGAAGAATTCCCTCCTCTGGGGATCAAGCTCTAATCAAATCAAAATATTAGAAGCAATACAACTGAGGACCTGTAGCCCCCTTCCACAAAACCAATGGCTTACATTTGGACCAGTATTCTAAATGGGAAAACAATAATCTTACCGAGGGTAGATGGAAACTACCTCCAAATCATTTTTTTTTAATTCAAGCTTTATTAGTTTTAACAGCAGTAACCTGACATGGTTACACAACAATAACATTGACACATATCATCAGAAATCCCTATGTCAAGCCCCCCATAAAATCCCTCCTCCCAAAACCATCCCCTCTACCCCACCCATCCCCTGGCTTGGCATCAAAAGCTATACACTAAGCTACATCTAAAAATCAATGAATACAACCTAGACACACTGATAATAGAGAACATCATCGGAAAATGCTTTAAGGGCTCTGTGAAGGGGTTCCAAATCACTTCCTAAAGCATACAGGCACCTTCCCTCTCTAGTAAATTAAACAACTTATTTATTGCCACTAACCTGCTGAATTATTCTATAACTTGAGCATCCTCTTCTTAAATATAGTACTTGCATGCTTCCTCTGACCAAAACTTTGCTGAGCGCTCTCTCCATGCTACCACAGGATGATGTCATCACTTCCAGAATCTCAGACTAGTAAGACACAACAGCACCAACTGGGAAATGATGTCACTGAGTCAATGAAGCAGACTGTTCACGGAAGAAAAAGGGAGGCAACTTGGACAGAATTCTATTTGTTTTGTCTATTAGTAGTAAAGTCAGCCTCCCACGCTTCTTACAACATCCTTTTTGTAATTACTGTGAATGCAGGAATTTTCAGAATGACGCCCATTTAGAAATCTGTAAGGAACTATTTATAAGGTAACCACACGAGTTTAACACTAAACAGACTGTGAGGGCAGTGACTGCAGTCAGTGTCATGGTTTTAATCTGCCTTGCTTTAAGGGGAATATTCATGCACAGCGGCCTTAGTAGTTTACAATCCCATACAAACCACTTTTAAATGAGGTATTGGGCTTACCTGTGTAGCTGGAAGCAGTCCCGAGTATATACAAGACTAAGTCTGTTCAATAGTGACACTACGCTGCCACCACTTTAGCTACACAGATTCTGATAGCAGATAAAGACTCATTAGTCTGTCCAATCTGCCCATTTCCTACCTAACGTCACAAGGGATCCTTCTGAAAAGTTCTTCTACAGAGCTAGCTACAGGTTGTTAGGCACAGCATGTCTCTGCATGACATCACAAGGTTCAATAACATGATGGCAATGTCAAGTCAATATGGAAAAGATTCAGTCATGCTTCCAGATATAGGTAAGCCCAAAACCGCATTTGAAACAGATCTTCATGTGCTTTTAAACATTTTAAAATGGGTACAAAGAACTCTAGCTGACTGGCTGACACTGGCGGGTATCTGTTCTCTTATCTGAACCTAACTCACAGAGAAAAAAGTACCAGTGCCAGCTTACCTGCTGATCCAGTTACCACAATGATGCATTTTTACTTTCACATTTGCAACTTTTGGGACTATTTCTACCCTGAAAAAGTGACATTATTCTTAAATAAAATATTGAAGTAACTGTTATCCTGTAGTCCGTGTGCATTTTTTTAACATAAGCCCCATTTTGTAAGCACGATGAGGCACACAATGGTGTGAGTTAGGCTGAGATAACTGCACTTCCAGGGTCTGTAAGGCCCACCACCTGCAGGTGTCGGACCTAACTACATCCCTGGAAGTGTAGTTATCTCAGCCCGATTCACATTCTGTTGTGTCTTATTGCATACATACATAGACACAAGGGAGCCCTGACTACAAAGGGCAACTAGAGTGTCAAAATGGGTCTAAAACAAATGGGGAGACTAGATGGACCTAGTGGTCTCCGTCTGCCGTCAACTTCTATGTTTCTATGTAGAAACCTAAATCCCCAGACTCTGATGGCAGAAAAAGGCTCTTGGCCCATCCAGTCTCCCCAACCTAACTATTCTGCCTTGCCCTAGTGGTGGAGGCATAAACAGTGCAGGGCTTTAAGCATGCACTGGACAACTGGACAGACATAGGGGATATTAGTAAATATGCAGGGGGGAGAGGATCACAGGACACCTGGTAGGCTCTGAGGAGGCAGATTAGGCAGGGACCATCTAGGCAGACTGGGTTGGACAAGCAGTCCTTATCTGTCAACAAATTCTGTTTTTTTTTTCTTTTTATTAATTATATTAGAAGCTGACATAGATAGATATGTGGAAACCAGACATATACAATGGTATAGGGGCAGAAAACACTAATTAAGCAGGATATTTCACTTGCCTCCCTTTGTTACGATACAGTAGGGGAAGAACAACTGATTTAAACAGTTAGTTACAATAACAAATGCTATTACAGCCATGACCATGGACTTAATACCCGAAAATGTTTATCGAAAAGTCCCAGGGTGCCAGACCCAATAAGCCAACAATGACTTATATAAAAGTCCATGTAAAACAGAGTGTTAAACAATAATGAAATCATTAATAAATGCAGACCAATTAGACCTTACACTGGCCCCAAACACACCAGCAAAATTCCTTATAAACCTCATATGAGCTTTCACTGTAGATTTGGAAATAGAACTTAGGTATCCTGCAGTAAAGTAAACTTTAAAATTCCTTAACAATAAAGGGATTTCAATAGTAAACACACAAGTGTACAGAAGGAGAGCAATACAGTTCAGCCTTCATCATTATCATCGGGTGCATCAGTCCCGCTCAAAAAGTCATCTTTAATTTTATTCACTCTCTTCCCTGCCTCTGTAGGATCGCTAAAGATAAATGTTTTAAGTGCGTAGGTAATTCTTAGCTTCGCAGGCATCAGTAGAGAATGACTAATTTCCAAGGATTTAAGTTCACCTCACACAGCATCAAACACCTTGCAGCACTGCCTGGTAGAGAAACTGAGATCGGGGAAAAAGAAGATCCACCAGCCATCTGGCAGCTGAAGGGGGCCTTTTGTTCTAGCTGCTTGGAGAACTCGATCTTGAATATGTTGACCTGCTGTGGCTATCAGGATAGCATGTGGCGGGTCATGCTCCAATGCTTTCTTCTGAGGAGCGATTCTATATACTTTATATACAGCATCCAGAAGCTGTAAATCCAGTATGTTGTGCTGCAGCTGATGAACATAAGCCAGCAGATCTCCACTTTCCGAACCCTCAGGGACTCCCAAAAGCTGAATATGAGCCAGTCTAGATCCATTTTCCAAGTGCTCTAGCCGGAGTCGCAGTAGTTTGTTTTCAGCAACCAATCCTGCAGTCACAGCCGACGTTTTGTCTGCGGATTCCTTCTCAAGATGAACCTCCTTTGCAACTGTTTCCACCTTATCTTCAAGTAAGTTTACAATCCAATTGAATAAATCCATCTTGGTATGTAAGGCTTTGACCGATTTATCAAGCACCTGGACAGCTTTCAAGACGGAGCTATTAGAAGGCTCCAGGCCACCATGTGCTCCAGCCTCTGGGCCACTGTAAACAGTGCCATCCTGGGGGTTTTCCTTGTTTTCCCCTACTGCGGTCTTCCATGGATTTCCCATATCTCAGACGACCCAAATTCAACCATCCGATTCCTAGTATTGTTTCAAAAGTAGTAGAAATAATACATGAGGTGTTAGCTTACTGAAAAATACTTTTTTGCTAGTTATTTAGGTCAATTAGCAACAGCTCTCTGGTCTGCATCTGATTCAACTGACTGCTAGCCACGCCCCAAACAAATTCTGTTTTTTTGTTTTTCTAACTAAACCCACCTGACTGTCCCATTTCTGCTTGAAGCCGCCGATTGATTTGGCCTGTACCACTTCTCTTTCCATGAAGAAGTGCTTCTTGTAAGGTACTACATTTGGGGGTAAAAACCCGGGGCCATGAATACACCCTGGTGGGGTCACACTGCAAGTCACATTGGGAGAAAGGGATTTAGGGGTGGTGAAAGACGTCAAAATGAATAACTCTGAAAACTGTATAAGAACTGCAGCCAAAGCAAACAGGATACTGGGCTGCATAACCAGGGGAATTATATCCAGAAGGAGGGAGGTGATCCTCCCTCTGTATAATGCCTTGGTCAGGCCGCAGCTCGAGTACTGTGTACAGTTCTGGAGACCTCATCTGAAGAAGGATATAGTACTGCTGGAGAGGGTCCAGAGGAGAGCGACCAGGATGATTCAGGGCATGGAGGAGAAGTCTTATGAGGAGAGACTGGAAGAGCTTGGGCTTTACTCACTGGAGGAGAGGAGGGACAGGGGAGATATGATAGAGGTTTTCAAGTATGTAAAAGGAATAACCAGGAGTGGAACCAAGGAGCTTTTTAGGCTAAAGAAGGGGGGGGAAACAACCAGAGGCCATGAATGGAAGCTGGAGGGGGGAAATTACAGGGGGGAGCGTAGGAAGCATTTTTTCACTGAGAGGGTGGTGGAGCCATGGAATGCACTGCCTGGGAGACTGGTGGAGGAGGGCACAGTGGAGGGATTCAGGAAGGGGTGGGATAGGTACAAGGGGAAACTGAAACTAAAGAAGACCCTCTTGGGGGCAAGGGGGGTGGTAAGGTGAGCAGTCATTAGGTTGCTGGCTTTTGAGCAGACAATGACAGACCATTTGGCCTATTCTGCTGGCTTTTTAGTATGTTAGTATGTTAGATGCCCTTTTTGAATTTCCCCCCTGCCAGTTTTATTAAATTCCATCTTATCGCTATGTTTGAACTCAAGGAGAACAACTCTTTGGGGTCTCTTCATCCCAGGATGGGAGAAACTGGGTAGCCAGATGGCCAAAGGCCACTAAAAAAAATTGGTTTGGCTACCAGATTTTGAAAGTTACTGACCAGCTGGCTACCTGTGCACAAAATTATTTTTGAGCCCTTAAAAAAAGTATGGCCACAAAATATATTGATTTGGCTATTAGATTTTGAAAGCTAGTAGCTGAACTCACCACCAGCTCACAAACTGATTTGTCCCAGCCTGATTCATCCCATGCAGGCACCTGTATATGTTAATCATGTCACCCCTTTCCCTCCGTTTCTCCTGGGTGTACATGTTTAAGTCCTGCAGCTTCTCCCTGTATGTCAAATCCCCAGGGTCATGCATCATCATAGTTGCCCTGCGCTATACTGCCCCCACCTTGCACTGTGATAGCACCAGTGACCTATAGAGAGGAGGGACCACCTCCTGCCTTCTACTGCTTATTCCCATCCCTATGCATCCCAGAATTCTGTTTGCTTTGTTCACTGCTCTGTTGTAGTGTGCAGATGTCTTTATGGTCTCTGATATCAACACCTTTAAATCATTTTCTTCCAGAGTGCTATCCAGCACCACTCCTCCCATTTTGCATTGCATCCCTGGGATCCTTTTCCCAATGTGCATTACTTTACATTTTTAATAGTTAACGTTCAGCTGCCAAATCTTGGACCAGCTCTCCAACCTGCCAATCCCCTTCCTTAGTTTCCTTTCCACATATGAGGGCCACTGTAAATGGAGGTTCTCCTTTAAGTCATATGGTACTTTCAACCTTTCACAAGCCAAATGAAAAACACTATCCTTTGAAATGTGGGTGAGTTTGTGTGCACGTGGGTGCACGAGGGGGTGGGCAAAATGTGGGACATATTACGTAAGCAATAATATCCGACAGGGTGGGCAGTACTGGGGAATACTGGACTGCCTAGGGGCGTAATGAGGCCCAACGCTGCAGGTGGAGGGCCTTATAGCCCCTGGAAGATCTGGTATTCCCTAGTACCGCCCACCCTGGAGGGCATTATTGCGCTTAGAAAATGGGCTACAAGTGTCATTTTTTTACAGGATTAAAAAAAGTAAAATAATGCTAAAAAAATTACTAGAATTGAGTTTTTGTTCCCTGTTTGGTAAAGTAGTCCCTCTACTACTGGCATTGGCATTAATAGTAGAGGGCGCTGTTATGGTTCTTTCTGTGCTGTTTCAACCCCACCCACCCCCACCCTTCAGTCTGTTCCTATTTTTTTTTTTTTTTTTTTTATTTATGCCTTCTCTTGCTGCAGCTTGTTTTATTAGCCCTTTCCTCTCAGGGAATTTGACAGGAGACTGCAGGACATGGATAATGAAGAAATACAGCGGCAGCATAGAACAGAGTTTTAAAACAAAACGTCTCCTCTCCCGATTCCCTCAGCGGAGCGCCCGGTCGCGGTAAGTATTGCACCGTGGTTTACTCCCTGTCAGGAGAAAAGTTTATGTAGTGTCAGGAAACAGCGCAGTATAGAGAGCAAGGATGTTTTTTGTTTTGTTTTGGGAGGTAAACAGTACGTCAGGCAGCGTGAGCAAGCAGCACATGTGCATTTTATTGCTATGGAGAGGCTTGCGCTATGCTGCCATTTTGAAAACCAGGCAGTCGACTGAAATGAAGTTGATATGACTGGTCACTTTCTTTTTGTTTTGTTCATTTTTTTAATTTGTTGTGGAGTGCTTGAAATGTTTAGGGCCAGCCACCAACTCACTTGCAAGTCTCTCGCTAAGAAAGAGAAAAACAAAAATGGCTGCTAGCTTGTTTGAACATTCGGGGGGGCCCAAAGATACGTGAGGTAATGCGGCACCCCATATGGGAACTTCTTCACAGCGGGCTCTATTGAAAAATACCTGCCTGGTAATGTTGGAGTCCTAGCCAATCAGAAGACTAGGATTATGTTTCCCATTTTCTAACTAATCACAGAGTTGCAGGCTTAGACCACTGTGGATGTCAGTCCTTTGGCATCTGGTTGCTGGTATCTGACTATAAATTGCTGCTTTAAAATCTCAGGGTGTAATTGACTGGTTGGTTGATTGATTCATTCATTTAAAAAATTTTAACCATGAATTATCTATTGTACAAGCTCCTGTCTGATTGTTACCCCTCCCAGTGTATCGTAACTAATTTACTTTGTGACCTTGCCAGATTGTAACTCTAAGGTCGGGCCCTAACTGGCCTAATGTCAACACTGTTGTATTATGTATCAAGTCCTCTCCTGTACTGGTGTGACCTTTGTATATTCCTGTACTTGTCTCCTTCTGTAACTAATTCCGGGTCACCCCTGAAAAAGGGACCTTCGAGGCTCAGAGGGCCTACCCGGTTATCAAAACTGAATAAATAAATGTAACCCCTAGGTGGCACTATCCCAAGGGCTACTACCCCTGCCTGCGTGGCTAGTAGCAGGTTAAGGGCCTGAGTTCTGAAACGGGTGCCTCCACCAGGAGGTCAGGGTTGACAGTGGTCAAGCTATCCTGGGCATAGCCCTCCGGGACACTGTAACACCCCTCTTTCCTTACTAATGGCCAGAACAATACACAAAAATCACTTTCATAACACCCTGATATACCACACAAGTACCCACACTGTTTGCACTTACCACCAGGGCTTTCCTCTGGCCTGGCCCTGGGGACCCCCTGTAAAACAAGGTTAGACATAGCAAATAACAGTACAGTACTCTTGCACAAACTGGAACCACAGTCTGGGTAAATGCAAAAAAGAGTTAGATCTGATTTATTTAAGGGACTTGAACAAGGAAGGGGCATAAACAGGTTAATTTGCTTAAAGGCTGAATCAATCAAACAGTTATGCATGCAGTTCAGGGTCATAAATAATCACACACTCTGGGTACCCAGATGGAGAATGGTGGGCTAGCCAGGAGCGTTGCAGCTGGTTGGGGCCCTGTGATGGAAGAAAACAACATGCACAACATACACTATTTGTAATCCGGAGCCGGAGGGCTCAGTTCTTGAAAAGAAAACAACAAGACAGTCAGATGACACACTTTTAGATTAGGCTGTTGTTGCAGGGAGCTACCCTGTTGATTACTCACGATACCCAAAACTGGACACAGACTGGACGAAAATTGAGACAGCAGGTGCTTAATCTGGAGTGCCAGGAGAAGCAGGGCCCACACGAATTGCCGAGGCGTCGTTCCTGTTCAAGCGTGGAGCAGGGGGCTGATCCTTAGGCAGGTCTCTCGTCAATGGCTTTCTCTGTACAGTGGGTAGTCCGGCTGGGCCAGTGTTGCAAGGTCCCGGCCAAATGGAGACAAATTTTGATACAGTCCGTTTTGGGCTGGATACAGATTCCAGCAAGCAGAACACAGTTCACACAGTGGGGAATCAAATCACAACCCACTAACAACTCACAGCACATTTACATGTAAGGAAATTCTACTGTACCAGGCAAACTGCTCTCCGGTCACGATCACAGAGTTTCTGCACAAACCGGGGATTCAAAAACAGCTGGAAATCCTGACAGGCCAATCGCATTCAGCAAAATCTTCGGTCTTCTTCAGGTATGAGCCTGGTAAAAAATCAGTGGCTTACTTCGTTCTCACAAACTTGGATTTAGTCCGAAATAATTCTCAACCCTCCATCTCAGGGGCAGCAGGCAGACATGCAGGACACAACTCAGGACTTTCCACAGTTCTCCCGGACGAAACTACTCAGACGGCTGCTTGACTGTCTCCAGTTGTTGCCGCTTCGGCTCCCAACTTAAACTGCCAGCAAGCCAGGGACTTTCCCCAGAATCCAAAAGGTTTGGTTGGCTGATCTGTCTGTCAGTCACAACAAAGGCTCCCCCTTCAGGTGTAAAAAGGCCCCAAAAGTCCAAAACTACAATTCCTACAGATTTTGACTCCAGACAGCTCCTGTAGTCCGGCTCCATTTTAGGTCCCACCAGTACTGATTGGTCCAATTCGCAGTCCGGAACCAAGATAGTGGAGATAAACAAAACAGTCCTTGCTGCAAAGAAGGCAGGTTAGACGAACTACATTATCATTATCACTCTAAATGATTTTCAGCAAATAGTTACATCTTTCAACAGAGCTCCCTCTCGGATTACTCATGACTGCAATCCAGGCAGCTCTTAAAGAGACAGTACACAGAGGTTACACAGGCACTCTCTGGCAATCACATTTAAACTGCTAAAACGCAGGACACCAGCCTGGCAGTGAGCATTTAGACAAGCCCGAGGAAGACTTTTCGGGAACCCCCATTTCTAAAGGGGGGGGGGGTTTACATAAATAAATAAATAAATAATGTGAGCTTGGCAGAAGTCATTTTCAGAAGAGTTCCTGGGCAAGATGGGTATATTCATAAGTCACCATTCACAGACAGCATACAACACAAATACAGTACAATCTAACTATAATATAGGCCATACAAAAATTATGATAGGTACACAGTGCTTTGAATCTATCATCAGAAGTTTAAATATATTCACACTGCTTATTCCTCATATGCTCCAAGGCAAATCATTCCATATAGAGCAGCTTACATCAAAAAGAGGCTTCTTTCCTAATGAACTTCTATATATCAACACTGTAGGTTCTAAATTAAAATGACTTCTGCAAAATATGGTAACACAACAAATCATTTAAATAAGGAATACTTTTTTGTGCAAACAACTGAAAACCTGCACTGTGACAGGCCCAGTGGCTTTGAGGGTTCAGACATTTGATCGCCACACCTGCTGCCATGCCAGTGACCCAGGCTCGGGAGCGCACCTGGGTCACTGAGGTTAGTTGGGAGGGAAAGGATAGAGTGTCCAGAGGACTGGCCCCCTCTCCTGGGGAGGGGGACATGCAGTCCAGTGCATGACTGGGCCACGTCGATGGCTGGCAGCATGGCAACCAGGGACCATCATGTAAAGGGCGATGAAGGAGTAGCAGCCGCTGACATCTTGTGCATGGTAGCTTGCATAGGGCCATCTTGGGCAGCACTGCACTCCAACTCCTCCTCAGAGAGGAAAACAGGAAAATGAAGTGCTGGTAGCTAGGTGACGTCCAGCCACCCATAGGAGGAAAAAAGCAGACTGAGGAAAACAAATTACCTTACTCATTCCACATGGGCTAATCTATCAATATGTGTTTTAAGTACAATGTATCAGGTGATTTGTAGTTACTACCAAAATGAAGAGGAACTCTTATTTAACGTTACACCAGATCTGCATTGAGTCTCCTGTTATACAACAAATTGTAACAGGCAATAAACAGTGTACTATTATAAGCTGTTTAGATGGGTTAAACTGCCATACATGATCAAAGCTCAACCATGCACTAAGTCCTTAGTAATGCCTGGTTGCTCCTGTTGTACCTTTCTGAACCAGAGTAAATTCTTTGTTCAAGTGCAGTTCCCATGGCAGCTCAACAGATGGCTGTAAAACAGTGCTGTGCTGCTAGCATTGTTTCACAGCCATCTGTTGGCCTGCCAAGGGAACTGCAGAAACAAAACATGAAAATCTACCCCTAGCATGGTCCCATCATGCAGTGCAACCCATATCTTGTAATACAGGCAGACAAAAATCAAAGTACGTAGCACCAATCCTGACAGTAAATTAGGAGGAAAAGTACCATATTAGTAAATGGAAAGCTAATATGTATAGAATTACTGGTTGAAAATCGTTCAGTTTCTACTCACGATATTAGTTATCAGCAATCACAGCCATCTGTTGACCTGCCAAGTGAACTGCAGGAACAAAATATGCAGATGTACCCTAGCATGGTCCCATCATACAGAGCAACCCATATCTTGTGATGCACACTGATGAAAATCGAAGTATCTAACACCGATTCAGACAGTAAGTTAGGGGAAAAAGTACCATAATAGTAAAAATTATAAAACTATATTTGGCAATAATAACACCATGCACTTAAATCAGAATGTTGTAAAATAATGCCTCCCTACACCCACAATATATGTAAGACAGGCTACATTCACAGAATGTGTACTATCAATAGTGTTAAAGATAAGAAATATAATAACTGCGTGCGTCTTTTTTGCATTACAAATAATAAATCTGCTTATTTCTGGAAACGCTTGCCTGTTACAAGTGCATTAAGCCACGAGAAAGTCGGCTTCTACTAGGGAATTAATGCATGGTTGGAGCACGAGGTCAACCCCACCCCCCAAAAAACATGCATTAATTCCCTAGTAGAAGCCTCCTTTCGCGTGGCTTAATGCTTACTTGTTGCCTCAAATGAGTCAGCCTAGGTGCACATTTTGAAACAAATAATATAAATAAAAAGGTTGTTAATGACCTGGAATCTTTAAATCATATAAAAAAATCATCGGCCTCAGTGACCAATTGAAAATCTATCCCTGAGGTACAATGAAGCGAATTATGTAATACAGCATTTCCAGACATTTTGCCCAACCTTTTTGGGCTGGATTCACTGAAGATGCAACTGTTTCTGTCTTGGAATCAGGAGATCTTGCATTACAGGCTGTTGTAAACTTACTAAGGTAACTAAATAGAAAGCATTAGGGGTAATTGCACAAAATATGCTATACAAAATAAAATGACGCTATATTGTAAACCTGAAGAAAGGATTCCCTTCACTATCAATGACTCCAGCTATAAACTATAAAAATATTACAGCTCAAACCAAAGTCCCTGCCTTTTTTCATCAAGTATTGTAGCTCACTCCTTTACTACTTTAACAACACAGAACCACAGAAAATGTTGGCAGATAAAGGCCTATGGCCCATCTAGCTGCCCAAGCCTTCCTAGTATTGCCCCTGTCAGTCTTCATTTCTTACCCCCCCATATGCCCCTATACGCACTTTTCCAATGTGCCTGTTCCACCCTGTTTTGAATCCCCTACTGTCTTAACCCAAATGACCTCCTCAGGAAGTCTGTTCCAGTCTGCCACCACTCTTGCCATGAAAAACGCAAGTGTGGTCAATTACATTAGATTAATAAATGTATTACTATTATCTGTGTGTTATTTGGTAAAACTTTAGTAAGTTGGCTGTGTGGTTTATCTAACTGTGTATTGTTTTTATTTGAAATAATTTGATTTGTATTAATTTGGTTAATCTTATTTTGTAACCAATTTTTATTTGTTTTTGATTACCGGGTAAGTGCGCTACACATAGAAAATGCCCATTTTCAGGTACAAACCGGGAGGTTACATGGCAGACAAACAGTACTGCAAACAATGAAAGCACATGGAATTACAGTTGAGACATGACAAAGGATCAGGGAAATCCAACAACATGGCAATAAAATTACATAGCAGCGATATACAGCAGCACAATAGATATGTAGCCAGGCACCAGTAACAGGACGATTCTGTAGAGAGAACTTTTGTCCCAACAGTCATCATCCTGCATTATAAACAATAAGGTGTTTTATCTATCTATCTATTTATCTAGCTAGCTAGCTAGCTAGCTAGCTATCTAAAACAGTACTTCCTGACATAATTTTTGAACCCCCCACACTAATTTCATGGATTTTTACCTGGTGCTAGTGTTACCACTCATTGTAATCACTGTGAACAACTCACTGTGGTCCGGCTTGTTTATTCCATGGAGATACTTGAACATCTCAATCATGTCTCCCCTTGTCCTCCTGTCCTCCCCAGCGTAAATATTGGGATCCCTGAGCGCTCATCACATGACCTGCCTCGTTGCCCCTGCATCATTTTGGTAGCCCTTCTCTGCACCGCCTCCAGCTTATCCCTGTCCTTCCTCAAGTGTGGACTCCAAAACTGCATACCATATTCTAGGTGTGGTCGAACAAGGGATATACTGTATATGGGGGCAGTATTACTTCCCTGTTTCTTATAGTGATTCCCCAACCCAACCCATCCCATCAGGGGTTGAAAAATGTTTTGCGAGGCCTTAAGTCCAAGACTTATGACACTTTTTTGCCATAAGTCTGTGGCAGGTGTTAGTAAGTCACATTGTTTTTCTACTAATTTTTTTTACCAAAGGGCATTTTTGTTTCTGGTTTCTGATAAATTTTTAGGTCCTTTTAGGGCAATGAGAACAAACAAAATGATTTTTTTCTAGATCCCTGAGGAATACAGAGTAAGGGTGCCATGCACTATTCTAGAGACAAATATTCCATAGCTGCAGCATGTGCTATATTTTTTAATATTAATCACACCCCCCCGGCCCCTGATGTCAGTCACTTCTTCCTGTGGTCCAGCAAAGCCAGAACCTGAACAGACTCGGAACTAGTGCCCCCAAAAAACATCGGTCCAGAATGGGATAAAAAAACTCTCAGTGTCGCACTTAAGCCTGCCGGGTCAGTGACGGTCTCCCAATGGCAAAACTATTTATCTGGGTGTAACTTTCACACTTAGGCCATTGGCGCGGCCGCGCCACTACAGAATAATTTGAAATACAACAAGACTACCTCAGGTGGTTCTAATTCAGGCAGCACCCCAACGTTGGCCCACCAACCGCACCGTGACCCTAGACTCTGGGACTGCTCAACAGCTCAAATGCGGCATTTAAATAATTTGGGACTTCTCCACAGTCTGGCACGGCTACTAACTCGGGGCCGAGAATGAATGGTGGCTATTTTGGCACAAAGAGACACAGACACAGACACTCAGAGCATCACTCCCATGTGTGCTGACACCATGGGCTAGTCTATCCCACTATCTGCCACAGACAGTGTGTCCTGGGGACTACTTCCTGATGAATTGCCCTATTGATCTGAGCGCTCTCTTAAAGCCACAGTCTGAAAAAAAAAAAAAAAAACAACCAAGCGACCCAGCGGAACTCCAGATGTCTTGCAGAGGGTTCATCCAACCCCCCGACCCCCCCCCCAGCATAAGGGCCTGTTCACAACAACTCCTCTGACAGCCAAGTTCATCAGACTTGCAGGGTTTCTAAAGTGAAAGTCCTGCTGCTTGATCAGTGGGTCCTGGGACCTCGGACTTCGGGATTTTTCATCCCCTGCCCATGAGGAATTAGGTTGGGGACTTTTATACCCCCATCCCATGGAGAACTAGGTTGCAGGCTGGCGTGTTAGTGCAGCAGCAGTAGCTGGTGAGTTGCTAACCATGTCAGTGACCCTGGTTTGCATCCCAAGCCTTGTTTAAAAGAGAACCGCACTGAACCTGGAAGCCCTTTTCTCCTATATAAGCTGATTCTGAAATACTGGCTCCAATTCTGTTACTGTTCCATCTCTACAGACTTTTAAATTACCCTATTGGGTGTCTGCTGATTTACACACAGACAATAAGTACCATTTTAGAAATGTATGATGTAGTTTATGTCTATTGCTCAGCTCTTCTACTGTAGGTACAATGCATCCATGTTCTACTATAGAACTCTGTGGTTGAGAAAGACAAAACAAATCATACTGTTCTAAAGTGGCACTTAACACCAGAGTGTCTATCAGACATATCAACTGAGGTTACTACTAGGCCAGTGTATCACTTAGGGAGAGGTCAGATAAAGTAACAACGTGTAGCGAGATGGAAGACGAGACATCCATGTCTCAGGGGATCCCTCCTACCCCCAATCCAAATTCCAGGTTCAAAAAGCTCACCTCCATTATCCATAGTCTGTAGAGGAGGGTTTCACCCAGCCCCTGTTGGGGCCGTGAGGTAGAAATAAAGTCCCAAAAGACATGAAAGTGTAAAGGAGCTTGACTGACTCACTACAGAAGGACCAGAAGTGTAAGCAATGCGTCACCAGACTGGCCCTCGGAGAGTGGAAGTAGGTTTGTCCATAATCTCACCGGCACAGCTGGAGCACTCAGACAAGCAGTTACCTTGGTGAGTAACAGGTGAGACGAGTCACTTATTTGTGGTTTCTAGCTCCAGTCATCCAGGAGAGAAAATAAGGGATAACAGATAAAAAAATAAATTATGACATTTATAGACAGGAAAAAGCTCATCAGATCAGTCACACAGTGTGTGTGTGTGTTGGAACTGTGAAGCTGCTAGCATGAGATACACCTTTAGCAAAACAAGAGTTCTTTGAATATTTTCTATCATCCCTTATTGGTTACAAAAAATGTTTATTATTTATAATGCATTTACATGAGACTATTGAAGTCCAGGGGCCCCATGTGTTAAGGCTGAGTGGATGCTTAGGCACAAAGTGTCCATCTTGTGACTGTTAGGTTACCCCTGAAAACCAAACAGCCATAATGGTACTTCCTGCCCACGCTGCAATGGCAGTGTATGCAAATATTGTAATCCAGAAGTATGGGTGCTAACTTGAGGAGCTTACACCTGCACACTAGATCAGATATTGGGTCTTAAACTAAGGCTCTTATATGACTAATGGGCTAGTATGCCCATCTGTGCCCCATGAACAGAATCTGATCTGTACCTTTGCCAGAGTGGTTCCCAATTGCACTGGCAACATGTGGCCCCAACTTGCATGATCCAGCCTTTATCCCAGTGTTTCACTTCTGTCTAAATAATGGACTTGGACATTTGCATGTTTGTTTTGACTCCTTGCTAACATCAGCCTTCGGAAACACCCCAAATTTTATTATAATCTCTTTTGTACATTTATTAAGCATGTACTGTCATCACTTTAAACACATGTGAAGAAACACACTACATCAATATACTGGTCTGCTTTGGATGATCATTGTGAGCTCTGTATCTGTTTAACAACGGTCTGCAACAGTGTCTTGGCAAGCCTTTAGGTAAAATAAGGCTAGGCAATCAACAGACCAGCAAGGTGCCGTACACTGTACGCAGCGTGCACTGCTGTGACAGTGACCAGGGCTAAGATGTGGACTCGGGTGTTTAGCTGGGGCTAGGAAACCCTGCTGCCAATGGTGGCACTTCCCTGTCCGTGGAGGATGCAGCACCGCCTCAAGCATTGCAGGGAATCCTGTGGCAGGCAGGCCAGAGAGCTGGCTCCCATAAGGGGCTGGCTGTAGTATCTGAGATCAAAGAGTAGGCACCAGTAGAGCCATCTAGTGGGCGAAGGATGGTAGAACGGGCAAGAAAAATAAAAAAAGGAGGAAAAACTGGCTGTTTGGATTATGGCTACTGGTACTCTTAGTCCGTGCATCAATGGAGGCAGGTGTCAGACAAGAGTGGGAATTTGCCAGGGGATTAGCCAGAGGACCAGGTGTACAGCACCAGTTAGATAAAAACAGCTATACCAGTACATTTTTCAAGTTAACTTCCACTTCAGTACTTTGAAAGCTGAAGCCTGAGGCAACAGTTTTTGTTTTTGTGCATGTATTTTGGGAGTATGCCGGTACTTTTGTGGTTCAGACACTGGAGTTTCACAACTGGAGCCTTTCGGTAGACTAATCCTTCAAATGCTGTTAACAGCAACCATGATTAGACAGGGATTGAGGGCGCAGCAATGAGATGGTATCCTTTTTTGATTTCTCAAGACCATGACGAGGTTTGACACCTCCACCTTATTAATATTCAGCCTTGTTGACAGCTTCAGAGTCCAATGTGGTCTGTTCATAGAAAGGCATGGTACATTCAGCCTCATGGTTGGAGAGCACTGGGGAAATGAAACATTGGTAACTGCCAGATGGGCTGTTAATCTATAATTTTATTACCTCTATAGTGCCACAAGATTCCTTCATGTGCCAGTGTTCCGTGTTTTTAAACCCACAGATGAATATACATAGCCAAGTTTAGCTCAGCGTAGGTACTACAGCCTAGCTGATTCAGTAATTTTGCTTATAAGAACCATATACTGTACCACCACCATAGCACGCTCATTGAGAACCAGCCATTTAGGCCAGTTGAGTCATGAGGTGATGCCTTCGCATGGAGCCCCAGAATCCCAAGCTAGAGTAGGCTGGGGTCAGGCACTTCTCAGTAGGGAGCTGCTTGGCTCCTGGGAAAATAGAGCATGTGATGCCTGGCATTTGCACACCCTGCTGGTGGACCATGGAGCAGATCTGGTGTTGGATGGAAAGGCAGCGACTGCCCTCTGGAGGGGTGTGGCCATGGCCTGAGCACTGAGGTGGGGGCAGCGAGAACTAGTGTTAAAATCAGGGACAGATAAGAGAGAACCAACAATTTCACATGATAAAAGGAGATTTGAATATGACGGTTTACTGTTAACACGCAACCGTAATAGCACGGTCCATTATAGCACCGAAAGTTCAGTGTGCATCAAATGCAGCGCTTGTAAAAACCACTCTGGAGCAAAAAACACTTGCATTCAAAACTGCACTTGAGCAAAAAAGCGTTTGCGTTCGACGGTATGGCACATTTAACTTTAAAGCGTAACTGCAAAGCACATAACTATATTTTATTTATTTATTTGTTATTTAATAACATTCGGAATTACAACCCTTTGAGTCACAGACTCCTTTACAAAGGTTCCACGTCAAACAACAATAAGGACTTACATACAGTATTAAGCAGTATAGTGCTCAGGTAATAGAAACGAGAGAAAACAAGTAATGGAAGTTACGCATACAAAAAATTATATAATATTATAAATACAGTGATCATTGAGGAAAGACCATACACAACCACACAGATGGGGGATACAGGACAGTAGTCTTTGGGAGATGAGGACCCCGCATTATCTATAATATACATAATATTTAGGTAGTGCATGAATACATATACTTGATCACTGGCACCAGAGGAGTACAGGGATTGGGTTACCTTAACTTCTGTAGGCAATGTAGCAGTTAACACCCATAGACACCCGTAATGAATATCTGTGCTGTTTCCCAGCAATCCTTCTCTAATCAACATCACTTCTTTCCATTCATACTGAATATCGAAACCTTAGGCTTTGGCCTTAGCTCCTGGATTATACTGCTGTTAAATGTCCAAACGTTTAAAGTAATTGTGGAAGCATTTTCTTGCACTCTAAACCTGGATTGTTATACCAAACTGTGCCGAATGTTCGATGTTTACTGCAGAGCGTAAAGAGAAATGTTCTTTACTGCATGTGACTGTGATCGAACTAACTGTGTAAGCATAAGTTGAACTGGCTATTTTTGTTATTTGCAGTTTATTAAGCTTACATCATTATTCAACGTTAATGGGCAGATACAGGTATTCAGAGATGGGTCAGTACTGTACTGGTGTTCACACCAGTGTTCTGATACAGAGTTATGAAAGGAAGACCACGATCCCTCCAGGGGGAGGGGATAATTGCAAATACAATTTCCAGTTCCTTGCTATGCTCAGCGGTTTTGTTTTGCAATTATGTGTCACAGCAGGTGTTGTCTTCAGCTTATATTAGTGGGATAAGGTGAAATATCTGAAATAATGGGTTAGTGAAGCGAACGCAGCAAAAATGTAAGGTGCTGTAATGCCACAGTCGCTCTTATATGCTGCGCTATTAAAGAATGTTTGTTTAATGCTAGCACTATTTTTGTTGCACTATTACCACCGGATACTGGATATGACAGAATGAACCTGATGCCTGATGCAGGTGAAGAAGTCAGAATTATTTGTGTGTGTGTGTGTAACCTCCAGTATTTTAGTGTCTGAGACGCAGAATGAAAGAAAAAATTACTCACCTTAGTAATGTTGTTTCTTCTAATGGAGTCTTGCTATATTATGACATATGCAGTGAGTCCCAACCTTTGAACTGCTCCGGAGGTGAAAGAGTTAACTTTCCATGCCAGGCATGGAACGCTGAGCTCGAGCTCGGTTGAAAACTCTGTCTGTTGTTCTTCAAACTCAAACTGTCAGATCTTTATGAGCTAAACTCACTAAGGTCCTGTGTGGAAGCTGTAAACCTACACTAGCCAACTGGCTACTAAATATAACAGCACATTTTTTGGTCCCAAAACAAAGACTCAAGTCAGGAGACCCAAAAAATGAAAAACACAACACCCAGTCACCCCAGAAAAAGAGAGAGGTGAAAAAAACAAGGTGGGCATCTACTAAGTGCCAACACTGCACTGCCCACCCACATCCCAAACACAGAGGTTCTGAGAGGAGCAGGCGGGGAGGTCATAATATAGCACGACTCCATTAGAAGAAACAACATTACTAAGGTGAGTAATTTTTTCTTCAAACAACATGAAGTCTTGCTATATTATGACATATGCAGACTACACAGCAGTACCTCCATGGAGGAGGGAAAGAACCTACTTAGGAAATAGGCTCTGAAGCACAGCTGTGCCAAACCGAGCATCACTCCTAGCCTGGGTGTCCAGAGAGTAATGCTTGGTAAAAGTGTGAACTGTTTTCCAGGTAGCTGCTTGACAAATCTCTAGAATGGGGATGTCCCTGGCAGCAGCCAGGGAAGCAGCTGTACCTCTGGTAGAGTGAGCCCTCAGGCCTGAGGGAGGAACCCTACCCAGCTTTCATAACAGAATTGGATACAAGAGACAATCCACCTGGCAATGGATCTTTAGTGGCAGGTTTCTTTACCAACCTCACCATAAGTGAGGAACAGTTGGAGGGAGTCAAACCTGTGACCCTTGGTACGCTCAATGTAGTAACTAAGGGCTCTCTTCACATCTAAGCTGTGCAGACTCCTCTCGCCAGAGGAGGAATGGTCAGTGAAGTACACTGGAAGAGAAATAGATTGATTAAGGTGGAAATCTGAAACCACCTTAGGCAAGAACTTCCTGTTAGTCCTGAGGACCACCTTATCTCTATGAAAGGAGATAAAATCAGGCTCCACTGACAAAGCTTGTAATTCACTTATGCGTCTGGCGGAAGTGATGGCTACCAGAAACACAGTCTTCCAAGTCAAATACTTGAGGTCTGCTGAAGACAAGGGCTCAAAGGGAGGTTGCATAAGCTGAGCAATGCAAACATTAAGATCCCAGGCAGGGGCAGGGTCCCTGAATGGAGGGTTGGTGTGACGCAATCCCTTAAAAAACTTAGAGAATACAGGATGAGCTGAAAGAGAAGAGGGTTTACCTGCTGAAATGAAAGCAGACACAGCTGCCAAATGCACCTTCAGGGTAGCTGGTCTGAGCCCCAAAGTGTTCAAATGGACCATATAATCCAGGACTGTGGGTAAATCAGCAGATTCTGGGGAAATATGCTTCCCAGAGCACCATATGGAAAACCTCTTCCATTTGGAATTGTGGGTGCCTTGGTGGAAGGCTTCCTAGAAGCCTTCAATATATCCATTACACCTTGGGAGAGGTGTAGATCAGCAAATTCTAACTCTTCAAGAGCCAGGCCTTGAGATTGAGAGATTTGAGGTCTGGTACCAAACCCTTCCCTGAGCACAGGTTAACAGATTGTGATTCCTGGGAAGACACAGGGGAAGATGGACTGCTAAGGACAGTAGGAGTGGATACCAGGGTTGTCTGGCCCAATCTGGAGCAATCAGAATCACTTTGCAGGATTGAGATCTGATTTTGACTAACACTTTGAACAGGAGAGGGAAGGGGGGAAAAGCATAGAGAAACTTTCCTTCCCAGTTGAGAACTAAGGCATCCAGAGGGACTGAGCCCAACACTGGGGGCCTGCAGCAAAAAAGGGGAAGTTGGTGATTGTCTGGGGCTGCAAAAAGATCTATCTGTGGGGTGCCCCATCTGGCAAATATTACCTCCAGGACCAGGGGATCCAGTGACCATTCGTGATGGCCCTGGGAAATCCTGCTAAGAGCATCTGCCAGGACATTGTCCTTGCCTGGGAGGTGAACTGCCTGTAAGGGAGGTGTCTAGGAATAAGCCAGAGACCACAACTTCATTGCTTCGTGTACAAGGTCAGACAGAGTGCCTCCTTGCTTGTTGATGTACCACATCAGAGTGGTGTTGTCTGTTCTGACCTGTACAACTTTGTTCTGAACAGATTTGGAAAAGCTTGAAGTGCTAGAAAAACTGCTCTGAGCTCCAGCAGGTTGATGTGGAGCAGAGATTCCTGAGGGGACCACAGTCCCTGGGTAGTGAGGTCACCCATGTGAGCTCCCCACCCCAAGAGGGATGCATCTGTAGTAAGGATTAAAGAGTGAGACTGAGTGACAAAGGGAACCCCCTGTTTCAGATTGCTCTGATCCTGCCACCATTGTAGGGCTTGGATCAGGGTTCGAGTCACTGGGATCAATTTGGTTAGAGGGTCCTTTCTTTGAGACCAAAAGGCTCTCAAATGGAACTGGATGTCCCTCATCTGAAATCTGGCTCCTTGCACTACTGCTGTAGAAGCAGCCATGTGCCCTAGGAGCTGTAGAAAATGCCTTGCTGGTCGAGAGACCTGCAGGGTGAATGAGGAGGCCAGAGAGACCAGGGTCCTTGCCCTGTCCAAAGGCAGGAAGGCTCTGGCTTCCTCTGTGTTCAGTGCTCCTGGCGCCTATGAAGGGGAGGAGCTGACAGGCTCTAGAACTGACTTTGGAAGATTCAGGAAGGAAACCTAGAGAGGTAAGCAGTTGCTGAGTTATCTGAAGATGTAAGTTGACTTGGTCTGGAGACTGGCCTACTATGAGCCAGTCGTCCAGGTAAGGGAAGATGGCAATTTTTTGCCTTCTTAGGTGGGCAACTGCTACCACCAGGCATTTTGTGAATACCCTTGGAGCAGAGGTGAGGCCAAAGGGCATTGCTCTGAACTGGTAATGGCCTGAGGGCAGCTCGAACCTAAGGTACTTTCGATGGGAGCTTCTGATGAGAATATGGAAGTAGGCATCCTTGAGGTCCAGGGACACTAGCCAGTCCCCTGGCCTTAGAGAAGGCAGAATAATTCCCAGAGTCACCATTTTGAATTTTGGTTTTAAAAGGTGCTTGTTTAAGTATCTGAGATCCAGGATGGGCCGCCATTCTCCTGTCTTTTGGGGTAAGGAAGTACCTGGAGTACAATCTTTGCCCTGGTGTAGGGGTGGAACCTTCCACGGCTCTGACAGCCAGGAGGGTAGAGACTTCTGCCTCTAGGGCAAGTGCCTCTGATGGATTTGCAGGTGGAAAGGATCTGGTTCTCATCTTTGGAAATTTTTGAAGCTGAGAACCAGTCCTGGCTTACTACTCCAGGACCCACTTGTCTGATGTGAGAGACTTCCAGTCCTGGACAAAGTAAGCCAGCCTGCTCCTAGGTAGGGAGAATCGGCCCTCACCCCATCAGGGTGCCTGCTTGGCAGGGGTTTTAGGCTTAGGGGTGGAAGCAGGCCTGCTTGTACCCCGTCTACCTCTCCCTCTAAAGAACCCCCTCTGGGCGTAAGCTGAAGAGGAGGCCTGGGCTTGGTAAAAAGGCCTATGCAAAGGCCTGCCCCTGCCCCTGGAAGGCTGCCTTTGAGGAGTGGCCTGCCTTCCTTGCCTGTGCACTCCTATAGGTTGTCCTATACTCATCCATTTTTCATGTAATTCTCTGTCTGCTCCCAAACAAAGAATTACCCACAACAGTAAAATCCATGGCCTTAGTCTGGGTATCCTGTGACAGGCTAGTACATCTGAGCCTGATTTCTCTAGTGCCACAGATGTAGCCATGACTCTTGATGACACATCACTGGAGTCCACTGCAGCATGGAATTGCACCTTAGATGCCTCAATAACATCAGCAGCCACCTGCTCCAGCTCCTTGGCAAGCTGGCCAGGGACCTGTTTTGCTAGAGCCATAACAGTATCCCATCTGGATTTCTGGTATCTAGCAACAAAAGCCATATAATTTGCCTGTCTGAGTCCCAAGGATGCTGCCATGTACTGTTTCTTTGCCATGGCATCGATCCTCCTGGAGTCCTTGTCAGGGGGGTGTGAGGCCAAGGGAATATTTGCCTTGTCACAGGCTGCAGCCCACACTACCCCAACATGGCTGCACTGTTGTGTAAGCAACTCCGTATCAGAGCCTGACAATGTGTACCTCTTGTCCATTCTCTTATCAACAGGAGGTATAGTGTGAGGAGTTTTTAGAATTTTTACTGTCTGTTTCCCAAAGGATTTATGCAAAGGAATAGACAGTCTCCTGGACTCTGGGATATCCATCATTTCCACATAGTCAGGTTCCTCTTGATCATCCACAGCTTCCTCCATAGGGAGCTGGAGAGTTTCAGCCACTTTTTTATAAAAAATAAAATGAGAAGGGGACTCAGGAAGCCTAGGAGGAGACACTCCTGAAGGCCTGTCTGGGGAGATGTCCGGTTCAATGGGCACATCCAGACTTTCAAATCCACATTCACTCTCCTCATACTCCTCTTCCCCCTCCTCCGGTTCATAAAATTCCTCTAAATCATACTCTTGAACCGGTGGAACCGGCCGAACCGTACGCTTACCTGATGGTGCCGGTTCGGTCGGAACCGGGGAAAGCGACTGGACAATTTTAATCGCTTTGGCTATTTCTTCAGCGGTTGGAGAGGACAGTTTTGGCTCCACACCAGCTGATTTCCTTGTCCTTTTTGCTGGAACCGACTCCTCCGAGTCGGCTCTCCTTGTGCCCGAGGAAGTCTCACCCTGGTCAGAGGGCACTCCCTCCGGTTCGGTTGGAACCGAACCGGGCTGGCCATCCGGGTCAGCGGACTTCTTGGCCTCCCTTTCCCTGAGCCTACCAACTCTCTTATCCAGGGTAGCTGCAGGAAAATTTTTGCAAATCTGGCAGTCTGAATTGAGGTGGTCAAACCCCAGACAATAAACACAGGTGGTGTGGGGGTCAGCCTTGGCAAAGGCTTCCCCACAGACACTGCAGTGTTGAAACCCAGTGGGCCAGGTTTTTCTTTTGGGTTTCTCAGACATAGTGCCAGTCCTAACCAAACTTACCCATTTATGGCAATCCGCCAAGCAAGACCCTCTTATCGGTTCCCAACCGTGTCACGGGTCGTGGAAGAAACCGTAATAAAATCCGTTTTTTTTTTTAGAACCGATAAGAACCGGTAACCACACTCTAAAAGACAGATTAATACATTTCAAATCAACCTGATCGGTTCAAACAGAACCGATAACTACAGAGCTTGAACCGACCGGTTGCGGTTTAAATTCGGTCAAAAAAAACGAGAAAATAATACTTTAACCAACAAAATGAACCGAGCAGAAGGAGAAAATCTCCGGAGCGACTGTTCAGTGAGGCAGAGTAAAGAATCTGACAGTTTGAGTTTGAAGAACAACAGACAGAGTTTTCAACCAAGCTCGAGCTCGGCGTTCCATGCATGGCATGGAAAGTTAACTCTTTCACCTCTGGAGCAGTTCGAAGGTTGGGACTCACTGCATATGTCATAATATAGCAAGACTTCATGTTGTTTGAAGGTCAGACTGGATTTATTTCATTACATTCCCATAAGAAGCATATACACTGTGACTCCTTTTTGGTTTTCCTTGTTGACAGAAAGCATATAGCACAGAATCTTTTGTTTTAGAAGGGGCAGGGTGGTTATACCTTCTACAGTATTTCTGTTACCGCAGACCTAACCAGTAAACCTCCTTCCATCTCCCAGAAGTACTGTACCTTTTCCTCCTGAGGAAATCCCTGAAGAACGGATACTTCTTATTTGTTTTCACTCTACTCCTAGCTTCGGCACCTGTGTAAAATCTTGCTCCCCTTCCTCCCCAAGGAATGACCTCTGCCGGGGGCCTAAATCACCTGAGGACTTACTCTGCTGTACTTTGGTTACTGGAAGCAGGAGCCAGTGAGGCGGCAGCCTAGGAGGGTGTGGTAGATGTTTAAACTGTCTCTTCCTGTCTTTTATTTTTCTGTGCCCTGAAATCATTCCTATTTACACTTCCTTCCATAAGCCTGAGGGGACTAGGCGGCAATGCCTAATAGTGAAGGGAAAGGGGGCAGCGCCCTAGCAATGTCCATGCCTTTCCAAAAATCCCATGAGACCCTGCTCTGATTAGGATATGTCTACAAGTTTGACAGTAGTGAGTGGTTGCATGGTAACATACTCTAGCCGCCAAGGGACTACATAATCATGTCCCCATGCCCCACACCCCAGAACCACTAGGGGCAGCAACAGTCATGCAGGGCTGGAGGCAACTTTCCCTGCCTGAGGAAAAAGGCTTCCAAGGCAGGCGCCTGCCTCTGCTTCAGACAGTGGACACCAGAAGTCCTCATCCCAGGGGCGTGTATCCAAACTATCTGGAAGGAGAATCACAACACTGCTGCTGCGCTTGCTAGTGGGCCTAGCACTAGAGTCTTTAGGTTGGATTTGTCAAATGAGTTTCTCCCATCCTGCGCCTGTGCAAGCATATTGTGAAAGTGGGGCCTTTTGAGGTTGCCATGCTTTTTGATGCTAAAAGATAATCATTTCAGATACTGCAATGTAGTCTGCTTTTACCTTAAGAAACCCTGCAACTAATGAGAACAAGGAAAGCACTAGATGGACTGCTAGATTTTCAGTGAACACTAAACAACTATCAGTATCAGTGGCTCAGTAGGTAGCATCCTCCACTCTGGGCAAAGAAGATCAGAAAGTCATGGGTTCTAGCCCCACACCAAATACTTATGGTGTTACCAAAAATTGACACTGTTGTGCAATATGAGGGGTGCTATACTATTAAGGTGCTGTCCATTGGATGAGGTGTCAAACTGAGTTCCCTTCTGCCTACCTCTGATCACTGTACAGGAGGAAGTTTAAAATCCCGGGGTACGTTTTGAAGATAAGTAGGAGGTGGTAGACTTCCGGTGATGTCACCACCATGTGAAGAAGTACCGAACGAGATCTCCGTGGCCTTTTTTGCCTAATTAAAAAAAAAAAATTAAAAAACTACAGGAGCTTTTAAAACAGATTTTCTGTAGAGGTGCGCAGAACATAGATGGCTACAAGAACCAACAAAAAATAAGACTCTAAAAGAGACTACCAGACCGGACAGAATGAAACAATTGCGACTCAGTGCTAATAAAGCAGTCCTCGTAGCCACCTCGCTCCCGATCTCTGTCGTTAGCATCTGAGGACTCGTTGGAGGGAGAAGATTGGTCACATAGAAATCTAAACAGACCTTGAACAAAATATTAGCCACAGTGGAAAGGATCAACACAAACCTAACAGACTTGCGACAAGAGGTAAAAACCCTCGATAAAAAGGTGGCCACACATGCAACAACTCTAACTGCAGTTTCGGAAGCTCAGAAAACCACAGAGAGACTTATCCTGCATCTGCTAAGGCAAGAACAAAGATTAGGTGACCGCATGGAGGATCTGGAGAATCGGAATCGCAGAAATAATTTCAGGGTCCACAGCATCCCGGAGGGGGCAGAAGAAGGATTTCCTAGCATGACAGATTTTATGCAAAATCTTCTGAAGACAACGCTCTCTCTTCCTTCGGATATACATTTAGATATGGACAGAGCGCATTGCTCGTTAGGACCACGGCCCACAAATCCTAATGAGAGACCTAGATTGGTAATTACACGGACAGTGTACTACCAGGCGAAAGATATAATTTTGCAGGAGGTCTGGAGGCAAAAAGAGATAAAGTTTCAATCAACACAACTCTTCTTCGATCAAGACTACACCCCTGCACTGCAGACTGAGAGACAAACACTTTGACCGATAACAAGGGAACTCAGAGGAAAAAAAAGGGCTCAGAGCACAGATTAATTATCCAGCCCGTCTGAAAGTCTTCACAGAGAAGGGTCCGAAGATTTTTGCATCTGTGGGAGAAGCAGACCCCTTTCTGAAAAGCCTACAGATCCCGGTGCCTGATCAAGAGATGTACAAGCTGGAGAGAGAACTGAAACACAATGTGTGGTCGATAGCGGGTAAAGATAACAAACAACCAGCGAAGGAAACCGGTCTGAAGGCTTTGGCACCCAAGGTCTCCAAATTTCTAAAATGTACCTCCGCAAACAAAAGAATGCAATCCAAGGGAATGAATGCAGAACTGACCAACGGAAACGATACGGAAGGCTGAAGGTACTGATAAAATAACATCTGGTAACAATCTATAAGGGGAAGGGGGAAAAGTTCTGAGATAACCTATAAAAAATGTTATAGAAACAATGTGTTGAAGCACAAGGCTCCTACAGAGTCAGGACAAGTAAGACTGCAATTGGGATGAATAGCCTTTTTTTATTTGGTTCCAATTATATATGCCACGTTAGGAAACAAGGGGTGACGTTTAACCACAGATTAAAAAGGGGATCCGGTTTCTCTTACAACTGAAGGGAAGAAATACCGACCCCTCCTGCGCTCGGAGAAGCAAAGGGGCAAGAAAAACGGAATTTTTTCACTTTTTTTCATTACTTCATAGCTCAGAGGAAAGTTAATTCTGAGCTATTATTTTGGAAGCACCTATTTTAATTACTAGAAATTCGAATTCAGGAGTTTCTAGTACCACAGTATTTTGCATTTAATATAGTTACAGTTATGAACATTGTTGATGTTGAGGTTCTTAAGTTTGTTTATAGGGTGCAAATGGCTCGAAGATGGAAGAGAGAGGAGAGAATGAATGGCCACCTAGAGGCAGGCTTAGATGAGAAAATGAGGCACAGAATAATTCAAATATACTTTAAGAAAAAATGACTCATCTTAGTAATGTTGTTTCTTCTAATGGAGTCTTGCTGTATTCTGACTATTGCAGTTAGGTCCTGCCTTTTAACTGCCCCGGAGAACAAAGAGTTAACTTTCCATGGCCAGCATGGAACGTTCAGCTCGAGCTTGGTTGAAGCCCCTGTCTGCTGTTGTTTAAACTCCAACCGTCAGATCTTTACGAGCAATACTCACTAGAAGTTCTGTGTGGAAACTGTAAAACTCACACTAGCCAACTGGCAACTAAATTTATTAAAAGGGTTTTTGGTTTCAAAGCAAAGACTCAAGTCAGAAACCCAAAAACAAAACACAACACACACCCAAAGTAAAGGAGGGTGAAAAGGGCACCCCTAGGGTGCCAACACTGCTCCTGCCCACCCACATCCCAAAAACAGGTTCTGAGAGGGGAGGCGGGAGGTCAGAATACAGCAAGACTCCATTAGAAGAAACAACATTACTAAGGTGAGTAATTTTTCTTTAAACAACATGAAGTCTTGCTGTATTTTGACTACTGCAGACTACCAAGCAGTACCTCCATGGAGGAGGGACAGAACCTACTTTGGGAATAGGCTCTGAAGTACTGCTGTGCCAAACCGAGCATCACTCCTAGCCTGGATATCCAAAGAGTAATGCTTGGTGAATGTATGAACTGTTTTCCAGGTGGCTGCTTGACAAATTTCTAAGATAGTAATATCCCTGGCAGCAGCCAGGGAAGCAGCTGTACCTCTAGTAGAGTGAGTCCTCAGGCTTGAGGGTGGAATTCTACCCAGTTTTTCATAGCAGAATTGTATACAAGAGACAATCCACTTGGCAATAGATCTCTTAGTGGCAGGTTTGCCCTTATCGACCTCTCCATATGTGAGGAACAACTGGAGGGACTCAAACCTGTGACCCTTGGTGCGCTCTATGTAGTAGCTGAGGCCCCTTTTAACATCCAAGCTGTGCAGCCTCCTCTCTCCAGAGGAGGAATGGTCAGTGAAGAAAACAGGGAGAGACAGACTGGTTAAGGTGGAAATCCGAAACCACCTTAGGCAAAAACTTCCTGTTAGTTCTTAGGACCACTTTATCTCTATGGAAAGAGATGAAATCAGGCTCCATTGACAGGGCTTACAATTCACTGATACGCCTGGCAGAGGTAATGGCTACCAAAAACACAGTTTTCCAAGTCAAGTACTTAAACTCTGCAGAGGACAAAGGCTCAAAGGGTGGTTGCATAAGCTGAGCAATGCGAACATTAAGGTCCCAAGCAGAAGCAGGGTCCCTAAAGTGGGGATTGGTGTGCAGCAATCCCTTGAAGAACTTACAAAACACAGGATGGGCTGACAGAGGAGAGGGCTTGTCTACTGACAAGAAGGCAGAAACAGCTGCCAAATGCACTAAGTGTAGCTGGCCTAAGTCCTAAGCCATTAAGATGGACCATATAGTCCAGAACTGTAGGCAACCCAGCAGATTCTGGAGAAATATGCTTATTAGAGCACCAAATAGTGAACCTTTTCCATTTGGAGTTGTAAGTCTTTCTGGTGGAAGGCTTTCGAGAAGCCTAAGGGATATCCAGAACCCCTTGAGAAAGGTGCAGATCAGCAAACTCTAACTCTTCAAGAGCCATGCCTTGAGATTGAGAGACTTGAGGTTCGGATACCAAATCCTCCCCTGAGAGGATGTCAACAGGTTGTAATTCCTGGGAAGAGACAGGGAAGGTGGACTGCTAAGGACAGCAACAGGGGGTACCAGGGCTGTCTGGCCCAGTCTGGAGCAATCAGAATCACTTTGCATGGTTGTGACCTGATCTTGACTAACACCTTGAACAGGAGAGTGAAGGGGGGAAAGCATACAGAAATTTCCCTTCCCAATTCAGGATCAGAGCATCCAGGGGGACTGAGCCCAAGACTTGGGGTCTGCAACAAAAGACAGAAAGTTGGTGATTGTCTGGGGCTGCAAAAAGATCTATCTGTGGAGTGCCCCATCTCGAGAAAATCACTTTCAAAACTTGGGGATCTAGGGGCCATTCGTGATGGCCCTGGGATATCCTGCTGAGAGCATCTGCCAGGACATTGTCTTTCCCTGTGAGGTGAACTGCTATCAGAGAGGTTTACAGGGAATAGGCCGGGGACCACAACTTCATTGCTTCTGTGCACAAGGCCAAAGACCAAGTGCTTCCTTGCTTGTTGATGTACCACATTGTGGTGGTATTGTCTGTTCTGATCTGGACCACCTTGTTCTGTAAAGATTTGGAAAAGACTTGCAGTGCCAGAAACACCGCTCTGAGTTCCATGAGATTGATGTGAAGCAGAGATTCTTGAGGTGACCACAGCCTTTGGGTGGTAAGATCCCCCAGGTGGGCACCCCAGCCCAGCAGGAAGGCATCTGTGGTGAGTATCACTGAAGGAGACTGAGTGACAAAGGGAACTCCTTATCTCAGATTGTCCTGATCCTGCCGCCACTGCACAGCCTGGATCAGGGTTTGAGTCACTGGGACTAGTTTGGTAAGGGACTGAATGTCCCTCATCTGAAATCTTGCTCCCTGGACCACTGCTGTAGAGGCTGCCATGTGGCCCAGAAACTGCAGGAAATGCCTTGCTGGTCGAGACACCTGAAGGATGAATGAAGAGGCCAGTTCCATAAGGGACCTTACCCTGTCCAGGGGAAGGAAGACTCTTGCCCTTATTGTATCCAGCTCCGCCCCTATGAAGGTGAGGAGCTGTACTGGCTCAAGAACTGACTTTGGAAGGTTGAGGAGGAATCCTAAGGAGGTAAGCACTTGCTGAGTTATTTGCAGATGTGACTTGACTTTGGAGACTGACCCACTATGAGCCAGTCATTCAAGTATGGAAAGATGGAGATCTTTTTTCTCCTTAGGAAAGCAACCACTACTGCTTGGCACTTTGTGAATACCCTTGGGGCTGATGTCAAAGGGCATTGCTCTGAACTGATAGTGGCCTGAGGGCAACTCGAACCTGAGGTAATTTCTGTGGGAGCCCCTGATGGGAATGTGAAAATAGGCATCTTTGAGGTCCAGGGAGGCTAGCCAGTCCCCTGGCCTTAGAGAGGGCAGAATTATTCCCAGAGTCACCATTTTGAATTTTGGTTTTAAAAGGTGCTTGTTCAGATATCTTAGATCCAGGATGGGCGCCATTCTCCTGTCTTTTGGGGTTAGGAGTACCTGGAGTACAATCCTTTCCTGGTGTAGGGTAGGAACCTCTCTATGGCTCTGAGAGCCAGGAGGGAAGAAACCTCTGCCTCTAGGGCAAGGGTCTCTGATGGATTTGCAGGTGGAAAGGATCTGTTCCCATCTTGGGAAATTTTTTGAAGCTGAGAACCAGTCCCTGGCTTACTACTTCGAGGACCCACTTGTCTGATGTCAGAGACTTCCAGTCCTGAACAAAGTAAGCCAGCCTGCCCCCTACAGGTATTGGAGAATCGGCCCGGGCAGACCCATCAGGGTGTCTGCTTGGCAGGGGCTTTAGGCTGAGGGGTGGAAGCAGGCCTGCTCATTCCCCGTCTGCCTCTCCCTCTGAAGAACCCCCATTGAGCATAAGAAGAAGAGGAGGCCTGGGCTTGCTAAAAAGGCATTTGAAAAGGCCTGCCCCTGCCCCTGGACTGCTGCCTTTGAGGAGTGGCTTGCCTTTCTTTGGCCTGAGCACTCCTGTAGGTGGTCCTGTACTCGTCCATCTTTTTCATGTAGTTCTCTGTCTGCTCCCCAAACAGAGAATTACCAATGACAGGGAATCCATGGCCTTAGCCTGGGTATCCTGTGATAGGCTAGTACATCTGAGCCAAACCATCCTCCGAAGGCGCCACAGATGGTAGCATGACTCTTGATGAAACATCACTGGAGTCCAGCAGCATGAAATTGCAGCTTGATGCCTCAATCCCATCCGCAGCCACCTGCTCCAGCTCCTTGGCAAGCTGGTCAGGGCCTGTTTAGCCACAGCCAGCACAGTGTCCCATCTGACTTCTGGTATCTAGCTGTGTAGGCCATATAGTTAGCCTGCCTGAATACCAAAAATGC
Source organism: Neoceratodus forsteri (assembly GCA_016271365.2). Lineage (NCBI taxonomy): Eukaryota > Metazoa > Chordata > Ceratodontiformes > Ceratodontidae > Neoceratodus > Neoceratodus forsteri. The sequence continues at coordinate 694,319,618 of CM028137.1, forward strand.
TGCCATGTACTGCTTCTTTGCCATGGCATCAATCCCTGAGTCCTTATCTGGGGTGATGCCAAGGAATATTTGCCTTTATCACAGGCAGCAGCCTGCACTACCTCAACATGGCTGCATTGCTGAGAAAGAAACCCGTGTCTGAGCCTGAAAGGGTGTACCTCTTGTCCATTCGCCTGTCCACAGGAGGTATGGAGTTAGAGTCTTAAGAATTTTATTTGTCTGTTTCCCAAAGATTTATGGAGGGAATAGACAGTCTCCTGGACTCTGGGATGTCCATCATTTCAACAAAATCAGGCTCCTCCTGATCCTCTACTGCTTCTTCCATTGGAAGCTGGAGGGTTTCAGCCACTTTTTTGTAAAACATAAAGTGGGAAGGGGAATTCAGAAAGCCTAGGAGGAGAAACAGCTGAAGGTCTGTCTGGGGAGATGTCCTGGTCAATAGGCACATCCAGACTTTCATAATCACCATCATCATCCTCATACTCTTCCCTCCTCCTCCTCCTCCTCCTCTGGTTCATAAAATTCTCCTGAAGTGTAATCCAGAACCAGGGGATCCGACCGAACCGAGCCCCTGCCAGATGGTGCCGGTTCGGCCGGAACCGAAGTTAGCAATTGCACTATTCTTATCGCTTTGGCTATCTCATCAGCAGTCGGAGTATGAATTTCTGGATCCGAACCAGATGATTTATCTTTTCTCTTCCTTTTAACCGGAACCGACTCCTCAGAATCGGCTCTCTTTTTGCCCGAAGAAGTTTCACCCTGGTCAGAGGGCACTCCTTCTGGTTCGGTCGGAACCGAACCGGGCTGGCCATCCAGGTAAGCGGACTTCTCGGCCTCCCTTCCCTCAGTCTACCTACTCTTATCCAGGGTAGCTTTGGGAAAATTCTTACAAATTTGTGATCTGAATCAAGGTGGTCAAACCCCAGACAATAAACACAGGTGGTGTGGGGATCAGCCTTAGCAAAGCTTCCCACACCACACTGCTGTATTGAAACCCAGTGGGCCTGCTTTTTTTCTTGGGTTTCTGACATGGCCAATCCTATCCAAAATGCATCTTTTTCGGCAATCCGCCAGGCAAGACTTTATCGGTTCCTGACCGTGATACGGGTCTTAAAACGTAATAAAATCCGGGTTTTTTTAGAACTGATACGGACCGGTTACCACACTCTAAGTAAATTCACAAACTTTTTTAAAACTAAACTGATCGGTTCAGCCGAACTGATCCGAAATTTATAAGTTCCACACAGAAACTAAATGTAAAACCTATCTAGTACTCACGGTACCACAGACAGAGACTTAAACCGACAGATTCGGTAGCAGAAATTCGGTAGAAACCGAGCGAAAAACGACACTTTAACCGACTTTTTTGAACCGAGCAAAGGAGAAATCTCCGGAGCGACTGTACAGTGAGGCGGAGTAAAGAATCTGACGGTTGGAGTTTAAACAGCAGCAGACAGGGACTTCAACCGAGCTCGCGCTGAACGTTCCATGCTGGCCATGGAAAGTTAACTCTTTGTTCTCTGGGGCAGTTGAAAGGCAGGACCTAACTGCAATAGTCAGAATACAGCAAGACTTCATGTTGTTTGAATGACAGATCTTAAAGTTATTTCTTATAATATAAAGGAACTCCATTCTCCAAAAAAAAAGGACCCAAATGTCGTCTGAATTAAAATGACTGGAAGGGGATATTGTTTATTTACAAGAGACTCACCTAAACCAGACAGAGCATTCTAAGCTCCGGAGGCAATGAGTGGCAACAGTAGGAGCCTCCTCCTCACACAACTGTAGAAAAGCAGGGGTTGCCATACTAATTAGAAAGGGGTTACCATTTCAAGTGATGAAAGTGAATAAAGGTTTGGAAGGAAGATCTTTTGCCATATCTGGGACGCTTAGAGGTGAGATCTTGCATCTGATTAATATTTATGCCCCGATCCAGGGTACAGATCTCTTTATACAGGACGTGATGCATAGGACAGCCCAACTACCTCCGGGACAGATAGTGTTAGGGGGCGATTTTAACACCGTAGTAGACCCTAACCTTGACCACTCCTCTAGAAAAGAAAAAACAAACAAAAAAGCCACAACAGTTCTAAATAATTTAATAGAGGAACAAGGACTAACAGATGTGTGGCGTTCTCCAAAAAACACTCGGCTCCCCAGAAGGCATACTCCCGTATAGACCTTCTTTTTTTTTTTTTTTAAACACAGAAACAATACATACATAGAACAAAAGTCATTAAGATACATCCCTTTACAATATCAGACCACACACCACTAGCTTGGCACATAAAGATCATGAGCCAGGAGAGAACCGTCCAATGGAGACTTAATGATTCCTTATTAAGCAATTCCTTATTTGTGAAACAGCTAAAGGAAAAAAATTCAAGAAATTTATGACATCAGTATAGCCCAGAAGTGTTCAGTGCTCTCCACCTGGGAAGCTATTAAAGCAGTAGTAAGGGGGGAAATTATAAGCTTTGCAGCAGCTCAGAAAAAACTACAGAACATAACCCTTAATAAATTACTGAAGGAACCACAAGATCTAGAAAGACAACAAACTAAACCTCAATTCCCAGAAAATCTTCAATAAGTTAGGCTCTTTTAGGGATCAAATAACTAAAATGGAACAAGAGAAAGCTATACGTTTCTCAAACTATAAAATTCAGGATATAGGAGGTAAAGCTGCACATCTATTAGCATATAGACTAAGAAAGCAACAAGCAACTCATTGGGTAGCCCAAATTAAGAATAGAAGCTTCCCAAATGCCCCTTGGACAGGACCTAGAGAAATTTCAGAACAGTTCAGACTATATTATGAACAATTTTATTCAGATCCGAGCTCACCAGAGAGTGTAATAGCAGAAACAAAACAGTTCCTGAATACATTAAAACTACTCAAATTAGGGAAACTACGCGTAGAGAGCTGAACGCAGATATTTCAGAACAGGAGGTAAAGAAGGTGATCCAAAATTTACCAACTGGAAAAACACCGGGGCCAGATGGTTTCAGCTCAGAATTTTACAAACAGGTTGGGGACCCGATAATACCTATACTGACCAGGGTCTTTAATGCCTGCCTAGAAGAAAAACATACCCCTCCCTCATGGGATCAAGCCCTGATAAGTGTCATACCAAAACCGAACAAACCTGTAGACCAATGCGATGCTTACCACCCGATCTCACTTTTAAATCAGGATCTAAAGATTTTTATGAAAATACTAGCAACTAGATTACAAAAACATATTGAATCAATAATCCATGAGGACCAAACCGGCTTTATCCCACGAAGATTAATGTTAGATAACATTAGAAAGCTGAGTCCAGATGATCTCGTACTAGCCTATAATAAGGCTGTGGGAGATACTCTGGACAAGATTGCTCTTGTTCATGTTCGGCCTCTCACCCTTTGTTCAAGGGACCCTTGGTTTGATGGCTCCTTGAAGGAGTTAAGGCGAGTTGGCTGAAGGATGGAGAGAGCCTGGCAGAAGTCCAGCCATGATGCTGACAGGCTTAGGTTGATGGCACATTATGATGGCTATCAATCAGAAATCACCCGTAAGAAGGCAGAATTCCTGTCCAGGGAGATTTCTGCTGCACAGAATCAACCGGCTCAGCTCTTCCTGACTGTTGACAGACTGTGCAATCCAATCTGTCTCCAGCCCAGAGAAGCTTTTCTCAGCTGAGATGCGAGGAGTTCGCTCAGTTTTTCGCAGATAAGGTTGCCAGCATCAGGTCTGGCATCGGTCTGACCTCTCCTACGAGGGATTGCAGTGGTCGACAGGAAGTGGCATGCACTCGGTCTGTCTGGTCAGATTTTCACCGGCTGGAGTTCACTGACATTGTGAAGATCATCCAAACATTGCACCCAACCAGTTGTAGTTTGGATCCGGGTCCTACACCCCTTTTAGTGGGATGTGTAGAAGTTATCTGCCTGATCCTTGCTGACATTATCGGGAAGTCTTTGGGGGGGGGTCTTTCCTGATCCCCTCAAGGAGGCGGTCGTTTGACCACTCCTTAAAAAACCCTCCTTGGATCCAGACTGTCTAGCCAACTACCGGCCTATCTCTAGCCTGCCATTTGTTGGTAAGGTTATTGAAAAGGCGGTTGCGTTGCAATTGGATGATCATCTTACAACTCACAATGTCTATGATACTCTCCAGTCTCGTTTTAAGAAGAAGCATAGCATGGAGACTGCCCTTGTCTGGGTATTGAATGACCTCCTAATGGCTAGAGATCGAAAGGCTCGTACCATTCTGGTCCCTCTCGATCTCTCTGCTGCATTTGACACTGTAGACCATGGTGTGCTGTTGGAGCACCTGCGGTTCTTCTGTGGGCTGTCTGGTACAGTCCTCAAATGGTTCCATTCTTACCTCACGGACAGGTCTCAGAGAGTTGTCACTGGAATGTTTCCTCTGGTGCTCACTCCCTGCCTTGTGGGGTACCGCAAGGTTCCATTCTAGCCCCCATGTTGTTTGCAGTGTATATGCTGCCATTGGGAGATATCATCAGGTGATACAGTCTGGGTTTTCACTGCTATGCAGATGATACTCAGCTGTATTTGTCCTTTCTGCTCGGACAAGATGATGAACTCTGTGCTAAATAATTGCCTTGCTGAGATCAGACTTTGGATGAGTTCCAGCTGGCTGAGACTGAATCCGAATAAGACTGAAGTGCTGGTAGTGGACCCAGGTCATCCGGGGGCGGGTTTGGGGTCTGGACAACCATCAGGCTTATTACTTGGTGGTATGTCGCTCACTAACTCCGATCAGGTGCATAACCTGGGCATTATTTTTGATGATGGTTTGACCCTAAAATCTCAGGTGTCAGCTGTTGTCAAATCCTCTTTTTACCATCTGAGGAATATCACCCGGGTGAAACACCTGGTTCCTCCGGGTGATCTTCCAACACTGGTCCATGCTTTTGTCACTACCCGTCTTGATTACTGCAATTCCCTCTACCTAGGGCTACCTGGGGTTGATATCCGCCACCTGCAGCTGGTGCAGAATGCGACGGCCAGGCTTTTGACTGGGACTTCTAGAACCAGTCATATTATGCCTGTACTCCGCAAGCTGCACTGGCTGCCTGTTTGGTGGCAGATCATCTTTAAGGTTGGCTTGTTAACCTTTAAAGCCCTACATGATCAGGGACCCGGTTACCTGCAAGATCTCCTGGTACCCTATTGCCCCATCCGTCCTCTCCGTTCCATCAACGAGGGATTGCTAGCGATTCCCAGGGTACGATTGAAGACATCTGGATCTCGTGCCTTCGCTTTTTCAGTGCCAACCCTGTAATTCTATACCTCGTTGGTTGAGAGAATGCCCAACTGTCGATAGATTTAAAATGGAGTTAAAAACTTATTTAGTTTAGCTTTCCCTAGTTACGGATGATCTGTTTTAATGTTTTTGTTTAAAATTTTTATCTTTATGTATTTGGTTTTTATGTACAGCGCCTTGGTTTTGAAAGGCGCTATAAAAATAAAGTTGATTTGATTTGAAATATCATAACACATAGTAGTAGTATGGAACGCCACCTATTGGCGATTTTTTTAGATGCAGAAAGGCTTTCAATCGCCTAAATTGGCCTTTTCTAAAAACAGTAATGGAACATTATGGAATCAACGGCCAATTCCTGAGGTGGGTCTTAATGTGTTATTGTTCCCCATCGGCAAGAGTTAAGGTTAATGGGGTAGCTTCAGAGAGTTTTAGAATCCATAGAGGTACCAGACAGGGATGCCCACTGTTCCCATTTCTTTTTGCAATCAGTTTAGAACCACTTGCAGCAGCAATTAGGGAACACCAACAGATAAAGGGAGTGGAGATGGGCTCTCAGCATTACAAAATATCCTTATATGTGGTTGATACTCTGATATATATGTCAGATCCAGAGGTATCATTACCAAACTTGTTAGACCTACTGTCAAAATAGGAATCATTATCAGGGTTTAAAATCAACAAAGAGAAATCTGAGGTCTTGATCCTACCAACAAAAAATTCAACCGTGAGGGAAACAATCACCCTCCCCTTTAAAATAACAAAGGAAAAAATTAAATATCTGGGCATTCGGATCCCTAAAAATTTAAATAAACTATATACGCTTAACTACGCCCCCCTTTTCTCCCAAATTTATTCAGATTTAAAAAGGTGGGCTGGACTGCCTTTTTCATTTTTGCATAAGATAGATGCAATCAAACAAAACATCTTACCAAGATTATTGTTTCTCTTTTCCACACTACCCATTACAGTGATGAGGGAGGATTGGAAGACACTAAAGAAAAAAAATATTGGATTTTATTTGGAGTGGACGCCGACCCTGTCTAAAGTGGCAGATACTATTAGCCCCCAAATCAGAAGGCGGGTTCAGTTTGTCCGATCTACCCTCTTATTACCTAGCAGAGCAGCTATTGCCTTTGTTAAGAGTGATCGCAAGTACAAGTGGGACAGGCTGGTGGGCTATTGAGGGAAATGATACGGGGGATATACCACTACAGTACCTACCATGGACAGTAATGACTTCCATGATCCCCAAATTTAAGGATAGGTGGACAAGACACTCCATGGCAGAATGGCTTAAGGCCAAACAGAAATGGGAAATCTTAGAACCAATCTGGCAATATATCCCACTTAGACACTTGCCAGACTTCCCAGTCAGGGATAGAGATAACTGTTTGGAAAGATAGGAGAGGGCATGAGTACGAACCCTGAATCAGTTGATAGAAAATAACACTGTAATAGACTTTGATAAACTAAAAAACCAATATGGAATCCCACGGCAGGATTTCCATCGTTATTTGCAATGTAGACATTATGTAGTACATAGGCTGGGAAACAGAGCTTTAATGGGAGACCCTGCTCCAGGGGTAGTAACAATTTATAACAAAGCTTTTTCTGGTGAAACTAAAAAATTGATTTCTAACCTATACATAATAATGCAGGAGAATGTGGATAAGTTAGACCGCCATAGAATTCAGGATAAGTGGAAGGGAGAGGGAATGCCAGAGATAGCAGAAGACCAGTGGATTAAAATATGGCGGAATATCCATAAAACTACAAACACCAGCCCTTGGCGAGAGTTTATATGGAAGGTGCTTACTAGATTCTTTGCAGTTCCTTCTATTACTAAACACTACAATACAACGAATACAGATAAATGTTGGAGAGACTGTAGTGGTCAAGGTACCCACTTTCATATATTTTGGAGCTGTCCTGTGCTCACTCCTTTCTGGGAACAGGTAGAGCACATTATACAAAAAATACTGGCAGTCCCATTCCCACTCACAGCATGTAATATGCTGTTGGGTCTTATGCCTGAAACATTAAATAAAGCCTCTGAAGTATATCTATATAAAATACTCATAGTAGCAGCTTTAAAGGCAATCACTCAGAAATGGTTATCCACAGTACCCCCAGATGTGAAACGGTGGTTACATATTGTAAATAGTATTAGACATACCGAAGCTATTACAGCGAGATTAAGGCTACAAAAAGAGCTATATAATACTAGATGGATGCCCTTCTTTTACTATATGGAAGAAGAAGGAGAGAGATCAGTACTGGAGCAACTACTGCTTTAAGGTGACCCATTATAGCGGGAAGGTCATGTCAGACGAATCTAACTGATTTCTTTGACTGCATGACCAAAGTAGTAGACCAGGGAGGGGCTGTGGACATGGCCTACCTAAACTTTAGCAAGGCATTTGACACAGTCCCACACAAAAAAAAAAAAAAAAACTCCAGACAGAAACATGTTGAGAGGAGAGTGGAGAGGAGAGGGAGGCAAGGCCCATAACTCTGGAAGTATAGTGCTTTGATTGAGGTAAATGCATGACAGCCTGAAATAATAGAAATGTACGGAGTTAAGAGAATTCAATATTAGTACTAGGAGACCCATTAGTAGACTGAAGGGAGAGCCATATAGCACCCATTGTATTGCATAGTATTGTATTATTGATCAATTTGTTTAAGTTTTTTAATGATTAAATTAAAAAATAAAAGGGTAAGGATCACGACACATACAAAATATACCGGTTCAAGAAATGTCAGTCTATTGAACAGCATGAAATGTTGGATTTGCAGAAGTGAGATTCTCGCCTTTTAGAGTTCTTTATGAGGAAAAAGTCATGAAAGGTACAGAAAACGATGGGGGAATCCCCCAGACTAGGAAGGATGTACAAGAACCACCAGTAAAAAGAAAAGAGACAGTATTAATTTGGACTGGAATACAATGTCATGGGTTACAAAAATTAAGATCAAATGTTTTTCTGCAGGCAACAGGCTATGTAAGTCATGTATAACAAAATATGTCATAATGAGTTTTACATTGCATGACTTTTAAAACTCTCAATAAAAACTAAGTGGAAAAAAAAAGTAGGAGGTGGCGGGAGCTAGTACAGTGGGGGGATTCAAACATGCATGGGATAGGCATAAGAGAACCTTAGAGGTAGAAAGGAGAGGCTAAAGACCAAGTAGGGCCAGCATCCACTGATGCAGGTAGGAAATAAGGGCAGACTGGGTGGGCCTAGCAGTCCTTATCTGCTGTCAGTTTCTGTGTTTCTATATGATGCAGGAAAATACATACATCCAAAATTGTCAATATCAGTCATACAATCAGTACACACGTAGCATATCAAAACAATGCAAAAAAGGGTACTATTTATTGCAAACCATTTTCCCAGCAGCATTAGTTATGACAATTAAACCCCAATTACATCCAGTCACATGCTTGACGTAATGCTTGTACTTATAACTTTGTTCAAGTCATTAACATCAGTCTGATACGCTTTCTGCAAAGCTCTAAGAATCATCATTATTACTGTCTCTGGTGAGTAAAACTTTTGCTGTATGTGCAGAGTACACCGTGCTTGTCATAAATAATATCTGCAGCATGTGAAAATTATTTGTAATGTAGAGGGATGAAATTTTTTTCCAGATGCCATGATATAATCCCAATACTGCCACCTGGTAATCTACTTTCCTAACTCTGAATCTGCTGCTTTTTGAATGCAGTCTGACTAGTTTTCCATAATCATCTCCCCCTCCAGATTTCACCCCTAAAATGTTTACTGTGTCTTCACATATCTGTACCCTTGCTACTACATCCCATCACTTGGATTTCCGATTGGTACTCCTACACAATTACCACAGTTAATCTTTGCCCCTGCTATTTTGGAAAAGACTACTACAGTATCTTGTACTGCCGTGCCAGAGCTTTTATCTTTCTATATTATGCACAAATCTTCTGCATACACTAGAGCCTTAATTTCAGGTATATCTGAAATCAGCTGTATGCCTCTAATATTCAGGTTCTGTTGAATTACGCGTATGAGTGGGTCCAAAGTAAAAATGTATAATAGTGGACTCAGCAGACAGCGTTGCTGGACCCCTTTCTTTACCTGTATTAGACGGCCTAGGTCAGAATTTGGAACATGTACAACCCCTTTATATGTTATCATTACCCATTTCACTAACCGTGCTGCAATGCCATATCTTATTAAAATTTTATCTGAAGTATGCATGTGGCACTCGAGCAAAAGCATTTTCTTGGACCGTGGATAAAAGGAAGCCTTCTACCATTCCTTTATTTCCTCTTTCCAACAGTTCCCATAATGCAATCAGGTTTGTCTGCTATACTTCTCTGGTTATTAGCACACGTTTGTGATGCATAAATAACAATTGTGGCAATTTTCAAGAGTCTCTGGGCTAACATTTTGGACAGAATTTTTAGACCGGAGTTTAATAAACTCAAGGGTCTCCAATTACCAATGTCTGATTTCTCATCCTTTTTGTAAATAAGGACCAGGACTGCCGTCTGCATGGATGCAGGCAATGAACCTGCCTTCAGGATTTTGTTATATAAAACCTGTAATTACAGGCATGAAGTAGGCTGCAAATGCTTTATAAAATTAGCAGGCAAGCCATCTGACCCTGGCACCATATTATCGCTTAACTGAGCAATGGCCCATTCTACCTCAGTGGCTAAGACTGGTCTGGAAACCTGTGTCAAAATATGAGGTGGAATTCCTGATATGTTTAGACCCTCTAATATGGTTGAATACCAGCATGTCTCATCTTTTGTGCAAAACTACCTCCATAATTTCTTCTATATTAGTAATTACAGTACTATAATTTGTCCTCCTTAACACAGGGAAGGGGATCCTATGTTCTACCCCCTCCGAGCAGCCAGAGAATATGACTAAAGACATCGACTTCCCTTGAGTGCGAAATCGGAGTTCTTGTTCTAGGGAATTACTCCCATTATACCGATACTTTTTCCTTGCATCCTTTATAACTGTAATTTGTTCAGCAGATCAATACTGTCCTCTTGACTTTGAGATACGAGTCTATGCAGTTTGGCCCTAAGCCTCAAATAGTGCACACACTTACACTGATTATTATTTTTCCTGCAACCCAGTTTCCAAAACAAAAGTTGAAATTTTTGCTTAGAATCTTCCACCATGTTTCTACTTTATCACGTGCGGAGATTACTGAGCATCGTGCTCAACATAATTCAAGCCATTCTTTTTTCACATCACTCTGCTTTACTAAGGTTATTTAACCTCTGTGGTCTTTCCCTTGATGAAGGGATTCTACCTATAAAGCAGCAACAAAGGACTGCTAAATGAGCTGAGCTCTCAATCGCAATTGTTTTTGCTGCACTCACTTGTAATGCTGCTGAAAGAAATAAAAAAAATCTATCCTAGTAGATAGGAAGATAAGAGGGGCAGGTTCCCTGGTGTCATGCCCAACATTCCACCTATCAATAAAACAGGTCCCTAGCCCCCCTCCGCAGTTCAGTGTGCTTCTCCTGGTCAACAATTACAAATATATGCAAATTATCCATAACAAAGGCCAGCGTTCTTATGACACAGCTATAACGGTGTCTCACGGTTGAGAGGTCAAAACTAGCATTCTATAGAAAAGTCTATGGCTAGGTTTAGACACTAGCACTAAATTGTGCTGGTCGGTCACTGCATCACTCTCATGCAGAGATCTCTCTGAGATGCACTGCTGAAGTAGGTTTATTGTTAAACTTCTTTTGTTTTTTAATACCATAAATTTGCAATTAGTTCATTTCTTGGATACCCAGCTAACCAAAAAATATTAAATAATGACATTCCTTCACTGCAAATAGCACAGGTCCCAATCAGAGAGACTCTGAACGACTGGTACCTGAGAGGCTCTGAAGTAGTCCAGGTTGTCAACTGAAATGCAATTCCCATCTTTTGAAAGGTCTAACTCTGGAACCGCTGGTGCTTTTTTAAAAAAAATGAAAGCTTGGAGTCCAGCAGTTAAGAAATGCTGTCGATATTATATATAGAATAATGCATGGGGAGGAGTGCAGAAGAAAAAATTACTCACCATAGTAATCTTGTTTCTTCCAAAGGAATCTTAACTGTATTCTGACTTATGCAGTATGGTCTCACCATAGGACTGCCACGGAGCCGAAATGGTTAATAGAACCTATGCAAATGATGGAATGCTAGGCTGGAGCTCAGTTTTCAAACCACTGTCCCTGGTAAATAGTTCTAAACTGTCAGATTCTTATGAAGCATGCACAAAGAACTATCTATGCTAATAGTAACAATAGTCCCCCCCCCCATTATCAACTATAAATGTCCCCCCTTGAAAAAATTTTAATGTGGCACCACTAAGACTCAAGTCACAGATGCCCAAGAGAAAACACCATACACGCAGGTTTGCAACATTCCTAATACAGCTGGAGTGCAGTGACCATGGGTTTCTAGTAGGGGAGGAAGGGATGGAGCTCAGAATACAGTAAGATTCCCTTGGAAGAAACAAGACTACTATGGTGAGAATTTTTCTTCAGGCCCCAGGAAATTTTACTGTATTTTGACTTATGCAGACTATCCAAGCAGTACCTTTGGAGGTGGGCCTATAACCTATTTAGGAAATAGGCTCTGCAGGACTGCTGTGCCAAACCTGGTATCCCCTCTGGCCTGGACATCCAAACAATAATGTTTGGTAAATGTGTGGACTGTCTTCCAGGTAGCTGCCTTACAGATGTCCACTAGGCGGGGAATGTCTCTGGCAGCTGCCAAAGAAGCTGCAGTACCCCTGGTCAAATGGGCTCTGAGGCCTGCAGGTGGCTGCTTACCCACCTTAGTGTAGCAAAACTGAATACAGGCTGCAATCCATTGTGCAATGGATCTTTTTGTGGCTGGTTTACCTTTCCCCACATCCCCATAGGTGAGGAAAAGCTGAGTTTGATCCTGCCTATGACCTTTTGTGTGGTCAAGGTAGTAGCTGATTGCCCTTTTTACATCCAGGCTGTGCAGCCTGCGTTCACCTGAGGTGGAATGATCAGTAAAAAAGACAGGCAATGTAACAGATTGATTGAGGTGGACCACCTTGGGCAGGAATTTTCTGTTAGTCCTAAGGACTACTTTGTCCCTGTGGACAGCTATGTACCCAGGTTCTGTAGACAATGTCTGATGCTCACTAATCCTTCCGGCAGAGATTATGGCTATCAGAAATACTGTTTTCCAAGTCACATAATTGAGGTCTGCCAAAGACATGGGTTCGAAGGGGGGTTGCATGAGCTGGGCAATGCAAATGTTCAGGTCCCATACTGGAGTTGGTTCTCTGTGTGGGGGATGCAGGTGCAGCAACCCCTTAAATAATTTTTTAAACACTGGGTTAGAAGCTAGAGAAGAGGTCTTACCCGCAGACAAGTAGGCTGGGAAAGCTATCAGGTGCACTCTCAGGGTAGAGGCCCTTAAGCCCATATAATGTAAATGGGCAATATAGTCCAGGACTATAGACAGGCTGGCCTGGTTATGGTCCACACCCTTGCCCTGACACCAAAAAGGAAAATCTTTTCCATTTGGAAGAATAGGTTTTCTTAGTGGAAGACTTTCCGGATACTCTCAGGATCTCCATAACCCCTTCTGACAGGTGCAGACCTGCATATTCTAAGTCCTCATGAGCCACGCTTTGAGCCTGAAGGATTGCAGGTTGGGGTACATGATCCTGCCCTGTAAGGATGACAGCAGGTTGTGCCTCCTGGGGAGACTGATTGGTTTGGATACCGACATTGCAGAATCATGGAGTACCAAGGTTGTCTGGCCCAGTCTGGGGCAATGAGAATCATTGTTGCTGGCTGGGCTCTGAGTTTGTTCAGCACCCTTAACAGCAGAGGGAAGGAAGAGAATGCATACAGGAACCTCCCTGGCCAATCCAGCAGAAGTGCATCCAGAGGAATTGTTCCCTTGATGGGGGGTCTACAACAAAACTGTGGTAGCTGGTGATCTGCATACACATCCACTTCTGGAGTACCCCATCTCCTGAAGATGGCCTCCATGACCTGCTTGTTCAATGACCTCTCATGGTGGTTCTGGTCGATTCTGCTGAGAGCATCTGCCAACACATTGTTCTTTCCCGGGAGATGGACAGCTGAGAGGGAAACCTCCAGGGAATATTCCATGGACACAATTTTCATTTCTTCCATGCAGAGAGAAGTTGACCTTGTGCCCCCCCTTGTTTGTTTATGTAGTACATGGTGGTTGTATTGTCTGTTCTGACCTGCACCAGCTTGCCCTCTACTTGATTGGTGAATGACTGGAGACCTAGGAGAACTGCTCTGAGCTCCAACAGGTTGAGATGCAGGAGTGATTCCTGTTTTGTCCATTTGCCATATGATCCCCCAGATGTGCTCCCTATCCTAGGAGGGATGTATCTGTAGTCAGAAACATTGAAGGGGCTTGCTGCAAGAATGGCACCCCTTGCCTAAGATTGGCCTGCTCTTGCCACCACTGCAGAGCTTGGAGAAATGACACTGTGACAGGCACTAGCTTTGACAGAGAGTCCCTTTTTTGAAGCCAGTGAGCTCTCAGGTGAAATTGGATGTCCCTCATCTGGAACCTGGCTCCTGACACAGTTGCTGTGGACGCTGCCACATGGCCTAGCAGTTGCAAGAAGTGCCTTGCTGGCCTTGGGACATGCAGCTTGAAGGAACTGGCTACCTGGATATGGTTGTCTACTCTGTCCTGAGGGAGGAAAGCCCTTCCCTTTCTTGTGTCCAGTTCTGCCCCTATGAATCTGAGCAGTTGAACTGGTTCCAGAACAGACTCTTTCTGGTTTACCAAAAACCCCAGTGAGTGTAGGGTATCTTGTGTAAGTGTCAAGGCCTCTATTACTTGCTGATATGACTGGCCTGCTATCAGCCAGTCATCTAGGTAGGGGAGCACTGACACCCTTTGTCACCTTAGGTGTGCCACAACCACAGCCAGATATTTTGTGAAAACCCTTGGAGCAGATGTCAGTCCGAAGGGCACTGCCCTGAATTGGTAACGACCTGATGGTAATCTGAACCTGAGGTACTTCCTGTGTGATCCTCTTATTGGGATATGGAAGCAAGCAACCTTTAGGTCCAGGGATGCTAGCCAGTCTCCCTGCCTTAGGATTGGTAGTATAGTAGTCAGAGTAACCATCTTGAATTTTGGTTCTAACAAATGTTTGTTTAAGTGTCTGAAAGCCAGAATGGGTTACCACTCCCCTGTTTTCTTTATTGTGAGGAAGTACCATGAGTACAAGTCCTTTCCTCTCTGGTCTGAGGGAACTGGCTCTACTGCCTTTTGTAACAGAAGGCTTGAAACTTCCTCTTCCAACAAGGCTGTTTCTGATGGGGAAGAGGGCTTAACGACTTCTGACCTCAGCTTTGTCATGAACTTGAAGCTGAGAACAAGCCCCAAGCCCACTACCTCCAGGACCAACTTGTCTGTCGTGATATTTTTCCACTCCTGGAGGTAGTGGGCCAGCCTGCCCCTACTGGGACTGGGGAGATGACCCAAACAGACACCTCAGGGTGTCTGCTTCATCTGGGCTGCTGGCTGGACACTGGGGCTAGTACGGCCACTGCCCCTTCTGCCTCTGCCTCAAAAGTATCCCCTTTGTTGGACCTGGGGAAAAGCTTGAGGCTGGAAAAAATGCCTGTAGTGAGCTCTACCCCTGCCACCTCTGGCCTGGTGTTTCTGAGGGGTAGAAGCTCTTTCTCTTTTGCTGTTGCACTCTTACAGGCAGCCTTGTACTTATCCATTTTTTTTCATATATGCCTCTGTTTGTTCTCCAGAGACATATGGCCACAAGGGAAATCCATGGCTTTAGTTTGTGTGTCCTGCATCAGATTAGTAGTTCTGAGCCAGGCAGACCTCCTGAGTGACACTGCTGATGCCATTTGCCTGGAAGCAGTGTTACTGGAGTCCACTGCCATCCTAAACTGCATTTTAGCAGCCTCTGTTCCCCTTTTTGCAGCTTCCTCCAGGTCGGCAGCCATGGCAGAAGGAGCTGCTTTGGCAATCTCTAGCACAGTAGACCAAAGGTTCTTTTGGTACTTACATATGTAGGACATGTAAGAGGTCTGCCTAATAGCCAGGGAGGACCCTAGTTACACTTATTTAGCAATAGAATCTACCCTTCTAGAGTCTTTATTTGGAGGGTGAGAGGCCAGGGGGATGCCAGCTTTGTCACAAGCTGCAGCCTGTACCACATCTTATGACTGGGGTGCCCAAAAATAACCTTTTGTCTGCCTTCTTATCTGTAGGAAGCACAGAAGTGGGTGTCGGCAACAATCTCATGGTTTGTTTTTTTCAGGGATTTGTGGAGTGGCATCAGTAATCTTTTGGACGCTGGCACATCCATCATTTCTTTATAGTCCTCTTCCTCCTCGTCCTCAGTAAATTCCTGGGTTGGGAAGTCGAGGATCTGTGCAACTTGTTTCATGAAAGAAAAATAGATGTAAAATCCTCTGTTCCCTTATCAGGGGAATCTGGTCTATGAGGCTCAGGGGAAATGTCAGGATCAATAGGTACCCCAAAATCCTCATCCTCATCTTCCTCCTCATACTCTTCTTCTTCAAACCGGTCCCCACCCAGGTCTGTTAAACCAGGGATCTGAGTAGAACCGGGAGTTTGAACCGTGACCGGTAATGGTTGCTTGCCAGCCGGAACTGGAGTCTATAAGGGACTGAATAATTCTGATCACGTTGGCGATCTCCTTTGCAGAAGGAACCACAGCTTTCTGTGGTTGCGGTTCCCGGTGCTTTTCCTTTTTCTTTACCGCAATGTCCAGTTTAGCAGCCTTTTCAGCGGTTCGTTTTTTGGTAGAAGAACTATCGCCCCATTCAGAGAGCAGCTCCTCCGGTTCAGACTGAAGAGGAACCGGTTGTTCAATGGCTGGGTCAGCAGCCTTGTCAGCCATCGTTTCCTTCAGTCTCTTTAAATGTCTTTCGACAGTAAACTGTGGAAAATTCTTGCAGATCTCACAGTCTGTCTCCAGGTGTTCAAACCCAAGACAAAATAAACAGATTAAATGTGGATCAGCCTTGGCAAAAAGTTCCCCACACTCAGTACAGTGTTGGAAACCTGTGGGTCCTGTTCTCTTTTTGGTTTTCAGCGACATAACCCAGAAACAACAACAACAATAGAGTGACTAACTCTAAAGAAATTATACTTTTTTTTTTTGGTTACGCTAACCGATTAAAGAACCAGGAGTTACCCCGCTTACATTTTAAATCAAAACAACCAACTATACCCCAGTCGGTACAATTTAAATGACTAAACTTTATAAAAAAAAAACAAAAAAAAAACTGTAAGGGGATATGTCAGTTTCCCCTCCGTTAACGAACCAAAGAGAAAACCGACTACTTACCCTACAAAAACTAAAATCTAAACAAATTCTACCTGAAAACCAAGGACATTGATAAGAATACCAAAATAAACTAAAAACTACTAGGTAAAACTAACAAAATAAAGTTTTCTTCAAGCGATGAAGGAGAGCTCTCCGGAGACGTCTTACTGAGGCAAGCGGAGTAAAGAATCTGGTGGTTTAGAACTGTTTACCAGAGACAGTGGTTTGAAAACCGAGCTCGAGCCTAGCATTCCATCATTTGCATAGGTTCTATTAAACATTTCAACTTCGGGGCAGTCCTATGGTGAGACCATACTGCATAAGTCAGAATACAGTAAGATTTCCTGGGGCTTGAACAAGAATTTTATGCACACCCGAGGTGTGAGATGCTACATAAACCCCGAGGGGATTATCACAGCATCCCACACCAAGGGTGTGCATAAAATTTGAATTTTGAACTCCTTCTCATGTGTTGTTTTATGTAATTGCTGGGGACCGTTTTTTCACCAGATACTACAAGAGAAAAAAAAAAGTATTGTAAAAACGAACTTGAGTGTGTGTGTGTTGATTTATTGTAACATTTTTTATTCAACGGCAACTATATAACCACAGAAATTCTCCAAAGTAGTAGTTGATTAATGTTAATTTATTTTTTTTTAAATTGTAGATTTTCTCTCCTCCCTACACCAGAGCCCTGCTCAGTCAGGAGATGCCAAGAGAATTACCCCACTGCTGCTTTACCTGGATCCCCGGAAGACCCCCATGGAGCCATGGCTACACACCCCCAGGCAGGTACAAGGTGGGGCCCGTACACCCTGATCAATCATCGTTTCATCGAGTCTCTCGGTGGTCAGGTAGGCTGCAGCTATTAGGGTCCATTCCCGGCGCTCCTTGCCCTCGGCGCTCTGGTGTCATTTTTCTCTGTTCTAAGGGAGTGGCTACACCCCGACATCAAGGCGTCTCCGCCGACATCCTCACTCCCAACCCTCTTTGTGTGTTCGTGCTCTTGCTGTGCCTTCGACTTCCGCCAGAGGCCAGTCAAGTGCCGAGTCAGAACCCCCCCCCCTTCCTGGGAGAAGGAGAGCTGTCCTCTGGACGCTTGATCCTCTCCCTTCCCTGCCGACCCCTGATAGCCCAGGCTCGTTCCCGAACCCGGTTCGCCAGCATGGCATGAGGTGTGTCATCCAGCGCCTCAACCCTCAGCGCCACTGGGCTGGTGATTAACGTTAATTTATATGAAAATGGTTAATTTTATTGTCTTCTGTGTTACAACATTGCCTAACCTGAACACTGAAGCTGAACATCGCCATCAAGAACAAAGACATGAGGCTGACAAAAGCAATCAGTGCTGAGAAATAAGCAAAGTTCATTTTATGTTATTAAACATTTAAACTGTTGTTTTTTATTATCCAAAGTCTTTTTTTAAAAAAAAAAAACAAAATATGTGTAAGGCTCAGCTCCAAAAACCATTTACCCTGGTGACATGCCAAAGAGTGGAGTTGCGAGGCGCCATGTTTCAATGGAGAAGAGAGAGAGAGAGAGAGAGAAAAATAGAAGTTAGATGGAGCACATTAGGGACCAGAGAAACGAATGTCCGGTGGTGTAGCTGGTGGTTATCTAAGGTGAGTTTACTCACAAAAAGAAGAATCTGTCAAGAGTGCTGTTTTGCGATGGTTTGTTTTTGTGTGCGTTTACTTGCAGGCATTACCACGCTGTTTAGTGAGCGCGAGCTGTTAGTTTAATTTTCCACTGAAAAAGCCGGCACATATTCGCCGTAATAACCCATGGGTTAATTATAACCAGCTTTTCCTATGGGGAAAAAACTGTCCCCAGTTATTACATCATTATTATGTAACAGTAGTAATCATGTTATCGTTTTTAAAAATAGGCAGTTTTCTCCAGCTATACTGATACACATATTTACATCATGACAGAACTGTTTTTTTCCCATAAAATAAGTGTTATTATATACTTCTTTCATAACAATAAAGTATATTGAAAACCTTTTTTCATATCGACATGGAAAATGTCATGACAGTTAAAACAAACAAAAAAAAAATCTTTGCAGTTTTTTCTGAATGTTGGTGTAACCCCTAGATGGCGCTATCCCAGGGGCTACTACCCCTGCCTGATTTGCCACTAACAGGTTGAGGGGCCTGGATCCAATGGCGGGTGCCTCCACCCAGAGGTCAGGGTTTGCAATAGTTAAACTAACTTGGTCACAGCCCTCTGGGACACTGCAACCCCCCTTTCTTCCCACTAGTGGCCCACACAATATATCAGAATTACCTTCACAGTATACACTTACCCCCAGGTCTGGTTCCGGCACTGGGACCTCCTGTGAAATGAGATACAGTGCAACAATCACAGTACAGTACTTTAACATAGACAAATACCTCAGGCAGTATAACTTTGCTGAAACAAGCAGCTCTGATTTATTTAGGGGATATAACAAGGACAGGGGAAATCAGTTAATTAGCTTATCACTCTAATAATCTACCTATGGCTCTGTGCACAGGCCTATCCCTATCAGTTACTGTCCCTGGGTACCCAAGCCCTAGTGGCTAGTCCAAACCGTGGCAGCTGGTAGGGGCCCTTTCACACAGAAAAGGAGAATTAAACAGTCAGCAGTACAGTAATTCCATTTGGATTTAATGTGGCAATTCAACAGGGAGCGACCCTGAATTAGTACTCACGACCTCCAAATAAGATAGGGTCCTTCAATGTCAGCAGGGCTCACTTGAGGTACACAACCTCTTCACACTTCCATATAAAAAGCACTATACCAGGCAGGCTGCATCTGTATCCCGATTGCAATTACTGCACAATACCTGGGAGAACACACAGCAGATTCAGTTCCTGACAGACCGAGTGCAATTTTCAGCAATTTCTCCAGTCTTCTACAGGGTGAGCCTGGTTTCTACTCTTCAGAGATCCTTTGATTCTTTTCACAGGACGGATTCAGTCCTAACAAGCTGTTACACAAGCTGCAGACCGAAACTCTGGGCCTTACACACGTTTTTTGACTAAAACTGCACACTGAAAAAGCACAGGGCTCCTTCCTTCTTCACTGCCAAAGCTCAACTGAAACTCCAACCGACAAAACCGGGCACTTCCTTTGAGTTCCTCCCAGTTCTTGACTGGATTGGCTGTCACTCACAATAGACTGCTGCTGTTGGTCCAAAAGGCACTGAAGTCTAAACTACATCTCCCAGAGTCACTGCCCATACAATCCTCTTGTGGCTGGCTCAGATTATGAGTCCAAGTTCTGATTAGTCCAAGGCACCATTTTAGAGCTAGCTTACCCACACTGATTGGTCCAGTTCAGCAGTTCAAAACTAGAATGGGGAACTAGCAGACACAGTTCTGACTGCAAAGAAAGCAGGTTAGACAAACTGTAATTTCATTATTACTCTAAATAATTTCTGGCAAACAGTTACATCTTTCAGATAGGTTCCTTTGCACTCCTAGTGACTGCAAAATGAAGTGAATTGGCAGCAGCTCGAGTGGTACTCAGAGAAGCACACAGTCCCCCCATACAAACTAATTATGTCTGCAAGCAGACAGCTCTTAAAGAGACAGTACCAGAGGCTCTAAAAACACTCACTGATAAATGGCTTAAATGCCAAACACCATTCAGGCTTGGAGCATTCAAGCAAGCTCCTGGAAGTCTTTTGGGAACCCCCATTTGCAGGGGGGTTACATTGGTATTAGTCTCCCTATTTAACTGGTAACTATGTAAGTGTGACACCCATAAACATTCATCTTATATCTTAAAGCAGCAGTACTACCAAATCAGGAAGTGAGTTATCAAAATTCTGCTTTTCGGCTGTAAGCATGCGGCCAAAGTTCCAGTTTCCTACCTATAAATGTTTTTTTTTTCCAGTCATCTTTAGTTTTTAAGATATTTGCAATTTATTTGAATTGTTGTAGCGCTACAGCAAATATGGCGGCTGACTAATTTTCAGTTGCACTTTTTCTACAGGTCACATCACATCTTTTGACAACAGCAGAGGGACCCTCTGCTGACCATTCCTGATGTCCTTGCAAGTCATACACATGTGCAGTTGGCAGAAGAGGGGGTTCCAGTGCAACATGCTTAGCGACAGAAATGTAAACAAAAGCAGAGAACAACTGAGCAAATTACTCTGCGATAGTACAATTCCGGCGAGAAAGAGTACCTGTTATATGATTAGCAGGGCTCAGGGAATAAACTGTCAAAAAAGCGCAATTTTTTTTTCGTAGTACTGCTGCTTTAAACTGCGTGACAAAAATTTCACTTTCCTCACCAGCAGTACCAATTCTTTTTTGCTTTCAAAGCCTTTGGCTGTGAAAGCATCAGAAGATAATAAAGTGCATTATGCCTGATTGAGGAAGGAAACAATGCTTTAGAGGTACAGCATCAGTCCACTGGCAAAGCCTGTATCATTAGTGGGAAGGGTATTTGCAGAAGGGGAGGATAGAAGGGAGGGTTAGGAGGGCCAGGAGGGGAGCTGACAGTGACAGGAGGTAGTGTGGAAAAGCCTTAGCTGGTATCTAAGGAATGAAGAGAAGCATATGGGGGTGGTGGGGGGAGAGCTGATTCCAGACAGAAGGGAGACAGTAGGGGAAGGCAGCCTGCCCTGCAGAGGAGTGGTACAGGAATCCCTGCAGCGGAGGGAGGAGGAGGAGGAGGAGGGGATGGGGGAAGATGAGTGAGGAGAGGTGGGAAGCAAGGGACTCAAACCAGTATTTAGAGATTAAGACGACACAGTGGGACTGGTGACATGAATGGAGTTGGAGGATGGAAAGGGAGGAGTAGAGGAAGCAATTGATGAGTACGAGGGGATGAACTGGTAGAAAAGCAGCAGAAAGCCATTTCAGAGGATATTCAGTCTAGAAAGGGAAGAGAAAGGGGTGGTACCATAGACTACATCTGCATAGTCGAAGACCAGGAGAATCATTTTGGTGACCACCTCCTGGCAGACCTGGGCAGAAGGCAGTCTTTGTTGCAGTAAAGGCACCAAGTTTGGAGTGGAGCTTGGCATGGATGGCATCAATATGTGCAGATAAGTCCAGCTTACTATCGAACCACACACCGAGGTAATTGAAGTTGTGGACGACTTCAAGAGGAGTGCCATCCAGCGTACAGAAGACAGGAAAGGGTGATAGCCTGGCCAGTTCCTGGCTAGTGCCAAAGGTCATGGACACTGTTTTCTTGATGTTGGCCTAGAGTTGGTTGGCATGGAACCAGAGCAGTACATTATGGAAGTCTTGCTACATAGATACATAGACAGTGTCGGCAGATAAGGGCCTACGGCCCACCCAGTCTGCCCATTTGAGCTTGTAAGTTTACTTTATGTTTTCCTAGCAGTCTGTTGCCCCTTAACCCTGACCTCCAGAATTCCTTTATGTCTATCCCATGCATTCTTAAATCCCGTGATTGTTTCAGCCCCCACCACTTCCTCTGGCAGGGTGTTCCACTTGTCCACCACCCGTTCTGTGAAGAAATTCTTCCTCGTGTTTCCTCTGAATCATCCTCCTTCCAACTTCATCCCATGCCCTCTAGTCCTGGAACATCTTTTTCGCTTAAAAATAGTGTATTCCTGCACCCTGTTCCTCCCTGTAAGATATTTGTATGCCTCTATCATATCCCCTCTCTCCCTCCTCTCCTCCAGGGAGTACATATTCAAGTTCCTTCAACCTGTCCTCATAGGACTTGTGATGCAATCCATGTACCATCTTTGTTGCCCTCCTCTGAACCTTCTCTACCCTGTCTATGTCCTTACATAAGTAAGGTCTCCAGAACTGCACACTGTACTCCTGGTGGGGCCTCACTAATGTCTTGTATAGTGGAATTATGACCTCCCTTTTCCTGCTGGTGATGCCCCTGCCTATGCATCCCAGCATCCTATTTGCTTTACGTGCTGCCTTGTCACACTGTTTCCCTACCTTGAGGTCATCAGAGATGGTAACTCCAAGATCCCTTTCCTGCTTGGTGCATGCTATATCCTCATCCCCCAACTGATACATTGTGCCAGGGTTTTTGTGCCCCATATGCATTATCTTGCACTTCTTTGCATTGAATTTCAACTGCCAAACCCCTGACCATTCTTCAAGTTTCTGCAGGTCCCTTCTCATTCTGTCTACACCCTCTTGTGTGTCTACTCTGTTACTGAGCTTTGTGTCATCAGCAAACAGGGAAATTCTGCCTTCTAGGTCCTGCGCAATGTCACTGATGAAGATGTTGAAAAGGACCGGTCCCAGCACTGATCCCTGTGGTACCCCACTGGTCACTCTTCCCTCTGTGGAGTGACAGCCATTTACCACCACCCTCTGTGTCCTGCCACCCAGCCAGTTACCTACCCACTGCACTAATGTCCTGCCCACACCCATATTCCCCAGTTTGTGTAATAGTCTTCTATGTGGAACAGTGTCAAAGGCCTTGCTGAAGTCCAGATAGGCCATGTCCACTGCCCTCCCCGTTCCACCTCCCTAGTCACCCAGTCAAAAAATTCAAAGAGGTTGGTCTGACATGACCTCCCCTGGTGAAACCATGCTGCCTTGGGTCCTGCAGTCCACTGATAGCAGATGTTCCTGTCTCTCCTTCAGTAGTTGCTTCCATGATCTCCCACTACGAGGTGGGCTGACTGGTCTGTAGTTGCCTGCTTCCTCTTTGTTCCCACTTTTGTATAAGGGGACTAATCTGCTGTCCTCCAGTCTTTGGGTATCTCCCTTGTTTCCAGTGATTGGCTAAACAGGATTGCCAGAGGTTCAGCCACCACCTCTCTTAGTTCTTTAAGGACCCTGGGGTGCACCCCATCTGGACCCATTGCTTTATCAACTCTTATTACTTTCAGTTCCTTCAGGACCCTTTCTTGTGTAAAGGGACTTGTGTCCATTTCAGCACCATTCCCACCCCTTGTACTCCCTTCAGACCCATTACCCTCCTCTTCCTCAGTAAAGAATGAGCAGAAATACCTGTTCAATATGTCAGCTTTACTGTTGTCATCCTCCACGTGGCCCCCATCCTCCCCATTCAGTCTCACTATCCTCCCTTTGCCTTTCTTTTTCACTAATGTACCTGTAAAGGTTTTGTCCCTCTACCCACTGATTTTGCAATGTGCTCTTCTGTCTGAGCTTTGGCTTCCCTTACTGACCTCCCTGCCTCCCTTTGCTTCTCCTGGTACTTCTCCCTATCCCCTTCTGCCTGTGTCTTTTTGTATTGCCTGAATGCAATCTTTTTGGCTTTCACTTTCTTTGCTACCTCCTTGGAAAACCATAATGGCCTCCTCTTCCTTTTCCCCTTGCTTACCTGCTTAATGCATAATTCTGTTGTTCTTGTAATCCCCATTTTAAATACTGCCCACTGTTTCTCAACCCGATTCCTGCCCCATTCCCCTTAATGCCTCTTTCAAGCATCTCCCCATTTTCCCAAAGTCTGTCCCCCTAAAATCCAGGATACGTGTTTTTGTGTGGTTTGGTTCTGCTCCTCTGTGATTTCAAACCACAATGACTAGTGGTCACTGTTCCCCCATCACACTGTCCCTGTTTGTGAGCACAAGGTCCAGTATTGCCTTCTGCTGAGTTGGTTCCATGACCAGTTGCTTGAGGAAGGCACACTGAAGGAGTCAGGATAAATCTGCTTCTAGTTGATGCTGCTGCTGGGATGCTCCAGTCACGTCTGGAATACTGAGGTCTCCAACCAGCACTACCTCACCCTTGTCTGCCATCCTTTGGATGGCTATCAGCAGCTCCCTATCTGTTTCTTCCTCCTGGGCTGGTGGTCTATAGACCACACCTGTGTGGATGGCTGGCCCAATTTTCCTTTCCAGCTTAACTCACAGTATCTCTCCCCATTTTGTTCCTCCTGGTTCTCTGTGGCCTTTATGTCATTTTTCACATACAGTGCCACTCCTCCTCCCTTCCTACCTGCCCCGTCTCTTCTGAATATGTTGTAGCTGGAGCAGACCGTCCACAGCCTCAGTCTAGGGGCCAGAGATGTAAATTATATCATCTGCATACATGTGGATATGAGAGGTGACACAGGCAGAGGGTAGGTTATTGAGGAAGACTGAGAAAAGGAAAGGACCCAGGATGGAGCCCTGCGAGACGCTACCTAGGATGGGGAGGGGAGGAGACAGGATGCCTCCCACCTGTACCAACTGGTGGCAGCCCGAGAGGTAGGAACAGAACCAATCAGTGGCAAGAGCTTAGAGGCCAGCAGAGCTCAGCTTGTCCAAGAGGAGTGTGTATGACACCAAGTCAGTTTGGCCAGATCAATGAATATAGCCACAGTGATGTGTCCCTGATGTGTCCCAGTGAGGACAGAGTCAGTCTCATGTAGCAAGGAAGAGGCAGTGGATTGGTGCTTCCTAAAACCTAATTCCTGAAGAAGACCTATGGTCGAAACATCGATTGTAACTGTATTGTTTACTGTCAGCATGCATTTAATATTGCCTTTTTTGGTTTGTTTTCAGCCTACATACTGATGCAGCACCTTGTTTTTTTTTGTTGTTATATCTTACAGAATGTACTGCAGCGGCCCGTCAGTCTTTGGCATAACACAGAATTTGATGGCAGAGAAGGCCCTTATGGCCCACCCAGTCTGCCCATTTTGTTCCCAGCCCTATAATGTCACCGAAGACCCTACTTGATCTCTGGCTCCCCCACCTTGCTTCCTACTAAAATTCCTTTGTGCCTATCCATGCATGCTTGAAGCCCCACTGTTTTCACCCCCACCACCTCTGCTGGAAGACTGTTCCAGGCCTCCACAAGTGCGCCTTTGCTTGCAAAAACTACCTTTTTACCCTGTGCCCTTTTAAACTTCAGCACCCCCACTTTCCCCCATATTCTGGCACTCATGCTTCACTCTTTCAGTGAAGAAGTGCTTCCTTACAGCTGTCTTGAATTTACCCTCTTCCAGCTTCATTGCATGTCCCCTTGTTCTCGTGCATATTTTCCTCGGAAAAATACTCCCCTTCTGTACCTTATATACCCCCATGAGGTATTTATAGGTCTCTTTTGTATTCCTCCTCACTATTCTCTCTTCCAGGGTGTACATACTGGCGTTCTTCAGTCTCTCCACGTAGGTCTTCTGATGCTGACCATGCACCATTTTAGCTGCCATCCTCTGGACTTCCTCTATTCTATGTCCTTCATGAGATGTGGTCTCCAGAACTGGACACAACAGTGGCAACACTGCCTCCCTCCTTATCCTGTTGATACTCCTTCCCTATGCACCCCAACATGCCACTGGCCCTATGACCTGCCTTGTCACACTGCCTCGTCAGCTTGAGATCATCAGATATGATTACTCCCAGGTCCCTTTCCTATTTGGTGACCATCAGTACCTCTTCTCCCATACTGTACTTCACTTCTGGGTTCCTGTGCCTTAAGTGCATGATTTTGCACTTTTTCACACTGAAACCCAGCCACCATGCCCTTGACCACTCTTTGAGTTCTCAGGTCTCTGCACGTTCTTTCCACCCTCTTTGCAGTGTCCACCCTGTTGCAGATTTTGGTGTCATCCACAAAAAAACAGACCTTCCCTTCCAGCTCATCTGCAATGTCAGTTACAAAGACATTAAAGAGGGCTGGTCCCAGTATTGAACCCTGAGGCACCCCACTGGTCACCTTCCCTTCCCCGAAGTGATCTCCATTTACGATCACTCTCTGTTGCCTACCCCTTAACCAATTTATTACCTAGTTTACCACCTCTGGACCCACCCCTAAGCTGCCCAGTTTCCTTATGAGCCTCCTATATGGAACGGTGTTGAAAGCCTTACTGAAATCTAAGTAGGCCAGATCCACTGCTCCACCCAGATCTATTTCCCTGGTCACACAGTCAAAGAATTCCATCAAATTTGTCTAATATGACATCCCGACCCCATGAATCCATGTTGCCTCAGGTCTTGTAACCTGCTGGATTCAAAATACTCCACAATCCTGTCCTTTAGAAGTGACTCCATTAGCTTCCCCACCAACGATGTCAGGCTGACTGGACTATAGTTGCCAGCCTCTTCCCTGCTACTGCTTTTGTGAAGTGGGATGACATCTGCCCTCCTCCATTCTTCTGGAACCACTCCAGTTTAGAGGAAGTTGTTAAAAAGGACTGCCAGTGGTGCAGTCAGTACCTCCCTGAACTCCCTCAGTACCCTTGAGTGTATCCCATCTGGCCCCATAGCTTTGTCCACTTTCAGATTTGCGAGTCCCTTCAGGACTCTCTCCTCTGTAAAGTGATTTGGTCAGTACTCGGCGTACTTGTTGTATACTTGGTATACATCTATATTTTTCTATGGGATAGTATGTAATCTCTTCCAAAGCTTTAAATAATTGTTTTTTTAAGTAGTTAAATAACATCCAACCATCAGGAAGTTATTACTAGACAATCAGTGCATGTATTTTTTTTATTTCACAATTTTTTTTCCCTATTGATCATCTCTCACAATTCCTTATTCCTCTGACTTGCTCCTGGCATCTTCCATGAAGACATTAGTCCTCTGCCCTCGAGGCTCCAGTCCATATCACCACCATTTAACCCTGCACCCTGCTTGAACATCCACTGCCCCACAAATGTGGCCTCGTTTCTGCTGCTACAGCCTGCTACCAGGGCTACCTGTTTGCATGGCAGGGGCTGGGAAGCTGGGGCTTGTGCCGAGGCTGGTGACATGAGCACAAAATGTCAGTCATCATTTGGGGCACCAGGCAATTTTCCCCATATGTCTCCCTCCCCCACAATGACTACGCAACCCATGCTGATGTGAGCCTATTGGCCAGCACATACTGTCACCCACAACACTGAGACTGCACCACAGTCCTACTGAAGGAAGTACTAGAGCAGCAGGGCAAGGGCAACCCTCTCCTGAAGCTTGAGTGTAATACTTCTACAAAGGAAGTACTTACTCATGCCCTTCCTGAATTCCAACCTCATCAATTTATAGTCGTGTCCTTTTGTCAAAACCCCTCACACTGCCTGAACAGTTGCTGACAATCCATTCCCCAACAAGGGGGTGGTATTCATGGATCTTACAAAAGCTTCTGATACAGTCGATCACAGACTGTTGATACAAAAGAGGGCCATTAAAGTGATTTGGGCAAGAAGTATTGTAATGGTTTGGATTCTGTCTGGAAGGTAGATTGCAGGTTGTATTGGCAGAAGGTAGAACGTCCAGTGTGAAAGCAGTGGAGAAGGCGGTCCCACAGGGTTCATTATTGGGCCCCTTATTATAAGGACAAGGGCACTAGGGGCCAAGAGGTGGACACAAGTCCTTTTACAGTGGAAAGGGTCCTTGGGGAACTAACGATGCTAAAAGCAGACAAGGCAATGGGGCCAGATGGGATGCACCCCAGGATACTGAGGGAACTCAGGGAGGAGCTGGCAGCACCTCTGGCATCCCTGTTCGACATGTCATTTGAAGCAGGCATGGTGCCGGAGGACTGCAGGAGGGCAGATGCGGTCCCTCTATACAAAAGTGGTAACAGGGAGGAAGCAGGAAACTACAGGCCTGGCAGTTTGACATCTGTAGTGGGTAAGGTGATGGAATTACTGCTAAAGGAAAGGATCAGTGAATACCTTGGTTGCCAGTAGATTTTAGGATCCGAGGCAACATGGTTTCACAGGGGGGAGGTCATGCCAGACTAACCTGATCAAGTTCTTTGACTGGGTAACCAGGCAAGTGGATCAGGGAGGGGCAGTGGACGTGGCCTGCCTTGATTTCAGCAAGGTCTTTGATACCGTTCCACATAGAAGATTGATAAACAAGCTAAGGAGACTAGAAGTGGGTAATAAGATTATAAAATGGGTAGAGAGTTGGCTGAGCAATGGGACACAGAGAGTGGTGGTGAATGGGACCAACTCTGGAGTAGGCAAAGTGACCAAGGGGTGCCACAGAGGACGGTACTGGGCCCAGTCCTCTTCAATGTCTTTATTAGTGACATCGTTGAAGGACTGGAAGGGAAGGTATGCCTCTTCGCGGATGACACAAAACTCTGTAACAGAGTGGACACATCGGAGGGTAGATAGAATTGGGGGTCTAAAAAGCTGGAAGAATGGTCACAGAATTGGCAGCTGGGTTTCAATTCTAAAAATGCAAAATAATGCATTTGGGGCACAAAAACCCTGAGGGCAACATACCAAGGGTGGGGGGGGGGAGGCACTGACAGACTCAGATCAGGAAAGGGACCTGGGGGTGATTATTACAGATGTCCTGACCTAAAGGTTGCAAAACAGGTGACAAGGCAGTGGGGAAGACCAGCTGGATACTGGGATGCATAGGCAGGGGCATCACCAGCAGAAGGAGGGAGGTAATAATACCCCTGTACAGATCACTGGTGAGACCACACCTCCAATACTGTGTCCAGTTCTGGAGGCCCTATCTTAAAAAGGACATAGTTAGGGTTGAAGCGGTTCAGAGGAGGGCAACCAAAATGGTACAGGGCATGCATCTGAAAACCTATGAGGAACGACTTAAGGAATCGAACATGTACTCCCTGGAGGATAGGAGGAGGAGGAGGGGGAACATGATAGAAACATACAAATACCTCACAGGGAAAAACAAGGTACAGGAAGGTAGCATTTTCGAAAGGAAAAGATGCTCAAGTACGAGGGGTCACACTATGAAATTAGATGGGAGGGGTTCAGAGGAAATGTGAGGAAATGCTTCTTCACTGAAAGAGTGGTAGACAAATGGAACAGCCTTCTGGCAGAGGAGGCGGGGTCGGAAACAATTACAGGATTCAAGAAAGCTTATGATACACACAGGGGGATATCAGAAGTAAAAAGGAGGAGGGTGACTGGAGGCAAAATAGGGTCTGCAGTGTCACAATAAAGCTAGAGAGAAAATAGGACAGACCGAGTAGGTTGTGATGCCCTCATCTATTGACACCTTCTATGTTTCTATGCTTGTTCTTTTTAAAGATGATTTGTCAAGGTTATTTTCAAATATTACCATTAAAATGCATGCTGATGACATGGTCCTTCACTTCCCAGTCCATGAACAAAATGAGATATAAAAAGCTTTGCAATCAGAGTTTTGAAAATCGGTTGCTACAAAACAAGTTAATTTTGAATAGTAAAAAAAATTTAAAAATGTGACATTGTTTAAGTCAAGGGCTGATTAAAGAGTGACCACATCAAGCAAGTTAAATATTTTTTCTCTGGATGGTGTTAAAATTGATCGAGTAAATTCTTATAAGTACCCAGGTCTTGGGTTCGATTCTGAACTAAAGTTCAATGATGATCATATAGATGAATTGCATACCAAAATATCACAAAACTTGGGTGCCCTCAGAAGACATACATTTTGTATGACATATGAGACCAGAGAAAAATTTGCCTCAGCCGTCATGTTGCCATGTTGGATTGCTGTAGTGCAGTCTATGGAATGGCAGATAATGGAAAGCTGCAAAAGCTGCATAGACTGCAGTACCGTATTGCAAGATTTGATTTCGGTTACGCAGGTCTGCCTGTAATGATACATCATTGTACACTGCTTCTGAATGTTAACTGAACATCTTTAACAATTGGGAGAGAAAGGCAGTTGTTAGGCTTTTTTTTTTACAAATGTATGGCAGGCCAGGCTCCCTCTATCTCTTGAATAAGTTAACCCCAATTTCTTCAAAATATTCTCTTCGGGAAGTGACAAAGGGGAATTACAGTTCCAAAAACATGGTCAAGATATGGTGCAATGTCTTTAAACTCCACAGCAACCACAGTACTGAATTCATTACTGCTACAGATTCAGAATCTTCCCACTCATACTAGTTTTAAGGTAGCACTTGCCAGTTGGTCTGTGTTTGTACGTACTGGTACTTGAATAGCTGTATATTCCTGTTATTCATTCAATCAATCATTCTTTATTTGTATAAGACGCCTTTCTTGAACCAAGGCGCCTGTACAAGTTACATAAAACAATAAATAATTAAAACAACATTAAAATAATCAACAATCATTAAAAGCTTTACTAAAAAGGTAGGTTTTCAAGGCTCCTTTAAAGCTTTGGACAGTCGGGCAGTTTCGCACCTGACGAGGTAGAGAATTCCACAGGGTCGGGTCCGTGAAACTAAAAGATCTTGCCCCTGAAGTTTTTAAACGAACCCTGGGAATCTCTAGCAATCCCTCGTCAGTGGATCGGAGAGAGCGGGGGGGGGACAGTAGGGACAAAGGAGCTCTTTCAGGTAAGCAGGTCCCTGATCGTGTAGGGTCTTATAGGTCAGCAAACTGACCTTGAAGGTGATTCGCCAGCAAACTGGCAGACAGTGCAGTCTGCGGAGCACAGGCGTTATATGACTGGACCTAGAAGAACCAGTCAACAGCCTGGCTGCCGCATTCTGCACTAGCTACAAGCGGCGAAGTTCAACCCCCATGAGCCCTAAGTATAGGGCATTGCAGTAGTCCAGGCGGGAGATAGCAAGGCATGGACCAAAGTTAGAAAGATCCTCTGGAGGAACCAGGTGCTTCACCGAGGCTGATGTTCCTCAGATGGTAAAAAGAGGTTTTGACAACCGCTGACACCTGAGATTTAAAAGTCAGACAGTCGTCAAATACAGCATCCAGGTTCCGCACCCGGTCTGAGGTAGTCAGCTGGACACCCCCAAACCATAAGCCCGAGGGTGATCCAGCTAACAAACCTGCCTCATAGCGACCCTGGTCCACAACCAACACCTCAGTTTTTTCAGGGTTCAACTGAAGCCAACTCACATTCATCCAGTCTTGGATTTCAGCAAGACAGTTGTTAAAGACTGAAATGGCAGCATCCTGGCCGGGCACAAAGGACATGTACAGCTGGGTATCATCTGCATAGCAATGAAAACCCAAGCCGTACCGCCTAATGATCACTCCTAATGGCAGCATATACACTGCAAACAAGATGGGTGCCAAAATGGAACCCTGCAGTACCCCACAGGATAGGGAGACTGATGTCGAGGAAAAAATTCCAGACACCACCCTCTGAGTCCTACCCTCAGGTAAGATCGAAACCACCTGAGGACTGTATCAGACAGTCCACAGATAGATCGCAAACGTTCCAGAAGCACACCATGGTCCACAGTGTCAAACGCTGCAGAGAGATCAAGAAGGACCAAGATGGAACAGGTCCTTCGATCTCTCGTTATTAGGAGGTCATTTAGTACCCGAACAAGTGCTGTCTCGGTACTATGCCTTTTCCTAAATCCAGACTGGAGAGAATCATAGACATTGTTAGTCAGATGATCATCCAACTGTGATGCAACCACCTTCTCAATAACTTTACCCACAAAGGGTAAGTTAGAGACAGGCCTGTAATTTGCCAGACAGTCCGGGTCCAAGGAGGACTTCTTAAGAAGGGGCTTAACTATAGCCTCCTTAAGAGGATCTGGAAAAATCCCCCCTCTCCAAGGACCTCCAGACTATCTCAGCAAGGACTGGGCCAATTTTATCCACACAATCCACTAAGAGACGTGTGGGGCCTGGGTCCAAATTACAGTTGGTCGGACGCAGTGATTGGATGACCATCACAATGTTACTTATGTTATGTTGTCACTTTTGCAGTAACCTTGTATATCTAAACGCAGGTATGGTCCTGAAAACGGGCTTCAGCCTAGTAACCAATCCTGTTAAAATATAAACAAACTTCAACTTCAATCCCGATTACTCCCTTCAGGTATCTGCATGCTTTTATTATTTCTCCCCTTCCCTCCAAGCTTCCAGGGAGTACATGTTCAGATCAGAAACTCTCTCCTCAGAGGCCTTCCCCCTGCTGCCTGTGTATCATTTTGGTTGCCCTCCTCTGGAATGATTCTAAGATATCCTTGTCCTTTTTAAGGTGAGGGTTCTAAAACCGTGTACAGTACTTCAAGTGTGGTCTCACTACTGACCTGTGAAGGACAAAAGCACTGCCTATGCATCCCAGCATTCCAGTGGCTTTTCCATATACCTAGCCCTGGGCAGCTGTCATTTATAACAACCACAAGGGTCGCTTTCTTCAGGGGTCTGACTCTATTCTGACTACTCCAATACTGTGTTTTTGGATTTCTCTGCCCCATGTTCATGACCTAGTACCTTTCAGCATTAAATATGAGCTGCCATCTTTTTGATCATATTCCAATTTGTTCAGGTTTTCTTCATGTCCCTATAGAGAATACTGGATGGGCAACTATGCAGAACCAGTGTGTTCTGCCACAGAGGGATTCTGATTCCCTCTGACCTCAAGAGCGAAGCTCTAGATTCCATAGGAATCAGAATCCCGAGGTGGCAAAGCACACTGGTTGTGCATAGAGATGCTCATCCTGTATTTTTTTACAGTGTACAGTACTGTGTGAAAAATGTGTTTTGTGAGTACTTTTGCTTTCAAAATAAAACTGACTCACGCAGGCTCTAGAGGTTCTAAAATGCTGTTCTACCACAGTAGAGTAGAACAGCATTCCATGACATTGGAACTGTGATAGAACAGCATTTTGAAAGGGATGGAATTCTATACAGAACAACATTCCACTATACACTATAATCCCTTCCTTGCAGTCTGCTCTACCACATATTTTCGTGTCACCAGCAAAGAGATATAACTAGTTCAATGTCACAGATAAATAACTGAAGAGCACTGGAGCCAGAACAGTCCACTGCAGGACCCCACTGGTCACATTCCTGACCTCGAGTACATGCTGTTTAGCACTACCCTTGAATTCTTCAACTTAACCAATTTTCCAGCCACCTGGTTAAGTCTTCTCCCACATCTAACTCAACCCTCTTCTTCACTTGTTGTCTAGGCAGCACTAAATCAAAGACCTTGCTGAAGTCCAAACCCAGAACATCCACAGCTTGGCTCCATCCACTGAATGAGACATCTTGTTGAAGAATTCTATGATGTTCATCTGGCATGACCTTCCCTTCACAGACCCATGCTGCCTGCAGTACCGGAGACTGTATTCCTCCAGGAAGTGTACCAACTATTCCTCGACAAAAGTTTTAAGCAGCTTTACCACTACAGAGGTCAAGTTAATTGGTTATAGTTGGCTGGGTCTCCCCATTCCCACTGTCAGAGTGACACAACATCAGCCACTCTCCAGTCCATACCACTCTGTTCACTAGCAAGCAATTGAACAGGTCTGTTAAGTGTGCCATCAGAGTCTGTCCTACCACACTAGAACCCGGAGATGCAACCCATCTGGTTCTAATGACTTACCCACCTTCAATTCCATCATGCCCTTGAGCACATTATCTTTAACTCCCTCACAGCTTAAATGCTGCTCTATAGCAGTGACCACCCTCATCCTCACTGTAAATATGGAGCAGAAGTATTCATGTAATATGTCTGCTTCTTTCCCATCCTCCTCCACCCATACCTCCACCTTTTTCAGTCTTTTAATTCTCTTGTTTTTCCTCTTCTCCCTGATGTAACTGAAGATGTCCTTGACATTTTCTTTCACCCCTTCTGCTATTTTGAGCTTGGACTCTGCCTTATCTCTCCTTACCACGTAACTGGCCCCTTCAGTTTGCTGTAGTAGAGCTCCCTATTTGCTTCTGTCTATTCAGTCTTGTGGTTTTTATGGTCCATTTCTTGGGCCAGGCTACCTCCCCCTATCTCCTTGGAAAACCAAATAGGCTTCCTTTACTTTTCCCCTCCCCAACCTGCCATGGACAGGCTTTAGATGCCAATTCCCTGTTCAACTGCATCCCCTTTATTTTCCATCCTTTCTAGTTGGCCTGTCCCCTTGAATCTTTCCTTGAGCCCTTCCTCCATCTACCTTAAGTCTGTTTGTCCAAGGTCCAGGATGAGTGTCAAACTTATGCCGCTGGGTTACGACGACTGACCCAACAGGACCATCCACCCTTGCTCACCTTATGTTATGCCAATTCAACAGAACTAAGTTAAGTATGGCACTATTCCTAGTTTGCTCTTCATATGCCGTGTTAGTCATTGGAATGTCTGCGGGGCCAATGAATTTTCTGGCTACCCACCATGTTGGATAGTGACCGCACAACTACAATTTCAGACCCCAAACTTTACAAAACTTTGGCCCTTTAGTTTATCTAGGTTTCCAGGCTCCTGTTTCTATCAAGGTTTTCAGTTTTCCAGATTTCGTGATATACATATATGTATACATAAATACAAACATATTGTAGATAGCTACATGTTGTTCATTCATGCTCAAACTGAACTAGTTCTGCGGTAAAAACAGAAACATCCTTTCCTGCTGGGAGGCATTGCCACTATGGGTTTATATCCCACAGATAAGATTAGAAAGCAATGGACATTTTCCCTGTTTGAAACATGTTATCAAATTCTTAGAAAAGAAACTTATGCCCATGTGGAGTTTCTAAAGGAGTGCACCTCCTCAAAAGCTCAAAGTGTGTGCTGTAGAACTTAAAGTGGAACTCCCAATAGGGTTTTAAATACCCTGATCTAAAATCCTAAGACTGCAGTTAAATATGTATTTATTCATTCATTTATTCTTTGTTGATCTGGTGGGTGCACTGACACCAGGCACCTTTTTCAGGTACACCCCGGATATGAGGAGTTCATTATATAACACAGTAGCGAGATACATAAGGATGAGGAAAATACATTATGTTATGCATTACATAATACATTGGCACGATGCAATGGAAGGCAGTATGTGGTACAGTAAAATGATACGGCTGTGCACACATAGTGCAAGAGAGGTACATAAGGTTATGTATACGTGATAACAATGCTAGTCTTGGACTTTTTGAAGAGGAATGCAGATGTACTGCACATGTGGAGATTTATATTAAAAAATGCTTGTCTAGCAATGGCAGTGTTACAGAACTTAATCTGAATAACAGTAGGAAAAAATATTTGTAGCATTTTGCAGGTAACCTTGTG
Organism: Neoceratodus forsteri; assembly: GCA_016271365.2. NCBI lineage: Eukaryota > Metazoa > Chordata > Ceratodontiformes > Ceratodontidae > Neoceratodus > Neoceratodus forsteri. The sequence continues at coordinate 694,355,060 of CM028137.1, forward strand.
TAAAGAAGCTGTATAACTTTTTTGTGCAAAGTCAGATGTATAGCAAGTGACTACACACACACACATATGGTTATATATATATATATATATATATATATATATAAGTAATTTTGTGCTATAAACAATTTTGTATAGAATTTGATGAAAATTGTGTAGTTTGTTTGCTATACTACACTATACCAGGTAAAATATTCCCTGTACATAGATATAGTTTAGTATGAACTGCAGTATGAAGAATAAGGGCTATATGAAGCAAGAGCAAAGATTAAGTTTCTGCAGCCATTCTTTCATTCTGACTGTGAAAACTCTGAGGAGGGGGATAGTTTTATGGAGGTAAGAATGGAGTTCGAGAGAAGTTACTTGGTAGCTGAAGGATTTCTGCCCCATTCCTGTGTGCATAAGCAGTCTTTACTAAAATATTTACTGTGGAGCAGGAATAAGGGTTGTTATCAAGTGTGAGTAGATCAGTGAGACACTGGGGAGCATTCCCATGCAGGGTCTTGAATATAAAGTTGTCTAGCATTAGATGGACTCCATGTTCTGGCTGCAGTTCAAAGTTGGAACAATGGTGGGGCCAGAGGCCTTTTTAGGATGCACATCTGACCACTTTGTAGTATAGGGATTTTTTTCCCTGCCCAGACAGTTTTGAGGGTGGCATATACCACAACTGCTCTGTAGTCCATTAGTGGGAGTAACTTGCTTTGTGCAAGTCTTGCTCTAGTGTCCACTGTGAGGTGCCTCTGGATGCAGTATAATAGCCCAAGCTTCTGGTGGATAGACTTAGTAGTGTTGTTCATGTGGCTGTCTGTGATAAGGCAGGGACAAGGAAACTATGTACTTACCGTAAATGCTGATCTTCCAGAATATCTTAACTACTGATTCATATGTATGGATCTACGGCAGAGGCACCAGGACCCGCAGGAGCTTTTATTTACTGGGAGGGAGCTGACATCGGCTACTGACATTGCCCGCACACCTCACGCAGCTCAGGCGGTGTCGCATGTGCTAGGCAATAACCATCATCAGCTCCCTCGCACACCTCAGTTCTGTTTACCAGGAGAAAAATTAAAAGAGAGGACTAGATGCTTTCTAGCCCAAATGGACAGTAAAAGGATATAGGAAAATAAAATGTCCCAACTAGAACCTACCAATTTAGAGACTAAGGGTTGAGCCTCTTACCAATAGCCAGACAGAGTGTGGAAAGTGGTAGATAACAATAAGGCAGCAGCCATGAGCAAATGGCTCTGGCAGAAGTAGCAAAATAAGTCAAATTTGGGACACCATTTATTTATCTATCAAGTCTAGAATTACAAATACCTTTGAGCCAAGGCTCTTTTACAAAGGTTCCACGTCAGAGAAATACAAATTATGCGGAACATCAAGACAGACATTACAACAATGCGGACATTGCAAACAGATTATAGATTAATACAATTCAAGGGTAACATTGTAAGCAAGGCAGCCAGCGGCATTTGTCAGAGAAAACAGACAAGAGATAAGAAGTGCCAGAGTCATAGGGAGAGGGAAGAGGGAAGGGGGCGGAAGAAGGAATGTAGGTAGGGTGGGGAGAGGGTGAAAAGTGCAGCATTGGGTATACCAAAATGTGAGGATAGAATCCAGTAGGAGGGGAGGGGTGGGGACCACTAGAGCAGTCAGGGAAGTGGAGAAACAAGGTTAAGTTGGGCAGTCACAGGAGCTGTTGGTAGTGAGATAGTCCTGGAGCCTAGTTTTAAACATACCAGTTGTTGGGGGAGAAGAGATGGTGGGGCTGAGGCCACTGAACCAGAGTGGCGCTCGATAAGCAAAAGAGCGTTGTCCCTGTGAAGTGTGACAGTGGGGGACTTTCAGTAGCTGTAGTGTGGATCTCTGAAGGCACCGTTTGTTGGTTCGGTGTTGTAACAGAGTTGAGACCCCCAGAAGGTGCAAGGCCAAGGTAGATTTTTTTCGCCATGGAGCAAGTGAGCAACTTTATGCGGTTTGATAGTTGGAGTCAGCCGGTCTGGGTGTACAGGTCACGTGTGTGGGTGAGACGGTGAGCACCAGTGATGAGCCGACATGCTTTTTTGATGAAATGAAATGGCAAAAATGCCCCAAAATGGAAAAAATTACATCTGGACAATCAAAAAGTCATAACTCCATGCCACTGGATAGAACTTCAGTAAACTCAAGAGAAAACTCATAACCCTCTTTTTTCTATGAGAAATGAGCAAAAAGTAGGGATGGAGAGAAAAGGGGTTGCAAGACTAGCAGTTCTAGGGAGGCAGTATGTCGTCATCTCCTCTGGCATGCACCAGGCAGAGTGGTCGAAGTCCAAAACACAGAAAGAAGGACAAGGGATACGAACTAAAAAAGTCCAACATGAAAGAAAAACATCTCTGCATCTTGCTGCAACCATAGGGATATATCCTCTGTGAATCTGTAACATTGATCCAAGAAAATAATGTGCATCGCACCTTTCCAGAGGCAGAGCATCTGCTCAGCGGAGTTAAGACTGGATAGTTCCCAGGGCACATACTGCAAACAGCAACTAACAGGGAGATGGAGGGTAGAAAAAACGGAGGGAAGGAGGTCACCTACCCACTCCATAGAAAAAAATGCAAGTATTTTTTTTTCAGTTGGTAGAGTGGCCGCAAGTGACTCCCACTCTCTTTTGCTGTTTTTTTGCTTGTTTGTTTTGGAAAAACAAGTGGGACCACAACCACAGGACCATGACAGAGGAGACAGGCAGAGTGATCTGTTGCCAGTGCCCACAGGGTGAGCTACCAGTGGCCCTGGCTCTCAGCTGAACAGGGGATGGTGGGCAGGTGTCTGAATCAAGACAGCTATCATTGCCGAAATTCTTGGAACAGCCAACCTGGCATGCATCACTTAGACCTGGCTGGATGAACATGCCGGTCCGCTTTTGGAGGCGGCTATTCCTGCTGGGTTCTCGGTGACACACCACTCGAGATTGGACCACAGGGTCGAGGGGTGTAGCTATCTCTTTTAGAACGGAATTGTGCCTTACGGAGATTCCAATTGAGGGTCCCAGATCATTTAAGTGTACTGCAGCTGCAGGTGTGGGGTGTGCAGGACCATTCTTATCTACCGTCCACCCAGGGGTGAGAAAGAGTTCCTGCAGGAAGTCACGGACTTCATCGCTGACATGGTGTTGGAGTCGCCTAGGTTGATGGTGCTGGGTGATTTCAACGCCTGGATCGACGATGAACTCTCACAATTTGGTCAGGACTTCCTTCAACTTATGAATATGTTGGGCTTCATACAGGTTATTGCCGCTGCAACCCATATTCAGTCACTCACCTGATCTGGTTTTCCTCCTGGGAATGGAAGCCTCTGACCTGGTGGTGGAACCGTTTGGATGGTCTGACCATTATACTGTAAGATTCAATTTCCGAGCTCCCCCTTATAGGCCTGCCCCTGTGGAGATGGTCAGATACCACCCTTTGAGGGTAGTTACTACCACTGGTCTCTCGGCGGTTCTTGACCTATCGGGATTTACTGATGCCAGCGAGGGTCCAGAGCATCTAGTCCAAGCCTATAATAAGGCCATGGGGCCTGCTCTGGATTATATCACTCCCATCCGAGTTTGCCCCCTCACTCTCAGCCCTCGGTCCCCTTGGTGCGATGGGGCCTTGAGGGAGTTGAGGCGTGTCGGGCGAAGGCTAGAGCATTGCTGGTGGAGATCCGCCCTGGATGCCGACCGCCTTAGACTCGATAATGTTCCGTCAATCTATCAATCAATGATCTCCCATAAGAAGGCAGAGTTCCTGTCCAGGGAGATTGCTGTAGCTCAGAATCGACCAGCTCAGCTCTTTCAAACCATGGACAGACTGTGCAATCCAGCCTGTCTTCAGGTCTGGAGAGCTTTTTCACAAGATAAGTGTGATAAGTTCGCTCAATTTGTTGCTAATAAGGTGGCCGACATTAGGGCTGAGATTCATTCAGCACACTCTATGGGGGTTTACGGTGGTCGGTGTATGGTTACTATGCCTTAGTTTTCTTGGGACCACTTTAACCGGCTGGCAATCTCTGATGTCGTGAGGATTGTCCAAGGTATGTGGCCTACTTGCTGTAGTCTTGATCCAGGCCCTACATGCCTCATTTTGGGGTGTGTGGATGTCATTGGCCCTGTCTTGGCAGAAATAGTTTGGTGCTCTTTAGAGTTAGGTGAGTTTCCGAACTCCCAGAAGGAGATGGTGGTTACACCACTCCTTAAAAAATCTTCTCTGGACCCAAACTGTCCTGCCAACTACAGGCCAATCTCTAACCTCCCCTTTATTGGGAGGTTGATAGAGAAAGTAGTTGCCCTTCAGCTGGATAACCGTTTGACTATCTATGACATCTATGATTCCCTCCAGTCTGGTTTTCGGAAGAGGCATAGTACGGAGACCGCTCTGGTTCGGGTGCTCAATGATCTCCTGATTGCTAGAGATTGGAAGTGCCATTCAGTCTTGGTTCTTCTTGATCTCTCTTCAGCCTTTGACACCGTGGACCATGGGGGGCTGCTTGAGTGCCTGAGGGACATCTGTGGTCTGTCAGGTACAGTCCTCAGTTGGTTTAGATCTTTCCTCACTGGCAGAACTCAGAGAGTGATGTCAGGGATTTATTCCTCGGCTTCATTCTCTCTGCCATGTGGGGTTCCTCAGGGCTCTGTGCTGTCCCCTATGTTGTTTGCGGTGTATCTGCTGCCATTGGGAGACACTGTAAGGAGGTACGGGCTGGGGTTTCACTGTTATGCAGGTGACATCCAGCTCTACCTGTCTTTCGCCCCCGACCAGGACAGAGCAGTCTCTGTCTTTAATAGCTGCCTCATAGAGTACCAGGCCTGGGTGCGGGCCAGTTGGTTAAGGTTGAACCCCGAAAAGACTGAGGTGCTGGTGGTGGATCCAGGTCATGCGATAGAGAGGGCGGGAACATGGCCTGCCTCTGGGCTTTGGCTCGGGGGTAGTCAGTTTGCGCCCTCTGTTCAGGTGTGGAATCTGGGCATGATATTTGATGAAGGTTTGACACTTCGTATGCAGGTGTCGGCTGTAGTCAAGTCCTCTTTTTACCATCTGAGGAACACTGCCCAGATTAAGCACCTTGTTCCGTCTCGCGACCTTCCAACGCCGATCCATGCCTTTGTGACCTCTCGCCTTGACTACTGTAACTCCCTATAACTATGGCTTCCAGGGGTTGATATCTACCGCCTGCAGCTGGTGCAGAACGCTGCGGCCAGGTTACTGTCAGGGGTTTCCCATGCTAGTCATATTACTCCTGTGCTGCACGAACTGCACTGGCTGCCTGTTCAGTGGCGGATCACCTTCAAGAACAGCTTACTGACCTATAAGGCCCTACATGGACTGGGTCCTGGCTACCTGCAAGAGCTCCTGGTTCCTTACTGCCCCCTCCGACCCCTCCGCTCAGCCGACGAGGGGTTGCTAGAGGTTCCCAGGGTTCAACTGAAAACTTCTGGTGCGAGAGCATTTATGTTTGCAGTCCCGACCCTGTGGAATTCTCTACCCCATTGGATTACAGAGTGCCTGACCCGGGAGAGCTTTAAGACGGCCTTAAAAACGTATTTGTTTACCTGTGCCTTCGGGGACTGTGCTTGAAGACCCTGATATTTTATTCTACTGATGTATTTCTCTGATATTTTATTGTCTTACTTATGTTTTATCTTTTTGTACAACGCTTTGATATATATTGAATTGCACCATATAAATACATTTTATTATTAAGATATTCTCGAAACTCAACAATTATGGTAAGTATGTAATTTCCGTATCTTCCAAAAATCAATCTTTGCCATTGATTCATATTTATGGGTCCAAGTACCAAGCTTCCCAAAAAAGGGTGGAGCTAGCTCACTTTGAGGGATACAAATACTTTCAGCCCTCTCCATTGGGGAGCACACCTGAAGGCAGGGGCTTCCTACAGGTCTGGTGATACAGGAGACCAGACTGGGTCACACGTATGAGCGGAAGGGCACCCAGATAGCTCTCACCTGACCCTACAGGAAAAGAAGTGAGCATCTTCAAACTAGGAGCTAAGTACCTGTCACCAGGCCAAAGGAGGCAGTCATGGAAGAGGAAGCCAAGGGTGTACGAACACATACACCATGCAAGCCCCACGGCGTACACGTTTATTCTGGGGGGCAAAATTTTCCCTACCACAAGGGCACTATATGCCCCACCTTCTGATGCTACAGTATGACATCTGTACTCAATGTAAGCAAGACATTTTGCAAATAAATACAACTGAATACTGGGTTTTACTGGGGTTTTTAGGAAAAAAGAAGGCCGAGGTCCATCTAGATTTCCCCCCACAATTGTGTGGGCAATTTATATTGTTTGATTTTGGGTTAACCAATAAATCAAGACCCTTTTTAAATGCGTCGAAGTTACCACAGTCAACCAATTCCTGTGGTACTATATTCCAAAGCTTTGGTGCCCTTACTGAGAAAAAATTTAGTCTAAGATTGGTCCTGGCTCTGGAGACTACAAGTTGTTTAGTATGGCTCCTAGGAACAATTTGACTGGTAGTAAAGGTAAGTCCGCATTTGTTCATAAGGTCTGGGGATTTTAACAATTTATAAAGAAAAAGTAGATCCTCTCTAGTTCTTCTATTTTGAAGAGAGTTTAAGCCTGTTAATTGAAGCCTAGACTGATAGGTGTTTGCTGATAATCTAGGGACCATCTTAGTTGCCCGTCTCTGGATCCTCTCTAGTCTATCAATATCTCCTTTGAGATGTGGGCTCCAAAATGGTGACCCATATCAATAAGCGGTCTGACTCGTGCCCTGTAAAGTGGGATCAAACACTGTTCAGATCTTGAGACAAAGGAATGCTTAATCTGTCTAAGTAGTCCATTAGTCATATTAGCCACTTGTGAGCAATGGTTAAAAGATGCAAGTTTGGTATTTACCAATATGCCCAGATCCCTTTCTTTGTTAGTGGCTTTAAGACGGATGTTATTTACATAGTAGGTGTTTTTTGGGTTATGTATCCCAAAGTGTAAGACCACACACTTGTCTGTATTAAATTCCATTTTATTTTCTTGGGCCCATCTTTCAATGTTTCTTAAATCTGATATAAGTGAATTAAGGTTATGTTGCCTATCCACTATTCCCCCAAGTTTAGAATCATCGGCAAATTTAGGTAACCAATTTTGGGTACTTATTTGCATGTCACTTATATAAATATTGAATAATATAGGGCCAATTACAGAGCCCTGTGGAACCCCACTTGTGACTGAACCCAGGTCGGAAAAGCTGTCATTTATGGCAACCCTCTGGGTCCTGTTTGTCAACCATGCATTTACCCAGTTAACTAGATAGCTGGAAAAGCCCAAGGATTCAAATTTTTTCGATGAGATACCCATGGAGGACTTTGTCAAAGGCTTTACTGTAGTCAAGTAAAATGACATCCATTTGTTTTTTATTATCCAGGCTCTGACTGATGTTATTATAGAAAGATAATAAGCTAGTTGTACATGAGTGCCCTGATCTGAACCCGTGCTGAGTATTGTCTGAAATGTTCAATTCCCTCATTTCTTTTTCAAGTAGAGATCTGATTATTTTTTCCATAGTTTTACAGATGATAGATGTGAGGCTTATGGGACGGTAATTCTGAACATTTGATCTGTTTCCTTTCTTATATATAGGGGTGACTGATGCTGTTAACCAGTCTAATGGAATTTCTGCTTCTTGTAGAGATTTATTAAATATTATTTTAAAGGAGTTGTTATTTCTTCTGCTGTTTAAGTTAGGAATCTAGCACTAATTTTATCAGGCCCTGGACTGGTAGATTTTTTTTTAATGATTTGAGAAGTGGAGTAATGTCAGAAGATGTGATATTGTAAGTATGTGAAAAATACAGGTTACTCACCTGTAACAGGAGTTCTAGGAATGGTATATGTTGTTCATCCACACTGTCTGGTAGGTTCCTTGCCGCTTTAAATCTTGCCGGAAGGTCTTCAAGCTGGCTCCTCCCACCCACCTGGGTGGTAAAACTCTCGCCTCTGCCCCATGACGCCAGATCTAGCCCGCTGAAAGCCAGGTTGTGCGACGAAGCCGGGGAGGCCAGGTGGGTCGTGGATGAACAACATATACCATTCCTAGAACTCCTGTTACAGGTGAGTAACCTGTATTTCTAGGGACATGGATATGTTGTTCATCCACACTGTCTGGCAGACTCCTAGCAGTTCTCCGGGAGGAGGGAGGCAAGGCGCACACCCCCTACTTAGGGAATAATAACTGGAGAATCGAGGCCCCAAAACCAGCATCCCGGCGTGACTCAAGGTCGATGTGGAAGTGGGTAATGAAGGTGTGTGCCGACTTCCAGGTAGCAGCCCTGCAGATTTCCTGGATAGGGACATCCCTGGAAGCAGCCACCGATGCAGCGGTATGGCGGGTAGAATGAGCTCTTATCCCTCTGGGAGGCTCCATGCCCGCCAACCTATAGCAGAGATCTATGCAGGAGATGACCTACCTGCCTATCGTCCGCTTGGCTGCAGGTCTGCCAGGTGCGGCTTCAGCGTAGGTGACAAACAGCTGGCGAACCTCTCCCCGAACTTCAGCCATCTGCTCCTTGTAAAAAGCGAGTGCTCTTATAGGGTCCAAAGTATGGAGTCTATATTCGGCCTCCGAGGTGTGATTGGGGTAGAACACCGGCAGTGTCAACACCTGGTTAAGGTGAAACTCCGACACCACCTTCGGAAGGAATTTCGGGTGGGGGCGTAGGACAACCTTATCCCTGTGGAAGACCAGATAAGGAGACTCGATGGAAAGTGCCTGGAGCTCTCCCATCCTTCTGGCTGACGTGATAGCCACCAAGAAGACGGTCTTCCATGACAGGTGAGAGATGTCACACCTGTGCATCTGTTCGAAAGGCTTGCCCATGAGCTTAGCCAGTACCAGCAGTAGATCCCACGGAGGTGGAGGTTCTCGCACCGGAGGGGATATGTGATCAAGGCCTTTGAAAAAGCGCCCTACCACCTTCTCCTGCGCCACCAACTGCTTCCCAGCCCGTGCCCGGTAAGCAGAGATGGCTGCCAGGTGCACCTTAAGGGTCGTTGACCAAAGCCCTTGCTGAGAAAGGGACCATAGGTAGTCCAGAAAGCTTGCCAAAGAGCAAGAGGAAGGGTCCAGGCCCTTGCCCTGACACCAAATGGAGAATCTCTTCCATTTGAAGGCGTAGCATTTTCTGGTCGACTCCCTACGAGATGCCTCAACAATGTTGAGGACCTCATCAGAAAGACCCAAGGCCTGGAACTCTAGCCGCTCAGGAACCAGGACATCAGGTGCAGGGATTGAAGGTCCGGATGGAATACCTTCCCCTGACTGACTGAGATTAGGTCCAGGCAGGCTGGAAGCTGCCTCGGGAGCCTGGAGCTGAGACTGAGAAGATGTGGATACCAGAACTGGCGGGGCCAGTCGGGGGCTACCAGAATCACCTGCGCCTTGTCCCTCCTCACCTTGAGGAGCACCTTGTGGATCAAGGGAAATGGGGGAAAGGCGTAGAAGAGGCCCGGGGTCCACGGCCTCGAGAAGGCATCCCCCTGCAGCGAGCCCTGCTGAGGGGGGCAGGCATGAAACAGTCTCAGCTTTGCATTCTCCCTGGAGGCAAACAGGTCCACCTGAGGTATGCCCCAGTGGGAGAACAGATCTTGTACTACCTCCGGCAGGAGAGACCACTCGTGGGACACAGCCCCTATCCGGCTTAGGGCATTGGCCAGAATGTTGGAGGCTCCTGCCACATGGATGGCAAGGAGATCCGCCTCCAGGCTGCGCACAAGGGACCAAATGCGGAGAGCTTCCCTGCACAGAGGCATGGAGCGTGTCCCACCCTGGTGGTTTAGGCAGTACATGGTCGTGGTATTGTCCGTCTGGACCTTGACCACTTGACTCCGTACAAACGGAGCGAAAGTGGTGAGGGCTAGACGAACCGCTCGAAGCTCCAGTAGGTTGATGTGGCATCAGGACTCCCGAGGGGACCAGAGGCCGTGCGCTCTGTGCTCCCCCAGATGGGCACCCCAACCCATCAGAGAGGCATCGATCAATAGAGAGACCCTCGGCTCGGGGCGGACAAATGGGATGCCCTCCTGCAGATGAGCTGGAACGGTCAACCACTGGAGAACGTTCCACATCTCCTGGGTCACTGTCACTAGCTGATCCAAAGGATCGGAGCGCTGTGACCATTGGCTGGCCAGTCGCCATTGTAGGGGACGCATGTGCCAACAGGCCCAATGGACCACGCTGGTGCAGGCCGCCATGAGGCCCAGGAGGCGCAGGAAGTCCTGGGCAGGGCACAATTGCCCAACCTGAATGATTGGGCAAAGGAGGAAAGAACCTCAGCCCTGTCCACCGGGAGCCGTGCTCTGGCTCGCAGAGAGTCGAGCTCTGCCCCGATGAATTGTATCACCTGCTTTGGCACGAGTTACGACTTGGCCTCGTTGATAAGGAGGCCAACTTGAGAGCAAACCTGGAGGGCCAGATCCCTGGACCGCTCCACCTCCATTCTGGAGGAGGCCGCAATCAGCCAGTCGTCCGGGTAGGGGTACACCTGGACCCTTCGGTGCTGCAGGAATGCTGTCACCACTGCCATGCATTTGGTGAAGATCCTGGGAGCTAGAGAAAGGCCAAAGGGCATGGCCTGGAACTCGTAGAGGGATCCCTCTGCCCTGAAGCGGAGGAATCTCTGGTGGGACGGACGGATTGGGACATGAAAGAACGTCCTGAAGGTCCAGAGAACAGAACCACATGCCTCATTCCAAGGATGGAATAATCTGAGCCAAAGTGACCATCCTGAAGGTTCGAGACCTTAGGAACCTGTTCAGGTCGTGCAGGTCTAGAATGGGGCGCCAGCCCCCCGTCCATTTCGGGACCAGGAAATACCTGGACACAAACCCCGGGCTTGGTGGAGGATCCGCCACCTTCCTGATCACCTCCTTTCGAGGAGAGGCAATGTCGGCTCGACAGGCCGACAGGGAGGCTGCAGACCCTGTAGCACCCTGTGGGGTGACGGCTCGGAAGGGCGGGGCCTGCTCGAACTCCAGAGGCAGACCCTTTCCTACCACCTCCAACACCCAGTGGTCCATGGTGATAGCGGACCAGGCGGAAAGGAAGTGGCGGAGCCGTCCCCACATGGAGGGAACCCAGGGGGGAGCGACGAGGCTGGGGCGACACCCCTCAACCCGTCACTGGGCAGGCTTGGAGGAGGGACCGGCCCGAGGGACCTCCTGGGCCTTTTCCTCCCTGCTTCCTGTTGGAGGAAGCCGTAGGCTTGGCTTTGGGGTGCCAAGCATGAGCCTGCTGGCCCTGATGCTGGTGTTGCTGGGCCGGACGTGCCGCAGGGGCAGAAGGTTGAAAGGACTTATTTTGCTGACGACGGCCCTTGTCCTTCTGAGCGGAGGTGACCGAGTCCAGGGTAGCATTGGACTTTTCGATCCTCTGGAGGTGGCCTTCCACTCCAGGGCCGAACAGGGCAGTCCCCAAGAAGGGGACGTCCGCCAATTTGTGCTGGGTATCCGCCGTAAAGGTGGATATCTTCATCCAGGCTCTGCGTCGCATGGCCACTGCGGCCGCTATTGATCGGGCACAGGAGTCTCCAATGTCTAGAGCCGTCTGGAGCTGCTGTTTCACCACTGCCCTTCCCTGATCCCGCACCTGCTTGACCGTAGTCTGCAGGTTGGCCGGGAGATGAGGGATCACCTCATCCAGGGAGCCCATGAGGGCGTGGGAGAAGTGCGCCATCAGTACGGCCGAGTGGGCCTGACGGAGGCCGAGGGAGGGTGCAGCGTACACCTTGCGCCCGGCACAGTCCAGCTTTTTGGACTCCTTGTCAGGGGGCTTATCCACATCCCTAGCATTCCCGGAGCGCCGGAAAACACCATCGGTGACCAACCCCTCCGTGGAGGGGTGTTCCAAAAAACCAGACAAAGAGCCTGTAGGGACCGCATACTTCCTGGCCATCCTGGCCGAAGGCGTAGGACAGGAAGCCGGCCGCTGCCAAAGCTCCAAGGCTGGGCCAACAATGGCTTCAGCCACCAGAAAGGCCTCCATGGGAGAATCCCCTCGGTCCAGTATCTCCGTGAGGGGATACTTGGCCTGCTTGGATACGGCTCGAGCTGCATCCCGGTGGAATCTGAGATGAGTCAAAGCAGACCCATGAACGATGATGGGCTCTCGTCCATCGACTGTCCCCCGGAGAACTCCAGGTCAAGGGGCCTGGAAAACAGGGAGGAGTCGTCGTTAGACTCCGAGAAGTCTGCGAAGAGCTGCCTGGGGCCTAAGCCACCCTCCACCTGCCGAGGACGGTCAGGAGTGAGGGTGACCAACAACCAGCGGGGCAGACCCTGACCCGACTGAGAGCCCTTGGTCGGAGCCCCCGATTTCGGTTGTGGAGGCAGAGGTTCCACCACAATCGGTGGGGCAGCTGGTTTCGGCTGAACAACCGGCCCTGGCTTGGGCACCTCGACCACCGCGAGGGGTTGTTTCGGCCTTTCGGTGACAACCACTTAATGGCTCAAAGGCGACGGGCGCTTGGCTTGTTCCCGGACAAAAGGAGCTGCTGCCACATTAAGTCCTCGTAGCGTTGACGCAATTTGAGCCGAAGCCTCTCCTCTTCCGAGGAGGAAGACGAGGATGAGCGGCGCTGCCGCTTACCTCGGTGCCGAGACCGCCGATGTTGGCAGGATCAGCTGGACCGAGACAAGGTCCGAGACAGAGACCCTCGGTGTTTCTGACGGTGAGTCTGGGAGGGAGCAGGGGACACCCACTCCTCCCTCAGTTCGGGAACCTTGACCGGGGACTCCGGCAGAGGAGGCGCAGGCAAGTCCTCGGTTTCCACCGGGGGAACCGGTGATGAAGGGTTGTCGGCTTCACCAGTTGACAGCCCGTCCGATGGGTCAAGAAAAATCTCGACCACGTCGACGGGTGTCTCGGCCAGCTGACTTGATGGGGACGCCGTGAAGCCAGCAGCCTTAGCCGCAACCTCGACCGAAGTCGAATGTCGACTATCCGGGGAAGGGGACCTCTCCCGCTCCCACGAACGTCGACGGTGGGACTTACCCTTCGAGTCCTTCTTTTTCGACCGAGAAGAGTGTCCCGATGGCCGATGGGCAAAGCTCCTTAAAAGAAGCTGTGTAGGAGGATCCCAGACAGAGAGCGGGATAAATGCCACGACCGAGGAGGATGAGGATGCGGCCTGGGCCGCCTCCTCCTCAAGGGCGATCATCTGCTTGAGTTGCTCAGTCGAGCCAGCCGCTGCGGACACCGCCCAATGGGCCTCCTTGGACTTCACCGGCGGGTAACGTTTCTCAGGGCGCCCAAGTTGTAACCGGGCAGCGCAGTCTTCAAGGACGTTGGCCGAGAAAGATCTACACAACTTGCAGGCCTGTGGGTCGTGGTCAAGGCCAAGGCAGTAGACGCACGTGGAGTGCGGATCCATCCTGGACATCTTCTGCCCGCATGGGCACCGCCGAAAACCGGGAGTCAATTTGTCCATCGAGCCATGATGGAAGTATTTGACCAAGTCTTGAGAATTTTAAATTATTTTCGGGTGAACCGAAGAGTTAGGATCCAGTCTATACGCAGAGCGTTAAGGAGGGAACCTGAGCTTCTAAGCGGTAAGGAAGATCTGGCGTCATGGGGCGAAGCCAAGAGTTTTACCACCCGGGTGGGTGGGACGAGCCAACTTGAAGACCTTCCGTCAAGATTTAAAGCGGCAAGGAACCTGCCAGTGTGGATGAACAACATATCCGTGTCCCTAGAATTTGGGGGTTGTACTTAGATAGACTTGGGTTGGGGGCATAGGTGTCTTTTTTTTTAAAAAAACAAAAACAAATAGAAATAGGTGTTAAATAGATCTGCTGTGCCTGTGTCTGACTGCAAAATATCATCATTATGTGTAACTGGCCCTATATTCCTAGAGTTTCCCTTTTTGTTGTTTAGGTAAGAGAAAAGTGATTTATATCCATCCTTGGCGTGTGCTAATTTAAATTTATAGTTTCATTTTGGCTCGTATAGTCATGTTTTTTAAAATGTGTAATGATTTTTTGTACTTAATGTAAGCAGAAGGTTTGTCCATAGGGCTGACCTGATTTAAGTTTTAAGAGTTTTTTCTTCCATTTGATTTGAGTTCTAATGGATTTGTTTAACCATTTAGGTATCCTGCCCTTTTTATTATACTAGTTTTTTGTGGGTACATGGATTTGTTCTAGTTTATGGATTATAGTTTTTAATTTGTTCCATGACTCATTTGCTGAAAGTGAGTAAAGGGCCTTTTCCCAAGGGACTTGGTTGATATTTTTGATAATGTTTTTGAAGTAAGCACCATCCTAGTTCTTGAATGTTGTCCTTTTTTTAGACTATGATGTTCTCCTAATAGTTCAAAAAGAACAGACTAGTGATCGCTATTCCCTAATGGATCTAAAATCTGAATGTTAAGAAGTTTTTGGCTCATATTTCTAATAACAAGTTCTAGGACTTTGCTGCCTCTAGTGGGTGAGGTGATAAGTTGCGATAAACCATTTTCTGTTAATGCAGACAAGAATTCTATATCATGTTTAGTGCTACTTGTAAGGGAGGCCCAATCTATATAGGGCATGTTAAAATCTCCCAGAATTATTACATCTTTTTGATTAGAGAAATTGGCAATATCCATCAGCAATTCTGCTTTATAGTTTGAATCAGAAGTTGGGGGGTTTGAACAGTTACCTATAATTATTTGTGAAAGTCCCCGCAGCTGTACTGATACCCAGACTCTTCGTGTTATTTTGGGATGGGATTTCATAAGAGGGGATGTCTTCTTTTACATATAGATAAACTCCCCTGCCTTTTTCATCAGTTCTGTTTTTGTGATATAATTTGTAACCCTGTATCGTTGGTTCCACAGTGAATTGGAATCCCACCAGGTTTCTGTTATTCCTATGATACCCAGGTTTAACAGTTTGCTTTTAGCTTCCAACTCCATCAGTTTGGGCAAATTCAGGGATCGTGCATTTAGTGACAGTATTCTACAAGTTTTTGGGGGCCGATTTGTAGGAGATGTTAGAGACGTGGGAATTTTCCCATTCTCCCCTTTCGTATTTAGTTTAAATGGCTATTAATAAGATTTAGCGAGGATTTCCCCAGCATGGTACTGCCTCTTCTACTAAGGTGCAGACCATCCCAACTGAATAGGGGGGTTATCTACAAAGTTTTCCCAGTGTGTCATACAGGGGATGTCTTGCTTAATGCACCATTTATGTAGCCATTCATTTATTTGTTTAATCCTTGAAGTGATAAACTGGGTGGCTCTAGGAACAGGTAAGATCTCTGAAAAGCAAACTGTACAGCCTTTATCAATGAGCAAGTTGTTGAGTGCAGCTTGTACGTTGTATGTCATTTGTTCCAGCATGTATAATGACAAATGGATTTATACCTGAATTTTGTAGAATACTGGGAATCATGGCAGTTATATCCGATACCTTTGCCCCCCTGAAACTAGAACAGGTGCAATTTACCTTATCAGGGTTGCAGATAGCCCTGTCTAGACGTTTTGTTTTGGAATCACCCAGAACAAATATCTGTTTAGTTTCGGGTGCAGATATAGGAGTGGTATGAGGCGCTGTAGAGTGCATTGAGGATTGTATAGTTGTTGTGACTTTGTTTGAAACAGATTTTGGAAATGTCTTATTTTCCACAGGACAATGAATTAAATTATCTGTGTTGGTAGGTTCTTCCTGAGGCTCAGTGTCTGATAAGGAGCTGAATCTGTTTTGGCGGGGTAATTGGAAAGGTTGGTGCGTTTCACCCCTTTTTCGTTTAAATTTAGTTTGGTTAACTATTGCCCAGTCCTCTGTGGGTGAATGTAGATGATTTGATGCAGACTTTAAGAACAGGAGGGTCTACATTGAGAGATGTGGTATTCTGGGGGGATATGTATTGTTCAGCTGCATTGTCAATGAAGTTTTCAAGAATTTCTATTTCTTTATTAATAGTTTCCCTATCTAGGAGCCTAGCTATTTGCTCCTGCAAGATGGATATTAACAAGCAGTTGTCACAGGTGAAGTCAATGTAAGGGTCTCCCTGGCAATACATTTAGCATTGGCTGCATTGTTTCCGGGGGTCTTCCATGTTCATCAGTAGTACAGTAGTGTTTGTACTTACTTTATGTTCATAGTGTGGTTAATTGCCCAGCTCCCCAGTCTCCACAGCGGACACGCTTTAGTTTTCTTCAATGCTTAATACAGCACTTGGGTATACGGTTGGTGGGCAGGATGGTCAACTATACAACTGGGGCAATAGACAGGGTCATGGTGTACAAAATGGAGTAAAAACTTTATTTTCCTAACTACACTCCCACGGGAAGCCACATCATCTGCTGAATGTTGACTTCGGTTCCCACCAGCCTGAAGGTCACCTCACTGGTACTGTATGTTGCCCTTGTCTAGTGCCTTGCCAACTTCCAGGTCCTTGGCAGAAGGTAAAAGGCTTGCCCGACTAACTCTGAGAGAGGCATGGCAGCTAGGAGCTATCCTGACTTTGCCCACAGGCAGCAATATACATCATGGTGTAAGTCAAGGTAAACACCATCCTGCTGAAACATCTGTTTGCGCAGAGTCAGCTTTGGGAGGTTGGCCATGCACTGGGTGATGAGGCCCTGTCAGGGTAGGAATGACCTCAATCGCCAAGGTGAGGATAGGCACTGACCCTACAGAGACCATGGGTGCATAATACCATTGCTTGATGCCCCTTGGGACTGGATGGAGTGTGGAGGGATGTCATCAGAATGTCTTTTAACAATCTTCAAAGGCTTTGGGTCAGGGAGGGATGACACAAGTGTGATCACTGAAAGCTCCAAGGAGTCCCAGCTGCAAGGACACGTTCCTTCACATGACAGTAGTGCCACTGTACAGCACTCGCAACATGTCCACCACAAATCTTTAGTATGTGATGTATTCGGAGGCCAAAGACATGTGAAGGAGGATTCCAGGCTCTCAGAATAGGATGCTGATGGAGAGGGGGTGCTGGACATGGAAATGAGCAGTGCCAGGGGGCCATGTGGGAACTGGACCAGTAGACATGGCTATGATACTGGTACAAGGCATGAGCCGCACTTCCATGCTGACTCCTGATAACTGACCCAAAAGAGCCCATAATCCCTGAAAATTTAGGCAGAGGTGATACAGGCCCAAGAGGGAAGCAGAAGCTTGAGGTTCTAGAACCTATACCTGGGCTGCTTAGAAGACCTTGTGATGTGTATATGTATATATATATATATATATATATATATATATATATATATATATACACACACATGTGTTGTGTTGATTATTGTCACTCCATTTTGTATGATGCTTAATGCTTAATCATAGTTATATAAGATGTTTTGTACAAAATGTTATGAGAATACAAGATGTTGTGAGACTTTTCTTTTGGAATCTCTAGCATTGTTTGGCTCATGATGTTCTGGACACCTGGCCAGTGTTTAGGGCATGATGATCTGACGAATGCCAACTATTTATTATGAGAATAAGTGGTGTTTGTCATGCTGAACTCGTGATGTTCTGGGCACCTGGCCAGTGCTTAGGACATGGTGGTTTAGCATTTCTAAATACCAGATAAAACATATAAAATGGGACTTTCCAGATGCCTGGTTTGAAGCCTCTCCTGCAGGGTGGACGCATCGCTGTGGGGCCAGTTCCCGGTTCGAGAGACTCCTAGCCAGGCTGACAAGGGGGCTTCCCAGCCATTGGAAGAGGGCTTGGATGATGCTTTATTGAATCGGTGATGTATAACCTTTTGTATTATATTTTGTTATAATAAAGCTTTGGCTTGCTGTACTTATTGTATTGTTATTGTGTGTATGTGAGTGTGAGTGAGTAAATAGCTGCCTGGTTTGAGTTGGCAGAACACTTTTGGCGTAGTCGGCAGGACAGTAAAAAAAAAAAAAAAAGAAAAAAGAAGCTTCTTTGACTGCCTTCAGTGCAAAAAGGACTATTACAGCTGTTTTTGATCGTTTACCATCTACAGTTAAAAACAATGGCTTTTGTTTTTATGTGTGACCATGGTGTAATCATTTTTGTTTTATTGTTTTGTCTTTTTGAAATGCATTCTAAGAGATACGTACGTACGGTATTACCATCAATCTGGATTTTTTATAAACTCACCTGACATTTTGTCATGCTTAGGATAAGGGAACCCAGGGACGCTTTGCTTCTTTTATCCTATGAAAACAATCTTGTTTTATTTTTAAACTGATGTGTGTTTGTTTTTGTTGTTTGTCTGTGTTTCTTCTCTTTCTTCTAGAGAAAAAGAAGTTCCCCATCTTTATAGTATTGTAATATTATCTTGTTATAATTTAAAGTGTAGTAGGTGGGGATCATGTCACCATCCACAGCTAACCTTTTTATTGCTACAGTATTCGAGCTGTCTCTTGCACCTCGAGCTGTCTCTTCCACCAGTAGGAGCTTGGGGAAGGGGTAAGCCACCCTTCTTCCATCCCTTCCAGTGTAATACCCACAAAGGTTGCAAGGTACATCACTGTTCCCCAAAAGGGGTAAAAAAAAAAAAGTGTATTTGCCAATAATTGTTTCTTATTTACAGGTTTTAAAAAAGACCCAAGGTATTTTAACAGCATAACCCAGCCCAAACCCTTCTGTTTTCTCTAGTGAAAACAGTTGAATCCCTCACCTATTATTAATACAAGGGCTTCTGCCCTCAGCAAGTAATCAGTTATGCTGGAGGGTAGAGTTGTGTATGTATGTTATAACGTTTTTAATACAAATGTTATCTTCAAAAATAATAAAATTTGTGTATTTCTAGGTCCTGCAATGGGTCCTAAAAGGAATATTAGTGTGTCTTATGGTCCAGTTGGCAGAGCTAGTTACCCCTGGAGGAAGGATTCAAAGGGTTAACTGTAATGACACTGGTTGTAAAGGAACCTGGAGTTGAAAAAATAATACCAAAGATAGAACCCAGGGGAACTTTAGCTGCCCATCCGGACAGAAGTGTGTGGTACTGAACATGACATTTTCACCAGGGGTCAATCTCTGGATGACAACTGGTGGCCCAGGACGATTATATGTACAATATGCCTACAAAACAGATAAAATCTCTTTGCAAAATAAGACTGCTATTAAATGCTGCAACTTATCAGACATGTGCATGATAACTCCTCACCGAGGACGAGACTGTTGCATAAATCAATCAGACATTTTTAACAAAACCATTGAACTAGTTAATGTAAATACTTTGTTTTGCATGAATGCAACTGTAATAGAAAATAGAACTACTTGGGTAGACTATATTACTGCATTAAGAAATCATCCTATTGTTAGTAATAATAGCTTGGTTAAAGTGCCATCTACTTGCATATCGGTAGCGCAACAGTATCAAAAAAATGTTATTCATTTTAATATAACCTTTGCTTCTAGTCATAAGTGTAAAAATAGACGAGCTTGGTATGATACATTACTAGGTGGCACTAGTGCTGGTGTGGGAATATTAAATAGCATAAATATAAAATCATTAGCAAACAAGTTAAAAGTGGCAGGGACAGATGTATCACAGTTCGTTAATTTACAAGCGCAATGGATGCCTAATGTTTTTAATCCGCAGAAGTTAACGTTAGATTACGATGCAGAATTCTTGCAATTGTTTAATATGTCACAAGCTTTGCAGTTAAGCACATTCCAAAACATATCGCAGTTTATTAATTGGACAAAATGCACTATGCAAAAAAAAATATATGCATTAACACAAAAAAACAAAGCACAAAGTGATTTAATGAGTAATAATAAATTTATATGGAGGACCGTGTTTAAGCAATGGATACCAGTCACTAATTGAATATCGGTATCTTCTAATAAAGTTATTAGAAATAAAACATTAATCCAAACCCAAATGCAAACCGTGATAGTGGCAGACCAAGTGATTAAATTAGGCTCAAAAATACAAACTGAAACTATTCACCATTGGTGGGACATATTTACTGAATGATCTCCTTCTGCCACTAAAGTATTGAACAGATTGACCCATCCGATTTTAATAATTGCAGTGATATTGCTTGTTTTAACTGTGTAAAATTATTATTTATCCTATAGAATTAGGAGACTGTATGTGGATAAACCTTTTATAATGCCATTTTCATACAAATTGTATTCACAATAATCAAAGGACCGAATGATGTGTATATATATATATATATATATATATATATATACACACATGTGTTGTGTTGATTATTGTCACTCCATTTTGTATGATGCTTAATGCTTAATCATAGTTATATAAGATGTTTTATACAAAATGTTACGAGAATACAAGATGTTGTGAGACTTTTCTTTTGGAATCTCTGGCATTGTTTGGCTCATGATGTTCTGGACACCTGGCCAGTGTTTAGGGCATGATGATCTGACGAATGCCAACTATTTATTATGAGAATAAGTGGTGTTTGTCATGCTGAACTCGTGATGTTCTGGGCACCTGGCCAGTGCTTAGGACATGGTGGTTTAGCATTTCTAAATACCAGATAAAACATATAAAATGGGACTTTCCAGATGCCTGGTTTGAAGCCTCTCCTGCAGGGTGGACACATCGCTGTGGAGCCAGTTCCCGGTTCGAGAGACTCCTAGCCAGGCTGACAAGGGGGCTTCCCAGCCATTGGAAGAGGGCTTGGATGATGCTTTATTGAATCGGTGATGTATAACCTTTTGTATTATATTTTGTTATAATAAAGCTTTGGCTTGCTGTACTTATTGTATTGTTATTGTGTGTATGTGAGTGTGAGTGAGTAAATAGCTGCCTGGTTTGAGTTGGCAGAACACCTTGCCTGAGGGGAGGGCCTGGCAAGACTGCCTGAACAGGGTTAACCTACAAACAGCAATGACCCAGTAGGCGCCCATGAATAGATTCCTCAGGTGAGGAAGAGGGGAGTTCTACCATCCCCTCGTGGCAGCTCCAGTCCTCACTGGTGATGGGCTCAGTATACAGTGTGGAGGAAAACTCCATGTACAGACGACCACCGGACACTAAGTCAGTACCATCTCCAGCACCAGGTTTGAAGCTGATTAGTGGCTCAGAGATGGGTTCCTCCCATTGCCACAGCCAGTGCCACATGTGGTGCCAGGCATGGTGTCAGTTCCCACTTCAGTCCTGGGGCCATCCCCATGACTGACATCATGGGGTACCAGGAACTAGCCCGCATCATAAACAGCACTGGAACCAGGGACAGACCCAGGAGCAACACCGTCACATTAGTTGTGCCTAGTATAGGGCCCTGGACTGACACCATGGCCAGAGTCACACCCATCGAGGGGGGCGTCATCATCCCCCTCCACAGTACCATGAGGACTAGCAGGGAAAGGACCACCACCCCAGCCCACTAATGCCGCACAGCCCAGGTGTCAATCCATCTCCTGACATCACAAACGGTGTCAGGAGGAACCCAATCTCACAGTCAGTGCCACTCTGTTCACTGGCACTACAAATGGCACCAGGAGTCTGAGCGACACCAGGTCGCAACACCTAGGTGTCCACCGTGGAACACCAAGCATGCGGTATTGGCCCCACAACCCGGGGATGAGGACTCAACGTCATGACTAGTGCTACCCCGCTCACCAGCACCAAGAATGGCATCAGGAGCTGAGGCAGGCCCAGACCATGACACTGAGGTGTTCACTGAGGAAGACCAAGCACATAGCATGAGTCTCACCACCAGGAATGCCTGCTATGCAGGACAGACAGACAGGGCGGGGGGTTGCATCAGTGGCCCAGAACAAGCCAGCTGTCCACCAGATCTCCCCCCTAAGGCCTCAGACACCTTGGCAGGTGAGGTCAAGGAAGACCCTGTGCTTCCTCAACACCAGAGGTGCCAGAAAGACCCAGAGATTGTACCTTGGTTTGAACCGATGCAGGTCCAGCAGAGTTGATGCTGGTCCATCGTATGATGAGAGGCTGCTGGACTTTCTTCATATTCTTTGCCCACTTATCGTCTTTCTGAGTTTGGTATCACTGAGAAGAAAGATAACAAAGAGAGAAGGCACTGCGAATAAAAACTTAGCGGTAACTAGTTCAAAATATAGTGGCGGTCGATGAACTGAGACACTGTCATTTCCCACGGCGTGCACTCGATGGTGGAAAGAACAGAACTGAAGTGCGTGAGGGAGCCATTGACGGTTTTTGCCTAACATGCGTGCCACCATGAGCTGCATGAGGTGTGCAGGTGAGGTCAGTGACTGATGTTGGCTCCCTGAAGAATGATTCTTGGAAGATCAAGGGTTACACCCAGGTATATAAATTAATTTTCCGATTCAAGTTGGGTGCCATCCAGGTAAGTAATACTGAGGTCCTAAGAGTGACTTTTGATTTTAGGGGCTACGCCCAGGAGCATAGTTTTCATTTTGGAAAATGTTTAGGATTAATCTTTCTTTGACAAACCACCCATGCAAAGACTGGAAGCTGAGCTTGAGAAATCTGTTTACTTCCACCATGTCATGCTCTTGGACATAGATAACTACATCATTTGCATAAAGCAGAGTATTAGCAGATGTGCACATCTTGGTTAAGTCATTAACGAAGAT
The DNA here is from genome assembly GCA_016271365.2 of Neoceratodus forsteri. Classification (NCBI taxonomy): domain Eukaryota; kingdom Metazoa; phylum Chordata; order Ceratodontiformes; family Ceratodontidae; genus Neoceratodus; species Neoceratodus forsteri. The sequence continues at coordinate 694,377,607 of CM028137.1, forward strand.
CGTAAATAGAAGGGGTTCAAAAATGGAACCCCGTGGGATACCACGGGTGACGGTGTTGGCTCTAGAGGTGACTGCCTAACTTCACTATTTGAGACCTATTTTATAGGTAGCTCGAGAACCACTTTGTTGCTGAGGGACCCAGACCCAGGCTGTCAAGTTTTTGTAAGAGTAGACTATGGTTTACCAGATCAATAGCTTTGATCAGGTCCATTAAGCCTTTGTCCATTGTTTGGTGCACAGTATCTGTAAAACTGACCAATCCAGTGCAGGTTCCATGAGCTTTTCTGAAGCCATGTTGCTCCTCACTGAGAAGCTTATGCTGGTCCAAGTAGGCAGTGAGATGGTTGTGAATGATCCGCTCCTGGACTTTAGCTAAGGCTGAAAGGATCGATATGGGCCTCTAGCTGTCCAAGAATGTGTTTTTCACTTTTTTACATAAACAAATTACTGTGGCTAGTTTCCAGATATCGGAAACCATTTTGGTTTCAAATGAAAGATTTCATATTTTAGCAATTGGTAGGGCAATCTCTGGTGCAGCTAATTTGGGGAGGTGGTGGTGGGGCAATCCTCGCAGCAGGAAGATTTGTCAGTTTTTAAGTGGGCTAATAGTTTATATATTTGTTTTCTTTTATGACTATTTTTCCGCCTCTCAGAACTGGCAGGTTGCTCTGGCACCCCCTCTCAGAGAGCACATATTTCAGAGCCCGTCTGCTCTCGATCTAGCTCACTCTGGCGATTCTTCCACAGATACTCCACCACAGCGGGGTCAGAGGAGGAGCCCTCCCATCCCCCTGGAGCACAATCTAGTAGCTGAGTGAAGCCGGTAATGGGGACACATCCAGGCCTTCATGTAGCCTGTCAATTACATTTTCATGTTTTCTCCCTGCCCCCTCCCCCTCACAGTGTGTATATGCCATGTATCTGCACTCTTTTATCTCCTTGTCTCTGATGCTGCCCTTCGGCCTCCACTAAGGGGCAGCCAAGGAGCGGGATGACAACCCCCCCGGTAGAGGACAGCAGTCCATTGGACGCTTGATTCTCTCCCTCCCCTGCCAACCCCAGGCAATCCGAGGCCACTCCTGACCCTGGGTCGCTGGCGTGGCATGAGGTGTGACATCCAGCGCCTCAACTCTCTGCGCCACTGGGCCGGCCCAAGTTTATAGATTTCTTTAACTGTCAGCTTTCTTACGTAGAAACAGAGGAAGGGCATCATCGATTTGGGCTTGTGTACAACATTATGAGGCTCCCCTTGGGTAGCAGGATAATGTACAGTTATGTAAGAACTTACCACAACAGTAGTTCTTCGAGAGAAGCTCTTTCAGAAGGTCAACACTAGTAGGACTAAGCCACTAGGTGCAAGGACCATATGGAAAACTTTCTAGCTAGCAGTCAGCCTACCATATAAAGGCAGGCTGTCCCCCAAGCCTACCTCAGTTCTTCTGCCAAAGGAGACATCCTGTTTTTCCCCAAAATGTTCTTGTCAGTTTATTTGCAAGTGCAAGCTTTTTAATAGAACAGTGTCCTAAGCTGGCCCCCGGCTGACAGCTCTGCAAAAGAGTCTGCAAACAAGCCTGAGAGGATTTCACACTGCATCTCAGGTTAACCCCCTAAATTCCAAATAGCTTTTTTGCAATCATTTCAACAGTATAACTATATACATTTCAAACAAAGGGATCCCAATATCACTTACAGTTTCACACATATTTTTTTATAACCGCAAATATGCAAGGGGGAAGAAAAGACAGAAATAGCAAGTGAAGGCAAAGAGATAGCGAGAGGCGGAGAATCACAAGACTGTCAGAATGATCAGTTTCTTGATCTCATGAGAACATCTGGTTGCGCAACCAGACAAGAGACAGAGGAGAAGATAGAACAGATCCTTGCATTTAACTCTTTCGGCATAACAAACGGGACAGGGCCTTATTCAACCCTGTCACACAACAGGATGTCTGTGACCCTAGAGGACACCCTGAAGTGGAGGATAGCTAGGTCCGCAGGAGCCACGCATGGATATGCAGGGACTTTAGGTCGCCAGCTGTTGCAGCAATGGGAACCAAATCTGAAGGAGCCAGAAGGGAGCTATGAGAATCATCTCCGCCCCTTCCAACTGAAGCTTGAGCAGAACCCTCTGTAGGAGTGGGAAAGGTGTACAGAAACCTCCCCTTCCAGGAGAGGGACAATGCGGCTTGCCAGAAAACTCCAGGCCCAGGATCGAATGAGCAGAAAAGCAGCAGTTTTGCGTTGAGTGGGGACACAAACAGGTCCCACTTTGGACAACCTCACCTGTTGAAGAGATCTTCAACCACAGAGGTCAGAAGCTCCCAGTAGTGAGCCGGTGACAGAGAGTGTCTGAGACCGTTGACCTAGAGTGACTGAGACGGTCGGACAAGACGTTTTGGATGCCTGGAGCATGTATAGCCAAGAGCTCCAGACTCTCATTGTGTGCTAACACAGGGGGTAAGAGTGGGTCCCCCCTGCTTGTTGATGTAACACTCTATACACATATCTGTCTGCACCAGCAGCGGACCAAGGAGGAGATAAGTCCGGAAGGCATGCAGTGCATAAAGGACTATGTGCATCTCTAGGAAATTGATATGGAGACCCTGTTCTAATTCCAACCAGGTACCCTGGGTCTGGTGGTTGGCTAGATGTGCACTCCGTCCCAGGTTGGATGCGTCCGTTGTGAAAATCTGACGGGGTGGGGGGGTCCAGAGCCAAAAGGAGGTTAGCCAGCTCCAGCCACCACGACAGGACTCTCCAGACCGGATCAGAGACCAGGACCAACTGGTCCAAATCATCTATACACTGGTCCTACTGGACCCTCAAGGTTCACTGAGGAACCCGCATATGCAACCGGGCCAGGGGAACTGTGGCAATGGCTGCTGCTACGTGGCTCAGGGGGCACAGGAAAACCCTGATGGGAACCTGAAGACTGGAGGAAACCAGACGGGCCTGCTCCATCAGTCGCTCCACCCTGTCCATGGGCAAAAAGACCTTGCCCTGGGTGGTGTCCAGGATCGCCCCTATGTATTGAAGGTGCTGGCAAGGAGACAGGTAGGATTTCAACAGATTGACAGTGAACCCCAAGGCCTGAAACAGACGAAAGGTGTATTCCAAAGTCCAAACCAGGCGGTCCCTGAGGGGCTGCAAGAAGCCAATCATCCAGGTAAGGGAACATGTAGAAGCCCTGCCTCCTCAGGGCAGCCACCACCACTGCCAGGAACTTGGTAAAGACCGGGGGGCTGAAGAAAGGCCAAAATGGAGGGCCCAGAATTGAAAATGGGCTCCCTGAAAGTGGAAGTGGAGGAAGCAACGATGGGCAGAAAAAATTTGGATGTGCAGGTAGGCATCCTGCATGTCCAAAGAGCAGAGCCAAACTCCCTGGTGCAAAAGGGGTAACAGCCCCTAGACAGTGACCATCCAGAAGCATTTGTACTCAATGTACAGATTCAGATGGCACAGATCCAAGGTGGGCCATAGATCCCCGGTCTTTTTGGGAATGAGGAAGAAGTGGGAGTAAAACCCCCTTCCCCATTGAGCCAGAGGGACAGGCTCTATGGCTCTCTTTTGGAGGAGAGCCTGAATATCCTCCCAAACGAGGGGCCAGGGGTAAGAAAAAAATTACTCACTGTAGTAATGTTGTTTCTTCTAATGGATTCTTGCTGTATTCTGACTATATGCAGTTAGCCCCACACTTGAACTGCTCTGGAGAGGAAAGGGTTAACTCTATGTAGAAGCACAGAACGTTGAGCTCGAGCTCGGTTTTCAAACCTCTGTCTCTGGTACATCTCAGTGTAACCGTCAGATTCTTATGAGCAATACAAACTAACTAATAGCTATAGAAACTGTTTTAAAACTTTAAGCCATAGGCACTAAAGCTTGGGTCCAAAGACTCAAGTCGAGAACCTAAGAAAAAATCTATGTAGATAGTGAAAAATCTATATAAGAATAAAAGCCATTAAGAAAAGACCCCACCTGGAGAGGCAGGGAACAAGGTACACCTCTGGGTTGCAACACTGTACCTGCCAACCCACATCCCAAAAGACTAGGTTCTGAGAGGGGAGGAAGGGAGGGAGGTCAGAATACAGCAAGACTCCATTAGAAGAAACAACATTACTACAGTAATTTTTTCTTCAAACAACATGAAGTCTTGCTGTATTCTGACTATATGCAGACTACCAAGCAGTTCCCCCCTGGAGGAGGGGATAACAGAATCTTAGTTTGGGAACAGGCTCTGCAGTCCTGCTGTGCCAAACCTAGCATCACTCCTTGTCTGGATATCCAGAGAGTAATGCTTGGCGACAGTATGAACTGTTTTCTAGGTGGCTGCTTTACAAACTTCTACCAAGGGAATATCCCTAGCAGCTGCCAAGGAAGCAGCTGTACCCCTGGTTGAGTGCGCCCTCAAGCTTGAGGGTGGCTCTTTCCCCAATTCTGAATAGCAGAATTGGATGCAGGAGACAATCCACCTGTTAAAAGATCTTTTAGTGGCAGGTCTACCTTTTCTTTTTTTTTATCATTTAACATTTTCTACCTTGCAGCCACAGTCCTGTTTCACATCCAGCCACCGCTCCTCCGCCGACCCCGAAGCTCGCATGCCCAGCTGGCAGACGCATCTACACCTGTGAAAGGGCCCCCCCCGTAGCCCCCGTGCCCGGCGAGGAACCAGTAATGGCACATGCCTCCAGGCATCGTCAGCCGGTGAAACTGCGGCCATCAAGCTGCCGTGGACTTGTGCTGCCATTTTTCCACTTGTTCTCCCCATTGGGATTGTGGACGTGCAATGACGTCCATGCACATACGTGCAGATGTCCGCTGTGGTCCCCCCTCAGTTACACAGTCACATGCGGTACCTCTAGACATCCCTAGGGGTCACCGCAGCGCAGTGTAATTTCCCCAGCCCACCCCAGGACTAGAAGAGCTGTCTCTCAACGCTCAGTCCTAGTCCTCCCCTGCCAACCCTCGATGACCCGAGCTCGTTCCCGAACCCGGGTCACCGGCGTGATGCGAGGGATGGTGACCAGCGCCTCGACCCTCAGCACCACCGGGCCGGCAAGTCTACCTTTTCCTACTTCACCGTAGGTAAGAAACGCTGAGTACAATCATTCCTGTGGGCCTTAGTTTGCTCTATGTAATAGCTTAGAGGCCTTTTAACATCCAGACTGTGCATTCTTCTCTCCCCTGAAGAAGAATGGTCAGTGAAAAAGACAGGCAGAGACATAGACTGGGTCAAATGAAAATCTGAAACCACTTTAGGCAGAAACTTTCTGTTTGTCCTAAGGACCACCTTATCCCTGTGAAAGGAGATGAAGTCAGGTTCAACTGACAAGGAGTGGAATTCACTGAATCTCCTGGTAGAAGTAATGGCTACCAGGAACAGAGTCTTCCAAGTCAAGTACTTAAGCTCAGCAGAGGATAAAGGTTCAAAGGGGGTTGCATAAGCTGTGCAATACAGATACTGAAGTTCCAAGCCAGAGTGGGCTCCGTGAAGAGTGGGTTAATGTGAACCAGACCTTTGAAAACCTTACTGAAAACAGGATGAGATGCCAGGAAAGAACACTTTCCTGCAGAATAAAAGGCAGAAATAGCTGCTAAATGAACTTTAAGGGTAGCAGGCCTAAGGCCTAGCCCATTAAGATGAACTAGATAGTCCAGGGCTGTGGCGATGTCCACAGAATCTGGCTGTACATCTTTCTGAGAACACCAAATACTAAATCTTTTCCATTTGGAACTGTAAGTTTTTCTGGTGGAAGGTTTCCTAGAAACTTTAAGGATATCCATTACCCCCTGGCAGAGATGCAGACCTGCATATTCTAACTCTTCAAGAACCAAGCCTTGAGTCTGAGAGACTGAAGATTAGGATACCAACTCCTCCCCGAGAGGAAGTCATGAGGTCGTGCCTCCTGGACAGAAACAAGGGGACTGACACTGCTAGAGACAGCAGCAGAGGATACCATGGTTGCCTGGCCCAATCTGGAGCCACTAGAATCACTATGCAGGGCTGAGATCTGATCTTGATCAGTACTCTGAATATCAGAGGAAAGGAAGGAAAAGCATAGAGAAACCTGTCTGTTCAATCTAACAAGAGGGCATCTAGAGGGACAGTCCCCAGGACTGGGGTTCTGCAGCAGAAGAGGGGAAGTTGATGACTGTCTGGGGCTGCGAAGAAATCTATCTCTGGGGTGCCCCACCTCTTGAAAATTACCTGCAGGACAAGAGAGTTCAGGGATCATTCGTGGTGACCCTGAGAAATCCTGCTTAGGCATCTGCCAGCACATTGTCCTTCCCTGGAAGATGAACTGCTGTCAGAGAAGTCTGAAGAGAGTAAGCTAGAGACCATAGCTTCCCCGCCTCCATGCACAAGGCTGTGGACCAAGTGCCCCCTTGCTTGTTTATGTACCATATTCTAGTGGTGGTGTCTGTCCTGATCTGCACCACTTTGCCTTTGACTGATTCCAAGAAGGCCTGGAGGGCTAGAAACACTGCCCTGAGCTCCAGAAGATTGATATGAAGGAGAGACTCCTGCCGTGACCAAATACCCTGTGTAGTGAGGGCTCCTATATAGGCTCCCCACCGCAGGAGACAGGCATCCATGGTTAGGACCACTGAGGGTGCTTGACTGAGGAATGGGACACCCTGTCTGAGATTGTCCTGATCCAACCACCACTGGAAAGCCTGGACAAGAGTCTGAGTCACTGGAATCAGCTTTGTGAGAGAATCTTTTCTCTGAGACCAAAAGGACCTTAAGTGGAACTAAATGTCCCTCATCTGGAACCTGGCTCCTTGAACCACTGTAGTGGAGGCTGCCATGTGGCCTAGGTGTTGAAGAAAATGTCTGGCTGGGCGAGACACCAGAGGTCACAAAGAAGCAGCCAGATCTGTAAGGGCCTTTACCCTTGAGCATGGGAGGAAGGCCTTTGCCTGAATAGTATCCAGCTCTATCCCTATGAAGGTAAAGAGCTGTACTGGTCCGAGAACTGACTTGGAGAGATTCAGAAGGAATCCTAGAGAACTGAGAAGATTCTCTGGTAACCTCTAAAGCTGACTTGACTTAGTCTGAAGACTGGCCTGCAATCAGCTAGTTGTCTAGATAAGGGAAGACAGAGATGCCCTGCCTTCTGAGGAAGGCTACCACTACTGCAAGACATTTTGTGAACACCCTTGGGGCCGAAGTCAGGCCGAAAGGCATGGCTTGGAACTGGTAATGACCTGAGGGCAACTCAAACCTGAGGTATTTCCTGTGGGAACACCTGATAGGTATATGGAAATAAGTATCCTTGAGGTCCAGGGAAGCTAGCCAGTCTCCTGGCCTCAGAGAGAGAAGAATTATTCTCAGTCACCATTTTGAATTTTGGCCTTGTGATATGTTTGCTCAGATATCTCAGGTTTGGGATGGGTTGCCACTCCCCTGTCTTTTTTGGGGTAAGGAAGTATCTGGAATACAGTCCTTGGCCCCTGTGTTGTGCAGGAACCCTCTCTACAGCTTTGAGGGTTAGTAGGGAGCAATTGTTTCTGAAGATGTTGCAGGTGGAAAAGATCTGGCTCTCAACCTGTGGAATCTTTTGAAGCTGAGAGCCAGTCCTTGGCTTACTACTTCCAGGACCCATTTGTCTGAAGTGATAGACTTCCAGGCCTGGAAGTAGTGAGCCAGCCAGCCTGCCCCCTACTGGGATAGAGGAGGTGACCCGGTATGACCCATCAGGGTGTCTGTTTGGCAGGAGCTTTAGACTGAGAAGAGGATGCAGCTCTGCTCATCCCCCTTCTGCCTCTCCCTCTGAAGAACACCCTCTGTTGAAAAGAAGAGGAAGTCTGGGCTTGGTAGAAAGGCATTTGAAAGGGCCTGCCCCTGCCAGCCCTAGACTGCTGCTTCTGAGGAGTGGCCTGCCTTTCTTTGGCCACTGCACTCCTGTAGGTGGTCCTATATTCATCCATCTTCTTCATGTAAGACTCTATCTGCTCCCGAAACAGAGAATTACCAGAAACAGGGAAATCCATAGCCTTAGCCTGGGTATCCTGCGAGAGGCTAGTACACCTAAGCCAAGTAAATCTCCTAAGAGAGACAGATGTAGCTATGACTCTTGATGCAACATCATTACAGTCCATGGCAGCATGAAATTGTACTTTAGATGCCTCAATTCCATCAGCAGCCACCTCCTCCAGCTCTTTGGCCAGCTGGGGGGGGAGCCTTTTTAGCCAGCTCCAGAACCGTATCCCACCTGGACTTCTGGTACCTGGCTGTATAGGCCATATAATTAGCATGTCTGAGCCCCAATGAGGATGCCAAGCATTGTTTCTTGGCCATGGCATCCATCTTCCTGTAATCCTTATCTGGGGGTGTGATGCCAAAGGAATATTAGACCTGTCACAGGCTGCAGCCTGCACTACCCCAACATGGCTGCAATGGTTATAAAGAAACTCTGTACCAGAACCTGATAACATATACCTCCTGTCCATCTTATTATCTACAGGAGGTATAGAACTAGGCATCTGTAATATTTTTTGAGTCCATTTTCCTAAAGATTTGTGAAGTAGGATAGACAGCCTCTTGGACTCTGGGATGTCCATCAATTCTACATAATCAGGTTCCTCTGCTTCCTCAGCAGCTTCCACAACTGGGAGCTGGAGAGTTTCAGCCACTTTTTTGTAGAACAAAAAGTGGGAAGGGGACTCAGAAAGTTTGGGAGAGGAGACATTGGTAGGCCTGTCTGGGGAGATGTCAGGCTCTATAGGCTCATCTAGGTCTCCAAAAAATATCATCATCATCATCCTCTGGGAACTCTTCATCTTCCTCCCACTTCACATCATAGTACATGTCCAGATCATAATCCGATGGAGTAGGAACCATCCGAACCGACCGCTTACCAGAAGGTGTCGGTTCGGATGGAACTGGGCGAAGCGACTGAACTATGCTTATCGCTTTCGCAATTTCCTCAGCAGTTGGGTTCTACAGGGTGGGATCCGAACTGGCTTTTTCCTTTTCTTAGATGGAACCAATCCCTCGTAATCGGATCTCCTTTTGCTCTAGGAGGTATTGCCCTGGTCAGAAGGCACCTCCTCAGGTACGGTCGGAACTGAACCAGGCTGGCCATCCAGATCAGCGGACTTCTCTGCCTCCTTTTCCTTCAGCCTATTTAATCTCTTTTTTAAAGTGGCTTTGGGAAAATTTTTACAAATCTGGCAGTCTGTTTTGAGGTGGTCAAACCCCAGACAATACACACATATAAAGTGGGGATCAGCTTTAGCAAAAGCTTCCCCACACTCAGTACAGTACTGAAATCCAGTGGGACAGTTTTTTCTTGGGTTTCTCAGGCATAGCCTTTTCTTAAAAGTTACCCTTGACAGCCTTCAAGCCAGGTAACACTATTCTATCGGTTATCAACTGTGTCACGGGTTGTGGGGGAAAAAAAGAGAAAAAATTCTGTTTTTTTTTTTAAAACCGACAGGAATCAGGCACCACAAGCAGAAATCAGAGATGAAGAGAGAAACAAATCTGCTTCAGTTCCCAACTGGACCAACCAATGGGAAACAATTTCTACACCAAAGTATTAACCATCTACCTATTTACACTACCTGTACTGTAGACAGAGATTCGAGACCGAAAAATTAATGAAAACGGTTGTTTAAACTGACCGATTTTACTATAACCGAACCGAAGCAAAGAAGAGATCTCCAGAGCAACTTCACAGTTAGACAGAGTAAAGAATCTGACAGTTACACTGAGATGTACCAGAGACAGAGGTTTGAAAACCGAGCTCAAGCTCAATGTTCTATGCTTTTGCATAGAGTTAACCCTCTCCTCTCTGGAGCAGTTCAAATGCTGGGAGTAACTGCATATAGTCAGAATACAGCAAGACTTCATGTTGTTTGAAGAGGAGTTTATCAGAGGATTTTCTGGAGGCCACTCTAGAAAATCCACCTTGTGACCATGTTCTATTATCTGAAGCACCCAGATATCCATGGTCACTTCCTGCCACCCGTCTAGGTGGAGGGAGAACCGACCCCGGATCGCCTCCCCCAGATCCCTGGCTGGAGGAGGGGTCGGCTAAGGAGTTAGGAGGTGGGGGCAGGGAGTGGGTGTCAGGAGGGCGGCTGCGGATGCCCAAGGGGCTCTGGCGGCAGAAGCTGCTGGGGCCAAAATGGTCTTGCACTTTCCCTGGCCTTAGGCAGGCTGGTGGGATCGTTTACGGGAGGACTGACGAAAGGATGGACAAAGGCCAGCTCAAGGCTAAGTATGGTAGAGCGAATGAACCATCCTAAAGACTGACCTGACTCTTGAAGGGTGAAGATTATGTCTTGAACATCCCCCCCAAAGAGGACGGAGCCCTGAAAGTGGGCACCCAGAATGTCAGACTGCACATCTGAGGTGAATCCTAATAACCGAAGCCACGAATGGTGCCAGAGGCAAACCCCCGCCTAGAGGCATCCACAGTGTCACAGGCAGCCCCACGAAAGTGGTTGTCAATGTCGATGCCAGGCTTCAAAAGTTGGGCAAGTTGTGTCTTAGAGGGGTCTTCAGGTAAGGCCTCCACCAGGTCCCTGGCTTGGTCCCAGAGGACATTCTGATACTGGACCATATGGGCCAGGTAATTGATTGCCTGGACAGCCAGGGTAGTGGACGCGAAAACGCCCTTACCCAGGTGGTCCAACTGCCTAGATTCCCTCTCCAGGGGAAGGGAACTAAGGTGCCTGGGCTTCTCGGTATGGTCATGTGTTACGTTTATGACCACTGAATCAGGTTTTAGGGTGGCACCCTAAAAAAGGTTTACTGGCAGGGGCATGGTAAAGGCGATCCACCTTCTTAGGTAATGGAGGAGCAGAAGAGGGGTGATTCCATACTGCCCTGGTGACGTCCTCAAAGGAGTCAATCAGGTTGGCACCACCACCAGGAGGGCATCCCGCTACCTTAAATACACAGCCAGGCGATGCCTCTCTGGGTCCTGCTCTTCCGTTTCCCAGCCCACAATGGACTGGATGTGGCATGACATCCATAAAAGATGGATCGTCGGAAACCTAGAAATCACCGCAGGAGGGTCTTCACCATCCGAAGACTCCAATGGCGTGGAGGAAGACCTGGAACAATCTGAGTCATCCTCATTGGTCTCGCGGTCTTGGTCAGATTCTGGTGGCCGACGCTCATTCTTGCGACAGCCAGAGCCGATGTCGGGTTGAGACCTGGAGGACCCAATTCCGGGCTAACTGGGTCCAGCCCAGCTCGGATCCTGGGGCGGCAGGTCCCTGGGAGGACATCGGGGGCACGCTGGAGGCGGCCCTTGAGGAGTGGAGGTCTGCCTCTGGATGAAAGACCACCATGCTGAGAATAGGGCATTGTAGTACACCAGAGCTGGAAGATTAGATACCATTGGGTAGGGATAAGAATGCACCGGATAAGGGTACAACGGCAGAGGGATCAATGTAGGGTACACTGGAAAAGGACCACCTGGCGCCGGCTGAGGATCTGGTGTTGGGCCGGCAGGCGTCAGGCCAATGGGCATCGGCTGTGGCTTGGGCTGCAGAAGGAATGATGCCGGCATTGGGCCCACTGGCTGGGGCAGTGGCAGTACTGGTGGTAACCCAGTGGGCAGCAGCCAGGAGTGTTCAGGAAAAGGATCTGCCGGCGCAGGCCTAGCCAGAGAAGCAGGCACCTGGGGGGAAGGAGACCTCCTAGGCAAAGGCAGAGGGGACTGCTGTGATGGGGGGGGGCACAGTGCAGGAACCAACATCCAGGAGACCAACACCATCAGAAACGCCTGGCTGAGAGCCCGTGGATGAAATGGGCCTGAGCATCAGGCACTGGAAGACAGGAGATGAAGTCCCCTGTCCTGAAGAGTCGCCACCAGAAATGGCAATGAGGGCTGGAAACTGAGCCACCGGGAGCGGTAGAACAAAGAGCTGGCCAGCTGAAGAGGCTGACCTCCCGTGGGAGGATGACCCTGACGCAGTCGAGGGTTTGTGGGGCAACCATGAACAGGAAGCAGACCGGCTCTGGTCCCGGTGTTTGTCCCAGTGCTCGCGCTTCCAACCAGATTTTTTAAAGGAAGATGAAGCCCCGGAGGACTGTGCCAGTGAGGCCGAAGAACTCCTCGCCTGTAGCTCCTTCTCCATCGCAACCAGCTTCTGTTTTAAAAGATTGCGCTCCAGAATCTTAAAACAATGTCTCCAAGTGGCCTGACTTGAATTTCTGCCAAATTTGGCAGGTTTCGGTGTCATGGCTGAGGCCTACACAAATGAGACACACAGAGTGGCTGTCTTTTTCAGGAATCTGTTTGCCACAGGCACACTTTAGGGAGCAGTGGGAAGACGAGGCTGATGAAGAATACATAAACTCGATGGCTGAAACACCGAAAATTGCATGTTAGACACTTGAGAAAAAGGAAAATATAAAAGCCCGGGGCTCGGGAGTAATGGCGGTCAACTGTAGCTGCGGCATCCACTAAGGTCCAATGTGCGTGGGACGCATGGCAGGAGAACTGAGGTAGTTGTGGGGGACCTCCCACTGCTATAGGATGGGCTGACGTCAGCAGTTGACATCGGTGGTGGGCAGTCCCCCATGGTAAGACTACTAGCTAGAATGTTTCCTGTGTGGTCCTGGTACCTGGCGTCTTAGTCCTACTGGTGTTGGCCTGCTGCAAGAGCCTTCTTTGAAGTAAGATCTAAATCTATTCAGATTGCTGAAATGCTCAGTGAACAGGTCTGCAACCACCTTTGGATCCATCTACCTGGTGTCATTCTTCTTGATGATCATGGGAGCCTCTACAGTTCTGGGGTTGATTAAATTGTGATACAGGTCCAAAATGTTGTGGGGTCACAAAGTAGCGTTTGTTGCACTCTGAAACACAAGCTTCTGGCTGACTTCACGCTTATACTTGTTCCTCAAGTGCATGTAGGCTTCTCAGTTAGGTCTTAAGTTAGATTTTCTGTAGTTATTGAAGGCTGTATCTCTAGAATTTATTAATTTGAAGACATCTCTAGCTCTCCAGTTCACGTTCATGTTTCTGACCCTGCACCTGGTCAGTGGAGCATGTAGTTTGAGTTCAGGTTTTTGACCCTGCGCCTGGTCACGAGGGTATGTTTATCAAGCAGCTTCTTATATTCAGTAATAAAGAAGTCCAGTGTGCAGTTAACATTGGATATGGTATCCATGAAGAACCAGTCTGTGCGAGAGAGGTTGTTTAACAGTGCCTGGGGCTTGAGTTCCTTACATCTATGATAAAGAACATCATTTGGGACAGAGTTTTGTACTGTGATGTTGTACCAGAGGCAGTAAATGGTGGCATGGTCACTAATGGCATCCAACAAGTGGCCAGAGGGCCTGACTCTATTGGTGTGGTTGACAGTGGCATGCTGGGGTGTACAGCTAGAGGTATCACTAGCAGAATGTGGGAGGTAGTGATGCCATTGTATAAAGCACTGGTGAGGCGTCACCTAGAGTTCTGCGTGCAGTCTCTGGGAGGTCAGACTATAAGGACAACACAGGTGGAGTGCCAGAGAAGGGCGACTAAGATGGTACAGAGTTTGTATCAGAAAACACATGAGGAGAGTTTAAAGGACCTCAACATGTACTCACTGGAGGAGAGGAGGGATCAGGGGAACATCCAGTATAGGGGGAGTACAAGAACGAGAGGACATGATATGAAATTGGAAGGTGGCAGGTTAAGGGGAAATGTGAGGAAGATTTTCTTCATGGAGAGGGTGGTGGACAAATGGAACAGTCTGCCGCAGGAGGTGATGGGAGCGAGCACAGTGGAAGGATTTAAACATGCCTGGGAGAGGCATAAGGGAACCTTAGAGGTGGGAAGAAGGGGGGAAGCCAATGGCCAGATAGGGCCAGAGGACGCAGTAAAGCTTAGAGTCTATGGGCAGACTAGATGGGTCAAGTGGTCCTTATCTGCCAACAATTTCTATGTTTCTATGACTAGAATCCAATCAATGAGGGTACGGTTCCCCGTTCTAATGTTAAGCCTACTGGAGGCAGTGAGGATTTGTTTGAGGTTGTAATCACCCAGGACATCTCTGTATGTGGTGGTACTAGTCGACCAGTTAAAGTCATCTAGTGCAATAATTTCCATGCAGCTAAGAATAGATACGGTATGCACTACATCCTTAGCCCGTAGTCTGGGCAACAAGCTCCCTGAACTGGTGGCCTTGATGGAAGAGGGATGCCTGGATATTGTAGCAGTCACAGAAACATAGTACACAGAGAACCATGACTGGGATGTTAACATACCAGGGCACACAACCTACAGGAGAGACAGGGAGGGCAGAAGGGGGGTAGCTGTCTATGTAAGGGAAGGGATAAAGCAACTGAACACAAGAGTAAACAGGAGGAGGCACTGTGGGTCACCTTAGAGACTGGAAATGGCACCATAATCCGACAGGGGTGATATAAACCCATGTCAGGGAGGGAATGACAAGGATATGATAGAAGGCATACTTAGGATGGCAGAGAAAGGGAGATACTGCTGATGGGGACCTTAACATGCCAGATGTTAACTGAAGCACCTTTATGGCAGCCACATCCAAAAAACAGGCCATTCTTGATGCCCTTCAGGTGCATGCCTCAAACAGCTAGATTTGGAACCCACTGTGAGGGAGCAATCTTAGACCTCAGACTCTCAAATGGGGACAGTGAGAGGATCTCAGATCTAGAAGTTGGATGCTATTTGAGAACAAGTGACCACCAAACAGTGTGGTTCACTATAAACTCTGCAACAGAGTCAAGCCATACAAAAGTGAGGGTTCTGGACTTCAGGAGGGCTGACTTTGGCAAGATGGGAGAGTGCCTTAGAAAAGCACTAGCAAACAGGCTAGAAGGAGGTGGCGCAACAATGGGCAAATATCAAACTGCCATCACAGAGGCAACAAGCCTTGTGTGAAGCAAATAAACAAATCAAAATGAAAGAAAAAGCCACTATGGTTCTCAAAAGAGGTGGCGTGAAGGTTAGAGAGAAAAGATAGCATTTAGGAAGTATAAGGAAACACAGAAGGAGCAGGACAGAGAACTGTACCAGTTAAGGCAGAAGGAAACAGGGAGGGTAGTCAGAATAGCAAAGGCACAAACTGAGGAAAAGATAGCTAACTCAGTTAAGAAGGGGGATAAAACCTTTATAGGTATATCAGGAGCGAGAAAGACAAAGGAGGGATAGTGAGGCTGAATAGAATGGATGGTGGTGGGCAGACAGTGACAGTGATAAAACAGGATACTGAATGAATACTTGTTCAGTATTCACAAAAGAGGAAGTGGGGAGGTGCCTAATCCAATTAACAGAAGCACTCTGGAGAGGGGTTGATCCCAGTCCTTTCACAGAAGAAAGGGTTCTGAAATAACTCCTAAAACTGAAGGTGGACAAAGCAATGGGGCCAGATGGAATTCACCCCAGAATTCTAAAAGAATTAAGCAGAGAACTAGTGACACCACTGACTACGCTTTTTAACAAATCATGGAGGATGGTGTGGTACCTGAGGACTGGAAGAAGCGGATGTGATTCCCTTCACAAAAGTGGGACCAAGACGGAGGCAGGAAACTACAGACCCGCCAGTTTGACTCTGTGGTAGGGAAAGGATGGAATCACTCTGGAAGGAAAGAATTGTTGAGTACCTAGAGGCCAGTGGGGCACAGGACCCAAGGCAGCATGGGTTCACAGCGTAAGGTCACGTCAGACGAATCTAATTGATTTCTTTGATTGGGTGACGAAAGTAGTAGACCAGGGAGGGGCTGTGGACATGGCCTACCTAGACTTTAGCAAGGCTTTTGACACAGTCCCACACAAAAGATTAGTAGTCAAATTAACCAGCCTGGGAGTGGGTCCCAAGGTGGTAGCCTGGGTAAAACATTGGCTGAACAACAGGACACAGAAGGTAATTGTAGATGGAGTCCACTCTGAAGAAAGAGGGGTTACTAGTGGGGTACCGCAGGGTTCAGTACTGGGTCCAGTCCTTTTTAATGTCTTTATAAGTGACATTGTAGAGAGACTGGAAGGAAAAGTATGCCTCTTTGCAGAAGACACAAAGACCTGCAGCAACAGGGTTGATACACAAGGAGGCGTGGAAAGGATGAGAAGGGACTTGGCAAGGTTGGAGGAATGGTCAGAAGTATGGCAGCTTGGACTCAATGCAAAGAAGTGCAAAGTAATGCACCTGGGAAACAAAAACCCAGGGGAAGATTACACAATGGGGGGGGGGAGGTAGTAACAACAACAAAAATGGAAAGAGACCTAGGGGTAACTGCATCAGATGACCTTAAGGTTGGCAAGCAATGCGAGAAAGCGGTAGGGAGGGCTGGGGGGATACTGGGATGTATAGGGAGACGTATCACCAGCAGAAAACAGGAAGTTGTTATCCCTCTGTACAGACAGTTGGTGAGACCCCATTGGGACTACTGTGTCCAGTTCTGGAGACCCCATCTCCGCAAGGACATAGACAGGATAGAGGAAGTTCAGAGGAGGGCAACTAAAATGGTGCAGGGTCTGCAAGAGAAGCCATACGAGGAGAGACTAAAGGAGCTTAATATGTATACCCTTGAGAAAAGGAGGGAGAGGGGGGACATGATAGAAACATTTAAGTACCTCAGTGGAATCAACAAAGTCCAAGAGGGTAGCATCTTTCAGAAAAAGAGATGTGCAAGAACAAGGGGACACAATTTGAAGATAGAGGGGACGGCTCGGGGCAATGTGAGGAAGTATTTTTTCACAGAGAGGGTGGTGGACACATGGAACAACCTTCCTGAGGAGGTTGTGGGGTCTAAAACTGTGAGAGAATTCAAGAATGCATGGGACAGACATAAGACAATTTTTGTGGGGGGTAGGAAGAAATAGGCTGTTGGTTAAATAGGATCTGCAGTTTATCCTCTAGGTAGGGAAATGGGCAGACTAGGTGGGCCAAGCAGTCCTTATCTGCCGTCAAAGTCTATGTTTCTATGTTTCTTAAGACACTCAATGCCCACTTTAGTTGGGTTGTACACGCAATAAACGTTTAATTTTTGATGCCCAGAGTCAACTGTAATAATAGTCACTCGCAGTCAATCACAGATAAATAGCTGGGGATGTTACCTTGCTTCTAATGACCAAAATGGTGGGCCAAACTTTAATGGGGAACTTTCAGTTTCCTATTACAAAAGCTGAGAGACCTATAGGTCCCAATTTACAAATCCACATATCAAGAGTAATTTTTTAATAAACAAGCTTGTTCTAAATCTTTACTTTTATCTGGTTGATACTGTGACCCCCTCCAGCCATATTTTACTCTGAGTCCCTCACGCCTAGCCCTCTGATGACACACATGATGGCTCGCTGTAGGGTATACCTATAAGCTTTTGTGCACACAGTAACTGTAAAACATGTATTCAGCAGATAATCACACTTATACCACCAGTATCGGTCAGGTGGGGAAAGCGCTTTCCTCGGCTGACCGACACTGCTAATATAAGTGTGATTATATGCTAAATACATGTTTCACAGTTACTGTATGCATAAAGGCATACAGCTGTTCCCTGCAGCTTAGCCCATTCTGTGCGTCATCAGAATGGTAGCTGTGGAGGACTCTGGGTAAAATATGGCCGGGGGGGGGGGTCGCAGGATCAACCAGATTAAAGTAAAGATTTAGAACAAGTTAGTTCATTAAAAATTATACTTGCTATGCAGATTTGAAATAAGTAGCTGAAAGTTCCCCTGTAAAGGCAATGAAACCTTTTTACAAAACAATGCACAAAAATAACTCTATAAACAGTTGTAATTGGCATACTGTACATGACCAACATGTTATTCAGCGTTCAGCCCATCAAGGATCAGGGTCAAAACTCACAGTCTGCTTGGAAGTCATGCTTCCCATACTTACTGGATATAGCTGGTATCCCACAACCTGACAAGCAGCCAAGGTAAGTCCTAATGAGATCTTCCTATATTTTGCAAGATGTTCCACGAATATTACTCTTAACAGTGGAAATATGCTAGTTCAGGCACACTGTTAAAAACAGTTACAGATATGAGGTCGTTGCCGTATTATAATATGACCCTTGACCAAGAAGGAACAATTACTTACCATAGTAATCTTGTTTCTTCCAAGGGAATCTTACTGTATCCTGACATATGCAGTATGGTCTCACCACAGAACTGCCCCGGAGCTGAAACGGTTAATAGAACCTACGCAAATTACAGAATGCTAGGCTGAAGGTTGGTTTTCAAACCACTGTCTCTGGTAAACATCCTGCAACCTCAGATTCTTACGAAGTATGCATAAGACGAGGCTATCTAAACCATCTAACTAAGCATAAATCCTCCCCACAAACTATCTTCCACATTTGAACAAAGAAAATGGACATAGTCGTAGTGGGTGTGTCAGAGAAAAGCACAGACAACAGGAATAGGTGCAAAACTCACAAATGGGTGTATTTATTGAAAAAAAATAAAAATAAAAACTTTCAGAAACTAAAATAAATTAAACAAGCATAACACAGCTAGGACATGGCATTTGTCCCACCTTCTATGTTTCCTCAGCCTCTCCCAAGGCTGAACTGATCTACTTTAGACTTGGAAACAGGACCTTATATACAGACTAGTCACATGATGGATGAGGCTCCGCCTCCTAGTCTAATACAAAAGTATTTCTAGGCTAAAAAAACAGAATTCAAACAAATAATATAAATCATAATTTATAATGGAGGCCTCCCAACAGAAAAATACAGTTTTAGCATTTTTAGGAGCATTTGTCCACTGTAGCTCCACCCACCTGCTGTGAGTGACAGGTCAGCCTCTATATAAACAGCAGCACAAAGGGGCGCTGGCCCCTAAGAGAAGACCTTCAAAACAACACCCAGGTGAGGTCTGCTGAACAACACCCAGGTGAGCTACAATGGCTGGCGACAGCACATATGAAGTAAAAGAATTCAGTTCTTTGTCAGGATGAACTAAGCAAAAAAATTATATCAGTATCTGCATAACAAACAGTAAGGGTTTGGTTTAGCTTAAAGCTTGGCTTTTGATTTCTTTAATGCAGAGGGTCCTTTTTTTTACAGAGGGAAACCCAAACAAAAGAACTAAAAAGAGCAAGAAGAGTTTCAGGGGGAAGTTCTATAAAACAGCATTTTTAGCATGAGAAACTTTTAATGACACTGCTCTTACAGAAAGTTGTTTACTTAATTCTGCTCTGTAGCCCTGTTAGTGTTTTTGGTGCCAAAAACACTAATAGGAGATACAGAGACAGAACACATCAGAAGAAAGCTCCTGTTAATTTTTATAATCAGGATTTAATGCTTAGTACAGGAAATACAGGTTACTCACCTGTAACAGGAGTTCTAGGAATGGTATATGTTGTTCATCCACACTGTCTGGCAGGTATCCTTGCCGCTTTAAATCTTGCCGGAAGGTCTTCAAGCTGGCTCCTCCCACCCACCCGGGTGGTAAAATTCTCGGCTCCGCCCCATGACGCCAGATCTGCCCATGGAAGCTCTGTTTAGCGGCTCAGCCGAGGTCGGAAAGTGGTGATGAACAACTATACCATTCCTAGAACTCCTGTTACAGGTGAGTAACCTGTATTTCTAGGACATGGATATGTTGTTCATCCACACTGTCTGGCAGACTCCAGTGCCTCCGGGAGGAGAGGAGGCAAGCACACCCCTACTTAGGGAATAGAGACTGAGAACTGAGGTCCCAAAACCAGCATCCCGGCTGACTCAATGTCGATGTGGTAATGGGTGATGAAGGTGTGTGCTGACTTCCAGGTAGCAGCCCTGCAGATTTCCTGGATAGGGACGCCCCTGGAAGCAGCCACCTGATGCAGCAGTATGGCGGGTAGAATGAGCTCATACCCCTCTGGGAGGCTCCATACCCGCCAACTTATACCAGAGATCTATGCAGGAGGTGACCCACCTGCCTATCGTCCGCTTGTCTGCAGGTCTGCCAGGTGCGGCTTCAGCGTAGGTGACAAACAACTGGTGAACCTCTCTCACTCTCAGCCAGGCGCCTCCTATAGTAAGCGAGCTCTAGGGTCCAGAGTATGGAGCCTATATTCGGCCTCCGAGGTGTGATTGGGGTAGAACACCGGCAGAGTCAACACCTGGTTAAGGTGAAACTCCGACACCACCTTCGGAAGGAATTTTGGGTGGGGGCGCAGGACAACCTTGTCCCTGTGGAAGACCAGGTAAAGGAGACTCGATGCAGAGCGCCTGGAGCTCTCCCATCCTTCTGGCTGACATGATAGCCACCAAGAAGGCAGTCTTCCACAACAGGTGAGAGAGTTCACACCTGTGCATTGGTTCGAATGGCTTGCCCATGAGCTTTGCCAGTACCAGCAGTAGATCCCACGGAGGTGGAGGTTCTCGCACCGGAGGGAAAATGTGATCAAGGCCTTGGAAAAAGCGCCAGACCACCTTCTCCTGCACCACCGACTGCTTCCCGCCCGCTACCGTAAGCAGAGAGATGGCTGCAGGTGCACTCTTAAGGGTCGGCCGACCTAAGCCCTTGCTGAGAAAGGGACCAAAGGTAGTCCAATATGCTCGCCAAGGAACAGGAGGAAGGGTCAAGGCCCTTGCCCTGGCACCAAATGGAAAACCTCTTCCATTTGAAGGCGTAGCATTTTCTGGTCGACTCCTTACGGGACACCTCAACTACGTTGAGGACCTCGTCGGAAAGACCTAAGGCCTGGAACTCTAGCCACTCAGGAACCAGGCCGTCAGGTGCAGGGATTGAAGGTCCGGATGAAGGTCCGGATGGAACACCTTCCCCTGACTGACTGAGAGCAGGTCCGGGCGAGCTGGAAGCTGCCTCGGGAGCCTGGAGCTGAGGCTGAGGAGATCTGTGTACCAGTACTGGCGGGGCCAGTCTGGGGCTATCAGAATCACCTGCGCCTTGTCCCTCCTTGCTTTGAGAAGCACCTTGTGCATCAAGGGTACGGGGGAAAGGCGTAGAAGAGGCCCGGGGTCCACGGCCTCGAGAAGGCATCCCCCTGCAGCGAGCCCTGCTGAGGGGGGTGGGCATGGAACAGCCTCAGCTTCACATTCTCCCTGGAGGCAAACAGGTCCACCTGAGGTGTGCCCCAATAGGAGAATAGATCTTGTACTACCTCCGGCAGGAGAGACCACTGTGGGCCGTAGCCCTATCCGGCTTAGGCATCGGCCAGGTGTTGGAGGCCCTGCCACATGAATGGCTAGGAGATCCGCGCTCAGGTTGTGCACTTTAGTGACCAGATGCGGACAGCTCTTGCATAGAAGCATGGAGCTGCCCCGCCCTGGCAGTTTAGATAGTACATGGTCGTGGTATTGTCCGTCTGGACCCGGACCACTTGACCCTGAAGAAACGGAGCAAAGGCGGTGAGAGCTAGGCGGACTGCTCGGAGCTCCAGCAGGTTGATGTGGCATCGGGACTCCCGCGGGGACCAGAGGCCGTGTGCTCGGTGTTCCCCCAGATGGGCACCCCAACCCATCAGAGAGGCATCGATCGATAGAGAGACCGTCGGCTCAGGGCGGACAAACGGGATGTCCTCCTGCAGATGAACTGGAACGGTCCACCGCTGGAGAGCGTTCCACATCCCCTGGGTCACTGTCACTAGCTGGTCCAATGGATCGCAACGTTGGGACCACTGGCTGGCCAGCCCCCACTGAAGGGGGCGCATGTTCCAGCGGGCCCAACGGACCACGCTGGTACAGGTCGCCATGAGACCCAGGAGGCGCAGGAAGTCCCGGGCAGGGTGCGATTGCCCAACCAGAAATGATTGTTCAAAGGAGGAAAGAACCCTGCCCTGTCCGCCGGGAGCTGGGTCTGCCTCAAGAGTCGAGCTCTGCCCGATGAAAGAATCACCTGCTTTGGCTCGAGTTCTGACTTGGCCTGCTGATGAGGAGGCCAATCTGAGAGCAAACTGAGGCCAGATCTCTGGACCGCCCACCTCCTGTCTGAGGGGCTGCTATCAGCCAATCGCCCAGGTAAGGGCACCCGACCCTCGGCGCCACAGGAATGCTGTCACCATTGCCATGCATTTGGTGAAGACCCTGAGCTGGAGATGTCAAGGGCATGGCTTGAACTCG
The DNA here is from genome assembly GCA_016271365.2 of Neoceratodus forsteri. Taxonomy (NCBI): domain Eukaryota; kingdom Metazoa; phylum Chordata; order Ceratodontiformes; family Ceratodontidae; genus Neoceratodus; species Neoceratodus forsteri. Next base: position 694,399,616 of record CM028137.1, read on the forward strand.
AAGGGATCCCTCCGACCAAAAGCGAAGGAACCTCTGATGTGACGGACGGATAGGGACGTGAAAGAACGCGTCCTGCAGGTCCAGAGAGCAGAACCACACGCCGTGTTCCAAGGATGGTATTATCTGAGCCAGAGTGACCATCCTGAAGGTTTGAGACCTTAGGAACTTGTTTAGGCCGTGGAGGTTGAGAATGGGGCGCCAGCCCCCCGTCCATTTCGGAACCAGGAAGTACCTGGACACGAACCCCGGGTCTGAGGGAGGGTCCGCCACCTCTCTGATCACCTCCTTCTCGAGGAGGAGAGTGATGTCGGCTCGGCGAGCCGACAGCGAGGCTTCGGACCCCGAGGCCCCCGAGAAAGCGGATTTGCTCTGAAGGGTGGGGCCGGCTCGACTCCAGAGGCAGGCCCTTTCCCCACCACTCAACACCCACCGGTCTGTGGTGAACAACAGACCAGGCGGAAAGAAAGTGGCGGCCGCCTCCCACGGGGGGCACCTGGGGTGAGGCGACGGGTTGGGGCGACACCCCTCAACCAGTCACTGGGCAGGCTTGAAGGAAGGACTGGCCGAGGGACCTCCAGGGCCTTTACCTCCCTGCTTCCTGGAGGAGGAAGCCGAGGGCTTGGGTTTGGGATGCCAAGCTCGAGCCTGCTGGCTCTGACGTTGCTGGGCCGGACGTGCCGCGGGCACAGAGGGACGAAAGGGCTTAGGCTGTGGTCTGCTGCCTTTGTCCTTCTGTGCGGATCAGACAGAGTCCAAGGTAGCACTGGACTTCTTGATCCTCTGCAGGTGACCTTCCACCCCAGGGCCGAAGAGGTCGGTCCCCAGGCAGGGGACATCTGCCAACTTGTGCTGGGTATCCAAAGTGAATGTGGATATCCTCAGCCATGCCCGACGGCGCATAGCCACTGTGGCCGCTACTGACCTGGCACATGAGTCTCCACTGTCCACAGCAGTCTGAAGCTGCTGTTTGGCCACTGCCCTGCCCTGGTCCCGCACCTGCCTAACCGTGGTCTGCAGGTGTGCCGGAAGATGAGGAACTACCTCGTCCAGGGAGCCCAACAGGGCATGAGAGAAATGTGCCATGAGTAACGGACGAACTGGCCTGACCAAGGCCGAGGGAGGACGCAGCATAGACTTTGCGCTCGGCATAGTCCAATTTCTTGAACTCCTTGTCGGGAGGTTTGTCCACGTCTCTAGCATTCCCAGCGTGCTGGAAAACGCTGTCGGTAACTAGCCCCTTGGCTGAGGGGTGTTCCGAAAAACCGGACAAAGAGCCGGTAGGGACCGCATACTTCCTGGCCATCCTGGCTGAGGGCGCAGGACAGGAAGCAGGGCGCTGCCAGAGCTCCAAGGCCGGGCCCACTATGGCCTCGGCCACCGGAAAGGCCTCCGTAGGGGAATCCCCTCGGTCCAGTATCTCCGTGAGGGGATACCTGGCCCGCTTAGATACAGGTTCGAGCTTCATCCCAGTGGACTCTGAGATGAGTCTAAGCAATCCCAGATAGGACGAAGGGCTATCGTCCATCGACTGACCTCCAGAGGACTCCAAGTCTAGTCGCCTGGAGAAAAGGGAGGAATCGCCGTCGGACTCTGAAGAGTCCGCAAAGAGCTGCCTCGGGCCTGAGCCACCCTCCACCTGCCGAGGTCAATCGGGAGTGAGGGTAACAGACATCCTATGGGGCAGGCCCTGAGCCGACCGAGAATTCTTGGTCAGAGCCCCAAATAACGGCTGTGGAGGCGGAGGTTTCACCGGAATTGGTGGAGCAGCTGGTTTTGGCCGAACAACCAGCCTAGGAACAGGCCTCGGTAAGTCGGGGTTGTTTCGCCGCCCGTGACAGCTATTTAATGGCCGGGGCAGACGGGCGCGCTTGTTCCCCGGTCAGAAGGAGCTGCTGCCACATGAGGTCCTCGATCGTCCGGCGGACTTACGTCGAAGGTTTCCCCGCCCGAGGAGGAGGACGAGGATGAGCGCGCACCGGTGATCGCTGGACCGCTGGCAGTCTGAGACCGAGACCAAGAACCTCGCTTTTCCGAGACGAAGCGGAAGGGACGGGGAACCGCCTCCCTCAGCTCGGAGGGTTCACCCGAGGGCTCCGGAACCGGAGGCACTGGCAAGCCCACAGGATCCTCAACCCTCACCAGGGGAACCAGGAGAGGATTCGTCGCCTCGGCATAATCAGTCCAACGGGTCGAGAAAAATCTCGACTGCATCGACGGGAGTCTCGGTCAACTGACCTGACGGGGTCACCGTGAGACCAGTGGCCGAAGCCGAACGATCGACTGAAGTCGATGGCCGACCACTCGGGGAGAGGGACCTTTCCCGCTCCCAAGAGCGTCGATGGAGGGACTTACCCTTGTCTTTCTTTTTGGACCGAGAAGAAGGTCCAGCAGACGTTGGTCCCTCTCCCTTAGTGGAGAGGGACAGACAAAGCTCCTTAAAGGAAGCTGTATAAGAGGAACCCAGGGAGAGCGGGATAAATGCTGCGGCCGAGGAAGATGCGGCCCGCTCCGCCTCCTCTTCAAGGGCGATCATCTGCTCTAGCTGATCCGCCGAGCCTGCCGCCGCGGAAACCACCGACCGGGCCTCTTTTGACTTCACCGGAGGGAAACGTTTCTCGGGACGCCCCAGTTGTAAACAGGCAGCACGGTCTTCGAGGATGTAGGCTGAGAAGGAAGAGCACAGGTCGCAAGCCTGCAGGTCGTGCTCAAGGCCTAAACAGTAGACACACGTGGAGTGCGGATCCATCCGAGACATCTTCTGCCCGCAAGGGCATCTCCGAAACCCGAGAGTCGATTTGTCCATCGCAGCTGCGAGGGATAGAAGACCGAAGTCTAGAAATGCAAAAACTTTTAAATTCGCAAAACCGAAGAATTAGGAACCAGTCTTATACGCAGAGCGTTAAGGAGGGAACCTGAGCTTCCAAGCAGTAAGGAAGATCTGGCGTCATGGGGCGGAGCCAAGAGTTTTACCACCCGGGTGGGTGGGAGGAGCCAGCTTGAAGACCTTCCGGCAAGATTTAAAGCGGCAAGGATACCTGCCAGACAGTGTGGATGAACAACATATCCATGTCCCTAGAATACTGCTATTTTGAACCCCTTTCCTAGCTTTTTCAGGGGGTTTTAACAGGATACAATAGCGAGTGACAGTATCTGTACACAAAGGCTTGCAGACAGAGCTTTCACTTGTGGAACAGCGCTACAAGCTTGCAACACAGAGGAAGGCATAGTTTTGATTTCTGCTTCTTTTTATGTTGGCGCACTTGCGCAGCCAACATCTTGCAGCAGTGCAGCTTTGGAGGCACGGTCACTGTTGGGTGAATGCAGGGCACGCACAAGTAGGTGCGTCCCTCATTCCCCAATCAGCCTGCATACCGGTGAAACACCATGCATACATAATGTGGCGAGCACATCTACGAAAAGGTCCGCTGCAATCCAAGCAAAGCTCATCAAACGCAGCAGACCTTCCCTGGACGTGCTCGCCGACATTATGAGCATGGCGGCACAGTGGCCGCCAATCTGCCAACTTTGAGGGCGCCCAATCCCCCTGTCGGTTAACCCTGTCCCTCTGTACTGCCGATGGGAGAGCCCACTCCCGTCGGCATAAATCCCCTTTGTTATATGCAGAGGTGGCCAATCCCTTAGCTCTACCCCCCTTTACTTGTGTGCCAACGGGGAGCCCACTCCCATGGGCATAAAGACCCCCATTGTTAAATGCCAAGGTGCCCAATCCCCTCCACTTTTAGGTGCCGACGGGTTGCCCCATCCCCGGCCGGCATACATTCCTCCCCTCGATGTGTGCCGACTGAGGGGTGCCCAATCCTCGTCAGCTACAGACCCCCCAAACAGTTAGGTGGCAAGCTAGAGCCCACCCAGTGTGCCAAATCCCTAAAACAAAAAACTGTCCGCAATGTTTTTTTTTCACCTGTAAAACGAAACGGGTCCCTCATAGTCTCCTTGCCCCCACCCACACCGACCTTTATGTGCACCCTGCCTCCCACTCCCTCACCCCATACTTACTCTCCAGAGTCCAGCGCCACGATCTTCGGTAGACCGAACATGTCTGCACTCTTCAAAGCCAACCACGAACTGAGGAAATGCCGGTAAGCTGTATAATGTAATAAATAAGGTTTTTTCAACTTTGATGCATATCTCAGGCATTTTTGGGAATTTTGGCACCAAATTTTCAACATGGGGATTTTGGGACCCCACCTCATGAATTCTGTCACTGCAATTTTGTTAATCGGGCCCGAGAGGTGATTTCGGAGTCACTGCGTGGAATCACCTTTTGGGACTGAGTAACGAAATGACAGTGCCACTGCTCATGAGGGGAACTCTCAAAAAGCCTATGATGCAGATTTGGTGGAAAAAATCCAGAAAATGACTTTATGAGCGCAGCATTGCAGTTGCTACGTTACCTGTAAGTTCAGCTAATTCACAATATTTTCACGCCAGACTCTCAACACTGGCATTTTACCACACCTTCTGTGAACTGTACAGCTGTCATTTTTCACATCCTAGCCGAAATGTGTTTTCACACTTCCAGCGCAGAATAGCACGGTCGCTGTGCAAAATCAGTGTTCGGGATACATTATGAAAATGACAGTGACACTGTTCATGAGCAGAGCTCCTAAAATGCCTGTGTTGAAAATTTGGTGACAATACTCCATAAAATGACTGTATTACGAGCGTGCATTGTTTAGTTTGCTCGCACGCTCGTAAGATCGCAAACTTATAATATTTTCACTACAGATTTTCAACAGTGCTATTGTTCTGCACCTCCTAATGAACAGTATAGCTGTCATTTTTCACATCCTGACCAAAATCTGTTTTCGCAGTTCTGGCGCAGAGTAGCGCGGTCGCTGTGGAAAGTCCATGTTTGAGACACATTATGAAAATGACTGTGACACTGTTCATTAGCAGATGTCCTAAAATGCCTATGTTGAAAATTTGGGGACGAAAGTCAATAAAATGAGTGTTTTACGAGCGTGCATTGCGCAGTTTGCATGCACGCTCATGACTTTATGAATTTGTAATAGTTTCACTCCAGCTGTTCATCATTGGCATTTTTCCATACCTCCTTATGAACAGTACAGTTGGCTGAAATGTGTTTTCGCACGTCCAGCGCAGAATTGCACGGTCGCTATGCGAAATCAGTTTTTGGGACAGTTTGAGGAAATGACGGTGACACTATTTATGAGCAGAGGTCTTAAAATGCCGATGTTGAAAATTTGCACCGAAGTCCCTAAAATGACTGTGTTGCAAGCGCATCATGAAATTGCCACTGCACTCGTAACTCTCACAATCTGCAATACTTTCATGCCACATTTTCACACTGCCATTTGTGCACACCTCCTTACCAACAGTCCAGCTGCCATTTTTCACAGCCTGCCCAAAACACGTTTCCGCAGCTGTGACGCACAATGGCGTGCTCGCTGTGCACCTTTTGGGACACATTAACAAAATCACAGCACTATGCGTCTCTAGCTCCGCCACTCCCACTGCCAATGCCAGCGCGACAACATTCGGCATTGACAAATGCTTGTTCTTTCTTTTAACAGGTTCTGCTGACTTTTACACCAAAGGTAAAAAACCTCTAACTAAATTAGGGAGAGGAGCAAGGGAACATAAAGGCAGCTCCCTCTCTCATAACAGGTTTTTTTTTATACAACAGGGTTTTAAATAATTGATTAGCACTTTTTTTCTTGGAACAATACTAACTGTACAGAAAGCATTTATACAGGTTTTCTAGAAGTGTTATGTTTGTTAAACACAGTGAGGCAAGTGCTATGCATTTTCATAATGTTTTAGAACTTTAATGAGCAAAACGCTAATCAATTTTTAGAGTTAAATAAAACTCTGTACAAGAGTTTTAATAGCTCAGCAGAGTCTGCAGCTGTGCCAAATATGCTTTTTATCTGTCCTTTTACAATAAATGCTGGCATAGAGAGAGAGAAAAGGAAAAAGAGGAAAGAAGAAAGGCAGCATAGGTAGCCAACCTACAAGATAGGAGAGACTAGGATAGAAAAAAAAAAATGCTGTTGCACAACAGACTTTAAGCAGGAAAAGAAGATGACAGTGCAGGATCTCTCTCTCAGGCTCGTCTCCCAGGACGAGGTGGGGGTTGGGGGTGGGGCACAGCGCTACCACAGACATCACCGAGACTCAAGTCACAGATGTCCCAGAGAAAACAACCGACATGTTTCTAATAGGCAGTATAGCGCAGTGGAGGCAGTATAGCGCAGTCGTTTAAGGCTCTGAGCTGCAAACCTGGAGACCTGGGTTTGAATCCCACAGCCCCCACTTGATACTGTGTTACCCTGAGCAAGTCACTTAACTTCCTTGTGCTCTCAGGTCGCACCTGTAAACAAGCTTCAGCTTAGTGTGTCTCTCCTGGTTAAAAAACAATAACAATAATAGTGGCAATCACAGCTGTAGTGCAGTGCCCATAGGTTCTAGTGGGGGAGGCAAGGTGGGAGCTCAGAATACAGTAAGATTCCCTTGGAAGAAACAAGATTACCATGGTAAGTCATTTTTTCTTCTAATTCTTCTAATCCCAGGAACTCTTACTGTATTCTGACATATACAGACTACCCAAGCAGTACCTTTGGAGGTGGGCACAGAACCCTATTTAGGAAACAGGATCTGCAGAACTGCTGGGCCAAATCTGGCATCACTCCTGGCCTCGGTATCCAGGCTGTAGTGCTTGGTAAATGTATGGACAGTTTTCCAGGTAGCTGCCTTACAAATTTCCAACAAAGGGATATCTCTTGCAGTTACTATGGAAGCAGCTGTGCCCCCTGTAGAGTGGGCCCTGAGGCCTACAGGTGGTTCCTTGCCTGCTTTGCTATATCAGGACTGGATATATGCAACAATCCAGGTGCAATAGTTCTCTTTGAGGCAGGTTTTCCTTTTCCAACCTCTCCATATGTTAGGAAAAGCTGGGTCCTATCCTGCCTGTGATCCAGGTAAAAGCTAATGGCCCTCTTGACATCCAAGCTATGCAGCCTACATTCCTCTGAACTAGAATGGTCAGTGAAAAAGAATGGCAAGGTGATAGACTGATTTAAGTGGAAATCAGACACCACTTTGGGGAGAAATCTCCTATTAGTCCTGAGGACTACCTTGTCCCTATGGAATGAGATGTAGTTAGGTTCTGTGGACAAGGTCTGAAGCTCACTAATCCTCCTGGCTGAAATGATAGCTACTAGGAAAACTGTTTTCCATGTCACATACATGAGCTCTGACGAAGACATGGGCTCGAAGGGTGGCTGCATCAGCTGGCCAATGCAAATGGGTCTAGGGAGGAGATGGGGAACTCTAGGCCAGTCAGTCTAACGTCTGTGGTGGGCAAAGTAATGGAGGGCTTTATCAAGGAGAGGCTTGGAAGGCAGTTGGAAAGGTTAGGACATCAGGATGATAAACAGTATGGCTTGGTCCCGGGGAGATTGTCTCAGACCAACCTTGTAGAGTTTTATGATTGGTTGACGGGGGCCTTGGATAGACATAGGCCGGTGGATGTCCTGTACCTAGATTTCAGGCAGGCGTTTGATTCAGTACCTCATAATGGACTGATAGCAAAATTGGGGGTAGGTGGACAGGAGCTAAACTGGGTTGAAAACTGGCTTTCGGGGCGTTTACAGAGGGTAATGGTGGGTGAGATAATATCCTCCCCCAGGAAGGTAATCAGTGGAGTCACTCAAGGTTCAGTATTGGGGCCACTCTTGTTCAATGTGTACGTCTCAGATATAGGGAGGGGGGTTAGGAATAGGTTGAGTCTCTTTTCGGATGATTCAAAATTGGGAGCACTGGTGGATAGTGAGGAAGCAAGGGAGACAGTCCATGGGGATCTGGATACCCTGGAGGGGTGGTCAAGGAGGTGGGGACTGAAATTTAATGCCGGGAAATGTAAGGTACTTCATTTGGGGGTCAATAACCCGGGCCATGTATACACTCTTGGGGGGAGGGTCACACTGCAAGCAACATTGGGAGAAAGAGATTTAGGGGTGGTGGTAGACATTAAAATGAATAATTCTGAAAATTGTAGAAAAATTGCAGCCAAGGCAAACAGGATATTGGGTTGCACAGCCAGGGGAATTATGTCCAGAAGTAGGGAAGTGATCCTCCCTCTGTATAATGCTTTGGTCAGGCCGCAGCCTCAGTATTGTGTACAGTTCTGGAGACCTCATCTGAAGAAGGACATAGCGCTGCTGGAGAGGGTCCAGAGGAGAGCCACCAGGATGATTCAGGGCATGAAGTGGAGGCCTTATGAGGAGAGACTGGAAGAGCTTGGGCTTTACTCACTGAGGAAGAGGAGGGATAGGGGAGACATGATAGAGGTTTTCAAGTATGTAAAGGGAATAATTAGGAGTGGAACCAGGGAGTTGTTTAGGCTGAAGAAGGGGGGAGTGACCAGGTGCCATGGGTGGAAGTTGAAGGGGGGAAATTACAGGGGGGAACGTAGGAGGCATTTTTTCACTGAGAGGGTGATGGAGCCGTGGAATGCACTTCCTGGCTGTTTCCCCCTTCTTTAGCCTAAAAAGCTCCTTGGTTCCACTCCTGGTTATTCCTTTTACATAATTGAAAACCTCTATCATATCTCCCCTGTCCTGCCTCTCCTCCAGTCAGTAAAGCCCAAGCTCCTCCAGTCTCAAACACATAAACAAGCTCAGTCAGTAAAAGGTTAAGTCCAGTGCTTATAGATTCCTTAACCAGCAATCATGAATATATATTATCTGTGCGTTAATCTCCTTTTCGCTGACTCTCTCTCTTTAATCCTCTCCATATGCTGCAACGAAAGTGGGACTGGCAACGGCTTTGGGGTGGAGAGGAGGCTGAGACATTCTCATGAAATCTCTGCAGTTCAGAATCTAGTTACTATACAGCTGCTGTTGGCAGGGGTCCTTCTAATCAGTTCAGAGGCCAATAAATTCAATGCTGATGCAAACAAACAGCCACCAGTTTAAGGACAAATCTTGCCTTCTTCTCTGCTAATTTAATCCTTGCCAAAATAAAACCATCATATCAGAAATATAGATGTCATGCTTATAGAAAATGATACAGTGTTACCCTAAAGCATTCAAGGTTGCTGTGTTGAACCAACGAGCTTCTACAAAAACAAAATGCTTCCCACAGCATTCCCATCTCCAGAACAAGACTCAAAGTACCAATCATGCTGAGAGGTGTCAAGCTGCCCTAAGCAGAAGTGGGACCGCTGTGGAAGTGAGATATGGCATCACAGCTAAGCTGTCTTGGGTAAATAAATTGCTTGTAAGCTGGAGCAGAAACCACTGAAGTCTTTTATGTATGTGTGGCGCGTATGTGTGTGTGGAGGGGAAGTAACCCAAGAATGCTTCAAACTAGTACCACATTCTGTTTGACAAAAAATCACTACTTGAACCCAACCACAGCCGACTTACATTAAATGTAACAACACTCTTTAAAATCTGCACAAAAGTGTACACATGATGACAATAGGAGGAAGCTATTGCTTACTGCCTTAAAAAAGTGTAAAAAGGCAGCAAAGAGAGAGATACAAAGTAAAGCAAGGTAACAGAATAGTAGAAGACCTCAGAGATGGAAAGAAAAGGACAAGAGCAGCTGTGCAACTTATGCCGCTGTTGCTAAACCCCACCTCATCTTTCACATTTTGTGGGGAAAACACTGATGCTATCTGGCCAAAACAGCCCCCTCATGTTTAAAAGGACAAACAGCGCAGAGGCAAATTATTTCTTACTATTAATAAGAAACCTATCAGTCTTAGAGCTTCAGTAGGGGTTGATGGTGGAATAACACTGAGCCCATTACCAACACACTAAAATATGGCAGTTAAGCAGGTATGCAATAACCAGAGTATGCAGTAATGTTAAATCGATGCATGCAAGGGTGAAAAGGTCCAAGGCATTTTTGCCCATTGCCTTTGCACCCCTACGAAGTACACAAATGTAGCATTACCACACACCCTGGAGTGGGTTACTGTGCTTATAAAATACCTCACAGTTATTTAGAAATTAGTTTTTGGCTGCAAAAAGGAGCAAAAAAATGTGACTGTTGTGACCAATCAGGTTTATGTATTTTTCAATGTCATTTAATAAGATTGATTAATACACAATCATGCACATAGTATACACAATTTCTACCATGTCTTAGCTTTGTTGTTCTTGCTTGTGTTCAGTGGGAGACACTAATACTGTTCACACCCTGTTGGTCTGAATTTTGGATGTGACAACTGGAATTAAGTGTAGCAATATGTGAAAGGTATAAAGGAGGCTCCTGGTACTCGCACTGATGGTACAACCATACCATACAATCACCCCGTCCCTGGACCAGAAATCGTTAATCTTTTTACGAACATACGAACATACGAAATTTGCCAGCAGATAAAGGCCTAGAGGTCTATCAAGTCTGTTCGAATGTGCAGCTAGCACCCTTATCCTGCAGCTGCCCCTCCTTCCACCTCTTCCCTTCATTAACCTCCCCTTGTCCTGTCCCATCCTCGTTTGAAGCAGTCCACTGTTCTACTGCATACCACTTCTGCAGGTAATGCATTCCACCCAGCCACCACCCTCTCTGTAAAAGTGTCTCCTCATCTCCCTCCTGAACCTTCCTCGCCTCCAGTCTCATATCATGGCCCTGGTGGCCCTCCCTCCTTACTTTGAACAGCCCTCTGTAACTGTCTTGTTTATTCCTTTCATGTATTTAAAGGTTTCAATCATGTCCCTGTCTCTCTCCTCCAGTGAGTACATGTTCAACCTTCAACCTCCTCTCATATGATAAGTCCCCAGACCCTTGATCATCTTTGTCGCCTCTGCGCTGCACTCCTCCAGTAACTTAATGTCCCTTTTCAGATACGGACGCCAGAACTGCACGCAGTACTCCAGGTGTGGTCTAACTAATGACCTATACAGTGGCAGAATCACCTCCTCCTCCTTGAGGATATACCCCTTGCAATACAACCCAGCATTTTGTTGGCCTTGCAGCTGCCTTCCTACACTGTGCCGAGTTGTTCATTGACCCTGTGATGAGCACACCCAGATCCTTCTCCTCCTCTGTCTGGGCTAGCTGCACTCCCCTAGCTGGTAAGTCCTCCTTGGGTTCTTCATCCCAAAATGCATCACCTTGCACTTTTTGGCATTAGCGCCAGTTGCCAGGTGTCTGACCAGGTTTCAAGCTTTGCCAGATCATCTTGCAACCCTGCCATCCCCCTAGGTCATCCACCACCGCGCCAACCTTGGTATCATCAGCAAACAGACTGATCTTGCTCTTGATGTCCCATGATATGTCTGTAATGAATATCCCAAACAACACTGGTCCCAACACCGGTACTCTGGGACACCACTCACACTGCCCTTGGTGTGAGAGCTCCCACCCACCACCACCCTCTGTTGCCTTCCTGCAGCCAGTTTCCTACCCATCTCACCAGCATTGCACCTGCCCCTGTGCCTACTAACTTCCTTCCCAGCCTTCCATGTGGCTGGAGTCGAATGCCTTACTGAAGTTCAGATACAGACATCACTGCATGGCCCCCGTCCAGTTGCCTAGTTACCCAGTCATAGAACCCGACCAGGTTGGTTTGCGGACTGGCCACGATGAAGCCATGCTGTCTGCTGTCCTGTAGTCCTTGGCCTCTAAGAGGGCCACCAGCCCTCCTTCAGGATAGTCTCCATTAGCTTACCCACCATGGATGTGAGGCTCACTGGTCTGTAGTTTCCTGTTCATCCTTGGGGCCACTCTTGTGGAGGGCACCACATGAGCCATCCTCCAGTCCTGAGGTACACACCTCGAATGTAGTGAGGCATTAAATAGGTCTGCCAAAGGTCCTGCAAGGACCTCTGCCAGCTCCTTCAGTACCCTGGGTGGATGCCATCTGGGCCTGGTGCCTTGTCCACCTCAGTGCCTTCAAACCCTCTCGAACTCTGTCCTCCATGATTTCCCCATCTGTCACCACTTTCCCCTGCGCTGCTATTTCACCCATCTTGGGTGTCACCCTCTTCTTTAGTAAATACTGAGCAGAAGTACTCATTCGGTGCTTCCACTATCATACCTCCTGCTTCCACCCAACCCCTCCTTCCTAATCCTTACTATGGTCCTTACAGCTCCTTTTCTCCCTGATGTACTTAAGAAGTCCTCTCCCTCTTAATGCCTTGTGCCAGCCTGAGTTCCGAGATGCTTTGGCCCTTACTGCCCTTGTCACCTCCTCGATTCTGTCAAGTACCCTCTGTCCTCCCCTCCCTGTTTTCTTGTATTTCCTAAAGGCAGCTCTTTTCCTCCTTACCTTTTCCATGACCTCCTTGCTCAACCAGCTCGGTTTCTTAGCTCTAGCCTTCTTGCTCTGGGCTTTGCAGCAGGTTTTGCCTCCACTATCCCCAACTTATGAGCTCCCATCTCTGGTTAGTATCCATACTAGATTGAATTCTGGCCAGGTACCCTTTACCACTTCCCCATCCTCCCAAAGTCAGCCCTCCTGAAGTCCAGCACTTTGTGCCAGATTCCACCTTCCTTGCCCATATCCAATGTGAGCCATACTGAGTGGTGGTCACTCCCTGACAGCGGTTCCTCCACTGTAAGTTCTCTCACAAAGTCCCATTTGCCAGCACAAGGTCAAGGGTATTACCTAACCTGGTTGGTTCACTGACCATTTGCAGCAGGAAGCTGTCCTGAAGGCATCCAGCAGTACCTGCTCCCTTCTGTTCCTGGTTGTTGGGGTGCTCCAGTCCACTTCTGGCATGTTGAGTCCCCACAATCACCACACTACCCTTCTCGCAGGTCCTCCTGATCTGTCCCGCTAGTTCCCTGTCTAACTCCTCCATCTGAGATGGTGGCCTGTACACCACTCCCATTCTAAGACTCCTATTCTTGGAATCCTGGATTTGCACCCAAAGTGACTCTGTACTGCCCTCCTCCCCTTCCTCCCTTACACACTTCAGTCCTTCCTTCACATATAGTGCCACCCCCCCTCCTTTCCCAGTCACCCTGTCCCTACGAAATAACCTGTACCCTGGTACAGACAGGTCCTAGTCATTATATTGGGTGGCCCATGTTTCCGTGATGGCTGCAATGTCCACCTCTCCCTCTGCCATGAGAACCTGTAACTCTGCAGTTTTCCTCCCAAGGCTCCTAGCATTAAGGGTAACCACCTTCCACCCTTTTTCCCTCCTCCCATCCTGCCCTCCTTTCCTAGCATCACCAATAGTACTTGCCATTTGTCCTTTGTCACTGTAATGGGGGGTTTGTTGATGAAGAAGTGAACAGGTCCATGTATAGCATTCCCCAGAGCCGAGGCTCAGGATTCCTTAGCCAGGATCTTCTGGAAAACTCTAAGGTGAAAAGACCACTCCCCCAGAAAAGTACCTTTTTGGCTGAGCAAGTCTAGACCACTGTGCTGAGGCTGCTCCTGAGGTTCTCAGCTGAGAGAGTGACACTGGACTCTTCCCTACCAGAGCTAGCAACAGGGTGATGCCATATGTCATCTGTTGAGCTCTGGTTCTGCTTTACTGATTTCCTTATGTTATGGTCCTGTAATTGTTGTGAGTCTGAGTACCTGGTGCTGGAGCCTGTAGCTAACTAGAGCCTGTTGCGCAGCTCTCATGTCGAACACAGTAATACTGAGATTAAATTCTGCATGTGCTGATCTGTAGATTCCCAGCATGAATTAATTTAAAACCCACCAAGGCCCATATCCGTAGTCAGATAGCTTGGTTCTAACTGTTTTAGAGCCTTTGTCTTCAGTGTGTTCTGGCAAAATAGTGCAGAGTGGTTCCCAGAAAGGCCATAAATTCATGGAGAGGGCACAGTATGGTTTATCAACACAGCTGGTGAACAGGTCAACAAGGGAAGAGGCACCACTTGACCTAATCTTGAGCAATCAGTACATACTGTTATTAAAAAAGTAATAATAAGGCACACATGGGCCCTTCATAAACAAAGCAATATATATCACATATCAAAGAAGCACATTTGGGAAATAGCTCAGCAACATGATCAAATTTTAAATAATCCCCAAATGTAAGTTCTGATGTAGATGAGCTACAGTCCTTGAGCTTCAGACCAAGCAGAATTACAACACTATTTCAAACAGTTTATAAAAAGTATTTTCTTATTCCTTTCCAAAGCACCATAGCAGCTGTTTACAGGATGGTGTTAATAGGTGACTAATCTCTTGGACAACACAGTCAGCACAATGAAATGCATCCCCTTAATCCTTACAGTCAGTTTTCTAGGAAAAGAAAGGATCAACATTTTCAAGAAATAAAAAGGGGCTTCGGGAAGGGGGTGTTAAATAAAACAGGTGAGCAAAAAATGCTTGCCTATGGGGAAAGAGTCCAGAGCATTATTGCAGTTAGTTACATGCTGCAGCAGTAAATGAACAATTAAGAATTAAGAAAACAATTCCTAAATAAATGTGAGACAGACTGTTTGCATGTGTGAGTGGTCCTCAGTGGGGTCAGCCACCCAGCTGAGACACTGAAGCTTATCAATCCATGAGATTACAAACAGTTATTTTCTGACAGAATTATAATAACAGAGGTGAGTCCTGCCAAGATCGGCTTATCTTCAAGTATTAGCCCGCTAGACTTATTAAGAGCCCAATGCATGCCCATCCTTGCACAGCATTACTGGATGATAAAGGACACCAAGTTAGTGCCTCGTGCCAGAATGAATTCCTCACTCACAGCAGCCAGAGAATGACTGTTTCAGCTTCTCAGAGGTGTTTGATTCCACTTTTGTAAGCACATGTACGTGTACCACAAAGAAATGCCCTATGCAAGCTGGGTCTCGCGACTGAGTCATTTAGGATTGGTGCCACTTGAGACGCACATTAATGAAAGAGTGTGAAGCAAACCACTGAGCAGATGGAAGACACAAATAATGAGCACTGTAATCTACCACTACCCCATTGTTTTGTTTCTTTAAAGCTGAAATATGGTGACTGCTTTATTAGCATGGATAGGAAAAAGTGCCAAGGACAAAATATAATAGTCAAAGATGAACAAAATAGGTGACATTGTTAAATAAAAAAGTTTCTAATCAGCCGGTCCGGTGGTGCCGAGGGCTGAAGTGCTGGCACCTTACCTCGTGCTGTGCCAGAGACCCATGTTCGTGAACAAGCATGGGCCGCCAGGGGTTGGCAGGGATGGAGATGGATTGAGCATCCGATGGACTGCTCTCCATCTCCAGAGAGGGGGGAGATCAGCGGCCAGTGTACTCCTGACCCCTGGAAGAGGCTGGGGCTCGGCGCCACGAGCCACTACTAAATGAGGGTGCGGTGCGTGGCAGACACTTGATGGGGATGTGTGCGGGAGCATGCGTGACTCCGTCGCAGGTGTCATTGCACGCCGCACGACCGCAGGGGCAAGAAAAACCAGGAAATAGCTCCTGGCAGATGACAGGGGAGCTCGCAGGCCCCACAGCTGTCTAGCCACGGCACGAAACCACTGATCCGGTCTTGGAAGGGGAGGGTCCCCTCTGCCGACCCCGCCAGGGGGGTAAGCCCTGGGAGCTAGCGCTGGATGGTGGACGCCAGGGTGATGGGGCTGGGGCTCCCCCAAATAGAGATGGCCATGGTGCAGAGGAGTAAAAAAAACACGTTTCTATTTCTAATCAAGTTTATGACAAGAGGTTTATTGTGGAGAGAGCATCTGCAATACATAAGACCACAACAACACTGTAGTCGGCAAATACCTTTTGATGTCTGACATTTGTGCTCTATATTTAAATGTTCTAGCACATTTTTTTCCCTAAAAAACTAATCAGACGTAATGTTAGTGCTGTCAGTACAGATTTCAAAGCTCTGGGCCCAAAAGGTTGAAATTACCCCAGTAATAAACCACAAGAGTGTTCTGACTGGCACTGACAAGATGGCAAATGGCTGGCAACGTTATGAAACAGCTTCCTGCACTGCTTTCTGATATTGTTCGATATCATCTACTTCTGGCAAGTTTTTCATGCCAAACTCTATAGCACTAGATTTGGGAGCTAATATATGCAAGTAGCATTCAAATATTTTTTGCCTCATTCAGTATTTATGGCACTGAAAAAAAAGGTTATAAACAAAAGCAGCTTCCATCACAAACCACCAGCAACTTGGTGAAACAAACCTCTGGTCTAGTGACATGAAAGCGGCGTACAGCACAAATTTGTAATTACAAAAGCGCATTTATAGAACTTGGTGGCCCTGACCCTTCCAATCTACACTTTACTCAAAACCTTGAAAAACAAAAAAAAACAACCTCCGTAACAGCGGTTGCTTCTACAGATTCTCTGATCTCGCGACTGGGAACTTCTGTAGCAATGGATTTAGTGCCCTGCGCAGTCAGCTACTGATTTAAAAGGGAGAATAGCTACCAAAGCTGGTGACTCTGGGGAAAGGAACTGGGAAATTCTTACAGATGCCTTCCAGTATCCTGACTTTGGCTAATAAAGTAAATGAAATTTGCAAAAGGATGATGGAATAACTTTTCCTGTGATGGTTGTGCCAGAAAATAAAATAAAAGGTGAAATTGTATCGAACTCCCCTCCAGGAGCTCACAGTCCATTCAATCAACCAAAGAGAAATCTGTGCTAGATATGGCCTCTCCTAAGCCTGGTGATCAGTTGATTGCAATATCCCCATTGGCTTTGAACCCTCCTGCCAAAATAGCAAAAGCCAGGAAACAGAGGAGGCCACCTGGGTACTCAGCCAAGATGGCTGCCCAAGCTTTTGCTCCTCAGTGTTCTCTTCTAATATCTTTCAACATCGGCGACAATATCTACTCCAGGACAATTTTAAACCTTATCAACCAATAGCATATCTTGCAACAGGGCCTCTGCCAGCCAAGATGCCCAACTATGACAGCAGCCCTCCAAACCAGCAACCTCATTCACTGGAGAAGCAAATGGATCTCTTAAAAAAATGGCAGTTAACACTGAGTCAGTTAAAAGAACTGTAAATGATACCCAAGAAACTATCAATACTCTGACTAGCATAGTGACCCATAATTAAAACCGCATGGACCTAGCAGAGGCCTACATAGCACATCTTACAGCCTGTTTGGATGCTGCAAAACACACTGTACCAACAACTTGTTTCCAAACTAGACAACCAAGAGTGCAAGGGCAGGTGCAACAACCTGTGGATTGTGGGTTTGCCAGAGGGGCAGAAGCAAAAGACCCTGTAGCTTACCCAAGTAAAAACTTAATCAGAGTGGCTTGACCTGGGCCCCAGCTATGATCTTGAGCTTGGTAGGGCATACTGCATTGGGCAGCGACCATCCATCAAGTCTAATAATAGTCCACAGACCATCATCTTCCAAATCTTTTGGTTCCAGGAGCGAGAGATCATCCTCAGTAAGGCTGGGAAACTCTGCAATGTTTTGGTAAAAGGCACTTGGGTATTCTTTTTCCTCGGATTGCTCCCAGCTGGTAGTAGAACAGAGACAAGCTTTCAACCTCATCAAGGATGTCCTAAGGAAGTGGGACATAAAATATACCCTTCGCTTTCCTGCCATTCTTGAATTTCCAGTCAATGGCAAGTTTCACTCCAATGATTCTCCAGCGATGGCAGACACTGTGTTGCAGCAAATCCTTGTGCCCTCCTGACATTAGAGATCAGCCTCGCCAAGTCCAGTAGAACAAGAGGCTGACCATGGACCCATCTGACTAGCAGAAGCAGCAGCAGGCATTAATGACTTAACAGGCCTGGGATCACTCCAGGTTATTAGTATTGCTGTTCCATCCATTTCCTGTCTCTACCGGTACTGCCTAGTGTCTCTCCCTCACGCCCACAGCTACAACTGGTGTGTATGTCAGCAGCCCTGCACCTCAGCCTACTAAGTAACGCAACTCCATTTTGCAGCATGCTATGTGCAGAGCGAGTCCTTCTTGGGCTATACTCTGGCTGCTTCTACCATCCCTCATGCCGCGCTGCAGACTCTACGGTAGTCGCACATAAAACCTGCTTAGTGCTTTGAGCAAGCCAACCACAGCCAGACCTACTGGGAAGGGAACAGTAAATGAAAATGACATACCTATCATAATTCTTGATATTCTCTTGTATCTTCACCATTCATTACTGCTGGGTGTAAGCCAGAGGCATGCACTTGTAAGGGAGCTTTTTTTTGGGGGGAGGGGGTTGGCGCCAGTGGCACCACCCATGAGGCTGATGCACTGTGTGGCGCACGAGGGTTGGCCATTAAGCGCCTCAGACTCTCCTGCACCCCAGTTCTGTTCTGCCAGAGAGGATGAAATGAAGAGGGATAGAGAAAACCAAGGTGAGGCAAAAGAGCAGAGGGATAGGAAAAGGGAAGGATATAAACTGAAAAAGGAAAAAGCAGACCAGAGGACAAAGGGGTTGGACTTTTTTACCCTAAGAAGCCAATAGGGCCTCAACTCTTTGGGTGGTAGCACAGGAAAGGGAGAAAGAAGGAGAGAAAGAGAAGAGAGAAAGATATAGGATATGTAGGGGAAGAAGGGGGGGCCCTCAGCCATGTCGAGTTGGAAAACCATTGGCTTTTTTTTTTTCCATTATTAACCTCAAAAAACCTGAAAGGTATGAAGACACAGGTGCTAGGATCCTGTCAACTTCATTGACCACTGGATGGAGATCCAGAAGAAGGGAATTTGAAATGGTCTTGGAGAAAATAAAACATGGCAGAGAAGCCCTCCTTCATTCTCACCCCTAAACCTACATTTGGGATGAAAGTCCTGGAACATGGTCCTCTACAGCTGAACTCCTGACGGCTCTGTCGGGAGGGGGGGAACCCCCCCTAAACAGGAGAAGAGACTGTCCAAAATGACTTCTAAGGTAGAAATCAAATGAGAAAGAGAAAGGGGGAGGAAAATCCCTATGGGTTCTCTCACGAGATGCACTGACGCAGTCCACACTTAAAGAAGATGAAAAACAGGCTGCATTCGTGCCAGATAAGGAGGATACCACAGTGTACCTCCCACTGAGAATCCAGGGGAGTTCCCCCCAAGGCCAGGGTGAAGATCCTACTCGCCACCTTCCTAGAATGGACACTCTGTGACTTTTTAGAGAAGGAAACAGAGGGCTCTGAGGTACCAGGGGGACTCTGCCCCCAATTGACCTCGAAGAGGGGGAGGGCAAGCAGGGTGGAGGCGGCGCCCAACAGCTGAGGTCCAAGAGGGGAAGATGGGTGGGAATCAGTAATGAATGGTGAAGATACAAGAGAAGATCAAGACTTACGGTAGGTACATAATTTTCATATCTTCCCTTGTCAATCTTCACCATTCATTACTGCTGGGTGAGTACCAAGCCCCCTGAAAGGGACCTGGCATTGCCCTGAGGAAACAGATTCCCTCAGCCTCCTGCAGGAGAGATACAGGAGGGAGAGACCCTTCTGCCATACTTTTGGGGGGGGGGAGATGGATGACACCCCTGAAGATTCCTCCTTGCCCTGCGGGAGAAAAGGAGATGGATGATGCCCCTGAAGATTCCTCCTTGCCCTGTGGGAGAAAAGACAGAGCCCCCGGAAAGCACAGGAAATCACCCTACGACGGGCAATGGGTGATAATCTAGACAGGCGAAGCCATGTCGTCTGCCTACTGCAGATCGCTGTCCCTGCCAGTCTGGAAGCCACCTCGGGTGTCATATGATGCCCTTGCTTGGTGCCTTGCAAGCTCCAGACCTTGTGCAGAGAGGGCAATGGCTTGCCTAGATTCCTCCGAATCAGGCAAAGATGCTAAAACCTGCGCCAGCATTGACCACAGGTGCCTGTTGTAGGCAGCATGGTGAGCCTGATGTGAGCTGATGCAGAGTAACACACGAGCTGATGAGAAAACTCGTCTTCTCCACAGGTCGAACTCAGCGGAATCCTGCTCCGGTAGTCGGTCGTGTGCCGGGTGTTGAAGCCCAGAAGGAGTGTCTAGAGCCATCATCCCAGACGGTGGGTGAGGCAGAGAACCAAGAGACTCCTGGGAAGTGCAATACCTCCTCCTCCTCCTGCAGTCTGCTGGGGCTGCGGATGATGTGGCTGGTGACTGCCAGGTGTGGATAGATGTGTCCAGGAAGGGAATAGGCCAAGAAGGCACCACTAGGTGGTTAGCACTGAATTCGCTCAGAAATGAGCACGTCTTCCACACAGTATTGTGCCTTACTACATGGGAGATATGGAGCTCCTGAACTAACCTCGAGAGGAACCACTGTTATTCAGTGAAATCAGCGTCGGCGGAAAGGTGGACAGAATGTTCCTCTTCCTGAGAAGAGGAAGTTGAGGAGTTTGGGTGTTCGGAGTCCTCCTGCAGTGGGGGAAGACAGGCAAAAGACCTGCTCGTCCATAGCTCTAGCATACCTAGGGAAGGCCAACGCAGTAGCCCCGAACGTATCCTAGATTAAAGGACCCACATGGCTGGGGGGGAGGTGTCTGCAGAGGAATTGGGGAATGGCACCTCACAGAAAGTGTCCGGCCTCTGCCAGGGCTCTGAGACCCAGCTGCAGATCCCCCCCACGCGGGGGACCCAAGGGTCAATCCAGTCAGCAAACGCTGCAAATGTGTAAACAAATCCTGACTGAGCCCTGAGGGAGAATCTTCCCTGTGGTGCAACTGAGGTTGCATGGTTCCAGAAGGGCAAACCTCAGCACTGCCCACTAAAGGCACCCCTGAAGTCTCAGAGGAGGAGAAGCGGGGCTCAGCACCTCAGCTCTTCCCCACTCCCCACAGGGCAGTGGAAGGAGGCCTCCACACCTCACCTTGGCCTCTCAACCCCTCGTACTCTGAGGCACCCTCTTCCTCAAACCCAGTGACAAAGGGTCCCCCAATCCCACAGGCCCCCCAAGGGAGGCCACAGAAGAGGGGGTCCCTGTCTCCACCAAGGAGGCCATGGCAGCATCAGAAATGGCACCTGCCATGGCCTCTGCAGTCGAGACCGCAGCACCAGGCCCTCCAGACTGCTATCCACTGCAGAACCCCCAATGCCGGTGATGGCGTGAAGGGGCCACAGGGACCACAGGCTACGGGGAGTCCGGGAGGAGAACAGTGGGCTGACTGGTGCCACGTCCAAGAGGACTCCCTGACTCCGAAGGGTCAGGATGCCTGTCCGGATTGGTCAGCAGGTCATCCACCTCCGAAGAGGAAGAGACCATGCATACCGCCAGACTAGCAACCCCGGGAGAGCACTTAGCAATGGCACTGCGAATGGCACCATCATGGGACACAGTGCCACCTTGATCACCAGCACCACAAACGGCACCGGGATCCGAGGCGGCGCCACGGGTCCGCTGGTGCTGGGCCCAGCCACAGTGGGCCACAGCGGGGGAGCCTGCACCTCCATGGAGGTGACTGCCATGGCGGTGCTCACAACCAGGCTCTGCAGGGAACCAAGTGGCTCCTCCAGCACCACAGAAGAAACCTCCTCGACGGCAAGGCTAGAATCCAAGGAGGTTTCCTCCTCACTGGGCCGTATAGACCCAGGAGGAGACCCGGAGGCAGGGTCACTAGATCTTACCATGGCATCTCTAGAACGACGCTGTCCTCCAAAAGTCGGCAGAGCCCTGCCGAATTTAAACACATGGATCTCAAGAACACGGCAGTCCATGGAGAAACAGGCGTCACAGTTGTCCATATCGTGGTTGGGACCCAGGCAACGCAAACAATCATCATATCGGTCCATAACAGAAAAATGACGGCCACAGGGGCACCGATGCATGGGGGGCACAGCCCGCTTTGGATTTTCTCTTAGCCCCCGAACCAGACATGACGTGAAGGAAGTGCAACAAACTTTACAGAAAAAAGACCCGATGCTGTCAGTAGAACTAAAAGGAACAGGCCTACCAGATTCCAATGTTGTCGGGTGAATTCAGAACCGGGATGGAGATGGAGAGGCAGGAAAAATGACGCTGAATGGCAAAGACCTAGTGACACAGGTGAACGTTCAGCAACTCGCTCAGCAGGTGTGACCTTGATGGCGGGAGAAACAACTGGGGTGGAGGAGGTGTCTGAGGCGCTTAATGGCCATCCCTCATACACCACACAATGCGTCAGCCTTGTGAGCGGCACTGCCGGCACCGACTCCCCCCCAAAAAAAGCTCCCATACAGGTGCGTGCCTCCGGCTTACACCCAGCAGTAATGAATGGTGAAGACTGACAAGGGAAGATCTATGACACTGCTCTCTGAGGGTAGACCAGGAAGCCTAGATATCCTCCATGCTAATGTACACTGTTGTATACCTTTTTGTTGCATGGGATGATGGGAGCACCCAACAGACATAAACTGCAACCATCACTACTTGACCCATTGCTATTCAATGAGCTGACATGGGACACAGAAGCTTGGTCAAGACTGACTATTCCCGGTTACAGGCAGACCCATCAACAGGTTATCTTGGAACTGTTACTTTACAGTGTTTGTTCCAATGTTAAACATGCTTCTGTTAAACTTTCTTTATCAGGTTTCCTCCGATCAGGATCACAGTTATCTATTTGAACATTGTGGTTTGTTTTTTTTTTGTTGCTTTTTTAATCAAACACCAAATGTTTAGCTGTTATACTTATGGGCAAGTATTAACCCCTCCAACAGGCTGCAACAATGTACGCTATAAAGTCAGGCTCCGGTACCTGCAGAGCAAGCCCTCGTTCCACTTCTGCAAGGGTTATTCCCTTTATGATGGCTACTCACATTGCATTTGCATGAGTATACACTCAGGAGATTGGCATACATATGGAGCCCTGGATTGTCTGCTGCTGTTACAGAACACTACCCCTTGGCAGTGCCTATCACTCCTTGTTGAGACACCTTACGAAGACATATTAGCAGACGAACCTGCTTCACTTTGAGGCATTTCTACCATTCTTTCCCTCCATGCCCTCTTTCCTCACCTGGACTGCCTGTGGAGACCCTTTGGCACACCCTCTTCCCTCCTTCCCCATCCGGGATACAGACTGGAACTGGGAGAAGCCAGCACCTTGCTTCCTTCCCTCACCCCAATCACCCCTGGTACACAGCTAGTGGGAGGTCCTAGTTGCTCAAACAGGTACCTGGAGTTCCAGTAGGCCATTTACGCTTAACAGGACAAACACCCTGACCCTTTCTCTTGGTGAGTGTCAAAATCTTATAGCAATAAGTGTGGGCACTAAAGCAAGAATCTTCCTGGAGTGGGCAGTGGTCTCTCCTTTATTAAATAACATGGAGGGACATGGGATCTTTCTATGGTTGCTATCAATGCCATGGAGAGCAAATTTCCAACAGGAAAGTCTGCTGATCTTGTTACTTGGTTGGAGGTTGACTGACTTAATCCGTCAGCACTTAAGGATGAGCTCAACTCAGAGAATGTTAACTATTTATTTAAGTCATTTTTGATTTTAACAGTTGTATTTTGTTTTATTTATGCTATTTTGTTCTTGCAGAGGATTACACTGGGGAGGTCTGGGGCTGCCACCCACTAACAACTGTCAGTACTGTATCATATTCTTCAGTTATATCATATTTAAACTTAAAGGTCATTACGTGGAATGTTAAGGGCCTCAACTGTCCTGTTAAGTGGCAGTCAGTCTTGTCCAAATTTAAAATGATGTGTTGTGATGTGGCCCTCTTCCAGACACACACCTAGAGGCAGCATCTGTGGAATAATTAAAATGTAAATGGGAGGCAAGGTCTTTCCAAGTTCACATACTTCAAAGAGTGGAGGAGTTGTCATCCTTTGTGCAAAGGGACTGAAGATAGGTGTCAATCAGATCTACAGAGACTGTGGGAAAGGTAGTTTTCATCTCTGGGCCCCTTCAGGGCAAGCGCAGTACCTTGTGCAATATATAATGCTCCTACTGACAATCCCATGGGATTCCTCGACTGCTTACTGCACAACCTGACAGGAAACAGGAAGCACATTATTCTAGGTGGGGACCTGAGCTTAGCTCTCAACCGATCTTTAAATTGTAAAGAGAAGGGCTCAACACATAAGCACTCAATAGCGTCCCACCTGAATAAATTATGTCATTCGCTGGGATGGACTGATTCATGGAGGGCGGTTCACCCTCCCCAGAGAGATTACTCCTTTTACTCAGTGCCCTACAGTTCATACAGTCGCACTGACGCATTACTAGTAGCCCATGAATTTATGCCCGTGGTCTGGGGAGTAGAGACAGGGAGCCTCCTCCTTTCTGACCACTCGAATATATGAAATTGCCAGCAGAAAAAGGCCCACAGGTCTATCAAGTCTGCCCGATTGTGCAGCTCTTAAGTTTCATATTACTACAGCTGCCCAAGCCCCACCCAAAA
Organism: Neoceratodus forsteri; assembly: GCA_016271365.2. NCBI lineage: Eukaryota > Metazoa > Chordata > Ceratodontiformes > Ceratodontidae > Neoceratodus > Neoceratodus forsteri. Next base: position 694,423,820 of record CM028137.1, read on the forward strand.
CCCTCCCTTCCTCCCCTTTCCTGGTCTTTCCTCACTTTGTGTTCTTGTCTGTACTAATCCTGCCCTTGACTCTATCCCAACCCCGCTTAAAGCTATCCATTGTCCTCAGTTCGATTAACTCTTCCAGCAGTGTGTTCCATCTCACCACCACTCTCTCTCTCTGTAAAGTAGTGCCTCCTCATCTCCCTCCTGAACCTTCCCCCTTCCAACTTCAGACTGGGCCCCCTAGTGACCCATCCCCCCTTTAAGCGGAACAATCCCCCCTCTTTGACTTTGTTTATGTCTTTCAAGTACTTAAAGGTCTCTATCATGTCCCCTCTTTCCCTTCTCTCTTCCAGCGAATACATGTTGAGCTCCCTCAATCTTTCCTCATACGGCAACTCCCCCAGTCCCATGATTATTTTCACAGCTCTGCACTACACCCCATCCAGTAATCTCACATCCTTTTTGAGGTATGGGCACCAGTACTCCAAGTGTGGACTCACCAGTGATCTGTACAAGGGCAGGATGATCTCCTCCTTTCTAGAAGTGATCCCTCTGGCAATGCACCCCAGCACTCTATTTGTCCTTGCTGCTGCCCTCCTACACTGTGCTGATACCTTCACGTCCCCTGTGACTATTACCTCGAGGTCCCTTTCCTCCTCTGAAGCTGTTACCTGCACTCCCCCCAGCCAGTAGCTGGTCCTGGGATTTCTTGCTCTGAGGTGCATGACCTTGCACTTCTTAGCATTAAACCCCAACTGCCACTCCCTAGACCAGTGTTTGAGTTTAGCTAGATCCTCCCCAAGTGCCTGCCTCCCTTCATCATTGTCCACCTCTGCATAAATCTTAGTGTCATCTGCGAACAGGCTGATCCTTCCTCATTATCCATTTTTGCACAAATCTTAGTGTCATCTGCTAACAGGCTGATCTTACTCTTTAGCCCTGCAATGTCTCCAATGAAATCATTGAACAAAACAGGGCCCAGCACTGAACCCTGTGGTACCCCACTTGTTACTGACCTTGGCTTGGATGTCTCCCACCTTACAACTATCATCTGTTGTCTACCCTGCAACCAGCTCTCAACCAACCCCCACCAGTTTCTCCCCCACCCTATGTCCCTCAGCTTGCTCATTACTCTCCCGTGGGGCACCGAGTAGAAAGCCTTGCTAAAGTCCAGGTACAGAACATCCACAGTGTGGCCTTTGTCAACCGTCCTAGTGACCCAGTCGAAGAAGTTGATCAGGTTAGTTTGGCATGATCCTCCCAAGACAAACCCATGCTGTCTCTCATCCTGTAGACCATTGCTACTGAGAAAGGTTATCAACCTGTCCTTTAGAATGGTCTCCATCAACTTCCCCACTATAGAAGTCAACCTTACCGGTCTGTAGTTGCCCGGTTGGTCCTTGGGTCCACTCTTGTGAAGGGGCACCACGTGAGCCATCCTTCAGTCCCTGGGTACCTTCCCCGTCTCCAAGGAGGTGCTGAAGAGATCTGTCAGAAGGCCTGCCAACACCTCCACCAGTTCCTTCAGGAACCTTGGGTGTACACCATCTGGCCCTGGTGCCTTGTCCATCTGCAAGGCTTTAAGGCCCTTCAGAACTCCATCCTCTTGGATGACCCCATCTCTGTTATCTCTGACCCCCTTCACCCTTGCCTCCTTTCTCCTGTGGTATTGAGCCATCCCTTTCTTTTGTGAACACCGAGCAGTACTCATTGTGTGCCTCTGCCTGTTCTTCCCCTTGTTCCGCCCATCCCCCATCACTCTTGATTCTAACAGTGTCATCTCTACAACTCCTCTTCTCCCTTATGTATTTAAAGAACCTCTTTTCCCCCTCTCTGATCCCCTGAGCCAACTTCAGCTCCTTTGCTGCCTTGGCTGCCCTGACTGACCTGGTCACCTCCCGAGATGCCTTTGTGAGCACATCTCTATCCTCCTCACACCCCGATTTTTTGAACTTAATGAAAGTCAGTCTTTTTTCCCTCACCTTCCCCTCCACTTCCTTGCAGAGCCAACTAGGTTTTTTGGACCTGGACTGCTTACTCTGAGATTTAGCACACGTGTTCATGGCCTCATTCAGTCCCTTCCTAATGACTGCCCACTTCTGTTCAGCATCCATCACTGGGTTAATTTTAGCCAAATACCCCTCTAGGATGCTGCCCATTCTGGCAAAATCTGCCTTCCTGAAGTCCAACACTCTTGTCCTGGTCTTAACGGACTCCCTTCCTGTGTTGAGGAGGAACCACACTGAGCGGTGGTCGCTTCCTGCTAGAGTCCTGTACTACCACATCCTGGACTTGATCACCATTTGTTAGCACCAAATCCAGTATGTTCCACTCTCTAGTAGGTCCCATCACCCCTTGCACTAGGTGAGCTGTCTTGGATAGTCTCTAGCAGCACCTGTTCCCTGATATGTGTGTTGTAGTTACTGTCTGCCAGTCAACTCCAGGTAGGTTGAAGTCTCTCACTATAACTGTATTTCCCTTGCCACTGACCTTCCTGATTTCCTCCCCAGCTCCCTATCCACTTCCTCGCTCTGCGAGGGTGGCCTGTACACCACCCCCATCCTGAGCTTCTTACCGTTAGGCTTTGAAGCACTACCCATATGGCTTCTGGCTTCCCTTCCTCCCTGGTACAGAGTATCCCCTCCCTGACATAAACAGCCACCCCTCCAGCCCTTCCCTCCTCCTGGTCCCTACAGAACATACAAATATACAAAATGCCAGCAGAAACAGGCCTCATGGTCTATTGAGTCTACTCGATTGTGCAGCTAGCACCTCAACTTGCAGCTGTCCCACCCTCCCTCCCTCCTCATAACCCCCACCTCACTCTGTCCCACCTCTCTTAAATCCTCCCACCGTCTACATTATACCACCTCCTCGTGCAGAATGTTCCACTTGTCTACCACCCTTTCCATGAAAGAGTGTCTCCTGATTTCCCTCCTGTATCTTCCCCCCTCAGTCTCAGCCAATAACCTCTCGTGTCCCTCCCCTTCTGATCTGAAGAATCCCTTCTGTATTAATCCTGTTATTACCTTTTAGGTACTTGAAGGTTTTGATTATATCCACCCATCCCTCCTCTCTTGCAGGGAATACATTTGCAGCTCTCCCACCCTCTTCTCGTAGAATTTTCCCTCAAGTCCCTTAATCATCTCTGTTGCCCTATGTTGCACCCCCTCCAGCAATCTGATGTCCCTCTTCAGGAATGGATGCCAGTACTCCATGCAGTATTCCAGGTGTGGCCTGATCAGTGACCTGTACAGGAGTAGGATCACTTCCCTATGCCCAGAGGAGATTCCCCTCGGTATGCACCCCAGCATCTTGTTTGCCTTTGCAGCCGCCTTCCCCACACTGAGCCAAGTGGTTCATAACTCCCGTTATTAGTACCCCAGAGCATTTTCCTCCACTGTGCTTTCCAACTGTATCCATCCCAACTGATATTTCTTCCCCTGGTTCTTTGCTCTGAAGTGCAGTACCTTGCACTTCTTGGCATTGAACCCCAACTGCCAACCACATTGTAACTGCATTTTGACCTCTGTACTATGTGTAATGTCTTCTCTTTTTCATTTGCCAGGCTATATACTGTAACCCTTTACAAGCTATGAAGCGTTCGGTATAATGTTATTCCCTAGTAAATGTAACATGATAACCGTCTACTAGTTATGTGCATATGGTTTTGATATAAATATATGTTTTAGACTTAGGAAACAGGCCAAGCAGCAAAGCATCATGGAACATGGGATTTGAACAGAGAGAAAATAAGGGTCTGCCCTCTCCTTGACCCAGTGGATAAACTAATTAAGAGCTTCCTTTTGACACCTACCTGGCAGTGCCTGTGTTAGCTGATATAACAGGTTGTAAAACCAGCCACTGCTTTGAACCTAGGAAACCCGTTACAAAATATTGCATTTTACAACATCAGGAGGGAAGCCAGTTCTGTTGGATATCTGTGACAATTCACATATCTAAGAGAAGTGTCTTTCAGGATGTTCTGAAGATCAAAGAGGTAATTTTGACTTGTCATAAAGCATGCTGCACACTAATTAGGAAGAAATTTTATTTTTTTTTTAAGTGGAATGTTTAGCAGTATGCAGATGCATGTGACTAATTCAGCATGCAGAAATGACAGTGACCTCATAGCCAGCATCACCACAGTGCTGTGACCTCACAAGCTGTGTTGTACACTCCCCCCCCCCCCGATATTTGTCAAGTTGCTGAGGGAACATGGCATACTTGTGTTTGGACTTTCAAGAGATACTTGTGTTCTGGACTCTTAAGAGGTGCTTTTGTCAAGACAGGTAAACCTCAACTGAAAACTGAGTTAGAACTAGTTAATTCAGTAAAAAAGGCATTTTGTTTTGTAAGTTACATTTCTTTTTTTTTTGACTGTACCATTAATGCTATATGTTCTGTGTTTTGTATTTTATTTACTAATTTTAATTTTAGTAAACTTTGTTTTCCTTAAAATCCTGCCTGAGACATTTTATCATTTTGAGTGTATATGCTGGGACAGTGTTGATAATTCTGACATAACTGTTAAAGTGCTTACAGTGTGTCACCATATGCAACAAGGTAAGGAAATACCTAGATCTCAACTGAGTCAGAAGGGAGATTGTGAACCAGGTTGTGTGCCCACTGGGTTAAGTTTTGCACTGCTTTCCCCGAAGAGGGTGTGATATCTGGACCTGTTACCTGGGCATGCTAGCAAAAAAGGGTTCATATTTGACCCCAGGACTCGAGACTGGTAGTTGCTTGGACCCAAAAGCGACATGAGGGTTTCCCTGTTTGTCTCCTGTTCACATAATGCACTTTGAGGTTGGGCAGTGTGGGAGCAGAGGGCCTGACCCCCGGAGTGCGTTTGTGATAGTAAGGTCTAAACTACTGTGACGGTGGTCCGGTATGGGATGAAGTGACTTTACTACCAGTACTGTCCATGTGTTTCTTGTATAGGATGTTGCTCACAAGCAATTATCCTCTGTTGTAATAAATCTCAAATGTTTAATAAAAATCATTATGGGAAGAAAAAAAAAGAAGAAGAAAAAAATCCAGGAAAGAGAGAAACTCCACGCAAGGTCCAACTCAGCCAGAGAAGGAAAATGTTCATAAAGAGCAACCCAAAACACTTCAGTGTAATTCCTTCCAGTGGTTTTGAATCCCGTTACACCCAGTCAAACGACCCAGCCACTGATAGCCAGAAAGCCAAATTCAAGTGTAAATTTTACCATCTTGACAGCTGAGGCATTGTTAATGCCTGCAGGTAAATTGCAATCCTCTTTCCAGTGCTTATAATTGCAATGCAAATAATGGCCAAAATGAAAATACCTTAATTGTTAGAAGCTGGGTAGAAAATACTGAACCCCCTCCTGGATCAGGTCACAGTAAATAACATTTGCAAGTTGCTAAATAACACTGAAGGTAGTAACGCAGAGTTGGGGAAAATAATTAATGAAATCGAAATTGTCAATCTGCTGTTTCCGTCAGTAAAATCAGTCTCTCTGCCCCAAATAAAGTGGATCATACTGTGGTAAAGGCGGGGGTTAAAGGGATGTGGGTATGGAACAACAGAAACAGAGTGAAACAACCCCTTTGAGAGCAATTAAGGACTACGGGGCTAAACGTGTTGCCACTAACTCTGCAAAGGTAGAGTTTAGAAATTTAACACCGGTGGATACTGAATGGGCTAGTTCACAGAAGGTATAAATACTAACTCTGCAAAGGAAGAGATTAAATATCAGTGGCTACTGAACGGGCTAGTTCACAGAATGCACAAATATTTCTATGACTAGAACCATTGCTGTTGAGATCCCTACGGCACCAAGTAACTTGAGCTTTAACTGGGGGGGGGGTGGGGGGTAAACTCTCAGGAAAACAGCGGCCCTGACATTAACTTTCCTCCACAGTACGACTTGTTCTAATCTGGTGAATCTGGTCCAAAGGATGAAAATTCAGAATCTTCTAAGATGCTGCCATGGGCAAAGAAGCTTCTAAAAGAAATTGTTAAAATTAATAAAATGTCTGAGGTCAAGGTGCTGGTTTGTGATTTGGACCTATCATAATTTACCCTGATGAGAGCCTGGTAGATGAGGCTTGTGTAACTGATTAGAAGTGGAATTTCAAAACGCTTTGTATTTATTTTTCAGCACAATAAAGCCTTTATGACACAAAAAACCTGTCTTCAGCACCTAGCCTGGAACAAAAAGTTGATCAACTCCAGAACTCCTTAAATTCCTTGGCTGTTGAAAATAAGGAAATTTGAGCTGAGCTACAGCAAGTGCAACAGTGAATATCTAATCTCGAAGGTTAGCAGAACCCACTGATGAGGCAAATAAAACATCTAGAAAATCTTCACTAGGAAATACAAGAAAAATGACTGGATTTTGAATCCCAGGCACTAAGGGAAAATGTTTCCATAATCGGTGTCTTAGAATCATGGAATAATGATGCTGGGTTATGATAAGGCAGCAGTGGCAGCATATCGGGACACTAATACCAATAATATGCAGATCGTACTACACAGGATTCATCGGTCACTCAAAGCCAAGCAGAAGGTAGTGCATGATACAGACCAATAACTGTGAAGTTCATGCGCTCAGATGATAAAGACAGATTAATGTCTCAGATTTATCAGAAAAAAATTATCCTACTTATGGGAGCTTCCATCTCCATTTATAACGACATACCACCAGATATCATTAGCAAAAGAAAGAAATTTGACTTTATCAGGAATAAACTTTGGGAAAAGGGTACTAAATCCTCCCATGATGTTTCCAGCCAAGTTTCAAGTGATACTGGAAGGGGTAAAGGCTTATGTATACATCCTATTTTGAAGCAATGAAAGATCTCAAAATCTGACTTCCTGATCTTTTTATTTGTTTATTTCCTTCTTCTGCATTGAAATAAAAGAATTTAGAGGTTATTAATTGCAAAAAATACTACAGTTAGTTTATTCTTAAAGGTGTTAGCCCAAGCGGGGAAGGGAGAATGGGAAATACATTACGGTGGCAGTTCAACAGAATTTTACTGTGAAAAGTACAGGTACTTACCAGTAACAGTAGATCTTTGAGGGACTGATCTTTGAGGGACTCTCTGCCAGTGTCCACGCCTATGGTCAGTAGATGCCATCGGCATTGTACCTATCCGGAACCATTTGCTTAGCAGGTCACCCACAATAATGCCCATCATTGGTGCCTATATAACATGGGGTGACCCCAAACCTCATTTCTTCTTGTCCGCCAGAGACAAGGAAATGACGTTGTGCCAGACCAATGGACGGCAAAGACAAGCACACCAAAGCCACAAAAGGGAGAGATGATTACCAGCGTAGAAACCCAATACAGGTTCCAAAAACCAATACCAGACCCCACCAAATCAAGGAGGAAAGCAGCAGGGTGCACCATGGCTCACTGGAGGAGATTCCCTCGAAGCTCTATTGTTACTGGTAAGTAAGTGTTCCATCTTCTTCGGGGAGATCTCTCTCCAGCAAGCCTCACCTATGGAATGATTTCCAAGCAGTAACACAGATAATTGGGGGGGGGGGGGCATAGGAAGGCATACATGCCAACTAACACACAGGTCAATCCCCCACAGCTCAGTAAGAAGGGGAGCTACACTAGGTCAACCCCAATAGATTATATGGGCACGGGAGCAAGACACCTGGAATCCCCAGTCAATGATGCAAGAAAAGCATCAATGGCAGATACACACTATGGCTGGTCTGTGGACACAGAGACTGAATATAAACAAGAGAAATGAGACAAAAAATTCAGAGCACTTACAACCGGAAAAAAAACTATAAAGCACTGGCTCGTGCAAAGGCTTTTATTAAACTGGTGTCTCAGATACAAACAGCTGCAAACAAGTCAAAAAAAAACAAAAAAAACAGCTAGCCTCAGTGAGGCTTGCTGTTTTTTTAACTTGCTTTCACCTGTTTGTACCTTGAGGCTTCCAGTTTAATAAAAAAGCCTTTGCACGAGCCAGTGCTTTTAGTTTTTTTTTTCCCCAGTTGTGAGTGCTCTGAATTTTTTGTCATATGTCCCATTAGAGTTTTTTCAGTAGCACCAGATCCCTGTGGAGCGAGATGTTTTCTGGAAATTCTCATGAACAAGGGAAACCACTGCGGCCAGGCTCTCCGAACAAACCACAGCACTGATGAGAAATCCGATGACAAAGAATGCGGCAGAGGTAAAGCCGGGTGATGACCAAACAAGAAACACTGAACAACGCAAAGTCACACAACTGAGACCAAGAAAGCCAAAAACCCCAGGATCATGGGGGGCATGGCCAGAGGCTAGAGACCAAGGACAATGGCTTGAAGGATGTGCGGAATAGCCAAAAACCACAGCTGACAGGAAAACCGATGACTGCACCCTGGGAAACAGCCATGTAAAAGGCTTAGGGGACGTCAGATGATGACCATCATGAAGAGGATGCCAACAAATGGTGACACAGCTGCAGGGAACCATAAGCCCCGTGGGGCCAGGCAATTAAGCCAGGAACCAACTATGGTCAAACCGCAGCAGAAAGCCAAGACAACATGCAAACAGCCCTACACAAAGCAGAGATCAGGCACAAAGTGGGCAGACCAATAAGGCAAAGCCTGGTGATGGCCAGTCAAAAATGGAAACACCGTAAATGTAACACTGACCCAGTCAGTGAACACATCAATGGCACAAGTTCAAGAAGCGAAGCCAGAGGGAACCACCGGCCCCGCGTAAATTCAGGCCAGACAGCAAGGCTAAGAATCAACTGAGGTGTCTTGAAGTAAGGCCAAACTGGTCACAAAGCCAAGTTGAAGGCAAAGCCAATAACAGAAAAATGAAGACACAGCCATGCACAAAGCAGTGGACTGTACATGGCGTGGGTATGATGATGAGGCAAAGCCAGGCAATGAACACCAGACAGGAAGAGCACTGAACAATGGCGAACCCCAAGCAAACAGTGAAAATAATGATGAGGCAAGAACAAACACTGATGAGGTTGAAGGGAGCCATAGGCCCCACAGAACCAGGGGGCTGGACAGGAAGCCAGGAACCAACTGTGGCACCCCAGAGGATGGCTGGACTGAGCATAAGGCCAAGTCAAAGGCAGAGCCAATAACAGAAACATGCACAAGGCAGAACACTGGACACAAAGCGGCAGGGTTTTAAATAAGCTGTGAAAACTGATTTGCAGTTTTGCGCGTTAAAGTGCTAATCAGCTGCAAAAAAGCATAGATAGCACTTGCCTCAACTTAATTAGCAAAATGAAAAATGGTACAAAATGTATAAACATACAATTAAAAAAAATATATTTTAACCTGAATAAAATCCTTATTAAAATTAGCTTGGTCTTCGCTTCATTTGTTTGATACCCCCAACACACACACTCACACATATCTACACTCACTGATGGCAGCCCTAATGCCATCTATGCAAACCTCCCCCACCTCACCCACTCATGTCCTCTGCCCTTTAAACCTTTTGTCACTGAAATATGAGGGACACTGGCCATCAGATTGAGGGACATGTCCTCAAACATAAAGGTACAGGCTCAGAACAGTGTGGTCTCTCATTTTTACCCCTCAAAACTGCCCTGTCTGACCGTGCCTCATGAAGAAGATGCTGCCCACTCAGAGCATTTGCTGCAAACTCAGACTAAAAGCCAGTCCTAATATTCTAAGATGCTAAGTCAAAAATACACACAGTTTCCACAGTGTTAACTTGTATCTCCATGTCTGAAGATATGTCCCTTGTTATGTGGCTTAGTGTCCCCCGTTGTCCCTCATTTTGACTAGAGTGTGACCCTCATTTCAGTGCTCAAATGAAGTAAAATACCATTTTGTCACAGAATTTCTGGACTACTACTTTTTGCAAATGAGGGAAGAGCTACTGAATTTCTGTAAGAAGATCCAGAAAAGAGCTTCACCACTGATCTTTATCCTGATACATATTGGGGAGAACCTGATCTGATCATGGACAGCTGGTAGCTCAAGGCCTTGGGGTAGAGAGAGTCGAACTAGACATCAAACTTCGGCTCCAGCCAAGGAATAACAAAGGGCAGCACACAGAAAGAGTCAACTCGTGGATGGGAACCTCAGTGCAGCAGCACGAGACGCCATGGTAACAAACTTTCTATAAACGGACTTCCAATGCTGCACTATTACTTGCAAATTTGTTCTTTTTATTCTCTGCAGTGGTTCCAACTCCAGACCAGCTCACAGGCCCAATGCGTGGGGTGTACACAGTCTACTTGGGGCTCAGCGCAGCACACAGACACGACTGCTCATCGACGGCAATTAAACTTTTTTTTTTTTTTTTTGAAATTTCTATTTTTTTCCCCCTCCTACTTTCCTCAGAGCTGCCTTATCGGGAGATGCCAATTAAGCCTGTCCCTGCCTAGTGCCTTACGTGACAACCCCCGGTCCCTCCATCCTGCCTTGGAACCCCCCTGGGTGGGGTCAGAGTAGGGGCCAACCCCTGAATCTTGTGGTTCTTGTCAGGGTATGGGACTGCAGGCAGGCACTGGCACAACGGAACCTGGCTCAGCGGTCCATCTTTCCAGCTCTAGAGGGTTTCTTTCCCTTTTCTGTGGGACGCTGCATGCCCATATGTCAAGGCGCGCATGCCGACCTCTGCAACGTCCCTCCCCCTCCTTCCATGAAGGAGCTGCCCCTGGAGCTGACAGGTCCCAGACCTACGCCTGTGACCAATCATGCCCCAGTGGCTCCAGGTTGCTGTCGCACTACCAGCCTCCAGGGGGTCACTGCTTGCCGGACTGTACAGCCCTCCCACCCCCCGGAGAAGGCGAGCTGTCGTCGGACGCTCAGCCTATCTCTGGCGCCCAAAATCATTCCCGGAACCTGGGCTTGGCGTGAGCGACGTGGTGGCGCTCCAGTGCCTCAACCCTCAGCGCCACCGGGCCAGCAACAACAATGAAACTTGAATCGACAAGAACCTCCTTCTAGCACCTCCTTCCCTATCACATTTAAACCTTTCTTTTACAGCTCTACACATAACCACACGGAGAGGGGGTGCATTAATTCAGCTGCGGCTTTCACCAAACCCAAGTTCGACTATGCCAGGCCCCGACCAATCCAGCTGAGCCAAGTTTATTTTTTCCAGTGTCACTGACCACAACAGAATAAAATAATTTTGCTCCCTTAACTGCCTTAATAATAGCTTCTCTGCCATCACAGTGAGGTAGATATACCCACCTTTAGTTTTGATGTTTATCGTCTTCTTGCTGTTGAATTCAGGGAGCTCTTCCAGTACTCTCACTCACTGCGCTTTACTGACTTAGTCATGTCCTATCTCATGTAGCCACTTTCCACATGGAACGCGGAATCAGGCAGCCAGTAACTTTGGAGGTGGGCAGAACTAACTGCCATTTTTGCATATATTACAGTACTGCACTGAAATTGTCCCTCAAAAGGTGGAAAAAGTGAGAAAACATGGGGGAAAAAAATGGATCGCACTTTTATGCGATCCATTCCATGTTTTGACTCGCACGACTAGCCATTTTGCATCGCAAAATGTGATGCAATACTGGCTATTTAAAACCCTGAAGCAGGAATGTTGAGGAGTCAGAGCCAAGCAACAACCAGCACAAAGGGGAATGCCAAAAAAACAGCGACTGCAGCCCAAACAGCAAAGCCGGTGCTGAGGCAAAGCCAGGCGACTGAACTGAAAGGAGCCACGAGCGCTGGGTAACAAGGGCTGGCCTATCAAGCCAGAAACTGACCATGGTGTCCAAAGCTGGTCAAACAGCTGTAATGGCCATATATTTGGCAAGCACTTACCACCTCATTGCAGCAATGCAGTCACCAGAGACCTATACCAAAAAGGGTGGGACAACAAGCCAGCAGCAGGAACTCGGACAGTAGCAGGAGACTAGCAGGGATCCATGGAAAGGGAAGATCATCAATAGTCAACATCCAGTAGCAACAAGACAGCAGGCAGCATTGGCAGCACCAGAAACAAGGCCCATGAGGGAAGTAGAAGAACAAACTCACATTGCCGAAAACAGGAGATGAAGGCCAGTGAAGTACACAGCAAGGAGGGAGTTCTTCAGTCTGTGAAGTTGACAGCGAAAAAGGAAAGAACTGAGGATGTTTGGGGCCACCCACACTATACAGGTGCAGACGATGTGCACTGTCTTGGGTGGCCTGCTAGGCATTAGTTTCCAGACAGACACCATCGGTGTCGGACCTATGTTCTATAGGTGTAGCTCACTGGAAGGAAGATATCCCCAAAGAAGGCTCAAAGGCTTTTCTCTGAAGTAGTTCTTTTTTTCCCCCTCAGTAAAGCAAAGGATCCTTTAGGGATATTAGAGGTGAGAGATCTCTGTGATGGCTGGTTGAGGGAATTAAGGATATATGATCTAGCAGAGGCTTACAGTCTGATTTTCAAAATGTTTATAAATGTCAGTTGGTAACTGGGTTTTTGTTGGTTTACTTAGCTTGTCTAAACTTCTCCATAAAAAGATCACAAATTCTTGAATACTTAAATAAAAGAAGATGTTATAGCTCTACAAGAGACTCATCTTGACACTAAAGAATCACTAAAAATAAAAAGAGACTTGGTTTCAGAATCTTACTTTTCAGTGGGGACTAAGAAAAGTTCAGAGTTAGCTCTACTGGGTTGAAAGAATATCTTGTAATAAAATGTAAAATCAATGATTACCCACTTACAGTTGGATCTATATATGCCCCTTGGCCTCTTCAATAGATATGAAGAATTCCTTTAAAAAAATAACAGATATTCGAAATCAAAGCCGAACATATTCTCCACATAGGGAGATTATAATGCTCTGTTAGACCCCCTCATGGACAAAAAGTCCACAGTTTCAAACAACAACAAAAACATTTCTAGAACATTAAAAACATTTCTATAATAGCATAAGTTAATAACTCCTTGGAGAACTCATGATCAATTTTAAAAGAATACATCCTCTTAGTGCTCCAGATAAGGTGAATAATGACCTATTTTATGCACCCAATTTTAATAAATACTCTTCAGAATTTTTTTAATGAGTGCCAGTGCTCATTCCAATACCAGGAAATGCTCCATACCAAATGAATAGCACTTCATAACACCACTGCACATTCAAAAGTAACATTTATTTAGATTAAAAGCACACTCAAAAGTAACATTTATTTAGATTAAAAGTACTTGTACACATCCAGATTTTGTTTTACTCACCATATTTCAAAAATGGTGAGTAAATTATCCTTACCTGCCAGTATTATCTGAAGCACTGCTACCACTGTGACAAAAAGATGAATTTTTTCCTGTACTGACTACATTTTTATTTCAAAATGTTTATTTAACAAAGTGTGCCAATCCTCCATTTGATCTAGATTATTATCACAGCATGCCATCGTGGAATTTAATTTAATACCATTTAATAATAACAATACGACCCATAGCTGGTCCTTTAACAATGATTTGCTCAAATACTTTTACAAAAAAAGTGTCAAGCCATAGAAGAATTTTGGTTTTACAACTATTCAGGTCAATCCACAATATTATCATTATGGGAGCACAGTCTTGCCTTAGCAGTGAGTAGTTAGGAATGGAGACCAAGTGGTCGGTGATAGTGCTCTTTAGCCAAGTTTCTGAGATGATTAGAATGTCTGGTTTTAGAGTACACACCATGGTATGAATCTGGTCTACTTTTTGCAATAAGCTGCGGGTGTTAAGATATAGAATCTTTAAGCCCTTTGGGAGGACTGAGAGAAGAGAGTGGGGGGAGGTAGTAGAGGAAGCACCAGTGGAGCAAGGGGCAATAGGGCATAGGTTGGGGTGGATATCCCCAGCGGAGAGCAAGAGGAGGGCAAACATGAGAAAGTGAAGTTTAGAGGATTTTGAAGGGGCTGGCGAGGAGATTGGGAGTTTTGAGGAGAAGGGAGTGGATGACTGAGGAAAAAGAAGGTGGAGAACTGCAATGAAAGTGGACACCGTTATCAAAGCCGCATGAGGGATAGTGGTAGAGTGAGACCATATTTCAAATGGCAGGGAGGGAGGGTGTGATAGCATGGATTTGGGTAGGGGACTGGAGATAGTAACTGATGGAGTTGGGAGAGTTATTAGGAATAGGTGAGTAGAGAACAAGTGGAGGTGGTAAATTTTTATTTTTATTTATTTATGACTTTGATAACCGGGTAAGTGCACTGATCCCAGGGACCGTTTTCAGGCACGACTCTGGCCATAACACATGGCGCAGGGTGATAGTGGAGTACAAGGTAACAGTAATACAGAAGAAACAGATTTGATACAAGCAACAATAGCAGACACAATATACAGTTTTGATGCATAGGTCCATTTGAGAACAGTGAATACAAGGTTTCAATATCAGACATGAGAAGACTTGGTACAAACAAACAAATCATAAGCACAGTGTACAATGTGAGACTGCATCGTCCAGTGAGCAAGTAATGCACAGAATACTCAGTAAAAAAAATGTATATACAATACGTACAGGCAAGGAAGTCAAATATTACTGTGAAAAATGCAATATAACAGTTGCAGGCAAGAGAGTTGACTAGTGTGGGTAACCCCTGGGCTGGGGAGTTGACCAGTGTGGGTTGGTGTGAGACCCCCGGAAGCATCAGCAGGATGAGTTTTCCAGGAACCAGACTTTAAGGTGGGACTTGAAACTGGAGTGTGTGTCAATGGAACGGAGTTTAGCCAGTAGTTTGTTCCACTGCAAGGGGGCAGCTGCAGACCAAGCTCTGCTACCCATGTTGGTGGATGGCCTAGGAACAGCTAGAGGGGGAGTACCATTTGAGCAGAGGTTGCGGAGGAGTGTTCGGGTTTTCAGAAGGGCAGTTAGGGGGGATTCTGGAGCCGTGCGGATGACATTGTCCACCATGCAGCAGAGGGCTAGATCAAAGCGACCTTGCAGCGATAGCCATCCAAGGGTATTATAGAGGATACAGTGGTGGGTGGAGAACGGGACCAATAAAGCAAAGCAGCAGGCACTGTTGTAGGCAGCAGAGATGAGTTTAGTCATAGCAGTAGCTGAGATCCTGGCATAAATAGGGAAGCAGTAGTCAAGAATAGGGAGAAGATTACCCTGGACAATGGCTAGTCTAGCTTCAGGGGTAAGGTATTGCCTGAATCTACAGGCGGCACCTAACTTCTGATGGTACCTTCTGACAAGGGAATTTGCATGCTCAGTGAGGGTGAGGGAGGGGTCGAGCAGTACTCCTAAGTATTTGTAGGTGTTGACGTCCTCCAGGGCTGTCCCATCTGGGGTGAGAATGCGTAAGGGGGCGTGGCTTTTAGTTTTGGCCAGGAAGGGCTTAGATCCAAACAGCATGGATTTAATGTTTTTGGCACTGACTGAGAGGACTTTTTTTGAGAACCAGCTGTGGGCTGCAGCATAGTTGTGTGAGAGAACTGAGGAAATTGCGGCCGTGGATTTGTCACTGTGGAAGAGGACAAGGTCCATCGGCATACAGGAGAGAGTTACAGTTGAGGCAGTCGAAGGGAAGTGCATTAACGAATAAGGAGAAAAGGAGGGGACCCAGGATTGAGCCTTGAGGGACCCCCACAGAGACAGGCAGGGTGGAGGAGCAGGTTTGACCATTACACACGAATTGTGAGCGATCAGTAAGGTAGCTAGTGAACCAGCTTATGACTTTCTGAGAACAACCAAGGAGGCTAAGCTTGGAGGTAAGGAGAGCAAGGTTAACCATGTCAAAAGCCTTTGAGAGGTCGATGAAGACAGCCCTGGTGGCTTTACCATTATCCATGTTAGAGAGGATGTGGTCGGTCCGTAGAGTGAGGGCAGTGGCGGTGGACTGATTCTTGTGGCTCATGCTGTTGGTTGCATGAGAGGAATTGTGTTTGCTTATGCTCAGTGAGCTGATTGTAGACTGCTCTCTCGAGTAGTTTACTGAGATGAGGGAGGATGGATATTGGACTGTAATTGTCGGAGGATTTGGGGTCACCGGATTTAAGAATGGGGATAACCTTAGCTATCTTCCATGGGTCAGGCACGGAGGAGGTGGAAAGGGCAAGGTTATAGATGAAGGTGAGTGGCTTGGCAATCGCCAAAGAGATCAGCTTAAGAAAGACTGGAAATAGGCCATCAGATCCGGAGGAGCTGTGGTTAGGTAGATGTTTAAGTAGCTTCACTGTATCATGGATGGAGAGGGCTTTAAAATAGAATGGGGTATTTGTAGGTGAGTGGCAGAGCTGGAGGAGGATGGCAGTGCGTCAGATATTAGGGCTGGGCTTTGAGGTTGAGCAGTTGGCAGCTTATTTAGGTACATGGATAAGTTGGTGAACTTACAGTTGAAGACACTGGCCACATCGTGAGGGTCGGTCAGCAGCCCATGCTGGGAGTTGAGATGTGGTGCAGCGTAGCTGGAGCGGGGGTTTAGGAGGGAGCTGATTGAGTCCCAGAATTTTCTAGGGTCTCCAAGGTTGGCCTTTTGCAGGTTGCGGAAGTGGGTCTGTTTCAAAAATTTGGCTTGTTGTTTACATTTGTTCCTCATGTGCCTGTAAGCATCCCAGAGGGCAGGAGAGGGGGTTGCTTTGAAAGTGGACCACGCGTGGTCTCTGGCCTTCATAAGGGTTAGGAGGTCTTTAGAGAACCAGCACGAGCACCCGCCTCAGACCCATCTGGTAGTGACAGGGAAATAGCGGTCCTGGAGTGTTAGTAGAGTCTGGGTAAAGGTGGAAACTGCCATGGCTACACTGGAAGGGGGAAAAATGCGTGGACCAGTCAAAGGACTGGGCCTCCTCGAGGAGATTTGTGGAGACTGGGCAGCTGAAATTTCTTACAGATAGGTGTTTGGGTGGGGGGCGCTTTAGTTTGGAAGATCAGAGGAGATAGGTCGGTGAATGATCACTTACAGAGTCAGCCATGGTGGCAGCGTGTAATGCTCGGTCCTCCCTGTTTATGAGGATCCAGTCTAGTAGAGTCTGGGTGGCTGAGTGTGGATTAAGTCTGGTGGGTAGAGTGATCACCTGCACCAGGTTGTGCTGCTTTAACAGGGATACATAGTCAGGCTGGTGGCAGCTCAGCCAATTTAGATAAAAGTCACCGAGAAGGATAGATTCCATATGGGGAGTTAGAGAGCTCAGGCCTTGGAGGTGGCTGGTGAGTCCAATGGTTCCGTTCGCAGGGGAGTTGTAGCAGCAGCCAGGGATATGAGCAGAACAAGGGGGAGAGAGAGGAGAGTAGGGGATGCATTGTTGATAAAGGCAGTGAAATTAGTGAATAATTGATTTAGGAACAGGAAGAGGAAGAATTTCTAAGCAGGGAGTGCAGAGTAGAGGGCTGGTCAGATGTAGGGGGAGCTGTAGTTTAGTAAGGCATCTATATGAACAACAGGCAGGGATCGCTTTAAATAAATATTATGTCCCTCTACTGGCAGTACAGTATAACTTGCTAATGGGAAAATGGACACATAAAAAACAGAGGGTTACAGGAATTTCAGTTACAAAGGAGTGTCTGGCACTATAGATACAGTGTAGATACATCAACAGTTTCTACAGAATGTGAGCAATTATAACATATGTTTTTTTTAAACTGAGGACACGTTGAGACCTAAGAGGGTTATAGTGTCCCTTTAACGGTTTCTCAGTGATAATCATACTTCTTTATACTTGATTTGTATCACTCTGACTTCATATAACAAATTGTATATTTTATCATTTTGTTTTCCCTTACTTCTCATCTTAAAATAGGAATAAAAATCAATACAATATTTTGGGGAAAAAAAGATTGTTCTCACTAGCCTGACGGTAAATCAGATCTGAAAATCATGGCCCAGTGACGCTGAGGGTTGAGGCGCTGGACGCCACACCTTGTGGCACACCAGCGACCCGGGTTCAGGAGTGGACCCAGGCCGTCGGGGGTCAGCAGGGGAGAGAGGAAGGACTGAGCGCCCCATGATAGCTCTCCTTCCTCTGGGGTGGGAAAGGGGATCACACTGCTCTGCAGTGGCAACTGGCGGAGGCCAGGGGCACTGCTGGTAGCCTGCGCAGTTGAGGGTTGGAGCGCAGTGGCACATAGTGCGCTGACACCACTGCATGTCCGGCTCCAAGGAAGAAAAATAGTGGAAAAATTGTGGGGTGGTCATGGCAGCTGATGGCCGTGCGCTGCACCTCCAGACAAAAGAGGTGTGTCCCCCAGGTATCAGGATCCAGGTCCCCCGAGGAGGCGGGGGGGGGACTCTGCGTGCCGGCCTGCATGGAGGAGAGCGTGTCGCTGGCCAGAACAGGTCTGGGGGTGCGGGTGTTGGTGGCTGGACGACTCGCTGCCCACTCTACAGATGGAGAAAGAGTGTTGTGATAAAAAAAAAGACCTGAAAATCGGCAGCTATTATTCTCATTTGTAAATGACCACCAATTTTCGGGTCTTTTCAAAACAGCCAACTAGACTGCCCAACTGGTTCTTAGTGTACATTTGGAATGGGTATTGTTCGCATCATGTTTTTGTTTGCAATTGAAGTTTTTATGGGTACACATAATAGGAAAGCCAGGTGAGGAGCACTTTGTTGAACCCCTGAACTGTTGCTGCAGCCACCAACCCACTAGACCATCAGGAAGTTGCAATAAAATAAAGGAGATGATGTGTGGGGAGGGCAGAAGAAATCACTCACCATAGCAATGTTGTTTCTTCTCAGTAGGGCTGCCACTTTGGGAATGCAAAAAAATGGTCCCCCACCACCACTGGGTACCACCATGGACAGACCGCATGGTGTACCTCCTGGCACTAAACTTGCGTCAATGCGACTTCTCGATCACTCTCCTCACGCTGCTGTCACAGATCAAAATGACATTGGCCCCAATAAATGTGTGTGCTTGCGTCATGGTGGCACGGTGCACAGACACAGAAGTGCATAAATGCATTCTCGGGCTTGGCAGTAGCGGTGGGGAAAAAACGGCAGATTAATCTGTTTCACCGGCAGGTCGATGGAAAACCCGGTATACCAGCTGAAAATCAGCCAGGTGGATCCCCTACTTCCAGGGTTTTATTTAACTCTAAAAATTGATTAGCGTTTTGCTCATAAAAGTTCTAAAACATTGTGAAAATGCATATCACTTGCCTCACTGTGTTTAACAAACATAACACTTCTAGAAAACCTATATAAATACTTTCTGTACAGTCAGTATTGTCCCAAGAAAAAAACTGCTAATCAGTTATTTAAAACCCTGTACTTCTCAGGGATCCACCAGTGGGCCTTACAAATGGCATTAATTCGCTGGAGTGTGCTGTCCTGGAGATAGAACTTCAGGCAACTTAAAAGAATTTAGAACACAAGTTCAGACTCTGCACTACAGTCATACTCCCCCTGCTGTTCTAACATCACATCTGTTTCTATACCCAGGAGAGCAGTGACCACTAAAACTAGCAAAACGGCTATTAAAATATTTCAAAAATGTTCTTCAAAATTTTGAAAAATCCAACCAAACTGAAGCAGATATATATAATTTAAATGATCACATTTCAACAATTGCTGAGGAACTGCAATATACAGAATAATGTATGTTCCATGATACACAACAAGCATGTGTAGCCATTGAGAGGTTGCCATGGTGACTGTTTAAACCATGAGAGCGAAGCTCGAGAGGTTTTCAGTCACCATGGCAACCTTGAGATGGCTAATCATGCTTGTTGTATATAGTGGAACATACATTGTCTTTCATAGAGTATGGTTCCCCCCACAATGAACATGAGTCTATGACATTTTTTTTTTTTTTTACTTTCTATTTATCCCTCCTATCTCCTTTTGGTGCCCACTCCTTCAGTCCACTCATTTCCACCACCCCACCTTTCTTGGGATCTGCCCCTAGAGTGCCTCCTTCTCTTACCTCCTGCACAGCAGGGTCTGTCCCTTCTCGGTAGTCTTGGATGGAACCGGAGCGGCTTTCATCTAGGGCTGCCAAGAGGTGTTTTTCCATTTTTCTCCCCTTTAATCCCCTACCCTTTTGAGACGTCCAGTGCTTGGGACGTCGTCCGGGTGGTGGTGCAGTTGATCGCACGCCTACCTCTCATGCGCGCGTCACAAAGTCTCCTCCCTCCCCTACTCCGCCGAACGGAGCCGCCCATCCCTTACTGGTGCTAGTGCTTCCACTGGTTTGAAGGATGCGGAACGCTAGTGCTCTTGGTTACCCTCTGAGGGAGGAGAGCATCCGTTGGAACACTCGATCCTCCTTCTCTCCTGCCGACTTCGCCACCCAAGTCCGGCATCAACCGGTCGCCAGCGTGAGCGAGGTGTGGCCCGTGCCTCAACCTCAGCCACCGGGTCAGCCGATATGACATTTTAAATACACTCACTTTTATTCATAGCATTCAAGGCAGATAAATAGAGCCACTATTGTATGATAACAAGAAAAATGTTACACAAACAGAGCAAACAGGGCAGCTATTAAGAGTCCTACTACGACTAAGGTGTTTAGGAAGATAAATAAACAGTTTTCTTTTCGCTTGAATTTTCCTGCTGTTTGTCTTCTTCTACATCATCATGTAGTGGCATTCATGTTGAGAACTCATGATTCCATACTACCTGAGCACGCTGTGAGAATGCATTCCAAGTTGCTGTGCTGCAGTAGCTACGTATGTAGTGCAGCACAACAACAAAATGACGTACCTACTGCAGCACGACAACGTTATTCTAGGTATGGATTTCTACCTAGAATAACGTTCTACCATACACTATATGTAATGTTCAAACAACTTAAGATATTTTCTAACCATGGGGGCTGCACTGCTTCCAACCACTTACCAGGACTTCCTCATAAAAGAAATGTAAACTTTTACTAGGACTTCTTTATTACACTTTATTGTCAAGATTCACTGAGAGCGCTTCACATTTGAATAATGAAGCTATAGTATCTGCTGCCCTCTAGTGGTTGAAGAAAGATACCGTCCGAGCAGAGAGACCATGACTACACTTAGGGTTTCAGCAGTGCTTTTTGCTGAACAGTGTTTCATGAATAATGTATGATAAATTCCCTTCAGATAATTTAAATCTGGTAATTTTAAGGCACTCAGATTAAACAATACAGTGTACATGGCTACAAATTTAATTTTAAATGTGGTGTTTCAGATGGATTATCAAATGTGTAATTCTCATATTCTGTTCCAAAAATTCGGAGCACCGCCTCAGGCTAAGTACAGTTTCTTCATACTTTCACATAAATTGCAAAAGGATTTTTTGTCAAAACCTGGTATTCAAAATAGAATACCAGCAGACCAGAAATGGTACTAAAACTCCAATTTTTGGTATTCGTGAATGCCAAATGAATGTAAAATTCGAGCCCTGCTATATTGTTTTGTCACTTCAGTACCTCTGATTTTTTTTCTTTCCCTGTTTATACTTTATGCTCATCTGCAGAGCCAACAGGTGGCTCCGGCCCTTCCCTCGAAGGGCTTTTCCTCTGGCCCCGGTCGTACCCACTCTGCAGACCCCCGACAATTCACCCATGGATTACCCCGTGCGGCAGGGCCAGGGTGAGGAGTGTCGGCATACTACCCCCTCCCAGCACAATCGAAGAATCGCAGGCAGCATCACGCGGAACGACAGGGCCATCATGGGTTCTGTCTGCTCCCGGCTTTGCCTCCATTTTCCTCCCTGAGCCCACATCCGTGCAATGGGTGGGGCGGCTGTCCCAGCCTCTGTGGCAGGAGCCTATCTCCCTGGATGTGGGCCCTCCCCATGTGTGGCTGTGTGCCTGTGCCGACACCAGTGGCTGGGTGTCAGTCTACAGAACACAGCGCTAGTCCCCCTTCCCCGAGGAAAGATAGCTGTCTAAGGATGCTCAATCCTTTCCTCCCCTGGCCGACACCTGAGCGACCCGAGTCTGTTCCCGAACCTGCATCACTGGCATAGCGCAAGGTGTGGTGTGCAGCGCCTCAACCCTCAGCGCCACTGGGCCAGCTCAGTACATCTGATTCTGATTGTGAGGCCCCATTTATTCTTGCCCCAGTTAGACTTAACTTGTCTCACTCTTCTTTGGTGCTTAGTCTCTTTTCTTCCCACTACAATGGGGATATTTCTACCAGCCCCACAGAATCTCTTTCTTGGCACAGTTTAGTTATGTTCTTTTTCCACTATTACTGTACCTTTGCCCATTATGATTAGTCCACCATTTATTGTACCTTTTGTTTAGTGTGGACCCACCTACCAACAATTGTATTTTTTTTTTTTGCACCGTTTGCTCCTTCTGTTCTATATGATTATCTTATTTATTACATCTTGGGACTGCTTGTTCCTTCCTTTGTTTATTATCATTTTTTGGAATTCTCATGGCCAGCCTGTTGGCACAGTGGTAAGGCTACTACTCGTGATGCCAGTAACCAGGATTCAGGAACATCGCATGCAATAACAACAAGGGCATACACATGCCTGTGTGCCAACATCCACGCATCCCATCCTTCCCTTGGCCATCTGACTGCACTACCACCTGATGGCAGTACTACAACGGAAGAGAAGAGCATCCTCCGACACTCAGTCCCCCCCAGCAAGCCTCTGAAAACCCAAGGTCACTGCAGAACCCAGGTTGCCAGTATCATGAGCAGTAGCCCTACCAATGTGCCGATAGGCTGGCCCCTTGACCACTGTTTTTTTTTTTTACAATTTATTTACCCCTGACAGCTCAGCAGATATAAATCACTCCATTTGCAATGGGGACCTGTGTTTTACCCATTTCCACAGCAGGGTGAACTAGAGCACTGAGAGGTAATTTAACTTACTCAAGGTCACACAGTGAGTATTTGACTGTGGTGGAGTTTGCACCTGTGATTTCCTAATTCCAGACTAGTTCTCTAACCACTAGGCCAAAAATACCCCCTTTTAGTCCAGGAATGGTCACTTCCGTTAAAAACTGCTAATAAGCAAGACGGCCTATAATAAGGCCTGTAGGCTTATCCTGGGAGCCCACCATCTAACGCATACTTGTGAGCTCTACTCCCGTATGGGGTGGCTCAACCTGGAATGTAGGGTCCAGTACCAAGTCTGCCTACTAGCCAAGACATCCACTATAGGCCTCACCACCTCAGGAATACTTGGCCTCCTCCACCCAATAACAGCAACAGGAATACTATGAGTGTGTGTAGTCAGTCACTAAAAGTTCCCCTTCTGTCAGACCTCTCAAGGTAAACGATCCTTTGAATATAGAGCCCCCCAAATGGCTAAACTCTCTTAGCACTGACCTCTTGTCCTGTACTAAGCTAGCCAATTTAAGCCGAACTTGAAGGCTCACCTGGTGGTCAACAACACTAAGTGCAACTGCAGTCTTTCACTTCTCCTGTGCCTGCTATGTTGGACCTCTCTCTCACCCGAAGCACTTTCTAACTCGCCACTTGCACTTTATTCTCCCTCTCATAACTGTTTTTCTACTCGTCCTTCCCTTATCCTACTCCTCCCCCTTTTTCCCTAACTTCTACCCTGACAAGGCTTGTTTAAGCTGCTCCTCTGCCCCCCTCTAGCCTCTCTTGCTTCCGGTAATGGTTGCTTGACGCCTATGACCACTGTATAATTTACTGGTTATTTACTGTTTTATACAAATTTCATGTATTATATGTAATTACTTTGTGCGCACCGTGATTATGTTATATAAGTTTCGTCTTTCCTTTGACGTGGAACCTCTGTAAATGAGCTTTTAGCTCAAAAATATAATCCTAGTATTTAATAAATCAAATAAATCAATAAATAGATCAAACTGCAGAAAAAGTGCTCAAATGCCTACCACTGTTACCTCAGTTTGGCAACTTGTACCACATTTATTGGAAATTCCTGAAAATGACTGGCACTACATGGGGGCCACAAAAAAAAAAAAAACAACAGGGAAGGCGCAAGCAGCCTATATTTTGGGTACTACTGCCTTACTCAATATTCCTCTTTTTACATAGCCCAGCATAAAATTAGCCTTGCTTACTAAAGCCACACACTGCTAGGAATACTTCAGCTTCTTATCTATTATCACAAACAATATGGTACAGTATCTGGACATGACATAAATACAGGTTACTCACCTATAGGAATAGTATACAGTTCACATCCAGACTTTTGCAGTTTCCTGGAACAGGCTGATTCATTAGATGTCTTCAAGCTAAGCTTCTCCAGCCACCCAGGCTCAAGGTTCTATGTAACAAGGTTAGTCGCTTTGCCTTTGGGACCCCTTCCAGAAAACATCTCTGAGAGGTTTTCTCCTGCCTAAATTGGCCCACACTGGAAGGGAGGATGTTGTGCCCCCTCCTATGCTTGACATTTTAAACTTCCCAAAGCCTACACCCTCCAACCCTCAATGGTGTTTTATCTCTTAAATCTGAGAGGCAGCAACTCTGGTCCTCCAACTGTTACCTGCTTGAGGTACCCAGGGTAAGAACCAATATAGGAAACCGGTCCTTTGCCTACTCTGCACCTGCACACTGGAACTCCCTTCCAGCAGTGCTACAAAAGTCTTCTCTTGGTGGATTTATAAAGGGCTTAAGACCACACTATTGGAGTGTTACCACTGTACGTGTTACTGCTGATAGACTACCTTGCTCTCTATACATTCTGTGCATTGTCCTAATGAGAATTTTCCCATGTTTGGTACAGGGACTCGTGCAAGTTGGATCACTGTGTCATTGTGGCAATTTCTCTGTGATGCTCAATATTCTGTATGTATTGGATTACTCCAATTCCCCTGTAAATGTTTGTATACTTGGTACTCATACTGCTTGTATATTTGACTGTAATTAATCCATCCCATGTAAATGACTGCATATTGTGTACCTAAACAGTCTGTATATTTGCTTATGACGTGCTCGTAATTAATTCCAGGATGCCCCTGAAAAAGGGACCTCTGTGGGCCTACCTGGTTACCAAAATTCAGCCAATAACTAAATAAATAAAAAAATCCACCTGGCAATCATTCGCTTTGCTGCCAGTCTGCCAAACACTGCTTCGGCATATGTCACTGTGCCAAGCCAACCCATCCACGCCCCAACCCGTACCCCCGTCGCAGTCAGCTGCCACAGATCCTCACACACGTCTATCCTCACTGTGTCCCTGCACCCATGCTCGACCCTGTGTAAAGGTGGTGCACCCCCAGACACCTGGACTCTCTCAGCCCAGTCACCAGTCCCCATGGATCAAGCCAAGATTGACTGCTTGAACCATAGGTGAAGGGCAGGCTGAAGTCTGCATTAAGAAGAGGACAGTTAGACAGAATTAGTTGGAAGGACAAGCCATTGAACTCACAACTGTCATCAAGGACTAGGACAGGAAGAAGATGGAGCACTGGCAATGGTACAAGGAGCAGCAGAAGCAGCAGCAGCAGCGGCACTAGCGCAGCAACTGACCAGAGACAAAAAAAAAAAAGAGTCTGCTGTTTTTTTAGTATTCCTCTTCTATATATTGTTGCACACTTTTTGTTTCGATGCTAATAACATTTTTTTTTTTTTTACCAGTCACTGTGTGGTGTGCACTGGGTGGGGAGGGCCAGGGCTGAGTTAGACAGATAGTGACACTAGTAATGATAGTTGCTTATTTACTTAACCTTTTCAACAGCTCTCTAGTGTCTTGATAGTTGTGAGTGTGCAAACAAGGGAAGGCAGTCAGGCAGACAGACAGAGGCACTCACCCACTCAGGATTGTCTAGGGCAGTGGAAGGGATGAGAAATTTAAGGAATATTTAGCAAGCCTAGATTTGCTCTACAGAATGGAATGGAATGTTATAAGTTTATGTTTTATTTTTATTTTGCTTAAACGTTTTATTTTAAAACTACAGTTTGTCCCGGTGTCTCCCACCCTCAGTGACAGTCCTGATATGCAGGGCCCCTCAGGCAGTTAGTCAGTTTCCTTCCTACAGTACCGCTACTCCAGTAGTAGCAGTCAGTCAGGTCTAGCAGGTCACAGGTCACCATTTATTTATTTATTTTTTTACACTCCTTGGGCAGAGTTTTTTGCCTTCTTTATTTTCCTTCTTGCTCACTTGCACCTGTTGTACAATTGTGCACAGCTTAGCACATGTTGGCCCACAGGCCCAATGCAATGTGTCAATGCTTTCCCCTTCTCACTTCTTGTTTTTCTTTAGCAAGTGCTTCCCTTTACCTTTTTCCCCTGTGGTGGGCAACAGTACACCCACCTGGCTTGTGCTGCACTTTGCTTCTTCGGGTAGCTGAATGCTCTCTTAGTCCTCGATTTTGTTTTTTAATTCACTACACATACCACTAGCTAGGCTAGAAAGGTTAGGACTCTTGTTCAGAAAGTGACTGTGTGGCGGGCAACCCACTACTCTGGGTCTAGTCCCTACACCCCAGGCAAAAAAAAAAAAACACATAGGATTGGTACTTGGCAGAAAGTGGCACCTACACCACGCCTCAGTTCTTTTCCAGTAGTTGGCTGCTGGCTCTGCAGTGCTCACCTGTTATTTTTTGAATTATTTAAGATTTTACTGTTCGGTGTTTTTTTCCTCCTTAGTTTTACTGATAAGCTGCAAAATGCAGATTAATCCATTCAAATAAGTCACTTCAATGCCCACAAAGCAGTCACCTTTAGTTAGGCAGGGAAGTTAGTACAGTTCTTATTAACAAGCAAGACATAGAGAATATTATTATGAGGTGTAGAACTCAGTGTGTTCATTCACTCAGGATTCTGATTCACACAGTCTGTGTGAATCGTGAACCCTGAGGTGGTGAGCACTGGTTTCACACCTTTCCCCAGTCACTATTTTTATAGTGTATGTTGAAACACGGTTGAATTAAAAAAAAAAAAAACATTAACTGCTTGAGGCTGCTGCTGCGGTTCGCTCTAATTTTAAAATACGCCCTCGTGCAACACTGCTCAGAACGCTGTTCTAACCAGAAGGGCTGAACAGCGTTCTGAGCGACTTTCTACTAGGGAAGTACAGCTTTTTAACAGTGCTGAAAATCGAAGGAATACAACTTTTCAACATACACTGTAAGTGGCTCCCTGTGTCATTGTATCTATCTGGTAAGTGCCAACTAGCACACGCCCCCAGTCCAGAGTAAAAAAAATAGAAACAGGAGTTGGGAGTTCTTTAGTCTAGTTCTTCTTTGTTGTTAGCTTTCACTGGCACCGGCACTGGGAAAAGAGAGACAAGGCACCCTGGGCACAACTAAACCAGCAACATGAATTAGAAAGAAGGCACAATGAAGGCAAGGTAATGCTCCACTCTATCTTTGTTTCTAGCTTAGTATTTTGCTTTTCTTTTCCTTTTCTCTCCCTACTGAATTTAATTTGTACACCTGACCAAACCAGTCCTGGATGGATTCTTTCACACGATGTCACCAAATATACCCAGTAACTTTCCAGATACTTTATTTCTAAATTTTTCTGCTGCAGTGCTTTACAATCTTTTCTTTGTTTTGCTTACTTTTTTGTTCACAGCGGAGACCCACTCCTACGATCTCTGGCCACTGTCTCCCATCCCACTGCCCTGAAAGTCCTTCAAACTGCTTTAGCTTTCCCCTGTTCGGTCCCCTTGTTTCTGTGTTGTTGTTTTATATACAACTGCCCGCTTGTCCCGTCTAGGTTCTCTGACCGGCTTCCGCTTCAAGTTCAGTCCTTTCAGTTCAGGACAAAACAAACCTAGCCTCCTTGTTTCCTTTATCCCCCTCCCCAAATTTCAGCCCCTGACTGACTGTACCACGCTCAGGATCAATTCCGGCCCTCAACTTCAATCCTTTCAGTGAAAGAAATGGCAAACCCTTGTTTTACTTTCCTTTTCTATCTACCCCTAATTGCAGTCCCCGGCTGTGACTGATGGCCAGGTACCTTTTCCTTTTGTTTTTGTATGACCGTCGAAGTCCGACCAACCCAGTCAACAGGCCGTCCCCCCCCCCCTAACTGCAGTCCTTTCAATAAAGGACAAACTAAGCCTTCCTTTTCTCTAGTTGTAGTCCCCCTTGTTACATATTTTTTTTTTTACTGCTTGCTCTTTCTGCCACATGAGCTCAGGGGATGCATGGGCCCTCCTGAAGTAATGTAAAACTAAATATTAGTAACTGGTAATAGCACTCAAGAAACCTGTTCCGTCCGCTGCAAGTACAATGAGCGAAATGGCGATCTCAGCAGCAGTCTCCTGCTTCTGTATGGTGAAACCTCCCGCCACTACCACCGCCAGAGCCAATTCCCAAGACTGACAGGTACTCTCCCCTCCCATATCAAATTCGCTGACTCACCTATCAGTCCTGGTTCCACCAAAGCTGTTCTGCTGCTGTGATGGATGGGGAGGGATCCGAGGAAGGGTCCTTGCTGCCAAGCTCGCTCCTGGCATCTCTCAGCAACTACATGATGCCAATCTCATCACTCATGTGACTAAGCTAAGAAAGGGTGATTTGAGACATGTGGCGGCACTTAGTGGTCGGCTGCCAACTCAGCAGCCAGACAGCAAAATAAAAACAAAAATGTCCTGAGTTGGTTGTCCGTTGGAGAACCAGCTACTGCAACTGTAAAAATCTGACTGCTTAGTTTTGTAGCCCAGGACGTCGGGCTTTTGGATTTGTCGATCCCTGCTTATAGGGAAAAACATGAAAACTGAAAAGTGATTTATTTATTTATTTCTAACTTTCTTGTTATGCCCACTTTTTCCTGCTTGCCAACTCCCTTCAAGAGTCACCAATGCATCTCTGCTGCTGTTGTTCCCCCTTACCTGTGTCCAGTGTCCAGGCCTTCCCCATGGAGCCGTGGCTATAACCCCCCAAGCAGGGATGTGGTGGGGTGCGAACCCTCGAGCTACAGGTTTCGTCGGGAAGCCTCAGAACCGCAGAAAGCCAGGGAGGATCTGAGAACAGTGCTCATGCTCCATCATCAACCACAAGTAGGGCCCATTTTTCAGACAGTTGCTTCTACACCCCAGATGTTGGCACAAGAGATCCAAGGGAGCACACACTTAGCTTTCTGGTAGATTGGTTAAAACTTTTAGATTGACACATGGAAAAGAAACAGCCTCTTGTCTTCAGAGAACTCGACCCCTGCCACTGAGTTCCCTCATTATCTAATCCCACAAGCCTTTGTGTATGCAGTGCACTGACTCCCTTCTATCTCTCTGTGAAAACCAACCCTACTTTTCTACAACCAGCTCTCAAATCTCAGCCTGCCCATACAGAACAAATGTGTGTGACAAGAAAGAAAACCCAAGTTATCCCAAACAACATACATTTAAATTGTCAAAATGTTATCACCGCCCAGAATCTGGTACCTGGGTAACAGTGACCACCAGTCATTGTGGTTTGAAATCACAGAAAGAGCAGAACCAAACCACACAAAAACACGTATCCTGGATTTTAGGGGGGCAGACTTTGGGAAAATGGGGAGATGCTTGAAAGAGGCATTAAGGGGAATGGGACAGGAATCAGGGATTGAGGAACAGTGGGCAGTATTTAAAATGGGGATTATAAGAACAACAGAATTATGCATTAAGCAGGTTAGCAAGAGGAAAAGAAAGAGGAGACCATTATGGTTTTCCAAAGAGGTAGCAAAGAAAGTGAAAGCCAAAAAGATTGCATTCAGGCAATACAAAAAGACACAGGCAGAAGGGGATAGGGAGAAGTACCAGGAGAAACAAAGGGAGGCAGGAAGTCAGTAAGGAAGCCAAAGCTCAGACAGAAGAACACATTGCAAAATCAGTGGTTAAAGGGACAAAACCTTTACAGGTACATAAGGAAAAAGAAGGACAAAGGAGGGATAGTGAGACTGATGGGGAGGATGGGAGCTGCGTGGAGGATGACAACAGTTAAGCTGACATATTGAACAGGTATTTCTGCTCAGTCTTTACTAAGGAAGAGGGGGTAATGGGTCTGAAGGAGTACTAGAGGTGAGAATGGTGCAGAATGGACACAAGTCCCTTTACTCGAGAAAGGGTCCTGAAGGAACTGGAAGTAATAAGAGCTGATAAAGCAATGGGACCAGATGGGGTGCACCCAGGTCCTTAAAGAACTAAGAGAGGTGGTGGCTGAACCTCTGGCTATCCTGTTCAGCCAATCACTGGAAACAGGGAGGTACCCAAAGACTGGAGGACAGCAGATGTAGTCCCCTTATACAAAAGTGGGAACAAAGAGGAAGCAGGAACTACAGACCAGTCAGCCTCACCTCGGTAGTGGGAAAGATCATGGAAGCACTACTGAAGGAGAGATTGGTGGAACATCTGGTTGTCAATGGACTACAGGACCCAAGGCAGCATGGTTTCACCAGGGGAGGTCATGTCAGACCAACCCTCATTGAATTTTTGACTGGGTGACTAGGGAGGTGGATCAGGGGAGGGCAGTGGACATGGCCTATCTGGACTTCAGCAAGGCCTTTGACACTGTGCCACATAGAAGACTATTACACAAACTGGGGAATATGGGTGTGGGCAGGACAGTAGTGTGGTGGGTAGGTAACTGGCTGGGTGGCAGGACACAGAGGGTGGTGGTAAATGGCTGTCACTCCACAGAGGGAAGAGTGACCAGTGGGGTACCACAGGGATCAGTGCTGGGACCGTCCGATTCAACATCTTCATCAGTGACATTGCACAGGATATAGAAGGCAGAATTTCACTGTTCGCTGATGACACAAAGCTCTGTAATAGAGTAGACACACCAGAGGGTGTAGACAGAATGAGAAGGGACCTGCAGAAACTTGAAGAATGGTCAAGGGTTTGGCAGTTGAAATTCAATGCAAAGAAGTGCAAGATAATGCATATGGGGCACAAAACCCTGGCACAATATATCAGTTGGGGGTGAGGATATAGCATGCACCAAGCAGGAAAGGGATCTTGGGGTTGTCATCCTGATGACCTCAAGGTAGGGAAACAGTGTGACAAGGCATCAGGTAAAAGCAAATAGGATGCTGGGATGTATAGGCAGGGGCATCACCAGCAGGAAAAGGGAGGTCATAATTCCGCTATACAAGACACTAGTGAGGCCCCACCTGGAGTACAGTGTACAGTTCTGAGACCATACCTACGTAAGGACATAGACAGGGTAGAGAAGGTTCAGAGGAGGGCAACAAAGATGGTGCATGGGTTGCATCACAAGTCCTATGAAGACAGGTTGAAGGAACTGAACATGTACTCCTGGAGGAGAGGAGGGAGAGAGGATATGATAGAGACATACAAGTATCTTACAGGAGGAACAGGGTGCAGGAAAACACTATTTTTAAGCGAAAAAGATGTTTCAGGACTAGAGGGCATGGGATGAAGTTGAGGAGGACTATTCAGAGGAAACATGAGAAAGAATTTCTTCACAGAACGGGTGGTGGACAAGTGGAACACCCTGCCAGAGGAAGTGGTGGGGGCTGAAACAATCACGGGATTTAAGAATGCATGGGATAGACATAAAGGAATTCTAGAGGTCAGGGGTAAGGGGAAATAGACTTCTAGGAAAACAAACTGAACTTACAAGCTCAAATGGGCAGACTAGGTGGGCCATAGGCCCTTATCTGCCGACACTGTCTATCTATCTATGTATCTATGTATCTATGGAATGTTTTCGCCAGGAAAAGATAAATCCTGTCATCTCCTCCGTTGTAAAGCAGCAGGCTCACATGAGTAACTTCTGGAATTGACCTGACTGACCTCCCACTATTTTCTGGAATCCTTTAGTCTGCCAGTTGACTGTATGAAAACAAAAGTTTGCCACCCAGAAAGTGTCTATGACAGACAGGCTCTCCACAGTTGTCAACAAGAGAAACTTTGATTAGAACCTTAGAAATCAGAAAATCAGACATTAGAGTTCCAGTTAGTTAAACATACTAAAAAACATAAGTACACCACAGTCACAAAACAGCTGGCAAGCCTCACCCCAGACTCCAGTCACGCACTCATTATAGTACGACTGTGCTCTCTGTAGATACAAAGTGCACAGCCCATGGTCAGCCTCCAAAGATGGGTTCATAAAGTATACTGGAAGGTTTATCACCTGGTTAAGGTGAGACGCCCATACTACCTTCGGGCCTGTGAGCGAAGACCATTAAGATGCACCTAGCAGTCATCTCTGCTTACTGGGCACAGGCTGATAAGCTGAAGGTAGCCTAGGGGAAGGTGGTCGGGTGCTTTTTTAAAAGCTTTGACCACTTGACCTCTAAAGTGCGGGAGCCTCCACTACCTGGGTACTTACTGCTGGTGCTGGCTATGCCCACGGATAAACCATCTGAGCCTATGCACATGTGCAAGATGTCTCACCTGTCATGGACGACTGCCTTCTTGATGGTTATTATATCAGCCATAAGATTAATGAACTCCAAGTGCTCTCGGTGGAGTCTCCATACCTGGTCTTCCACAAGGACAGGGTCATCCATCACCACCAACTGGAGTTCCTCCCGAAGGTAGTATAGGAGTTTCACCTTAACCAGTTTTCACCACAGAGCAGGCAACAGGATGAAACTGCACCATATTGAGTACCGTTTCCATTTAAATTCATAGCATTTGTGAGTTGACTCCTTTCCGACAGCCTCCACAACATGGAGGATGTCTTCTAAGAGATCCAAGGCCTGGAACTCTAGCTGCTCAGGAACCAGGCCATGAGGTGCAGGGATTGAAGGTCCGGGGTGCAAGACCTTTCCTGTTGTCTAGTCAGCAGGTCCCAGTGAAGAGACAACCACCATGGAGGCTTGCTGCTGAAGCTGAGGAGATCAGAGTACCAGAACTGTCTGGGCCAGTCTAGAGCTATCGTGGTCATCTGTGCCTTGCCCTTCTGAGCACTGACCTCCACACTGTGGATCAAGGGGAAAGGAAGGAAGGGGTACATGAGACCTGGGGTCCAGGGCCTCATGAAGGTATCCACCAACAGTATCCTGGACTGTGTGGGGTGGGCACAAAACAGCTGCAGCTTTCTGCTCTCCCAAGAGGTGAACAGGTCCACGAGAGGGGTGCCCAACTGGGAGAACAGGTGGCTTACTACATCCTGATGCAAGGACCACTTGTGCAACATCTCTTCCACCCAGCTAACAGCATCTTTCAACTGACTGTGAACTCCCACAACAAGGACCACCAGGAGATCTGCACCCCAGATGTGCATGACTGTCCAGGTGCAGATAGCCTCCCAACACAGGGGAAAGGAGTCAGTACTGCCCTTCCTGTTTAGGAAGAAGAGGATCATGGTACTGTCTGTCTGGACCTGTATGACCTGACCCCTGATCAGAGAAGCAAATTCCATCAGAGTCAGATGCACAGCACGGAGCTCCTGCAGGTTGATGTAGTGACAGGACTCCCGAGGTGACCACAACCCATGAGCTCTGGTCTCCTAGGTATGCTCCCCATGCCACCAGAGATTAATCTGTCATGAATGTAATGGATGGTTCTGGGCAGACAAACAGGATTCCTTTCTCCAGAGGTTGTGGGTCCGGCAACCACTGGATGGCATTCCACATCGGCTGGGTCACAATGACCAGTCCAGATGACCTAAGGGTTGAGACTACTGGTGGTACAACTCCCACTACTGGTGGTGCATTCATCAAAGGGCCCAGTGGACAATGCTGGTGGAGGATGCCATGTACCCCAGCAGCCTCAGAAAGTCACGGGCAGGGCGTAAGAGCCCAACTGAAAATGATCAGGTAAAGGAGGTAAAATCCTGAGCTCAGTCCACAGAGAGATGTGCCGTGGCCCACAGGGAGTCTAGTTCTGTACTGATGAATTTGATCAGCTGTGAGGGGACCGGTTCAAATTTGTCCAGGCTGACCAACAGGCCCAAGTTTCTCCAGGTTTGGAGGACCAAATCTCTGGATCACTTGATAGCCTCCTTGGACGATCCGGCTATCAGCCAGTTGTTCAGGAAGGGATACACTCAGGTACACTTGCACCTCAGGATAGCTACCACCACAACCATGCATTTGGTGAAGACCATGTGCACAAATAAGAGACCAGAAGGCAAGAACTGGAATTAGTACAAAACGCCTTTTGCATGTAACCAAAGGTAATGCCAGTGGGACGGACAGATTGGAATGTGAAAGAATGCATACGAACATATGAAGAAGTCAGAAGAAGAAGGCCATTTGATCTATCAAGTCTACTCGTGTTGCAGGGTCCACAACTTGAGCTACTGTCCCTACCCCCTCTCCCCACTCCTCCCGTCCTCCCTACCCATGACCCTTACCCTCCCCTATACCTGTCCCAGCCTCTCTTAAAGCTGCCCACTGTCTTCAACGAGACTACCTCTTCTGGCAGTGCATTCCAAGTGTCCACCACCCTCTCTGTGAAGAAGTGCTTCCTGACCACCCTCCTAAACCTCCCACCCTCCAGCTTAAGACTGTGCCCCCTCGTGTTATGATCGCCACTCAGCTTAAAGAGACTCTCCTTATCAACCTTATTTATCCCTTTCAAGTACTTGAACGTCCCAGTCATGTCCCCTCTCTCTCTTTCCTGTCTTCCAGGGAGTGCACGTTCAGTGTCCTCAACCTCTCCTCGTATGCCTTACTCTGCTGACCAGCTATCATCTTTGTAGTCCTCCTCTGGACCTTCTCCAGCAGGTTAATGTCCTTTTTGAGGTGTGGGCACCAGTACTGAACTCCATACTCTAGATGCGACCTTACCAGTGACCTATACAAGGGCAGTATAAGCACCTCTCTACTACTACTGATCCCCCTAGATATGCATCCCAGCATCTTGTCTGCATTTGCTGCTGCTTGTTTGCACTGTGTGGAGTGCTTCAGGTCACTAGTGATCATCACTCCCAGGTTCTTCTCCTCCTCTGATGCAGATACTAGGACTCCACCCAGGTAGTACTTTGTCCTAGGATTCTTGGCTCCAATATGCATACTTTTGCATTTTTTGGGCATTGAAGCCAAGCTGCCAGATCCTAGACCATCTCCCTAGCTTTTCCAGATCTTCATGTTGGTCCTGTATACCTTCAGCTGTGTCCACTCTCCCACAGAGCTTGGTGTCATCCATGAATAGGCACATTTTGCCCTTAATACCATCTCCAATGTCTCTGATGAAGACATTGAACAACACCGGCACCAGCACTGAGCCCTGTGGAACCCCTATGGTTACCTGTCTTATGCCAGATAACTCCCCCCACAACCACCCTCTGGGTTCTGTCGTTCAGACAGTTTTCCACCCATCTGGCAATCTTTTCCCCAACTCCAAGATCCACCAACTTCCTGATCAACCTTTTGTGATCCTTTCTCATTTTGTTTCCTGGAGATCCAGTATGTAGAACCATATGCCCTGCTCCAAGCATAGTATAATCTGTTTCAGAGTGACAATCCAGAACTTGCACTTCCACATGAACTGATTTAGATCATGAGATCCAGTATGGGGCACCAGCCCCCATCTGTTTCGGGACCAGAAAGTACCTGGACATATACCCCTGACTTGCCAGGGCATCTGGGAAATGGGCTATGGCTCCTGTTGGCAAGGAGCTGAGCTACACTCTCCCTGAGGGTGGATAATGTGGCTGCAACATCCTGGACTTCCGAGAAGTGTGTAGCCAGTAAGGTGGGAAAGCCTCAAAACCCAGAGGCAACCCTCTGCCTACCACTTCTAACACCCACTTGTCTGTAGTAATGGCGGACCATTTTGGCAAAAATGGTGCAGTCGACCTCCTCACTGGGATCTGGGTCAGGAACTGGAAAGCCGTGAAGATGACACCCACCCACCCCGATCCACAGGCTGCTGGGGCCAGTGGGGCACCATTTCCTTTGCTCCTGCTTCTTTTCAGTCCCTGGCCATGGGACCTCGACTTCAGGCACCAGTGCTAGTACTGCCGTACCTTGGCTGCTGCCGAGGTGGTTGTGGCTGAAAGGAACTGTAGCGGAAGGTCTTTTTCTTAGGTTTCTGTGCCTTCAGGTCCTTCTGGGATGATGCCACAGAATCAAGAGTGGCACTGGATTTCTCAGTCCTAGTAAGATATCCCTCCACATGCCCAAGAAGGGGACACTGGACAGCTTGTGCTGGGTATCCTCCATGACAGCAAAAGCCGCAGTCAGGCCCTACAATGAACTGCAACGGCTGTCGTGATGGCACGGGCACCGGAGTCACCACGTCCAGAGCCGTCTACAGTTGGTGTTTAGCCAGCGACTGACTAGTTTCTGACCAACTTCACTGGCAGCTGACAATCAACAGGAAGGTGAAAGACGGCTTCATCCAGTACTCACAATAAGGAATGACCAAAGTTGGCCATAAACATGACATAGCTCGGGGCGTGGCTAGCGCAGGCATGATGGCGGTCGTGTTTTAGTACTGCTCCAGGAGCTTCTGACCTTAAAAGTGAAATTCTTCAGTGGCTTATATCCTAACTGCATGATTTGGGGTAACGGAACGATAGCGCAAATTAATGGCTACACAGGGTTCCAAAAATAAGCAGAAAAAGTAGCAGTTCGGGTCCGCAGATCAGCGTTGTGATTTGAAGTGGGGCCTGGCCCCCTCCGCGTGCCTACAGGCCGAAGGCATGGCGATGGAGGAGTCAAGTATGACCGCCTTGGAGCGCACACTGGCGGGTGTCCCATCAACTCTGGAAGCGATGCAGCAGGAGATGGAGGCGGGCTTCGCCTCGGTCACCGCTCAATTGGGGCACCTGCAGTCTGTAGTGACTGATTTAACTGAGACAACTACCACCCATTCCACCCAAATCAGCGAGTTACAGCAGTGGGTCAGTGACCTGGAGGACTCGTATCATACACTCACCCGCGAACGGAACAACTACTCCGACATCATCGCTGAATTAAGGGAAAAAGTAGATAAGCAACATAACAGATCACGGCGGTCCAATTTGCGGACTGTAGGGCTGCCAGAGGGCACGGAGGGAAAGTCTCCAATAGCGGGCTTGCTACAGTGGCTGGTCAAAAACCTGAAGTTACCGTCGGAGGCTGCAACCTATGAAATTGAGCAGCCACACAGAATGGGCCCCCCCCCCCCAAACCTAATGAGAGACCGAGACATTGCCTAATTAAATTTCTGCGTTTTGCTGATAAAGAGCTTGTCCCGGCTGCCGCGAGGAAACAGGATTCTCTCCGATGTGGTACATCCAGGGTGGGGATATATGAGGACTATAGCAGTGACCTGCAGATTAAGAGACAGAAATTTAGTAGTGTCAAAGCTAAGTTGTACGATCTGGGGTGGCCTTTCTCATTCTACTGTCTGGCTAAGCTGAAGACTGACAGACCAGGAGTCCCCTCTAAAACCTTCAATAATTATCCAGAGGCTGAGAAATGGGTTGCAGTGATGACACGACAGGAGGGAGAAAGCCCATCACACCTCTGACACCCAAATGGCTGGTTTTCGTGGAATATTGCAAGTTTTTGGACACACTCAGGTATGTGATATCGAGGTGGGATCCCCTCTTCTTTTTCTTCTTTGCTCGTGGCCTCACATCACCAACCGCCACATTAAAGTGAGCCTGCACATGGCGCAATGGCACGAACTAGCTGCATGGCAAGGAGAAATGGCAGCCGCATAGTGGAGTATTTGTTACTGCGACACGCCGCAGCAGGGCGAACATCGTCAAGCGGGAAAATGATACTGGGGTCTCCCAGCTTTGGATTTGGTTGTTCTGGAGCGGGTGGGGGTCTGAGATCATTGGCGTGTGCTCAGGGATCTACTGGACCATCTTGGCGCCCCGCTTTGAACTCTCTTTCCGCAGGATTCCTGTAGTTGCTTGCAGTTTTTAGTTAAATCTGGCCAGCTGAGAATATCCAACCACATCTGGGGATGTGGGTACCAATGGGCGACGAATGACTGATGGATGCTCATCAGGGAAGTTTACCGTTACGTTTTTTTGTACTGGTTCTGCATGTTGCCGTTTGCATGATGTAATGAGAGGGGGCATGCTTTAAATGGGTTTTCAATATCAGTGGAAGGGGAGATTCTGTGTTGTTTTATGGCATATGCCCAACAAGAGGAGCGAAGATGGTGAAAGGGAAGTGTGGGTTGACCGGGGGGTGGGGGTGGTGGTAAAGTGCATGCCGAAGATCTGCAACTGGTCATGAACTTTCTGACTGTATAATTTAGGACCTGTTATTGCTCCTGTTAACATTGTTTAAAATGTTTGTACTTATTTTACTGTATATTTGTGCATGTTACTGTTGGCACAGGCTGGGAGGGGGGCATGCTTCCATTAGGACCTTAGTAGTAGCAGTTGGGGAAACAAACTGAGTTTCAGTATGGTTTCTATTAATATTTTTTTAGAGCACATATAAAGGGTGTGCCTTTGTACTCGCTCTAGTGCATGGTTTTTAAAGAAGATAAGAAAAGTAGGAGTGGGTGGGGAGGGGTAATAAGGGATACCTGGCCACGATGTGGATACTTGGTGTTTTTTCCATGTCTTGCAGGGTGGAGGTTGCCATGCTATCCACCCACGGAGAACCGCACCGGGATCCTGGCTGTATAAATTGTGGCTGGCAGCCACAAGAAGGGCAGGTAAGCTGGAAGCTTTTGCTTTTCTTTCAACACTCGTGAGTGACAACTTGCCGCAGTATATCTGGTTAAACATCCCACGACTAGGCCACTGGAGGTAGATACATGCTATATTAATGGATGCTCCAGTCACTACATAGATTCACCATCTACAAGAGTGGGACATCTGGCTGGGCAAGAGAAAACCCAGCCAAGGGGGGGGTTGGGGAACACGAACTGGGTCAGTTTGGTTGCCACGTTGGCGCATAAAGTTTGGGTGGGTGGGGAGGACATTGTTGTATGGGGGTGGACGGGGAAAATGTTGGGGTTGGTTAGGTTTTACATAAATGTTAGTAGGAAGGAAGTGCAGTCATCATTTGTAGTGCATTTAAGGGACACTGCATTCTCATTCAGCCGATTGTAAGGTTGGAGTTTGTAATCCTGTACTTAAAATGGGTAGCCTAACTAGAATAGTGACATGGAATGTCAACAGTCTAAAATCTGTATTGAAATGGAGAAAGATTTTGAATGAAATAAAAAGGGCACAGGTAAGCATTAATCACCGACGAAGGTGGCATCTAATGGGGAGTTAATGCATGGTTGAGACCGTTGTGGCATGAGGCCAGAGGCCGAGTGCGTACAACGGCCCAAACATGCATTAACTCCCCATTAGATGCCACTTTCGGAGGGGATTAATGCACTTGTAACATGGTCTACAGGAAGGTGTATATGTGCTACATATGTTACTGGTGATACTAGTCAAAACACAATGAGACTAATGAAGTTTTTCACTAATTTTTACTGTTACTTTCAGTTTTTTTTTATTTATTTGGGGGTGCTACAATTAGATGTTTCTTAACGCTTCCGATACATTTCACCGATTTCTGTATGACTGTTACTTTGATATTGTTGCTAGGCTGACCGCAATCTGGCTGGTTTACTACTGCTCGGTCTGTGTGCGTATCTCGTTTGCATATTGACATACTTGTTTTTTTCATGCTGTTTTTATTCTTTCGCTACTCACACTCTGTTTGACCGGCTCCGTTCGTTTGGCTTCGCACATTTCTCTGGACTGTGTGCTATCTTCTGTTTCTGTCTTTTCAGATGCACAATTACAGTTCACCATCCCATACAGCCTCAAATTGTTAAAATTAAATCCGTTTCCGGATCTTGCCTGTGTCGCTCGGTGTTCCGGTCTGTTGCCTCCTGTCTGTCTCACTACTTC
This sequence comes from Neoceratodus forsteri, assembly GCA_016271365.2. Classification (NCBI taxonomy): domain Eukaryota; kingdom Metazoa; phylum Chordata; order Ceratodontiformes; family Ceratodontidae; genus Neoceratodus; species Neoceratodus forsteri. The sequence goes on from CM028137.1 coordinate 694,463,285, forward strand.
TGGTCCTGGTCGGTGCATTGTGTGTCTCAGCTGGTGTGTGTTCGCCTGTTCCCAATATTTCTATTTCTGGGTTTCTGCTCCGTGTTTCTCTCTCTGGCATTACTATGTCGTCCGGCTCTGTCCTTATCTCTCTATCGCTGACTAGTTGTTCACTCTTGCCTTGTTTTCTACGGTTCGACTTCCCTCTTTCTACTCTGTACCCAGTCCCTCTCTCACATTTGTTCCACTACTCCTGTGGTACACCTGCTTGCTATTTGAGAACTTGCTCCCTGTGATTTCTTTTACTCTCCTACTTACCACACTGCTCGTTTTCCTCTCGTGGCTCATTTATGTAGTGCAGAAGCAACATGGCATTATCGTCTCATAATGCCCTGTTGCTCCTCTACGTCGTTCGTCCTATCGGCTTTCTTCCTTTCAGTCCTACTAATTTTGCCATGTTACAAGCTCAAATAGTACTCCTACAGGAGACACACATGTCAGTGCACGAGGCTCAAAAAAATGAGAGCTATATGGGAGGTCAGTGGGTCTCTGCATGTTACTCCTCCAAAGTCAGGGGTGCTTCCATTTGGATACCCAGGAGTTCTAGGGTAAAAATCCACAATACGATCAAGGACGATGGAGGTAGATATGCCCTAGCCCATATAACGGTGGAAGGTGGGAATGCTTTCACAGTGGGCTCGGTATATGCTCCTAATGTTGAGGACCAGGGTTTTTTTCAGCGCCTAGCCATGGACATGTCTAAGCTGCCAGGACCATGGATAGTAGGGGGGGATTTTAATTGTGTAAATGATACAACCCTAGATAGATCCAACCCCACCCCTGTGCAAATTTCCAAAAATGCACTGGCCTTAAGAGATACAGAAAGGGCCTTTACTCTGATTGATATTTGGCGCCACCAGAACCCCACTAGCAGAGAGTACAGTTTTTACTCTCATGCCCATAGTTCCTATGCGAGGTTAGACCATATTGTGCACCCTCCTCCCACTGGCACTTATTCTTAGTCCTGTTTACTCTGATCGAACCTGCTATGTATACTCAAATCCACCCTGTAAGTACCATTACTGTATTGATCATGTCCCATATAGTTCTTAAATGCTGTTAGCTACCTAACGTAATCCCTGTGATGCCTGTTATTCACTGTATGCTTTCCTTGACTTCTTTACTGTTCAAATCCTCCCTGTATGTACCATTATTATATTGATCATATCCCATATAGTTCTCAAATGCTGTTAACTACCTAATGTAATCCCTGCGATGCCTGTTATTCTCTGTATGCTTACCTTGAATTCTTTACTGTACTTGTACTCATTTGCCTTGTAACCCTCCCGGGTCGCACCTGAAAATAGGCACTTGGCTGTCTAGTGTGCTTACCAGGTTAACAAAAGCAAATAAATAAATAAATAAATTAGTGCCACTCTTATGGGGTATATGGGAGTTGCCCAGTACTCCTCAATTTTGATATCTGACCATGCTTATCTAAAAATATCAGTGCAACTAAAGGATGGGGAGAATTCAGGGCATAGATCCGGCGACTAGACCCACTACTACTGAAAGCCAGGGAATTCATGACATTTATGACTAAATCGCTTGAGGAGTTCTGGGGCTATAGTAAAAAAGGGGACACCTCAAGTGCGTCCAGATGGGAAGCTATGAAGGCATATGTACGAGGCCAGGTAATCTCGTATTCCTCTCATAAAAAAAGAGAAACACTGGCTGAACTTGAGAGGCTCCGGCAACAAATTGTAGCCTTTGAGGAGGCGCATATGAGAACCCCCACTGAGTCCATATATAGAATTGTGCAAAAACTGAAATGGAAATTCAGTTTGTTAAACACTGCATACTTAGAGAGGGCAATTCTGCTTTCAGGAGCTACTGCTTACTTTGACGGGGACAGAGGAGGGAAGTTCCTGGCCTGGCAACTAAAGAAAAAGGAAGGTGATAGATCCATTACACAAGTCCGCAAGGTAAATGGGGACTATGTGTCCACGACAGGAGGTATTGGGGAGGAATTCAGCAAGTATTATCACGGTTTATATACATCTGAAGTAGCCCCCACCGCACAGCAAATGCAACCATTCTTTAAGAAAGCTCCAATACAGATGCTGCCCCCTAACTTAGTGAATGTCCTGGACAGACCCCTAAAGGAATCAGAAGTGTGTGGGGCTATCAGAGCATTAGCGGGAGGGATGGCACCAGGCCCTGACCGTCTGCCCATTGATTTCTTCAAAGCATTTCAAGAGTAGCTAGCAGGCCCCCTCTTTTGATGTCATCCTGGAAGCACTAAATAAGGGTGTATGTCGCACTAAATAAGGGTGTATGTCCCACATCAATGTGGGCAGCCACCATCACTGTACTCCCTAAACCGAGGAAAGACCCCACACACTGTGCCTCATACCATCCCATATCCTTGCTCACTGCTGACTATAAAATACTGGCTAAGGTGGTGGCCACCCGGTTGGAGCCTGCCCTCCAGCTGCTGGTGCACCCAGACCAAGGGGGGTTTGGGGGGCGGGGAGAGACACGGTAAACATAACATTAGAAGGACCATAAATATCTTGCACTCCTGGGGTAAAAGAGCAACTAAGCATGAAGCGGCTATTTTAGCATTGGATGGGGAAAAAGCGTTTAACAGAGTCGAATGGGGATATATGCTTGAGGCCCTGAAGCGGCAGGGACTGGGTCCTGAGATCATGAAATGGGTCAGTAAGATGTATAATTCCAACGCCCAAATACTAGTAAATGGGGTGCTGTCAGCCTCTTTTGAATTAGGGAGTGGCACCAGGCAGGGCTGCCCTCTGTCCCCACTCTTATATGTCTTAGCCCTAGAGCCACTTGCAGCTGCTATCAGAAATCACGATGGGATACGAGGATACGGGGGTAAAGAACATAAAATAGCATTGTATGCCGATGACGTTCTCCTGTATCTTCAACACCCAGGGGATGACCTGCCTTGGGTGCATGGTCTGTTGCAGGAATACGGGGCGCTATCAGGCCATAAGGTCAATTGGACAAAAAGTGAACTTCTACTGGTGGGCTGACTGAACAGGCACAGACTGGCTCCGGTCCTGGGTGGCCTGATCATAGTAGATAAGATAAAATACCTGGGGATTCAGCTGTCAGCCCAAACGGGAGCGTTATATACCCAGAACTGTGGACCATTAATGAAAAGGTTGAGCACAGACTATGATAAATGGCGTAATTTACCCCTAACCCTGATTGGAAGAGTTAATATGGTAAAGATGATGATCCTTCCAAAATGTTTATATTTGTACCAATCTTTGCCTGTTCGGGTGCCTTCTCAGCATTTTAAACAGATTAATTCACTGATCCATGGCTTTATCTGGAGAGGAAGGGCTGCTCGAATTAAAAGATTGGTGTTACAGATGCTGCCCGGTAGGGAGGGGGACTGGGCCTACCCAACTTTCAGCTTTATTACCTGGCTGCTCAGCTGGCATTTTTGGCCGGGGGGACGATCCAGCACAGACTGGACTGGACTGGCTGGAGCTGGAGGAGAAGGAGCCGATTGGAGGGTCCCTGAAACACATGCTAATGTCGGGGGGTTAGTAATATAAATAAAATGCACATCACTAACCCTTGTACAGCTACCACTTTGGGGGCCTGGTGCAGTGTGCATGGCAAAATAAGCAATGGAGAGGAGGTAAAGCAGTCGCCATACTCTGACCTAACCACAGTCCTTAAGGATAGAGGGCCCTACACAGCCTTTATGCATCAAAGGATAAGAATATGGATGGCTAGAGGTATTAGCTATGCCTTGCAATTATTCAAGGGGGAATGTTCCTAGAGTTTCCAGAACTTATAGCTAGATTCGCAGTCAACCCCGGGGACTACTTTGTCTATCAGCTGGTCCGCCCCCGATTTGGGGAAGTGTTGATAGAAGAGTATGGCTGGGCAGAGACAACACCATTTGAAGAGGGACTATAAAACCCACCCCCCGGAGCGAAAGCTCTATCCATATTTTACCGCACTTTGTTGGGTGCAGAGGTGGATCAGGCCCATCATATTAGAATGAAATGGGAGAATGACCTTGGTATCAAACTAGACCATAATATTTGGCAGAGGGTGGTGAAACATCTGAATACTTGTTCACGTAACAATAGATTGAGGCAGGTGCAGCTCAACTTCCTATACAGAGCCTACTTAACCCCTGCTAGACTTCATGTCATGAGCTCAACCAACTCACATCACTGCCCAAAGTGTCAGTGTGAGCAGGCTGATTTCCTGCATTTGGCCTTGACATGTCTGAGGGTGACTCCCTTTTGGATGGAGGTTCACAGGCTAATGGAATCAACCCTCTCTAGTAAGTTACCATTTACATCTTTGGAATTCCTTTTAGTGGCTGAACCACTAAGGGGCAGAGGCCATTCCGGCCACCCACTATAGGAAATCGCACTAGTCAATGCCAGGAAAACTCTGGCTCAGACATGGTTATCATGCAACCCGCCCTTGGTACAGCAGTGGGTTAATAATATAAAACAATGTCTCACTGTTGAAAAAGCTCAGCACTCTTCGAATGACACTTTGGATGTCTTTAAAAAAATATGGGACCCTCTGGAGAGAGCCATGGAGGCTGGTATTGTCCCGTTGTAGCATTAATAGGGGACATCTTTGCCCTTAGGTCTCAGGTGTATGTAAGTTACCAGTCCTTCGTTTTAGTGGCTATCTGATCGTACCAATCCTCCCCCAAGGTCATAGTTACTCCCTATAAACCTCATTATAATATGACTGTTGTGTTCCATATTTGTCTACCAGTCAGACCACTAGGTTTCTAGTGCCTTTTATCAGAATGCGATACAAAATACACATGTGGGGTGTTCTGAAAGTATGATTTGGTTACCTTTGATGTACAATATTTGTCTTTTTTTTTTTTTTTTTAGTTGTTTAACCAGGTATAGCACACTAAGCTGGAAGCTTTTTTACAGGAGCGACCTGGGAGCACAAGGAGGTTAAGTGACTTGCTCAGGGTCACACAGCACGCAAGTGGAAGCTGTGGGATTCAAACCCAGGTCTGGTCTGCTGGATGTCACCAGATTTGCAGCTCAGAGCCTTAGACCACTGCGCTATACTGCCTCCTATGTCTTGATATATTGGCTGAATGTTACTATGTCAATGCTGTTCTGTATGATGATGTACTGCTTTCCTCTTCCTCAATAAAAATATTTTACAAAAAAAAAAAAAAGCAGTATAGATCTTTTTAGCCACATGGTCATCTTTTTGGACTCTGTCTGGGGGCTTGTCCATGTCCTCTTGGCCACAGGAGTTGCAGATGGCCAAGTCCGAGACTAACCCGTTGGCTGAAGGGTGATCAGAGAACCCAGATAGGGACCTGGTAGAGACCACATACTTATGATCCACACGGGTGGAGGCTGCCAGGAAGGATGCTGGACACTGCCACAGCTCCAGGGCCAGTACCAGAACGGCCTCAACTATGGGAAAGGCAACCTACAGGGATTTGTCCCTGTCCAGGATGTCAGTAAAGGGGTATTTAGCCCTCTTCTGAACTGGTTTCAAGGGCACACTGATGGACTCTGACATGAGGTGGAGTAAAACTCCAAATGACACTGGCCTATGGTTGGTGGTCACTTTCTTGACCAAGTCATGGTCGAATGTGCGAGTCCACAAAGAAAGCATGGATGATCCATCTGAGGACTCTGAAAATGGCCCTTGACCGCTTACCACGGTGGACCACCCTGGTGTCCTCCGACTTGGTGATCTCCACCGATAACCGGCCTGGCAAGCTGGCAGCAGCATGGGAGTCCTTTGTAGGCGCACCCACCAAAGATTGGGATGGTGGCAGCTCCACTCTCAGTAGTGGAGAAGCAGATGTGCCTTAGGTGAACTGGATTGTGCACCACTGGCAGATGCCAAGGCACTGACAGTTCAGACAGTAGATCACTACCCTGCCCCACAACAGTCCACTGCTGCCAAAGAAGTTTCTCACAGTACCAACACATCTTGTGCCAATGCATCTCATCACCCAAGGACAAGGAGGTCCAGGAGCATTGATGGCGGTGCTTTCAGGTTGAGTGAGATCAACAGCATAAGTGTCTCAACCTCAGCCATTGACCCGGAGTCTGTCGTCGAGACAGGTCCTCCAGAGGGTCATGGTAGGCCACATGCATTAATATGTTTAAAAGGAAAGGCTTCTAAGGCATGTCCACTAGCTGAGGCTGGTCCCATGGTGACCCAGTCAGGGACACTGAATAGACCATGCCCTCCTGAGTGAGGGCCGGAAGCTCCGGGGTCTGAGAGATCAACTCTTCAATTTCAAACTTCTCAAACCAGCCCGGTGGCGCTGAGGGTTGAGGTGCTGGATGCCACACCTCGCTCCACGCCGGTGAACCGGGTTTGGGAACGAGTCCGGGTCATCGGGGGTCAGCAGGGGAGGACTAGAATTGAGCACCAGACAACAGCTCTCCTAGTCCTGGGGAAAGGGGTAGATGCACACTGTGCTCTGGTGGTCCCTGGGGACGCCCGGAGGTACTGCAGATGCGCAGGTGCCAAACTGAGGGGGGAGCATGGCTGACGTCTGTACATCAGTGCACAGACGTCATTACATGTCCGTGCTCCCATCAGGGAAAAGTAGAACAGGGAAAATAGCAGCACTAGTCTGCGGCAGCTTGATGGCCACAAGCTTCACCAGCCGACAATGCCTGGAAGGCATGTGCCAGTACTGGATCCTCGCCGGGCACGGAGGCATAGGGGGAGCCTCTCTTGCTGGTGTAGTTGTCTATGCCAGCTGGGCACGACAGCCTCGGGGTCGGCAGTGGAGGAGCGGTGGCTGGATATGAGCAGGGAAGTGGTTGCAGGTGAGAAACCATTGTATGATGAAAAAAAAAATACTCCAACAACTGGTCGACAGCATGAATAGGATCTCGACTGCCTGCCAGAGTCAAGGTTGACAAGCCTCATGGGGGTACCAAGGAGTTCTCAAAATACCCCTTGACAGAAGGGATCTCGACTAAAGTTGAGTGTTTAAGGGAGTCTAGGGAGCCGGAGGAACATGTTCACTCCTGATCCCACAACCTGAACCCATTGTGGTTGTGTTTCTTACCCTATTTATATGGATTGTCCCTGACAGTCTGAAGGGCCCCGGCACATTTCCAGAAAATCTTCGGAAAAGGACCCTCAGACGCTGGCCCCAGCTGGGAGCAGCACCAAGACAGAAGAGGAACTCATCGCGGCTGCAGCTGCCTTCTCCTCAAGGGACACAGGCTACGAAGCTGACCTAGAAGCAGCCAAGGCCTTCTTGTGGCCCTTTGGTCGATCTTGCTCCAAGGGTTGACCGAGGGTGAGCCTTGCATTCTGGTCCTCGATCAAAGTTGGAAGCATCATCTGGCAAAGGTCGCAACCCACCACATTGTGCAGCACGCCTAAGCTATACAGACACATGATATAGGGTCAATGACCGACACTTTCTGCAGGTACTGCACATGAAATTTGAAACCGGATTGTTTCCACTCCTCCATTGTCAATTGCTGTTGAGAAGTCAGAGCTGGAGACGAGGATATCAAAGAAATGACTTGTGTCAGTTGAAGAATACGCCTTGGAAAAGCTCGTGATATGAATCCCATCAGATGCTGCAGAGCTGTGAAGGAGGTGAACTGTCCCTTCCAATGGAAAGAAAGATTTGATGTCATAGGGAAGAGCCGGAGGATATATTGCCTGAGTAGTAGGAGAAGCTTAGCTTAAAGATGTCCGATGAATCAGCCTGCTCCAGGAAACTGCCGAAGTGTGGACAGTGAACTGTAACCACACCCTTAGATAAGTACTTGCACAGATATAGTTTTCTGAATTTGCATCAGGTATTCTTCTATAGCAGGACATAATGAATATTCATGAGAACCCGTTACTAGTAAAATAGACAACAGCTACAAATACAGTACAAAATCCCACCAACTGAAAGAACTTCTGGTGCCTTACTGCCCTGGCCGATTGCTCCGCTCGGCCAATGAGGGGTTGTTAGAGATTCCAAGAGTGAGTTTAAAATCTTCCAGCAATAGAGCATTTTCTTATGCTGCACCCACTCTTTGGAATTCTTTACCAAGCCGGTTAAGGGAGTGCACCTCCGTGGAGGTATTCAAGAAAAACTTAAAAACTTACCTGTGGCAAATGGTCTACTTGGAGGATTAATGTAATCTTTTTTTTTTTTTTCTTTTATACATTCTTTAAAAAAAAGAAATCGGAAGAGGAAGCGTTTCTGAAATAATGACATTGGTGACATTGACAAATCCATCATGTTGTACTCTTCCCAGGACCAAACCGGCCATCCTCCAAGCGGTCAGTTACCACCCAGCCACATTCAGTAAGGCACCTATAACCAATTTAAAAGATGTTAAGCTAGGAGTAAGACTTCAAGGAGTTTGGCCAGAGCTCAGGGCAGTAAATGTTTCCTGTCAGATCTCCCATCTCATCCATCTCCGGACATACTGTATATTACTGTCCTATGATTTATCTTATAGGTTAGTTCTTCCATTTCTGCAATTTCCTGGACCAGTTGTATCCAGGTACCTATGGTAGGGGAATCATTTTTCAGCCACAGTCTGGTAATAGTTTTGTGGGCTGCTGCCAGGAGGAGGGCCCAAAGATGTACCTTGCTGGCTCCAGTCAGGTTTTGGGGAGGCTCTCCCAATATAAGGCAGGGCCAGTCCAGGGGGGCATCAAAGGCAAACATTTTAGCAAGTGCCTGAGAAACGTCCCTCCAGAAAGGCCCGAGCCGTGGGCAGAGCCAGAAGACATGTAGGTAGCTAGCCCTGGTTTCCCCACAGGTTCTCCAGCAGGAAGGATCTCTTTCAGGAATTCTTTTACTCAAGGAAACAGGAGGGAGAGAGAAAGTATCGTACCTTCACTTTCCAGCTAAACTCTTGCCAGAGGTGAGAACAGGTAGTTCTAGCTGCCAGCCTAAATACTAAATCCCAGTTATCCCACTGCTAAGAGGAGTTCCGCAAGGATCTATCCTGGGCCCTATCCTTTTTGCCATCTACATTAATAATATTGACTCAAATCTCACCAAAGCCACTGTCCACCTCTTTGCTGATGACACTGTTTTGTATGTCAGCAACCCATCACCTGCAGTTGCCGGTGAAATTTTACAAGCAGAATTCTCCTTGCTGCAATATCAACTACTTGAGAAAAAGCTTCTTTTAAATGCAAAGAAAACAAAAGCAATGCTTTTCTCCAATCAAAGCTCCACCAGCACCTCCTCACTAAGCAGTCTCCCCCAGCTATGCACTATCATTGGAGAAAATCTGGAGTATGTAGAAAAATTCAAATACTTAGGTGTGTGGATTGATAGCAGACTTGACTTCATACATCATATTGAAGAACTGCTGAAAAAACTTTGCCAAAGGCTTGGCCTATTCTATAGAATAAAACACTTCCTAACCAGAGACTCAAAGACGAGGTTAGTCCAAGCCACTTTTCTTTCAGTTGTTGACTATGCAGACTTCCTTTATAGTCACTGCCCCATCTCCTACCTAAGCAAGCTGGATACCCTGTACCATAGAGCAATAAGATTCATAACAGATCTTCCATCCAACACTCATCATTGTGCTCTCTATGCTGCTGTTGGATGGGTTTCCTTACATCTCAGAAGGAACAGAAATGCAGCACTATGGATCTACAGAGCATTGTCTAAAAAACTTCCAAATTATATTCTAGACTGCTTCACCCAGGCCATAGCTAGCTCCTATGCCCTAAGAAGCAACAACCTCATCATGCTCAAAATACCTAAAGTCAACACCCGGACAGGGAGGGCGGCAATCAGCTATTCTCTAACTATGGCATGGAATACTCTACAGAAATCCCTAAAGATGTCCAATCTCATACCTATAGCATCCTTCAAACAGCTTTGTACAGGTTTCTTCACAGAGAAATGCAACTGCTACAAGAGCTAGTCTTGCTATTTCACAACCTCCCCCTTCCAGACAGCCATCATTTATGGCATAATTCTGTTCCACAGTTCTCCCTCCCAGTCGGCCACCCTTTTTATTATACCCCAGTTCCATTTAACTCTACCTAACTACCTACTACCTACCTGATCCTTCTCCCACTAATTTCTGCCCTTACATCATTCCTAAATGCTCCCCATCCATCCTAGTAATACATTATGCTGTGTGTATGCCTTGACTCCTCTATTGGGATATGTATATACTTTATTTATTAGTATAATTTGCCTATAACCTATCTTGTTATGTATGTCCTAACCAACTTCTTACCCTTGATCAGTGTATTACAAGTGTTTTTTCTGTATCTGTTATGCATATATAAGTGCACTGATGTATCTGTTGTGTACCAACTATTGAACCTTGACCTTATCAGGTCCATCTTGTAAATGAGCCTTGCTCAATGATGTTCGCCTGAATAAATAAAGATTTGATTGATTGACTGATTGATTGATTTCTCTTAAGCCATCTCCCCCTTCCTCTCTCCATCTACATTTAACCTTATCTAAGTGGTCCTTCTTTAAGTCCATAAGGGCTTTATAAAGTGTAGAGATGAGGCCTGAAGTTTTCTGCGAGGATAGAATTGCGTAGAGAGTCTCTACAAAGGGGACCACCCTGCCAGGCTGGGGATCTGCTCTGCGGCAGTGATGGATATAATCTCTAACCTGCAGATAACGATAGTAATCAATATTGTGCAGGCCAAAGTCATTCTTAAGGGTCATGAAGTCCATCATTTCTTCCCCTACCATGAACTGCTTGATGTAGGCCAGACCCCTTCTCTCCCAGGCTCTAAAAGTATGGTCTAGTCCAGACAAGGCAAAGGCTGTGTCCCATGATGGCCTATACAAGGGCCAGAGAGAGGATTTTATTTTATATTTTGCCAGGCTCTGCAAGTCACCCTTATGGTATCCCTCACAGACAATGGGGAGGGTAGTCTCTAGCAGTTTTAATTTGTATGGAGCAGACTCCCAGTGGTGGACCACTCTCCTCTTCCTCCAGCCTCTCCATTTCCTTCCAGTTAGCAACATAGGTGGGGATGGACCACTGTAGTGCTCTTTTAATTTGCGTGGCGAGGTAATAGTCCTCGAGATCTGGGAGGGCTCTACCCCCTTTAGCCTTACTCAGATGAAGAGTATAGGTGTTTACTTTGGGTCTCTTATTGCTCCAGACGAACTTTGTAATTGCTTTTTGCCAGTCTTGAAAATGTGTTTTAGGTAAGAAGGTCAGTAGACATTGGAACAGGTACAAGTACCTGGGAAGAACATTCATGGTGATAGAGTGTATTCTTGAGTATAGTGGGAGGTGTATCAGGGCCCACCTATCTAAATCTTTCTTCACCTGGTTAAAGAGTGGGACATAACTGGCTTTAAAAAGATGGGAGTTATGTTTGGTTAGCCAAGCACCCAGGTATCTCATTTTGTCCGCTGACCAATTAAGTGGTAGAAACTCTACAATCTTGTGGGAGGGTGAGTAACAGAAAGACAATATCTCGGTTTTGGTTTTACTGAGGGTATATCCGGAGTGTCTGCCAAGTTCTGATAGAGTTGACCATATCTGAGGGATTGAGGTCTCCGGATGGGATATGCAGAGTAAGACGTCATCAGCGTATAGGGATATTTCCGTTGTTGACCCCCAACCTCAATTCCCTGTACCGACGGAGTGGTACGTATTGCTTCAGCCAGTGGCTCTATGTATAGAGCAAATAACAAAGAGGACAAGGGACACCTCTGCCGGGTACCCTTGCCCAGGGTGAATATCCTAGAGATTCCCCCATTTACTCTGACATACGCTTGCAGGCCGGAGTATAGTGACTTAATGCTGTCAATAAAGGTCTGTGGAAATCCCATCCATTCCAGGACCAGGAACAGAAACGGTCAGGAAACCTTATCAAAGGCTTTTTCAGCGTCTAAACTCATGAGGCAGGCAGGGAGACGAGAGCGATGGATGATATTAATTATATTGATCGCTGATCGGATGCCATCTGGAGCCTGTCGCCCCGGGATGAACCCCGACTGGTCTGGGTTAATAAGCTCTGGGAGTATGGAATTCAGCCTGGCTGCGAGAATCTAGGTAAAAATCTTGTAGTCCGAATTTAGGAGTGAAATTGGCCTATACGATTTGCATCGGGTGGGGTCCTTATTTTCTTTTTGTATAAGCGAAATTGTGATGTATTGCCATGATGGGGGGGACCGGGTTTGCCTCCTGCCATACCCCTGAGAAGACATCCGCCAATAGAGGGACAGTTTCTGTGGCAAAAGTTTTATAAAATTCTGCTCCAAAGCCATCTGGGCCAGGGCATGTTCCCCCCCCCCTTCAGACCCTTTATAACTTTCAAGATTTCTACTTGGGTGATTGGTTTAGTTAGGGCTTGGCTCTTTTCCTGGGGGAGCATAGGAAGGAACAAAGTCTTGAGGTAATCCACGCTCGCCTGGACAGATGTTGGCTCCTGGGGGGTATAAAGCTTAGCGTAATAGGGGACAAAGGCCTCAACAATTTGCTCAGTCTTGTTGGTCAGGTGGCCGGTGGTCGGAGAAATAATTTTGGTAATTGTGGCTCTGGCTTTGAAGTGTCTCAGACGTGCTGCCAGAAGCCTAGTGCCCCTGGGACCTCCCTCATAATATTTTTGTTGGAGGAAATAGAGATTCCTCTCTATCTCTTCTTTCTGGAGTTTCTGGATTTCAGCCCTTAGGGATCCGAGCTCGGAGTCTCTATGTTTATCCCACCTAGATTTTTGGAGGGACTGTAGATCTGTCAGTTTTACGAGGAGGCTCTGATGTCTCAGTAGGCGGTCTTTTTTCTTCTGGGCAGCTATGCGTATTAATTGTCCCCTAACTGTGGCCTTCATCGTATCCCATATGATACGTGGCGTCATCCCCGGTGTAGTGTTTTCAGCTATGATATTTGTGATATGTTGTTTGATTTTACTTACAACCCCTTTGTCCCTAAGTAGGGATGTATTAAGTCTCCAATGAGTCATTTTCCTGGGGAGAGAAAGGGCAACCTCCAGGAATACTGGGCTATGGTCTGATAGGGCAGAGGTACCCACCCACATTGAGGGAAGGGCAGAAATGCTGTCCTTGAAGATAAAAAATGTGTCAAGTCGGGAGAATACCTTGAACCTAGGCGAATAACAGGTGTAGTCCCTTGCTCTAGGGTACCTTTCTCGCCAGACATCCACTAATCCCATCTGATTCAGGATATGCCTGACTGCCCTTGCTTTGTGATGGTCTGGGTTCTGGATGCCTGAAGTGGTATCCAGGTTTCTGTTTCAGACTAAATTCCAGTCCCCCCATAATCAGCAGACCCTAGATTTTTCCGCCACTAACTGGGCAAGCGAGGTATAGAATACCATAGGAGAGCCCGGTGGGGCGACACTGACCAGGGTTACTGGGGTATCTTGCACCTTGCCTATCATCATGACGTACCTGGCTCCAACATCCGTCACAGTCTCCTCCTGCTCAAATGGGAAGGACGCCGACAGCAAAATAGCCACCCCCCTCTTATGTCCCGAGTCCAAAGATGAGGAAAACAAGTGCGGGTGGGACTTGGTCCTCAGCTTTAGGACCTCTGCTGGTGATAAGTGAGTTTCCTGCAAAAAATTCACCTCACAGTTCTGTCTGGTAATATACTTCTGGATTTGTTTTCTTTTCACTGGACAGGAGTACCCGTTAATATTGTAGGAAAGCACTTTTACATTATGACTAGTCATTTATGTTTATCATAGAGAATCATCCTTCTAACATGTGGGAAAATAGTATGTATCAATTTGTCCGGCAGTTTTACCTTTTCTTTAACGTGTAAGTACCCACATAACTTAATCAGCAACCTCAACTTAGAACTTTTTAACAGAGAACCAAATTCCCCAACCATAGGTCAGGGTTGCATGCTCGGGGCAGTCCTCATCTGAGGGCCCAAGCTTAAAAAGGAGTGGGGCAAGCGAGTCCTAAGACATGTCCACCCCTATTCGAATTAGATACTAGTAGACTTCCAAGGGGGGGCTGGTGGTGAACTCCCAGCCGTAGGGCAGTCGCCAGAGTGAAAATTAGGAGGGAGCTCCAAAATAATGGTGTGCAGCCCTTCTCTCCCAGGGGGGAATACCCTATTGGGAACGCCCTAGAGTCAGCGGCTCGCATGCTTCGGCCTTGGTCCCTCCCCCTCCAGGATCCCCATGGATCTGTAATAATATGAATGATTTCACCCTTCTAGCATTTTCAGATATTATTGAGTGGCCAGCCAGGGGTGTCTAAAAAACAATGCCCCCGCTAAGTGGAAGGTAACTATATGAAACCAGTTAAGAATATAGCAACTATATTAACTCAAGCCATGCCAACCAAGTCTTAACGGAGCTGTGGCCTCAAAGAAATCCTAGAGGTCAAGCTATGTCAGCCACTACATTAAACAACAAAATGGCATCAGGACATTGCCCCATTAGGTGAGGTTCATTTCTTAGTCTAGAGTTCAAAACGGTGAATCTTTAGTTTAGCAGCCCCCATATTTCCCCTTTTTCCTCCACGATCTTGAATGGACAGTACTCCCATAGGCAGGTCAAAGGAAGTCTCACCCTGCACGTCCAGTTACAATTCCCCAGGATCAGAGTTTCAAGCTGGGACAGTTCACGAGACCGTATCTGGGGACCTCTAGGTGATTCAGGTAACATGGAGACTGTGCCAATCAGCGCAGGGAACTCCCGACCGACAGTCAGCGGACGCAATCTTCAGCTGTCAACACAGCCACGGAGAAACTCCAGGTCGGCTGCAACAAGGGAGCTACATCAAACCGCATGGGAAACTGTTGGGGGGTGAATAAGAACCGGGGCAAGCTATCCAGATGCTGGGAGGGAAAGACAACTCGATAGAACCCGAGGCGTGGAGTAGAGTGGGGTGAAGAGAAAAAAACAAGGGTACCTTTATTTCTCCCTCAAGCTTCAGGTCTCCACGTTGGACTCTACATCTTCATTTAGCGAGGATCCCTCGTCTTCCATCTGAAGATGTGCGGCCTTCTTGTTCAGCTTAGCGGGATCTCCGAGCTGCCTTATTAGAGTAGCTATATCCACCCGCAGGTTCGTGTGCAGGGTTCCTTGAGCAGTGCCTCTCCATGGGATTCCTTTCTGTGCAACACTCCAGGCTGAGGTGAGCAAATCTTTTTTCAACTCTTCGTTTGTCAAGGGTGGTACAGCTATTCCCAGAGATTCCAGGAAAGGGGCAGCAGCTAGTAGGTCTTGGTAAACTTCTGAACCTTTATCTGAGGCGATCTTGAGTCGTGCAAGATACAGAACCTGTGCTTTAATGTTACGGGCACGGAGTTGCCTCATGATCGGCCAGAGTGATTTTCTTGCATCCTGGACGGCTGTGGTATGGTCGTTGTCTATACTCACTCGGTGGCCCTCATAATGCAGTGCCCCTTGTTCCCATGCTGTTTTGAGTATTTCTTCCTTTGCCTGGTAGCTGGTAAGTCTTGCGACAATGGAGCGAGGCCTCGCGTCTGGATTTTTAAGAGGGGGGGGCCAGAGATCTGTGAGCTCGATCCATCACGAGGTCTAAGTCTTGCGGCAGAAGAAGGATTTGTCTCAATATTTTTTGCAGAAATAAGATTACGCTCTGATGTTCGTCTTCGGACCCTTCAGAGATCCCATATAGTCTTATATTTTGCCTTCTGCTTCTGCCCTCCAGGTCATCTAATTTGTGGGTGAGTTCCCCATCTCTGGCCAAAAGGTAAAGCAGGAGTCTGTCATGGCGGTCCGACTGCTCGACCGTTTGATTCAGACACAGTTCAAGTTGTTCTGCTTTGTGGTCAACTCTAGTTAGGTCTGTTCTAAAATCACTTAGGGTTTGATCAATTTTCGCCACTGTACGCGCTGTTTGCAGTATGATTTCGCTGAGGTTCGTTGGCATTGCTTCGGCAGAGGCCTCAAAGTGCTGCAGGCCCTCCAGCGCATCCCTCTCCTGCAGATCGCATCAACCCTCTCCCTGCATCATTTCCTTTAGTTTTTGCATCGGGGTTGGTGGCAGCTTTCCCGTTCTGTTTCTTTTCGTTTTTGCTGGTGAAGACATCCCTCTAATTGGGTAATGCGGCTGGATTAAGTTCAGGATGGAGATGGAGCCAAGAAACTATGTAGCCATTAGCTCGCTGACGTCACCGTAAGTCCAAGGATTAATGTAATCGGAATGAAAATACTGTGTTTTGATTTTATGGAATATTTTATTGTCTGATTTTAATACTTGATGTTGTTATGAAATCATTTTATTTATATGTTTTATTAATTGGTACTTATGTTGTGGTTTTAATATGTTCAGCGCCTTGATACACTGAGAGGTGCTTTAAAAATAAAATTATTATTATTATTAACTCTCATAGCTGTCTACATTCCCCCACGGAATCAGGCGGCTGCCTTCCAATCCCTCACTGAATACCTCTCCCGCCCCCCCTCCCAAAGTCCGAGCTCATATTGCTGGGTGACCTGAATATAGCCAAGGGGGGAGGCACTGGAAAGGAGCAGGAAAATCCTAGCCCCCCCAAACAATCACGGTAGTAAGTGTGGCAAACACCAACATGGAGGTGTCGATAGGGAGAAGGGCAGTGGTAAATGGAGAAAGTGACAAAGGCAAGAAGGACAGGGATGAGGTAAAAGGAGGTAAGGCCATCAGGAAATGGAGGGTAATGAGTACCAATGCCGTAGTCTGGGCAACAAGCTCCCTGAGCTGGTGGCCTTAATGGAAGAGGGATGCCTGATATCGTAGCAGTCACAGAAACATGGTACACAGAGAACCATGACTGGGATGTTAACATTCCAGGGTACATAACCTACAGGAGAGACAGGCAGGGGAGAAGAGGGGGAGGAATAGCTCTCTATGTAAAGGAAGGGATAAAAGCAACTGAACAAAAGATAAACAGGAAGGAGAGGAGGCACTGTGGGTCACCTTGGAGACTGGAAAGGGCACCACAATCTGCACAGGGGTTGTGTACAGACCCCCATGTCAGGGGGAAGGAATGGACAAGGATATGATGGAAGGCATTCTTAGAATGGCGGAGAAAGGGGAGATACTGTTGATGGGAGACCTGAATATGCCAGATGTTAACTGGAGCACATTTGCTGCAGCCACATCCAAGAGCAGGGCCATTCTTGACGCCCTACAGGTGGCAGGCGTAGACAGCTAGTTTGAACCCACTCGTGAGGGAGCAATCTTAGACCCTGACTCTCAAACGGGGCAGTGAGAGGATTTCAGATCTAGAAGTGGGTTGCCATCTGGGGAACAAGTGACCATCAAACAGTGTGGTTCACGTTAAACTCAGCTACAGAGTCAAGTTATACAAAAGTGAGGGTACTGGACTTTAGGAGGGCTGACTTTGGCAAGATGGAGAGTGCCTCAGAAAAGCACTAGCAAACAGGCTAGAAGGAGGTGTGGAGCAACAATGGGGAATTATCAAACTGCCATCACAGAGGCAACAAGCCTTTGTGTGAAGCAAATAAACAAATCAAAACGAAAGAAAAGCCACTATGGTTCTCCAAGAGAGGTGGCTGTAGAAAGTGGAAGAAAAAGATAGCATTCCGGAAGTATAAGGAAACACAGAAGGAGCAGGACAGACAGCTGTACCAGTTAAGGCAGAAAGAAGCAGGAGGGAAGTCAGAATAGCAAAGGCCCAAACTGAGGAAAAGATAGCCAACTCAGTTAAGAAGGGGGATAAAACCTTTTATAGGTACATCAGCGAGCGTAGAAAGACAAAGGGAGGGATAGTGAGGCTGAATAGAATAAACGGTGGGTGGGCAGAGGGGGACAGTGAAAAAGCAGGAATACTGAACGAATATTTCTGCTCAGTATTCACAAAAGAGGAGAGGGAAGTGCCTAATCCAATTAACAGAAGCACTCTTGATAGGGGGGTCGATCCCAGTCCTTTCACAGAAGAAAGGGTTCTGCAAGAACTCCTAAAACTGAAGGTGGACAAAGCAATGGGTCCTGATGGAATTCACCCCAGAATTCTAAAAGAATTAAGGAAGGAACTAGTGAAACCACTGGCTACTCTTTTTAATAAATCATGGGAGGATGGTGTGGTACCCGAGGACTGGAGGAAGGCGGATGTGATTCCCCTTCACAAAAGTGGGACCAAGACAGAGGCAGGAAACTACAGACCTGTCAGTCTGACCTCTGTGGTAGGGAAAGTGATGGAGTCACTTCTGAAGGAAAGAACAGTTGAGTACCTAGAGGTCAGTGGAGCACAGGATCCAAGGCAGCATGGGTTCACAGTGGGAAGGTCATGTCAGACTTAATCTAATAGATTTTTTGACTGGGTGACCAAGTAGTATAGACCAGGGAGGGCTGTGGACATGGCCTACCTAGACTTTAGCAAGGCATTTGACACAGTCCCACACAAAGATTATTAGTCAAATTAACCAGCCTGGGAGTGGGTCCCAGGGTGGTAGCCTGGGTAAAACATTGGCTGGACAACAGGACACAGAAGGTAATTGTAAATGGAGTCCACTCTGAAGAAAGGGCGGTTACTAGTGGGGTACCGCAGGGTTCAGTATTGGGTCCAGTCCTTTTTAATGTCTTCATCAGTGACATTGCAGAGGGACTGGAAGGAAAAGTATGCCTTTTTGCAGATGACACAAAGATCTGCAACAGGGTTGATACACAAGGAGGCGTGGAAAGGATGAAAGGGACTTGGCAAGGTTGGAGGAATGGTCAGACGTATGGCAGCTAGGATTCAATGCAAAAAGTGCAAATAATGCACCTGGGAAACAAGAACCCAGGGAAGAATACACAATGGGTGGGGGTAGTAACAACAACAAAACAGGAAAGGGACCTGGGGTAATCATATCAGATGACCTAAGGTTAGCAAGCAATGTGAGACGGCAGTAGGGAGGGCGGTATACTGGGATGTATAGGAGAGGCATCAGCAGCAGAAAACAGGAAGTTGTTATCCCTCTGTACAGACAGTTGGTGAGACCCCATCTGGAATACTGTGTCCAGTTCTGGAGACCCCATCTCCGCAAGGACATAGACAGGATAGAGGCAGTCCAGAGGAGGGCATTAAAATGGTGCAGGGTCTGCAAGATAAGCCAGAGGAGGAGAGACTAAAGGAGCTTAATATGTATACCCTTGAGGAAAGAAGGGAGAGGGGACATGATAGAAACTTTCTAGTACCTCAAGGAATCAACAAAGTCCAAGAGGTAGCATCTTTCAAAAGGAGACTTGCAAGAACAAGGGACACAATTTAAAGATAGAAGGAGGGCAGTTCAGGGCAATGTGAGGAAGTATTATTTCCAGAGAGGGTAGTGGATGCATGGAACAGCCTTCCTGAGGAAGTTGTGGGGTCTAAAACTGTGGGAGAATTCAAGAATGCATGGGACAGACATAAGGCAATTCTTGTGGGGGGCAGGAAGATATAGGCTGTTGGTTAACTAGGATCTGCGGCCTATCCTGTAGGTAGGGAAATGGGCAGACTAGATGGGCCTAGCGGTCCTTATCTGCCGTCAAAGTCTATGTTTCTATGTTTCTATAAACTGTCTCTCCCCCTCAGCCTCACACTACCGTGACTCCCTAGCTGCTCTTGACCTAACCCAGTTGGTTACCAACCCTATGTGCCTTAACCACTCCACCGGTACTGCCACCCTCCTGGACCTGGTCCTATGTAATCACCCCTGCAAGCTAACGGATATCACTGTCTGCCCTAACGCGCTCAGTGATCATTCTCCTGTTCTCTGCACCTGGTCCTACCTGGTCAAGAACCCCCAAAAAAAAAAAAAATTATACTCACTAGGCCACTCTGCCCAGGCATGCTCACCTGCCTAAAATCCTGTCTCACTAGTTGGGACTGGTCTCCCCTATACTGCACCCAGGACCCTGATGTTGCCCTCGACTACTTTACACACACACATTCAATGCTGCATGCAAGAAACCTGCCCCTCTCACCAGAAAGATAGTCAAAGGGCTGGATACCCCTTGGATATCCTCCTCCCTCCTGAACCTTATGTGGCAGAGAGACAATCTCTGGAAAAAGGCCCTCAACTCGGGCAAGCCAGCTAATCATCAGGCTTACCGGGCTGCCTGCAATCACTGTACCTGGGCCATCCGCAAGGCCAAGGCAGACCACTATAAGGCTGCCCTTACTACAACCTGGAGCTCGGGTAGCAATTTCTGGCATAATGTGAAATCCCTCTACAGCAATTCTACCCCCCTCATAACTCACTGTGAATGGGTCCATCATTACTGACCCTAAATCGATCGCAGATGCCTTCAACGCCGCCTTCTCAGACCTGAGCTCTGTCCTCCCCCCGACTTCTTCTCCCTGTCCACCCTCGCCACCCCACACCCCCCACCCTGACCACCCACCACTTTGCTTCCGAATCCTCGCACCTCATGAGATCAAACTCTACCTCCTTAAGGTTCTAAACAGTTCTCATAACAACAGCCACTCAACTGACCTGAAGCTTTTGCACCTGGTCCTCGATGAAGTCCTGTCCCCTCTCTCCCACCTCTTCAACCTCTCCCTCAGGCATGGGAGATTCCACTCCCCCAGGAAAATGGGCACCATCACCCCCATACACAAGTCTGAGGACCGACTCTCTCCGGGGAACTACTGACCCATCTCCATCCCCCCCCCCCAAAAAGCTCTAGAGCGCATTGCCACAAACCAACTCACCGAATACCTAGCCAAATATGACGACCTATCACCCGAACAACATGCTTTCTGGCTGGACCACAGCACTACCACTGCCCGTCTGAAATTTTCCAATTCTATACATTCTGCCCTAGATGTTGGCTATCTAGCAGGAGCTGTCTTCTTGGATCTGTCAAAGGCCTTTGACACTGTCAATTATACTAACATACTAAAGAAGCCAGCAGAATAGGCCAAATGGTCTGTCTTGTCTGCTCGAAAGCCAGCAACCTAATGGCTGCTCGCCTTACCACCCCCCAAGCCCCCAAGAGGGTCCTTTTTAGTTTCAGTTTCCCCTTGTACATATCCCACCCCCTCTTGAATCCCTCCACTGTGCCCTCCTCCACTAGGCTCCCAGGCAGTGCATTCCACGGTTCCACCACCCTCTCAGTGAAAAAATGTCTCCTACGCTCCCCTCTGTAATTTCCCCCCTCCAGCTTCCACCCATGGCCCCTGGTTGTTCCTCCCTTCTTAAGCCTAAAGAGCTCCTTGGTTCCACTCCTGGTTATTCCTTTTACATATTTGAAAACCTCTATCATATCTCCCCTATCCTTCCTCTCCTCCAATGAGTAAAGCCCAAGCTCCTCTAGTCTCTCCTCATAAGGCTTCCCCTCCTTGCCCCTAATCATCCTGGTTGCTCTCCTCTGAACCCTCTCCAGCAGCGCTATGTCCTTCTTCAGATGAGGTCTCCAGAACTGTACACAGTACTCGAGCTGCGGCCTGACCAAGGCATTATACAAAGGGAGGATCACCTCCCTTCCTCTGGACGTAATTCCCCTGGCTATGCAGCCCAGTATCCTGTTCGCTTTGGCTGCAGTTCTTCTACAGTTTTCAGAGTTATTCATTTTGACATCTGTCACCACCCCTAAATCCCTTTCTCCCAATGTGACTTGCAGTGTGACCCCCCCCCGGATGTATTCATGACCCGGGTTATTTACCCCCAAATGAAGTACCTTACATTTCCTAGCATTAAATTTCAGTCCCCACCTCCTTGACCACCCCTCCAGAGCATCCAGATCCCCCGGACCACCTCCCTCGCTTCTTCACAATCCACCAGAGCTCCCAGTTTTGAGTCGTCCGCAAAGAGACTCAACCTATTCCTAACCCCCCCTCCCTATATCTGAGACATAAGCGTTAAACAATAGTGGCCCCAATACTGAGCCCTGAGGGACCCCACTGATTACCTTCCTAGGAGAAGAGAATTTCCCACCCACCATTACCCTCTGTAGACGCCCCGAGAGCCAATTTTCAACCCAATTTAGCTCCTGCCCTCCCACCCCCATCTCTCCCAGCTTTATTAATAGCCCATAGTGTGGTACTGAATCAAACGCCTTGCTGAAATCAAGATATAGGACGTCCACTGGCCTATATCTATCAAAGGTCCTCCTGCTCTCTTCCCTCGCTCACCTTGGTCTCTCCCAAGAAGCTAACTCCTGGTTTCTGGATTATCTGTCATGTCGATCCCAGAGGGTAAAATCTGCTCCACCCTCTCCTCACCCCTTCCCATCCACTCTGGTGTCCTGCAGGGGTCCTCCTCAGGCCCCTCCTATTTAGGCTCTTTCTGAACTCCCTACTTAAGCCCTTCAGCTTGCCATCACCTCCTTTGTCCTGTCTATTATAGATTACGGTATTCTGATCTATGGTGCTGCTAATAGCACTGCCCTTCACCGCGTCAAGGCTGCTCTGAATAAACTTTGCCGCCTTGCCCTAGGATGTCCCAGGACCACCCATACCTGCTCCCTGTACAGCCAATCCAACTGGCTGGATTTCGACAGCAGGCTCCAATATCACACCTGCCTCATTGCTAAAAAAATAATTACTGGACTAACTGCCTCCTGTCTCTCCTCCCTCTTGACAAGTATGTCAGCCACTAGATTCACCCATAGCACTCTCACTCCGAAGTTCCAAGTCCTGCATCAAAAAACCTCTCTTGGTCGGCGCTCATTCCCATACCGGGCACCTACCTGGCTCAACGCCCTCCCTCCCTCCACCATCCTTAAGCCTAGGATTGGCAGGTTCAAATCTCTGCTCCGTTCCCACCTCACTGCCTCACGCACCTGCACCTGCCTCTAGTCCCCCCCCCCGACAATGGACTATGTCCTGCTCAATTCTTTGCCAGCCTATGTCAGCTGACAAAATGCCTGCCTACTGATCTGCCGTGCCTTCTGCACTAACCGTATAACTTAACATGTAAAACGTAATGCCCAGCTGCATACTATCTGGTTTGCACAGCTGTGATTTCTCTATCACTGTATTATCTACTCTGTATTTATCACTGAATTGTATTCTTTACTCTGCATGTATTATGTATTGTCTTTGTATTGTTTTCTGTCATGGAGCCTTTGTAAATGAGTCTCTGACTCAAAGGTACATAATTCCGATTCTCATAAATAAAATAAATAGCTGGTGACCTCTCACATCAACCAGTAATTTTCGCTGCTGAAATGCTGTAATAACTGGGTGTTAACTTACATCACACCTAGTTGTTACAACATTTCAATCTTGTTTCAATCTTTCATTCTCGGCAAAAGTTAAAAAGTTGTGAAACTTGGTTTTGGAATGATGCCGTATTCTCATGTATTCTTTGTCACATATTAAAACCTACAATAAAGAACCTGTAAAACTCCATTTTTTTTAACTCCATGCACCACATATTATAAAAAAGAAAGCAAGTGTGTGCATAGGAGTTTTTTGTTACGGTATCCAGTGAGGATAGTGACTGCATATGAGCGACCGATAAAACGGTGACTCATATTCATCGCTATCCTCATGGGTTACCCTACAAGAGTAGCGACCCTATGTGAAGGCGATTGTATGGGAGGGTGACCGGAAGGGGAATACAGTGAGGAGAAGGGGAGGGATAGAGAAGAGGGTTTGTGAGGGGGTAGTGTGCCTGCTGCAGCCAAGCTAGCCACATGGTGTGGTGGTGAGAGTGGCTAGCTGTGGCACAGCAGATACTGGGTTTGGAGCTAGGGACCGGGTGAAAAAGTTTGCCATAGGCTGCCGCTGCAGTTCTTTTTTTCCCCTAGGAATTCAGAGTGTCACCCCCTCCCCGACATGCACCCCTCTGGAGTTGATAATCCTTTAGGCAGGGGGGTACAGTCCCCCCTCCATTAACACTTGGATTCCTTGCCGGATGTCTGTTCATCAGCATGTGTATATCGCCAATTTGCTTTTTGGCGATATACACTCCCCCTAACAGCGATCGCTGTTTTGGGATCACTATTATGATATGGAACTTTTTGTTACAAACCCTTAGTACATGATGACCTCATAAATCTTTTGAGCTTCATTCTCAAGGTTTATGGGTCATCCACACACATCAGGTATACAAACAAACCTCACACTGGGGGGACATGGTAGAGGTCTTCAGGTACATGAAGGGGGTAAATAGGGGAGAAACTGTCAGGGTGCTCCAAAGGAAGGAGGGGCAACTAGAGGGCATGGGTGGAAGCTGGGGCGGGGGATTCAAGGAAGAAAGGAGGAGGTGCTACTTCACTGAGAGGGTGGTGAAGCCATGGAATGCGCTGCCGGGGGGTGGCAGGCAGAGACAGAGGAGGGGTTCAGAGGGGTGGGACAGGTACAGGGGAAGGATTCTGGAAGCAAAGTCCAGTCCAGTGAGACTATCCAGGACTGGGAAGGGAGAAGCCAGAGAGGGTGAGGGGGGCAGCAGGGTCAGCTCCCAGGGTGGGGGGCTGAACAAACAAGCAGACACGAAAGACCGTTAGGCCTATTCTGCTGGTATTTTAGTATGTTAGTATAACACATGCTTGCATATGAATTATTCTATCAATAAACATCTAAATGGATGTATCTTCAGTTATCAGAAGTTCAGGAGCAAGCCCATCGGCACAGCCACTCAAGACACCAAAAACCTGGTTTCACACCCTGAGTCTGGAGCACTAGCAGGAGGAGAACTGAGAGTCCCATAGAACCTTCCGTAATTTATGTTATATTCAGAGTCAAGCCATTTTGTGTCTGATATATACAAGAGGTTTTCAAATGTAAAGCTTTCAAATCACTACATTACGCTATATTCCAGAAGAATCACAGCCTCTACAAATCTACTCCCGGGCATCCTTTAAGGAGCTCCGATTATCAGCACTGCAAAGCCCCCAATCATAAACAGACTTAGAAACACTTATCATAGGATAGCCCGATCTGCCGCACCTGCCCAAGCTTGAACCCACCAATGTAATGTGCTTAACACCTTAGGCTGGCCTTCCTTCAAAGCCAAACTGGACTTCCCCTTACTATGTATCGCCTATAAACTCATCCATCTCCCTTCCCCCCCAGCCTCGACAATTTGCTCTCATTGAAGCCATTCACCAGGATCCTTCGATCCTTCAGCTACCCAATGCTTTGTCTACCTAAGACTCCCTTAGCTATCGGCAACAGATCCCTCACGGTTTAATGTCATAATCGCGCATCCTTAATAGCGCGAGCACTTGAAGCGCATAATTATCAGAACACATCTGTAATAACACTACTGCATAAAGGCGCTTCATTATTAGTGCAAACCATAAATAGCGCTAATGTACTGAGGTTGTAACCCTAGGGGTCACGGGAGTGAGTGAGTAGGAGAGAGTTAGCTAGCTCAGGAGGGGGCATAGGAGAACGGACTCCTTGAGTGGACTGTTGACTGCAAATAAACTTGCTGTCTGTTGCATCCTTTTCTACTGCTCCCCAGTCCTGATACACTTCGGAAGAAGCAGTGAGAGTGAAGAACACCTGCGGTTGCCAGCAACAATCAAGAGGAGTTTTGGGGAGGCTGATGTCATTACAGAGCAGGAGGTAAGCACCAAAAAAAAAAAAAAAAAAGAGAAAAGTAGTCTTCCCAACCAACTTCTTAGTAAGCAGTAAAGCACGTCCAGCGACCTGCACAGCCCTCTTATCACTCCTCTGTCGGCCGCCGACTGGCTCATGTAAATCACACTTTCTGATATGCGGTTTGCATTTGCCGACAAGGAACTGAGGAACTGAAAATGGGCTGTATTGGTCACTGAATACAGGATCTCCACAGTAATGCCGTATGTTACAGAATTTAAATGTATTATTCCAGTAGTGTTAGAGGATACCATGGGGAGGGATAGGCACGATTAAAAATAAACTGCTTCGAGTGCTGATTTAAGTATAGGATCTCCTGAAAAGCGACCGACTTGGGAAGAAAGAGGGAACGCTATTATTGTCCACGCTATTTTGTATGCGCTATAATTACATTCGCGATTGTGGTCGCACTATTTTAACCGGATCCCATCCTTCACATTTGCAGCCTCTCTGAAATGGAATAGTCTCGCACATAATTTACTTTCCTGTACATCTCTTCCTCAGTTTAAAAAACATTCCAAAGAAATATTCTTTCCCCCTCACATCTGTTACAGTAAATAATCTCTACAATCATCTCGGGTCCTTTCTGCCCACTCACCTTCCTCTCCCATCTCCCTGACCTAATAATTCACAGTCCTCAGTCATTCCTAATTTGTCTCACCATTCTGTAAATAGTTAAATACATTATACCCACTTAGGTACCTTGACAATCATTTGTATGCTTCTGTACATGATGTTATTTTGGCTTGTGAAACTACGATCACCACTGCTCCAACCAACTCCTGAACAATTAGTCTGTGTATTGCTTCATTATCCTATCATTGTATTATTACTGCTATATAAGAAAACCTCTCTGTTTTATACCTACACACAATTACGTAAGCAATAACCCATGACAGGGTATGTGGTTACTGGGGATTAATCAACACCCTGGGTGCATTGTGCAGCATGAGGGCACAGCCCAAGTGTCCTCACAGCTCCCAGGGTGTTGATTAATCCACAGTAACCACACACCATGGAGTGGGTTATTGTGCTTATAACATGGGCTGAAAATAGATGTAATATGTCTTGCAAAACAGTGTAAAAAACATTTTTATTATGATATTACAATGTGTCCTTACACCTGATGTAAGAGTGCAGCCTCATGAATACCGTTTTTCCTTTTATTACTATAATTTCCTCACCTACATAATTTATGTATGAAGTGCTGTGTGTGATTACAGTGAAGTGAATAATATAGAGATGTTTTCTTTGGAAAGTGTTTTAGCAATAAATGAAAATTACGTACCTACCGTAATTCTTGATCTTCTTGGACGAGTCTCCACCACTCATTCACACTAGTGGGATTAGCGCCGGAGGCACTAGGACCCATCGGGAGCAAACTTTTTGCTGGAGGGTCGGCGCGAGAGATGGCGCCGCGAGCAGCGGCTCGAGCGGCAATCACTATCTCAGCGACGACCCTCCAACCGTCTCAGTACCTTTTTTACCAAGGAGGTGCAGCGCAATTAACGAAGAGTAAATCTAACCTTAAAACAGACATATAAGACAGTCCGTATTTACCCGTGTAAGAAGGGTCAGCAAAGAAGTCTTCTGCCGCCTAAAGATCTGAGGGAGTGAAGACCAACACAGCTGTGAGCTCGGGGATGGAGGGTGGGCATGTGAATGAGTGGTGGAGACTCGCCCAGGAAGATCAAGAATTACGGTAGGTACGTAATTTTCATATCTTCCTGGACATAAGTCTCCACCACTCATTCACACTATTGGGAGAGTACCAAGCTGATAATCCCCCAAAAGGGCGGCAGGAGAGCCAGAGCTCACGCGACTAAGATAGAAGTCCATTAAGGATAGTTCTGCCGAATGCGGAATGCCGCCTGGCATGAACATCCAGTGCATAATGCTTAACGAAGGTATGCACTGAGCTCCAGGTGGCGTTGCAGGATATCTGCAACTGGAACATTGCGACTTCCGCTCAGGGATGCTGGAGTGACCGCCTCTAGTAGAGTGAGCGTACACTCTACCTTCTAATTTAACTTGAGCCATGGAATAGCAATGTCGAAGGCATGCCACTAACCATGATGAGATGCATCTGATAGCTTACAGGTTGACCCAGCCGGTGTCGCTGAAAGAAACAAACAGTTGCTGAGTCTTCATAAAATTCTTGGTTCTATCTAAATAGAACCGCAAGGCTCTCTTAACATCCAAGGAATGAAGAGATCTGCCCTTCATTTTGGAAATTAGCAAGTAAGAGGGAAGTACCAGAGGTTGGTTTATATGGAATTCACAACCTTGGGAAGAAATTTAGGATGAGTACGGAGAACTACCTTGTCTTTATGGAATACAGTATACTGGAGGGTCCGTGAACCAGGGCATGTATCTCAGAGACCCTCATGGGCTGAGGTAATGGCCACCAGGAAGGCAGTCTTCCAGGTAAGAAATTTTAGCTCACAGGTAGCTAGGGGTCTGAAAGGCTCTAGTGAGCATGTCCAGCACCAGGTTAATGTCCCAGGCTGCAACTGGACGCTTAACAGGGGGTCTGGTATGAAGAACTCTTAAGAAATCTCTTTCACCATAGGTAACTGAGCCAGAGTCAAGGAAGAAACCGCTCATGGAACGCTGAGATGGCACTAAGGTGAACTTTAACTGTGGAGTACTGGAGACCTGAGTTTGATAGGTCCAAAAGATACTCCAGAACCTTGTCAGGAGGACAGGAAAGGGATTCCAAGAGGACTTTGCACACCAGAGAGAAAACGCTTCCATTTGGAAGCGACGTTTTGGGTGCTGGCTTCCGAGCAGCCAGAAGGATGTCTGAGACTCCACGAGACGTTGAACCGATTCACTTCTACCTCTTCAGGAGCCAAGCATGAAGGTGAAGTGATTTCAGGTTGGGATGGACCAACGAACCCTGAGTCAAAAGATTGATTTGCAAGGGAAGTGGTCTCGGAGAGGCTGCCAACATACTGTTGAGTAGAGGAAACCATAGTTGCCGAGGCCAGGAGGGAGCAATGAGAATCATTTTGGTCCCCTGAGACTCGAACTTGAGGAGTACTCTCTGGATTAGAGGAAGTGGTGGAAAGGCGTAAGAAAGCGTTTGTCCACCGCAGCCTGAACGCATCCTGACAGAAAATGCCAGGCCCTGGATTTCTGGAGCAGAAGAGAGGCAGTTTTGCATTGAGGGGATGCAAAAGGTCCAGGTCTGGAGTCCCCACTCTTCGAACAGTGACCGAGCTACGGCTGGATCGAGAGACCACTCGTGAGGGTCTGCCTCCGTTCTGCTGAGGTGATCTGCTAGGTCGTTTTGTATACCTGGCAGATAAACCGCTTGAATCAGAGACTTGTGCTCCAAGCACCACTCCCACATCCTCATTGCTTCCCTGCAAAGGGGATAAGAATGAGCACCGCCTTGCTTGTTGATGTAATACATCACAGCTTTGTTGTCCGTTTGAAGGAGAATGTTCTTGTGACAAAGGATATCCTTCAGGGCCTGATCGCATAGAGGACCGCCTCCATCTCCAGGACATTTATGTGGAGATGAGTTTCGAACTGAGTCCACACACCTTGAGTGTGGAGGGAGTGACAGTGAGCTCCCCATCCCATTAGCGATGCGTCTGTGGTGATGGAGATCTGATGATCCAGGGGAGCAAAGGGGAACCCTTCCAGGAGATTGCTCTCTTGAGACCACCAGGTGAGAGACCTTCGAAGGCTCCGTCACCTTGATGGGATAAGACTGGGGTGAGAGGTCGGAGACCACTGAGTGAGAGCATCCATTGGGTGGTTCTCATGCAACCGGCCAGGGTACAGTGAACACCGAGGACGCCATGAGACCCAACATGCGCTGTATCGAGAGACTGTAACCGATTGGTTCTCCCCGATGTAACGGGCCATCCAAGGATATCGAGTCTTCTGTCCTCTGGAAGGAAAGCTCATGGAAGAGGTGTCTAGAAGCATCCCTATGAAAAGGAGCTCTGGGAGGGCTGCAGTTGTGATTTTTCAAATTCAGCAGAACTCCCATGGACGTAAGAAGACGAGAAGTCGTTTGCACGGCTTCCAAAGTCCCTTGGCTGGAAGGGCTTGCTAGAAGCCAATCGTCCAGGTAGGGAAACACCCGGAGTCCAATCTTCCTCAGATGCGCAGCGAGAACTGCACAACACTTTGTAAAAACTCGCGGCGCCGAGGATAGCCCAAAGGGCAGGACTCTGAACTGATAATGCTGACCCAAAGCTACAAACCTGAGGAACCTACGGTGGGTCGGGTGGATGGGGATATGCTGGTAAGCGTCCTGCATATCCAGGGAGGCCAGCCAGTCGTGCTGATGCAGCAAGGGTAACAGGGTACCTAGGGAAATCATTTTGAATTTCTCCCTGGGGAGAAATTTGTTTAACTTTCTGAGGTCTAGAATGGGGCGCATTCCCCCAGATTTCTTTGGAACCAGAAAGTAATGGGAGTAGAACCCTGTGTTTCGCAGATGCGGGGGCACCAGTTCTATTGCCCTGTTGTTTAGAAGGCCCTGGATCTCGGCGGTGAGGAGGTCTGACTGAGAGACCAACAACCTGGGTTGTCGTCTGGGAGGACAATTCGGGGGGGGGTTTCCAAGAAATTGAGAGAATAACCCTCGCGAATTATCCGAAGGACCCATTTGTCCGAAGTAATGGACTTCCACTGGTTGTAGAAGTACATCAGATGACCTCCCACCGGAGGAGAAAGTTCCACCGGGCAATGTGGATGGAACTTGGGCCAGCAATTATAAGGTGGCGCTTGGGGGTTTTAGGCCCCTGCGCTTTCTATGCGCTCTCTTTGAGGTTGGGCAGGTTGGCTTTTATGGAAGCCTTCCTCTGCCTCTGCCTCGAAGGACTGACGACTATGAAACTGACGTCTGTTCACATGCCCCCGAGAGGGGTAGGCGGAGGTCTGGCCAACTTAATGGCCGATCTAGTCTTCTGAGTGGCCTCTAAGGCTTGCTCCACCTGAGGGCCAAAAAGATAGGAGCCATCAAAGGCAGCGCCATTACCTGCCGCGGAGCATCATTCGTGAAGCCAGAAGCACGCAGCCAGGAATGGCGCTGAGTACAATACCCGCGGCTGCTGAGCGAGAAGCAGTGTCGAAAGCGCCCATGGTGGCTCTGACCTGTTGGTTATTGGACCCAATACTCTAATAACGGTCAGAAGAAGCTCTGACTTGAGTCCGAATCTGGAAGAGCTTCAACCATTCTTTTCATAGAGTGCCACAGGATATACTCATACTGAGAAAAATAGCCTTGATAACTGGCAATACGCATACTTAGAGTGGAAGCAGCAAAGACTCTCTTACCTAATGTATCAATCTTACGAGACTCTTTGTTAATAGGTCGAGCTGTAGTAGTTTGAGGAAGAACGACCTTGTCATTCTCTGCCAGGACTACAATAGGATCCGCAAGGCTTGGGATGCCAAAATGGGACGATCCTTGGGAGCTGAATACTTTATCAATGGATTTAGCCACTGAGGGAATAAGAGCAGGATTATTCTAAACCATTTGAGACAGCGCCTCAAGGAAGGCTGGATCGGAGGAGTCAAATCCAGGGATCTCAAGCATGAAGATACTGGAGTCTTAATATCTTCCCAGGATCGATGTCTGTAGTCTGGAGAGAAAGAGTGGATCTCAGGTTCTTCAACAGAGACTTAAAGGACAGGTCCTCGACCACAGGCTCTGTAGCAAAGAAAGATCCTGTTTCCTCCACTTCATCACCCAACCGAAGGTCTGGGTCAGGCTCAACATCATCTCCTGATGGTCCAGGAAGGACTGTTTGGACAGGAAAGGAGTGAAAATTAGGAGAGGAGGAAATAGCAGAGAAACAAGGAGAGTCCCCGAGGGCCCCCAGCGCCGAGAAGGCAAAACGGGTTGAAAACGGCACCGCGGAGGGGCACGGAGCTGAAGAGGCATGCGGCAACGCAAGCGCCCCTGGCGGCGCCGTGCAGAGCACACGGCGCTGCGATGCCCACGGGCGCCACCACAGACCAAGCGCACCGCCAACGGCACCGCCAGACCCAATGGCGCCGCAGGCGGCGCCGCGAGACCACCCAGCACCGCGAATGACACCGCAAGGCCCAGCGGCACAGAAAACGGCGCCGACAAGCCAACAGACCCTGCCGAAGGCGCCGGGAACACCCCAGGAACCTGGAAAGCTAGAGAAAGAAAAAAAACCAGGAGATAAGGGCATCGGTGTGGCCCCCTGCGCCGCAGCCATGTGGAGGGGGGAACACCTCACAGGAGTCGCTGGCAATCAAGAAGACGCGTACTAGGAAGGTCCAACCGCCTCTACCTGATTGCCGGAGGAGCCCGAGGCTCCGTGGCAACCGAGCCAGGCAGAAGAACCAACCCGAGCCCATTGCTCCACAAGAGCGCCCACTGATGAAACTGCTCATCTGGAGCCCTACCTATAGGGCGGGGAGGGCTCGATGTCGAGGACGATGGTCACCGGAAGTTGGCGACCAAGAAGGAGACCGCAACTAGCTACTTATAACCGACATCGCCGACGCCAAGAGACATACCAGAGGGTGACCTCGAGTGATGCCTTCTTTGACCTGTGGGTCAAGAAGAGCTCGAGGCCGAACGTAGCCGAATGCGACCGCTTATTTTTATGCTGACGGGGACCGCCCATCCCCCGGCATCGGATCTGACCGCTGTCGGAACCCCACTGAGGAGAAGGAGGCTGACCAGACCCAGCCCGGCTGACTGAATAGCTTATCACAGTCTCCCTACCGCCACCTGACCTGCTCATGGTCGACCCGCCCAGTAGGCCGAGACTTTCTCTAGCAAGTTAAATTTAAAATATTAGAAAAATTTAACGAAAATAGAATAAAATTAGCGATACTACTATCGTGATAATGTTACAAAACAATAAACTGAAAACTATGCTTAGTTTGAAGTTTGACTCGACAGGCGAGCGACGTTGTCACTGAAGCTGACTCGACAGCGGGAAAAAGGAACTGAGGCGGTTGGAGGTGCGTCGCCGAGATAGTAATTGCTGCTCGAGCTGCTCTCGCGGCGCCGTTCCTCGCGGCGCCATCTCTCGCGCCAACCCTCCAGCAAAAAGTTTGCTCCCGATGGGTCCTAGTGCCTCCGGCGCTAATCCCACTAGTGTAAATGAGTGGTGGAGACTTATGTCCAGGAAGATCTATCAACACTCAGTACACTTTGCAATATATGGAACATATATTTTTTAAAATTTTTTTATTTGTTAAATTCTCTGATTACAAATACCTTTGAGCAGAAACTGCTCGTTTACAAAGGTTCCACGTCAGAGGATGAGGGGCAACTTACATACAGAGGTAGTAAAAGAATGCACAATAAACAAAAAAAATATACAGTAACAACACACTTTGAGATAATATTCATACAACGAGCAGCCTGAGTAGGCAGCCGCTGAGGTAATAATAAGAGACAGAGGGCACAAGAAGCAATTAATATTGTAGGCGCAAGGACCGGGTGGGGGGTGGAGAGGGTAGGCAGGCTAATGGGCCACTGTCAGTAGGTGGGGGAAAATGTCTTGTACCAGTGGAGAAGGGAAGCAGGAAGGGAGTCACAAAGAAGGTCCGGTGCCAGAGAGAACGTAACTAGGGAAAGGGCGGGCTGTGGGATACGAGTGAGCTGGGAGGTGTTTAGAGAGAACTCTATTCAGTGAAACAGTCACACTGAGTGGAAGAGGTGAGGTAAAGTCTGAGATTCCTTTTAAAGGGTCCAAGTGTAGCAAAGGAAAGTGCTTCTTTATTGAGGGAATTGAACAGTAGAGGAGCTCTATAGATAAAAGACCTCTGACCCATGGAGGTATGACATCTGGGAACCTGAAAGGTTAGAGATTGGACACCATGCGTTTGCTGAGTGCCAGTGAAGGTAGTAAGGAGTGTGCTAACACCAGGTGGCACAAGACCGAGGAGAATCTTTTTGGTAAGTAAGCAGGTATGGTACTGTATTCTGCTGAGTAGGGGAAGCCAGCTGGTCTGTGCATGGAGGTCACAGGTGTGAGTTTGTCAGTCAGCACCCGTTAATAGTCTACAGGCTTTGTTGAGAGAAACTGAGATCCTGTGGAGGGCACTTGTTGAGGTAGAGCCGTAGATGGCAAGGCCGTAGTCAACGATAGATGTGACAGAGCTGTAGATGGCTAGTTTAAGGGCATCTGCAGGCATACAGTGCTTATGTTTGTGTAGTAGTCCAATCCGTATATTGGCGTCCTTGGCAACAGTGTCAATATGCGGAGTGTAGGAGAGGGTACTATCCAGCATAATACCAAGGTAGTTGAACTCCTTGACATGTTCTAGTGGGTTCCCAGCGTGGTTCTTGATGGTGAGGGACAGAGAGTTGTGCCTGCTCCGTCAGTTACAGAAGGACATGGCTTTGGTCTTGCTGTGGTTCAGGACAAGTTTATGAGAAATGAACCAGTCTTCGATTCGCCTAAAGTCAAGCTGCAGCTGTGATTCAAGGACTGTAATGTCATGCTGGCTGGAAAACAGGACTGCACCATCCGCATATAGTAATATTTTTTGGTGGCAGACACTAGGGAGATTGTTGATGAAGAGAGAAAAGAGTATAGACCCCTGGGGGGACTCTGGAGAGGACTGGTTTTTCATCCGGTGAGATCCCTGCAATCCTTACGCGTTGGATCCGATTATCAAGGTAGCTGGTGAAGCATGGAAGGGCATCGCTGGAGATCCCAATGGAGGACAGCTGCCTGAGCAGTAGGAGGTGATTAACTGTGTCGAAGGCCTTGGTCAGGTCTATAAATACTGCCCCCCCACAGTTCCCTTTGTCAAGTGTGGTGTGGATGAAAGTTGTAAATTCCAGTAGTGCAGCGGTGGTGCTGTGCCCTTTTCTGAAGCCATGCTGTTCTGGGCACTGGACTTTGTACTTATCCAGGAATTCAACTAGTTGGTCTGACACTATTCGCTCCAGCGCTTTAGATAATGGGGGGAGGAGTGAGATAGGTCTGTAATTGGTGTAGAGCATCCTGTCACCACTTTTGTGAACCGGTGTGACAGTGGCTTTCTTTCAGAGAGATGGGAAATGGCCCAATCTGAGTGAGAGATTGTATATATCATCTGTGCGCAATTTTTACAGAAATTACTAGGCATGCCATAAGAATTTGTTACCATAAACTTGTAGTGTCTATTTTAACATGTTTATAACTGTAAAATCTGTTATATTTCTACATCCATGGATTCACTGCCGATTTCAACCACAGCACTTCACTTCTGTGACAGTGACACGTGTTATTCTGTATGTCTAAAACAAGGATGTTGGTACTTCAGTTCCGGGACACTTCCTCTATATCGAACAGTCAACACAATCATATTCAACTTATGCTCTGTCTATTAAAAGTTACACTTCTATGTACAACATTTATTTTACCTACATTATATGTTGAGCCCACCGCAATACCCGCTAACTAGACCACAGTGCAGTAGCCGGTCTTTCTCTCCTTCATACTTCCATACTAAACAAACACTCGATGTGTACACCAGGACGCATTAGGTGCTGTATATGTCTGCTATGAAATGAAAATATGAACAATCTTTTCAACTACTATATAAACAGCAACATGTAAATTCAGCAATTCTGTATTATGGATCAACATTAACTTTTCAGTTCTTATGAGACAAATATACCATTGTAACTGCAGTTTGTTATTAAGCAAACAACAAGATTCCTCTTATTCTACAGATGGTTAGTTTCATTTGCTGCTGTCATTAGTATTACTGTTAACATTTGGAAGGCAGCGCTCACATGTTTATAAACCGCTTTTCAATTTTTATCACAACTCTTACAATATCAGAAGGTTGCACCTGCTGCACACTTTATGTATATACCACACTTATTTCGTAGGGTGGTGGGTGGAAATACCATGATATTTCAGACTCCTACATTCGCAAACTGCACCATTCACAACTTCCACATTATGCACATTTATGCATACTCCGACAGACTATCACCTTGTAGGTTTGAAACGTGATGCATGAGTATGAATTTCTTGACTAGCCTACTAACACTCAGCATTCGTGTATTAGAGATTAATGTATAGCCAGGTGTGCTTCTTTAACCAATCATTTACTTTACTTTTACAGTCCATGTTATAATGCTATTTATGCATATTTCTCTGTTTTGTTCCTGTGTCCCTACCGGAGCTGATATTTATATTTCTAAACTATATTTCTGTACATAGGAATTTTTACTGTCGACTACCTCTATATTGTAATATATTTATTTATGGAATGCTTATGTTCCCTGGGTCACCCCTGAAAAAGGGACAGCCTGGTCTCAGGGGGCCTATGCAGTCATCAAAATTCAAGTAAATAAAATGTTCTCGAGAGGCTTAACTGTTAACTTCAGTTAACTCTTCTGATTAAAATGCCCAGTTATAACGTGGAATAACGCCATTCGGATGTTAGCAGGCATTGTTAAACTGGCTTGTCATTGGCTGAGTTGTTCCTGGGAAGATCATTAAAATTGGGGGTTTCAAGATAACATAACAGTTGGCTTTAGCAGGACTCAAATCTCATGGTAGTACACATAAACTGAATTTTAGGACTTTCCATTCGTTATCGCTAAAGACATTTCATGAAAACAGGCTTTCTGCCCAATGCACGTCCATCTGCCTCTGTTGCTTTTTCTATCCAGAAATCATAATCCTTTGTTTGTAACATCAGAATAACTGTTGATCAACAGATAGTGGTGTCATAGGCAGAGGAATGTCACTTCACAGCAGCAGTCCATTATGCGAACAGAGTAGAGAAATACAAAATCACACATACCCCCCATAATGCAAAGCATCATGGGCTGTATATGCAAATCACCACAAAATGTTATGCTGGTTCAACTTTAAGTAGGAATGCAAGGTGCCAAAAGGCCTCTCACACAGTCTGCAAAGGGTGCTAACAGAAGTCACAGACGTGTGTTTCGTCCTACCAGGACTCATCAGTGTGCCTCATCTGTAGATTGGAGAACTTATATTTATGCCCCTAAATTATCCATATTTAAAGACCTATCTGTCAGGTAGTTCTGGTATCCTGACTTGGATCCTACCAGATATCCTGCCAAAGACAGATGCAGGATCCAGGGTCAGATGGTGATGGATCCTACTTAGGATCCAGGTATCCTGGTTAGGATCCACGGATCCTAGGGCAGATAGTTAGGATCCGGTGCAGCTAGTGATAGATCCTGGTTAGGATCCAGGTATCCTGGTTAGGATCCACGGATCCTAGGGCAGATAGTTAGGATCCATGGCCAGATAGTGATGGATCCTGGTTAGGATCCAGGTATCCTGGTTAGGATCCACGGATCCTAGGGCAGATAGTTAGGATCCATGGCTAGATAGTGATGGATCCTGGTTAGGATCCACGGATCCTAGGGCAGATAGTTAGGATCCGGGTGCAGAGAGTCATGGATCCTGGTTAGGATCCATGGATCCTAGGGCAGATAGTTAGGATCCATGGCCAGATAGTGATGGATCCTGGTTAGGATCCAGGTATCCTAGTTGGTAGGATCCATGATCAGATAGCACTACTATCTCACCACAGCAACTATCTGGCCAAACTGGAGGTATCTGTTGGTATCCTGGTTTCTAGGATAATATCTGAGCAACACTATTAAAAAACATAATACTTCGGTACAATTCTGCCTGCATTCCATTTATATTTTTATATATTTCTCCTCCCCATTATTTATTACTAAGGAAATTTGCATAATATATGATATTTATCCCTTAGAGTTCCTTTAGAGTCCAACTGCCTCTATGCTTATTCCCTACTTCAAGTCATAATCCTCTGCTGTGACATCACAATCTGTTGCCATGGGAGTAACTGTGATATCACAAGCAGTGTTCTATGACTTCAGGTAGGGAGAAAGCAGCAGGAATAGGTGAACTCTTCAGGAGCAAAGATCCTGTTTTCATACAGATTACCTCAGTAATAAATAATGGGGAGGAGGAATACAGCACTAATGGGAAATACAAGCTGGACTGTGTCTAAAAATGAGGCTTTGTTAAGGTTCCCCTGAACGTGTCACCAGCTCTTTAACTGTATCTGACTAACAAGTGACGTGAACTGTACTCTGCATTGTTTTGTTTTTATGGGCAGCATTCTGTTACAGCTCTCATCACAGAACCAGTGATCCTGAAGTTTTAATTATGTAATGGTTTGTTGGCTGAACTCTGAACATAGTTCTGTCAGGTCAACAGCTCACTAGCATTCTGCACACAAACTGTGACATTAGTAAAAACTCCAAATTGCAGGTTCCATCAAAAGAGCTGTGCAGAATGTTGGTGTGAAAAGAAAACAATTGAGTACAGTTTTTCACATCTGGGGTTATTCGGGTACAGTTACGTAAGGATCATTTGCAGGTATTGATTTCATTTCTAAAAATAGGAACATTACCAACTGCTGCTAATCAGCACACATTTCCTGTCCCCTTTCAGACTAAGGGAAAACAATTCTGTTTACATGGAAAAAAAAAAAAGGAAAGTTCTGAATTCCACATTTTATGGGCATTTTACAGCACTGATGATGCCAACTGTGAATTCTTGAAATGTGATGTTACTGTTCTGTTAAATCATCACATTTCATCATTTCATTATGTGGATTTTAATAACAGAATGCAAAAACACACACATAGAAACGCACGCACGCACACAGACACACTCTCTCTTTCTCTCACATGCACGTGCCCTCTTCACAGGTATCAGTTTAATTTGCAGAATACTGAAGCCCATCTGTAAAGATAGCGCGCCTGCAGAAGAGGTATCTCTGCTGACAGTCTGTGTCACCAAAAGGCTGTGTACTAGTCTGTAGAAACAGCACTCGCAGCTCTTTTCGCTGTCACTTCATTTTCAGTGGGGTAGGCAATATAACAGCTACAGCAGAGAGCTAAACATCAGTGAGGGGCAGGGTGAGTTAACAGCTCACTGGCAGTAGGGTTTCACTGCTTCAGAGCAGGCGTGAAACCTCAGTTTGAGCCACATCTGAAATTAATCTAGAGTGTCTCCACTCAGTTCTCAGTTAACAGGCGTCCACATCACAAAACTCATTAAAATACTTTACAGCAACAAAATAAATTCTCTTCACTGACTGGCAGCAGTGCTGGCAAGGAGATCAACACAAATCAGAAGCAGCAGTCCACATCTGGACTTTCTGGGGGAAATTTCCAGACTTAAAAAAGTAACCCTGTTCCTTAAAAATGTTCACCTTCTTCATAATATAGCAAAACTACTGTTTGATTTACTATGTTTAAAAGGCGCTTACTGTTCTAATGTTGTATTTCAGGCTTGACCCCCATAGTTTTGGTGCCTAAGAACTGCAGTAAACAGAACTAGCTAACAAATATTTTTGCTCAGTATTTACAAAGGAAGAGGGGGAGGTACATAAAACAAACAGTAGTAACACTCTGGATACAGAAGTTGATACCGGCCCATTTACAGAACAAAGGGTTCTGAAAGAACTCTTAAAACTGAAGGTGGACAAAGCAATGGGGCCTGATGGGATTCATCCCAGAATTCTAAAATAACTAAGGGTAGAACTAGTGACACCACTGACTACCCTTTTTAACGGAGGATGGGGTGGTACCCGAGGACTGGAGGAGGGCAGATGTGATTCCTCTTCACAAAAGTGGGAGCAAGGCAGAAGCAGGAAACTATAGACCTGTTACAGTAGTTTAACCTCAGTGATAGGGAAAATGATGGAATCACTTCTAAAGGAAAGAACTGTCGAGTATCTAGAGGCCAGAGGGGCACAGGACCCAAGGCAGCATGGATTCACAGCGGGAAGGTCATGCCAGACGAATCTGATAGATTTCTTTGACTGGGTGACCAAAGTAGTAGATCAGGGAGGGGCTGTGGACATGGCCTACCTAGACTTTAGCAAGGCATTTGACACAGTCCCACACAAAAGATTAATATACAAGTTAGCCAGCCTGGGAGTGGGTCCCAAGATGACAGCCTGGGTAAAGAACTGGCTGGAGAATAGGACACAGAGAGTAATAGTAAATGGAGTCCACTCTGAAGAAAGGGGGGTTACTAGTGGGGTACCACAGGGTTCAGTATTAGGACTGGTCCTCTTCAATGTCTTTATGTTACATTGCAGAAGGACTGGAAGGAAAAGTATGTCTCTTTGCAGATGACACTAAGATCTGCAACAGAGTTGATGCACAGGGTGGGTGGAAAGGATGAGAAGGGATTTGGCAAGGTTAGAGGAATGGTCAAATGTATGGCAGCTTAGATTCAATGCTAAGAAGTGCAGGTAATGCACCTGGGAAACAAAAACCCAGGGGAAGAGTACACAATGGGGGGTGAGATACTAACAACAACAAAAATGGAAAGGGACCTGGGGGTAGTCATATCAGATTACCTAAAGACGGGCAAGCAATGTGAGAGGGCAGCAAGGAGGGCTGGGGGGATACTGGGATGCATAGGGAGAGGCATCACCAGTAGAAAACAGGAAGTTATTATCCCTCTGTACAGACAGCTGGTGAGACCCCATCTGGAGTACTGTGTGCAGTTCTGGAGACCCAATCTCCAGAAGACATAGACAGGATGGAAGCTGTCCAGAGGAGGGCAACTAAAATGGTGCAGGGTCTGCACCGAAGACATATGAAGAGAGACTTAAGGAGCTTAATATGTAAGCCCTCGAGGAAAGAAGGGAGAGGGGGACATGATAGAAACGCTCAAGTACCTCAAGGGAATCAACAAAGTCCAAGAGGGTAGCATCTTTCAAAAAAAGAGGTGTGCAAGAACAAGAGGGCACAATTTGAAGATAGAGGGGGGCGTGCTCAGAGGTAATTTAAGGAAGTATTTTTTCACAGAGAGGGTTGTGGATGCATGGAACGGCCTTCCGGAGGAGGTTGTGGAGTCAAAATCAGTGGTGGAATTCAAGCATGCATGGGATAGTCATAAGGCAGTTCTGGGGGTTGGGGGTAGGAAGAAGTAGGCTGCTGGTTAACTAGGATCTGCAGCTTATCCAGTAGGTAGGGAAATGGGCAGACTGGGTGGGCCAAGCGGTCCTTATCTGCCGTCAAATTCTATGTTTCTATGTTTCTATGTAGCTCCAACACCTGCAGGGCAAGCTCAAGATGCAGTCTCAAAAAAAGACCATGTGAATTTTATTTTTCTTCCCTACATAGGTTTTTCTCCCTCCAGATGTCCACATGGTCCTCCTTCAGCTGGACCCCCCCCCAATCCTGATCACCCACCTTCTCAAGGACTTACCCCTGAGCTTGCTCTCTTGACACACTTCTAGAGACAGGGTCCCCAGACGGGCCCTGGCCCCAGGTATGCAGGATCCAGTTTCTGTAGTTGCCTGGATGGTGGTATCGAGCCTGTGTGGGACAGATGGCAACAAGCTGGTGGTTTTCCACCTCCTTTAGTTCCTCATAGCCCCGACGTGCTGTGACATGTGTGCACTTGCGTGCGCAGGGTACGTCCATCCGTCTGTCGAAGGCTCGTCCCGTTTGGAGCTCCAAGCTGCACTATGACATCACCCAGCCTCTGCTGTGTATCAGTCAACTACTGGAGTTGCGAGACCTCCCTCCTCGAGGAAACAAAGCTGTCTTAGGGATGCTAAATCCTCCCTCCCCAGGCCGTGCCTCTGGCAACCTGTTCTCAAACCCTGGTTGGCAGCCGGCATGCTGGCGCAGCGGTTGGATTTCCACTTGCAACACCGGCAACCCGGGTTTGGGAACAGACCCAGGTCGTCGGAAGGCCAGCTGGGGGAGAAGGATCGAGCATCCCTAGGACTGCTCTCCTTCTCCGGGAGGAAGGGGGGTCAAGTGCTTGGCGCACGAGCGGCACCCAGAGAAGGCTGGGTTCACCGCAACGCACCAACACCAGCAAGACTTCAGGATAGGGTGGACGCCGGCCGTCACTGTGCTTCCCTGCCCTGCCTACAGGGGAACAAATGCTGCTGGCTCGTCTCCATGGCACCACTCCCTCAGGGCCCTGATTAGCCTCCGTTACCAGCTCTCCTGACCAGATACTTGTAGTGCGGCGCTGGTAGGGGAACAGCTCCGCAACCCCACCCTCTGGGGGGGCATGCCAGGGGTGACTGTGGAGAGCTTGTTCATTGCCGGAGGTGGGGGTACAGAGGGGCCGTGACCAAGGGCTGAGTTACCGATGACTCAGCAGGAAAAAGCATAGTAAATTTAAAAAAAAAACAAAAAAAAACCCTGGTTGGCGGCATAGGGAGCAGTAGTGCTACTACTGTGTTACTAGGCTAGCAACTGGAATATTTTTTTTAAAGAAACAAAGCATTTTAAAGCGATTGATCATCATTTAAGTGTGTAAATACCCACACCCCATCTGCAGAGTCCTAATCTACTGTAGCCGGCTACTTTAAAGTACTTATCCTGATTTGCATAATGCCCCCAGGAACCTCACACCCACAGGCAACATCGATTCCTTGGTGCACTCAAAATGAATGGAACACATACTAACATACTAAAAGCTACGCAGCCTAGGCCAAATGGTCTGTCAGTGTCTGCTCGAAAGCAAGCAACCTAGTGGCTGCTTGCCTTACCACCCCCCAGCCCCCAAGAGGGTCTTCTTCTTCTCCTCCCCTCTGTAATTCCCCCCCTCCAGCTTCCACCCATGGCCCCTGGTTATTCCCCCCTTCTTTAGCCTAAACAGCTCATTGGTTCCACTCCTGGTTATTCCTTTTACATACTTGAAAACATCTATCATATCTCCCCTATCCCTCCTCTC
Source organism: Neoceratodus forsteri (assembly GCA_016271365.2). NCBI lineage: Eukaryota > Metazoa > Chordata > Ceratodontiformes > Ceratodontidae > Neoceratodus > Neoceratodus forsteri. Next base: position 694,505,436 of record CM028137.1, read on the forward strand.
CTCCAGTGAGTAAAGCCCAAGCTCTTCCAGTCTCTCCTAAGTCTTCCCCCTCCATGCCCCGAATCATCCTGGTCGCTTTCCTCTGGACCCTCTCTAGCAGCGCTATGTCCTTCTTCAGATGAGGACTCCAGAACTGTATACAGTACTCGAGCTACAGCCTGATCAAGGCATTATATAGAAGGAGGATCACCTCCCTCCTTCTGGACGTAATTCCCCTGGCTATGCAGCCCAGTATCCTGTTTGCTTTGGCTGCAGTTCTTCTACAATTTTCAGAGTTATTCATTTTGATGTCTATCACCACCCTAAATCCCTTTCACCCAATGTGGCATGCAGTGTTACCGCCCCGGTGTATACATGGGCCGGATTTTTGACCCCCAAATGAAGTACCTTACATTTCCGGGCATTAAATTTCAGTCCGCACCTCCTTGACCACCCCTCCAGGATATCCAGACCCCTCTGGACTGTCTCCCTCACTTCTTCACAATCCACCAGTGCTCCCAATTATGAATTTGTTTGAACACATTAGGTTTCCAAATGAAAAACAAATAAGTGGTGCAGTGGCAGTGAACTGCACAGCACCTTAGAAGATAACGGTCCACATGCAAGCCCCAGAATCATACTCTGCAGCCAGCCTGGGTCTGGACGCATTGCAAAGGTGTGGTGCTTAACACCTGGCAATGAGGGCATGGACTGCTTGGCATTCACGGATCCCACATGGACTGATCACAAAGCAGTACTGGTGTTGCCTGTGAAGGTAGCTGCTCATCCGCCCTCCTGGTCAAAATAATGGTACAGCGATGAGGGTTGCAATAGTCAGGGGCAGGGGGTGACAGAGAGCCGTCTTCTAGGCAAGATGCACTTCTTTACCTCTCCTCCTCTTCTGGATTTAAATTTTAATTTTTGTGTGTTATTTCTTTTCGCTCCTGCACGCTACCATGCCAGCCACTCCTTTGGGCTTACCAAGGATACTTCCAAACCATCATGTCCCCCCGGCACCCCGCTCTCAGTTAGCAGCCTCCTCGGGGTGACCTGATGTAACCCTTCACTAAGTGGGTCCCTCTCCTCTGAGGGGGAAGGCACCGACCTGGGCAGGGGCGGACCAGTGCAACGTCTTAGCCCCGAGGTACTGCTGAGGCGGATGGGCGTATGGGCATTGATGGCCTCGGAGATCCAGGCAGCCGTCATCCGGTGTAACATGGAGCCTTTTTCCGTTTTTTTCTGGTTACGCTTACCCCCTTGATGCCGTCATGCAGTGCTCCCAGTCTCCACCATAGGCCGCTGCCGACCAACGTCCATCCCTAACCCACCCCAGGAGAGGAGAGCAGTCCTGTGGATGCTCAATCCTCTCCTTCCCCTGCCAGCCCCCGGCGTCCTGGGTCCATTCTCGAACCCGGGTCCCCGGCATGGGCTGAGGTAAGGCGCCAGCGTCTCATCCCTCTATGCCACCGGGCCGGCTCACGATCTAGTTTTTAATAATGGGTTGGCAAAAATCTCAAGCTTCTGGGCCAGTGAAAGATCCCCGGTAATCAGGCACCAGTAAGGACTCAGGACCAGCCTGCGGTAGTAGTGGAAGTGCTCAAAATGTGTCGAAGCCACCCTGGAATACCATGCTTGAGTCAATGCCGGTGACGGATGTTAAAACTGAAAAAACGATTCAGAAATTAGAGACTCATGATGCTGCTATCCAGAAACTTATCAGCATGATGGCTGGGTGTTCCATTTCTACCCTGATTACTGTTCCTATGCTTACTAAAGAAAATGGACAATTATGTAGTCGGCTGGAGGACACTGAAAATGAGATTCATTCTGGCAACATCCAAATTATTGGCATGCCCGAGGGTGTTGAGGAGACCTCTTTATTGGAATTTTTGGTATCTTGGATGAAAGAAAAATTGTCCTTACCGGAAGAGTTTAAGTGGTCCTCCTTCAACAAGACTTATCGAGTGAACCCTCGGGTCTGTGCTGCAGCTCAAAATCAGCCACGGACTATTCTGCTTAAATCAACTGCTTCAGAGATCCAGGATGCTGTTCTTCTCAATGCTAGAGCTAGTCACCCCTTGGAAATTTCTGGTCTAGACGTCAAGTTTCTCCCAGATTTATCCTTTCAGACCAGAGCGCGGCGAAAGGCATTCAATGGAGTGTGACAGAAGCTTAGGGACCTTGGGATTAACCATTCTTTTTTGTTGCTGGTACTACTTTGGGTCATCTATGGGGGTAAAACATGGCAATGCTGTAATCCCCAGGATGCTGGTCGATGGCTTGAGAAGGTGGAAACCGAGTTCTCAAGTAGCACAGAACCTCCTGATTCTAATCATTCGGACTCTGATTCTGATACTTGAGTTTTGGTTTTTTTTATCAGTGAGTAAAGGCATGATGTGTGGATTGAATAATATTGCAGTAACTTAAAGTATTTCTGATGGACATATGCTGTTTTGGGACTGATAAGGGTATGCTATGCTGCTTTTAAGCTGAGGGCTCTTGTTTATTATAATGTTGACTCCCCCCCGCCCCCCGATAGACGCTGCAGGTTTACAACCCGATATTTGTGATCTCTGTTAATGTTATTTCTAATTCTCCGTGTTGGACTCCTGGTTATCTATTGTACTTTTCTTAAACGTGGCTGGCTAGGTTAAGCTCGTCTTAACTAAAGGTTTATTTTTTGCGTCCACGAGGAGAGTATGAAGAGGGTTTGGAGGGTCTGTAATTTTTTTGTGTATATTCTCCCTATCTCTTTGCTGGTTAAATAGCAATCTATAATTGATTGCATTATTCTCCCTTAGCTTGTGCTACTTTTCAGGTTATACCAACTGTTGTTGAAGAGGCTGGCATTGCTTAGAGACTGTTGGACTTGATATATGGAAATTTTTGAGTTCCCCTGCCTCCTTCTGTACAAGATTATAAGGCGATGAGATGTTTGTTTACTCCATATTATTGCTATGGCTGGTATATTGATTGACCGACTGAAGTTTTTGTTATGTCCTATATGAGAGCTATAACAGTACTGTGTACGATTATATTGAAAATCAATAAATATAAAGTACAAAAAAAACTGTCAGGGGCAGGGAACCAGGTGAAAAGACTCCAAGCGGCCACAAAACTGGAGTGGCCCACATCTCATGTAATTCCAACATGGTGATGTTCTGAATTCAAAAAGGCAAAAACATGGAGTCGTAAATCTGTGTACAACTAAGCAGCAGAGATTACAACAGACTGTTTTTACTGGTGACTGTGCACTGTTAGGAATGCTGGACTGATTACAGCACGCTAAAGTCCAAAGAAAAGTTAGGTCAGGCCTTTGAAGAGGTACTGATGACACTGGGAAAACTGAAAAGAGGAAATTTAGACACGTAGGGCCAGATATTCAAAACTTTGCGCCGGCCAAAAACTGTTTACGCAGGTTTAGCGTGGGTCTGCTATATTCAAAAGGCCCAATAGCGCAGGCAAACTGCATTAGCACCAGGCAAAATCTTAATGTTTGCAAGGGGCAAACTGACATCAATACAGGTGCAATGCTATTTTCAGCTACTAGCGCCACGCAAAGTGGTTTTGCACGACTTAACGCGACACTTAACGTGGTGCACATTACCGCCCAGGAAAAGCTTGTCTTAACGCTGGGTAATCAGCTTTGCGTGCCACTTTGGCTTTGCGCGGTGTTTGCATGGCTTTGCGCGACCCTAACAAATAAATATGACATACAGACAAAGCCAAACATAGAGGAAACATGCTGCTAACTGATGGCATCACAAGATGCCATCATCTACTCCCAGTCCCAGCTATGCCAGGCAGTAAGTAGTGACCCTGCCGCCAGTGGACAGCATGGCAGTGTGGCCATACAGCACACACCTGCAGACCACTCTTCTGTGGACACCAACAGAAGCCAGCACACACATGCAGCACTGTGGGCATGGAGGATGTTGAGGGGAGAGTGTATGCGTGGCCAGGCTGTGCCACAGATCAGATGTGGCCACAAGGCTGAGACACATCATGCAGTGCACATGGGCCAGTATTGGGAATACCCCAACACCACTGTGCCTTTCTGATACTAAATGCCCCCCCCCAGCCACATACCATACAGCTGTACAACTGCCACAGCACACAAAGCCGGACATGTATATGTCACTGTGAGCATCCCATGCCAGAGGTGCAGCCTCTGTGGGTCACACAACAGCGTAACAGTAATGTACACTGTCAGTAAACACCTGCACGTTGGGCCTCTCACTGTGTATAGTGCAGTCATCATCACTGCCCTACACACCATAGGCATTGCTGTGTCCACATACTACTGGCCCCCTTGCTACTGTAGTGTCTGCTGTGCACTGTAGCATAACCTACAGTGTGACAGTTGCATGCAGCACCACCACCATCTGTGTCTATGCTGTGTTGTCCCGGTACAGCTGCAGGCAGCAGCGCATGTGAAAGTACAGTGTTCAGAACTGTATAATATTCCCCAAACTGTTTGCGCAGCGCTGACACGTTTGCGAGGGTTTAGCGCAGGGCTAAACCGTTAGCCCAGTGCAAACTGCATGCAACTCAAGGCATAATGAGATGCTAATCTCGATGTTAGCCCAGAGACTACCTAAGTAGGCTCATTTACATGTCACTTTTGAATATGGCAAAGTTTAGACTCCAGAACTAAGCAAAGAACTCCAGGTGCTTTCACACCAGGGCCCTGTACAAAGGCAGGATCACTCTCTTATTTCTGCCAGAGAAACTCCTTCCTACATAACTTAGCATTCTGTGTTTCTGTATGCTTTGGTGCTTTGTGCATGTAAAACAGCCACAAAAACCTTTCCACTGATGTTGCTGTGAGCTTAACCGCTCTAACCAATATTTTGCCCAGGGATTTTTCTTACCACCATGTATGACTTTACATTTTTTAATGTTAAACTTGTGCTGCCAGACTCCAGCCCACCTTTCTTTTTTTTTTACCTTCTTTCTTTATCCTCCTACCTCTGGAGCCCCCTCCTTCCGTCCACTCATGTCTCCCTTGCCTACCTTAGGGATCTGCCCCTAGAGTGCCCAACCTCCTCTCCTTGCACAGTGGCGTCTGTCCTGTAGGTGGTCCGGGTGGACTTAGGGCGGCCTTCATCTAGGGCTGCTGGAGGGGATTTTCCGTTTTTCTCCCCTTACATCCCCTACCCTCTGGGACGTCGAACGCTTGGGACGTGCGTCCCGAGTGATGGCGTGCTGGCCTTGCATGCCAACACTCATCGTCGGCGGCGTCCCCCTCCCGACTCCGTTAGGCAGACCGCCTCCATCCTCTGTGCCGGTGCTTCCACGGCTCACGGTGATGTAGAAGCGAAGCGTTCTTGGTACCCACCCTGAGGAAGGAGAACATCCGTTGGGACGCTTGATCCTCCCTCCCCCTGCCGACCCCCGGCCACAGCCCACCTTTCTAATCGGTCTACGTTCTGTTTTTTGACACCCTTCTCACTATCGACTATCCCTCCCAACTTGGCATTATCTACAAGTAGACTTTACCTTTAATACCCACACAGAATGTCACAGATGAATATGTAGAAAAGTACCAGCCCCAGCAACAACCCCTGCCGCACTCCGCTAGTAACAGCCTTCTCTGACATGATTGAGACATGTAAGTTCTTACGAGGAATAAACAGGTTGGTCTGTAAGAACTGTTCACTAGACACATATGCACAGTGACTGGGGGCACGGGTGGAAACTGGTGGTGGCAGGGGGTTAGAATTCAGGAAGGATGTGAGTATATTCTCTTTCACTGAACAGGTGGTGGAAGACTGGAAAATATAGCCCCGAGAGCCTGCTGAAGTCAAGGCTGTGACAGGGTTTAAACATGGGCAGGACAGATACAGGGGAATAGTGCAGCCCACAGGCACAGGAGAGGCTGGTCTGTTACAGTAATGTCATTTTAATTTACACATAACTGAAATACCAGTGCTGCATAAATTCCTACTAGTCAGCAACCGGGGTGGAGGATACATTTTAGTCATCCTGCCATAGCATGCCCTAAAAAAATGTTATAATCAGAGTTTATTGCTCGAGTCAGCAGTCCTTTTTTATTCAAAAGAAAGACTGACATAAAAAAAAAAAAATCATAAGCAAGATTCCCAGGTTTACAGTTTTAGCCATCAGAAACAGTAGCCCCAAGGAGATATTAAAATTTAGTAAATTTCAGAATAGGTTGTATGAAAAGCACTGTGCAATTCCCAGGTATTGCTAAATGATTCAGCCGTACTCATCTGAACTTCCCAACAACTTGACATAAATTCTTCGATTAAAATGAGTGGGTTGTTTCATAGAAAAACAAAATTTAAATACCTGAAAATTTTCTTTCTTTGACAGCTTGTCTCCGGGCTTCCATACAGATGGGCTGTACCTCCTGACACAGATATGCAGGCAGGAACTAAGCTCTGCAGCTGGGGATATCCAGCCCTCCATTTCCTGTTTCCACCAGTTCTTCTGAAAGAAGTCCAAATGTGGCAATACTATCAGAACTTGGAAAAAAAAAAACAAGAAAATTAAGCCATACACGGCCGATTGGCCAACTTTGTACATTCTGGGAGCGAAGAAGAAGCCCCGGAGATCAGCCGTCGGAGAAAGAAAATTTACAGGTATTTACATTTTGTTTTCTCTCTCCTAAGCTGGTCTCTGGGCTTCCATACAGATGAGATACACAAAAGCAGTACATCCCTAGATATCCCGGGTGGGAAGAATGTAATTGCCCTTAAGGATCCACCACCGCCTGAAGAACTCGGCGGCCAAAGGACACCTCCGCTAAGGTCATCACATCCAGTTTGTAAATTTTGTGAACATGTGAATGGATGACCATGTGGCCGCCCTGCATAGGGCTGCTGGAGATGCTTCTCTGATATTCGCCCATGACAGGGCAATAGCTCGAGTAGAATGGTCTCTCACTGGACCAGGCAAGGTTACTCCAGCCTGATCATAAGCAGTGGTGATGACAGAACAGATCCATCTGGCTATAGAGTCCTTCAAAGCTTTTTTACCCATATTTTGACCTGTAATTAGAATGAACAAACTGGAAGTTTTTCGAATAGAATCTGTTCTTTTGATATACATTTTCACTGCTCGTCTTGGATCTAGCATGTGAAATTCCCTTTCCTTTTCATTTTTTGGGTGTGGGCAGAAGGAAGGCAAAATCAACTCCTGGTTGCAATGGAAAGGAGACATAACTTTTGGTAAAAAACCTGGATCTGTTCAGAGCACCACAGAGTCCTGATGAAACACAGCACACGGCTCTTTGGTGGACAAGGCTCCTAGCTCGCTGATTCTCCTGGCTGAAGTACTAGCTGTGAGAAACGCGACCTTCATTGTGAGATGCATGAGGGATGTCTCCTTGAGAGGCTCAAAAGGAGCTTTGGTCAGAGCTTTGAGAACCAGATTAAGTCTCCAAGGTGGTATCATTGGCTTGATTGGAGGGCGTTTTAATGTTGCTGCCCTTAGAAACCTCCTAACATGGGGATGTGAAATCAGTGATTCACCTGAATCCACCAACAAGGGCGCCCCAGCACAGAAACCTGAACCCTTAAGGTGGATGGCTGCAGAACTTTGTCAAATCCATCTTGAAGGAACTACAGTAGTACAAGCAATGATACTGGCTGGTTCTGTATGTGTGTGGACTGAAGCCAGAACAAGAATTTCCTCCAAATTCTGTAATATACTTCAGAGGAAGAGGGATGACGTGAGTTCACCATCATTTCAATAACAGGAGCTGTGTATCCTAGCTGTTTGAAAGTTTCCAGCTCAATCTCGAGGCCGAGAGGGAGAGGTTGCTCAGACTGGGGTGCAGTACCGGACCCTGAAGGAGAAGGAACAGGCGGATCTGGAAGGTTGGAGGTGGTCGTCTTGAAAGATGAATGAAAAGCAGGAACCATGGGCAACGAGGCCATCAGGGACAGACTAGAATCAGTTCTACCTGGTCCAGAGCCACTTTGTGGAGGACTCTAGATAGAAATGGTATAGGAGGAAAGGCATACAGGAGACCGAACTGACCCCAGTCTACGGAAAAGGCGTCCTGAGCCACCACTAGTTCGTCCTTGGCCAGGGAGCAGAATTGCTTTACCTTAGAGTTTTGCCGGCAACCGAAAAGATCTATCGGAAAATTGTCCCACCATTCTGTTAAGATGTGGAAGGCACTGTCCTTCGGCTCCCATTCCCCTGGTGGAACATTTTTGCGACTGAGCCAGTCTGCTGTGACATTTTCCTGCCTGGAATGTACACTGCCCTTATGCTTGCCAGGTTGTGCTCAGCCCATTGAAAGAGAAGCAGCGACTCCCGTAGCAATTTTGAGCTTGTTCCGTCTAGATGGTTGATGTATGCCATCGTTGTCCGACTGTCTGTTATAATTAGAACGTCCTGATTGAGGACTTGCTGTTCGAAGTGTATCAGGGCTAGGTGTACTGCTCTCATTTCGAGGACAATTATGCTGTACCTTGTTTCTAACAGCGACCACTTGCCCTGAGCTGACAGCTGATGCAGGTGAGGCCCCCAGCCCCTGAGGCTGGCATCAGTTGTGATTCAGATTTGGTGTGGATGGCCCAACTTGCGACCCCTCATGACATTTGTCCTCAGAGTCCGCCACTGGAGGGAAGTATTTATCTGTTGACAAACTGGGATCAGTTGGTGCTGGCTGTGTCTGGACTGGAACCACAGCCTGAGTAAGTGTGCTTGAATGGACCTCATGTGGACTAGAGCCCAAGGGACTGACTCCACCAGCGATACTAGAGTCCCAATTAGCTGCATAACGGAGTGAGACAGCAGGTGAGGAGTTGTGTGAAACTTCTTGAAGTACTAAATATTTTTTTGTTTTTCACCCAGGACTGTTTACCCATGTACCTTGTAGGACCTGGTCCGTCATTTATGTAGTGTTACGTTATTGCCTGCATTGTATATTTGTTGTAACCATGCACCCAGGACCTCCTTGTGAATGAGCTTGCTCAATGGAGCTTTCCTGCAATGAACTTGAACTTGATGAGCTTCAGCAGGTCCCTGAATTTTGCTTCCAGAGGAAAAGACCTTGTCGGCTTGTGTCATGAAGTCTGCCCCAAGGCGGTTCAAGGTTGGGCTTGGAGGTAGGGAACTTTTTCCCCAGTTCATGACAAAACTGTGGGCCGATAGGCACCGGACTACCTCCACCACTGCTTGTACTGCTTGGTCATGCTGCAGAGCCTTGAGAATATCATCCATGTAAGGGAACAGTTGTAGCCCTCATTTCTTTTCTTTTTTTTTTTTACTTTGTGGTGCTTGCACACCTACTGTATCCACCTGTACTACCCTCTTGGTCCACTCCTTCGGACCACTGATCAACACCACGGGAACACCTGACCCCGAGTCTGCCCCTAGAGTGCTCTACTGTTCTCCCCTGTATTACCTTTGATGCCCAGCAATCCCCCTCTGGGTGGGGTGAGGATGAACCTTCCTCGACCTTACTAGAGGAGAACTTTTTGGCACAGCGAGGTCAGCCCGTAGTCCGGTGGATCCCCGGGAGGCACTGATCAGTCTTCATCTAGGACCGAGAGGGCTCTTTTTCATTTTTCTTGCTTTTCCTCACCCAACCCCTAGAGGCGCCGGCGCGAGAACTAACACCCAGAGAGTGACGAGCTGACGCACGTCTGCCTCCCAAGCACCCAACAGCGTCTCTCCCTCCCCGACTCCACTGTACAGAGCCGCCGACGCCCTTTGAGAGCCTGTGCTTCCACCGGCTCTCTTTGGGACATCTGGTACCCCCTGGTACCCCTGGTATCCCTCCCCGAGGAAGGAGAGCATCTGCTGGGATGCTCAATCCTCCTTCTCCCCGCCAACCCCTGTTGGCCCGAGTCCGTTCCCGAACTTGGGTCGCCGGCGCAGCGCAAGGTGTGGCATCTAGCGCCTCAACCCTCAGTGCCACCGGGCCGGCTAGCCCTCATTTCTGAAGGTGAGCTATGACTGCTACTAGCACCTTAATAATAATAATAATAATAATAATAACTTTATTTTTATGGCGCCTTTCAAAACCAAGGTGCCCAACAAGAATAAAATTGTATAATTAAAAGTTCCACAACAACATAATAAGCACCACGTTATTGGCAGCTCTTAAAGAGACAGAGCACACAAAGGCATTAAGGCACTCTCACACACTTTTAAAGCGCTAAGACACAGGATACCAGCCTGGCAGTGGGCATTTAGGCACACCCAAGGAAGACTTTCGGGAACCCCCATTTGTAGGGGGGTTACAAATATGGTATGTATAACTCTGTCCAGGTCCACCTTGTAAATGAGCCTTAACTCAATGGTGTTTCGCCTGGTAAAATAAAGATTATTGATTGTCATTTTGTTCTCACGTGGAACCTTTGTAAAGGAGCCTCTGGCTCAAAGGTATTGTAATTCCGAGATATAAATACATAAAATGAAAAGGATTTTGAAGTTTTAAAAATGTCTTGTTTTTAACCAGGTCCACCACTATGGAAATAAGTAGGTCAGAGTGGTGCCGTGCTGTTTGCCGTCAGAAACATATGCTCGCAACATCCTGACTTATATGTATTATGAATACAGTTGGTGACCTTCAGGTATAATATTTTGTGAAAGATGCTGGGGCTGCGCTACCATCTTTATTACAGATCCATGCAAATTAAAAATGCTGTAAACAAACACTATATTAAAAATAGCTGAATTGATTTTACATACCCCAGTGAAGAATCCAAGATTATCAAGAATACGTATATGCTAAAGCACACTTCTTGTTTCTGAAAAACAGTGTAGGTGCCATATTGGTCCTTTTATGAACAGATCCAGAAACAAATGATTTGATAAAAGGTATCAAATCATTTATTTCTGGATCACTTCTGGTTTCTGTAATTTGAATGTTATTATGTCCTTGGGGCTGAAGAAAGCCCAAATGGCAGTGTTTTGAACTGGAAGTGCTGCTCCTCCACCTTGGACCTGAGATGTTGCCTGTGTAGTTCCTGAATGGGAATATGCAAATAGGCATCTTGCAGATCGATGGATGCCAGAAAATCCCCTTGTTGCAACTCCCTGATGATTGATGACAAGGTTTCCATCTTGAAGAGTCTGCTGCAGATAAAATGATTCCGGAATTTTAAGTTTAGGACTGGCCTGAATCCCCCCGTGCGTTTTGGCATGATGAAGAATAGGGAGTAGACCCCTCAATTGATCTCTGTGGGGGGGGAACTTGCTCTATAGCCCCTACTTGAAGAAGGTCTGTAATGGCCTGCCACATCGCCTGTCTCTTGGATGGGTTGCCCGAGATAGGGGAGGTCACCACATGAGGTAGTGGAGGACTTGGATTCGAATTCTTTTAGATAACCCTTGCTGATGATGCCTAGGATCCATCTGTCCAACATGGTTTGGACCCATTCCTCGAGAAATTTTGAAAGTCTGCCCCCTACTCGAGGATGGGACCGGATAGCTTCATTGCGTCTGGGGCCTGAGGACCATGATTTGCCCCTACCTCTTGACCGGGGCATATGCACTTTAACTGTCCCCTTGGATTACTTCACCACCTCCTTCAGAGCCGAGCCAAACAGGAGATTACTTTCATAAGGGGTGTTTACTAAATGGCTTTTTGAAGAGGCATCTGCTTGCTAGGCCTGAAGCCAGAGGCTGCGGCGAGCCAAAGTTTGATAAAACATGATCTGAGCGGCGCACCTGACTGCCTCCTCTGATACATCTGCTGCATAAGCTGATGCCAAACATATTGATTGTAGCTGATGAATAATATCCTTGTTCTTCTCTGGGTCCTCAGTGAATTGAAAAGCTAATTCTGAGGACCAGGACAGGGTGGCTCTGGCCGAAAAAAGATTGGCAGTTGCCGCCTTGAGAGACGTTGCTGATGCTTGGAAGGCCTTCTTGAGTGGGGCATCCACTTTTCTGTCCACTGGGTCCCTGAGTGATGCTCCTCCCTCGGCTGGGATGACTGTCTTCTTGGTGAGGTTCGAAATCAGAGGGTCAATTCTGGGGCAGTCTAGCCACTTTTCAGATTGTTTCTTGTCAAACTTGAGGAGCTTAAGAGATCCGCCAGGGCACTGGATAGGTGCATTCTGGACCTCGCCATTCCTCTTTTAGCAAATCCTCTATGGCTGGAGGAATAGGAAAGGCTGTGGCTGGTTTGGTGGCAAATGCCAGGCAAAAGGCCCGTTTCAGCTGTGCTGGAGCCACTGGGGAAGAATCGAGATCAATTTCTGCTATGACCCTCTTGATGAAAAAGTCTAGGTCTTCCAGGTAAAAGTTTCTAGACGGGGAGTCATCCGAGTCCAAGGAGGAGTCCCCTAGCTCCCCTTCTTCTAGGGAAGAAGAACTGGAGTCTGAGGAGTCCGGGGGAATGGTCCCTATGATGCTTCCCCTTATGAGTGTCCCTAGATCTACTCAGAGAATGAGAACTTCTCTTTCTCTTGTGGCACAAGGAATGCTGATCTTCTTCATCCGAGGATCTGCTCCTGTATCAGGATTTTTTGTTTTTATCGTAGTGATGTGAGGACAACTGCCCCTCTTCGGATGAGGACGGGGATGGAGTCCTCTTTCTTTTTGCCTTCTTGTGAGGCCTCACATTTGGTGATCCTGGAGGTTGCCAGTCGAAGCATGCAGGCCAGGGTCCACAGCAAAGGCCCAATTTAGCCTGTCTATGAGGTCTGGGGCTAGAGAGGGGGCTGCAGACTACTGGGTCTCCCTAGTGGCCACTCCTCTCTCAGACCTGATGGCTGCTGCTCGCTTAGACCTGTCTGCCTGTTGGCTATCTGTCTGAGCCGAGGAAAGGGAGGCCTCCATCATGTCCTCCCCATTTGCAGACGCTGCCTTCTCACATTTTAGGCAAAGCAAACCTGCGAAGGTGATTAGAAGAGGGGATTTACAACACTGGCATTTTCTGCCCCTGGCAGACTTGTCTGAGGCCATGACTGAAAATGGATCTAATCCTCTTTGATTCCGTGTACCCCCGGTGGATTCCTGAAAATACGGGGGGCTGTCTGGAAAAATGCTGAAGCCCCAATGGGACACTGCTGCTGGCCCTTTAAGGGCAAAAAGCTGAGCTGTTTAAACTGTTGGTTGATTAGTTCATATTTTCTTGCTCCCTTAGTGCTAGATTGGGGGGGGGGGGCCTGCAGTATGCATGAGAAACTCTGTTTATTCCTGAGCAGCACTCCTTGTAAAATGCAGCGCTCGTCGACAAAATAGCACTGGAACATTGACGAGTAACTGAATTAGAACTGCAGGTCCACCGTCGATGAGCGGCTGAAACAGTGAGGAAGCCAGCAGTCAATGGGAGAAAAATGGCCCTGCTGTTGATGAAGAGAGAATCCTCTCAGAGCACTGAAGTGCTAATACTGTCCGATCGCCATAAAAATTGCATCTGTCGACAAAACACACCAGTAGACAAACTCCAAGGCTACAGTGAACACTGGGTTGGGACCAGAATCATGGGAAAAAACTCCACAGTAAAGTGGGGCCAGTCTGTGCAGCTTGCAAGGCTGAGACTGAGGCTGACGCAGGAGTGCTCTAAAGTGCTGAGATTTTTCAGCAAATCCAATAAGAATTAAATTTTGTGGCTTACAGGCTGATGTCTTCAGCCCTGCCACATGGTGACACAGCTTTGCTGCAGAGTAACTGATAATTGGAAGGCAGGAAGTAAACTGGTGAAAACAGGAAATGGAGGGCTGGATCTCTCCAGCTGCAGAGCCTAGTTCCTGCCTGCATATCTGCATCAGGAGGTACAGCCCATCTGTATGGAAGCCCAGAGACCAGCTTCAGAGAGAGAGAGAACATAGAATTTGTCTGTAGAAAAGGACTGCTTGGCTCAGCCAGTCTGCCCAGATAGTCCCTGCCTAGTCTGTCTTTGCAGACCCTAACTGGTCTCCAGTGAATCTGCCTCCTCCCTACCTATTGGTATTTATTAGTATTCCCATATGACTACCCACGCATGCTTGAAGCCACCTGTTTTTACCTCCACCATTTTGGCTGGCAGTCTGTTTCAGGCATCTACAACTCTTCTTGAAGTAGTACCTCTTCACATTCCTCATAAACTCCCCACTTCCCAACTTCATAGAAACATAGAGTTTGTTGGCAGATAAGGACCGCATGGCCCACCCAGTCTGTCCATTTTCCCAACCCACTGTAACACCGCAGATCCTACTTGATCTCAGACTTTACCCCCCTTTTACCCTAACAATAAGGTTCCCTTATGCCTATCCCATCTCTTCTTGAATCCCATTACAGTTTTTGTCCCCTCCATCTCCACTGGGAGGCTGTTCCAGGCATCCACCACTCTCTCTGTGAAGAAGTACTTACTTACATCTCCCCCAAGTCTACCCTCCTCCAGCTTCATAGCATGGCCCCTTCTTCTAGCACATCTTATTCTCTGAAAAAGGCTTCCTCTTTGAACCTTATTTATACCTGTAAGGTATCTGAAGGTCTCCATCATATCCCCTCTCTCTCTCCCTCTCCTTTCCTCCAGGGTGTAGATATTGAGGTCCTTCAGTCTGTCCTCAAAGGGCTTTTGATGCAGTCCCTGCACCGTTTTAGTTGCTCTCCTCTGGATCGCCTATACTCTATGTCCTTCCTCAGATATGGTATCCAGAACTGGACACAACTCTAGGTGAGGTTGGTGGTAAACGGAGTTCACTCTGAGGAAGGGAGGGTGACCAGCGGGGTGCCACAAGTATCAGTACTCAGACCAGTCCTCTTCAATGTCTTTATTAGCCTTAGTCTTTTTCTGATTCTAGTATTCTTGACTGCATACTGAAATTGTGTGCTTGCCTGCTGCTCCTACTGTTGCTGCCTTTGTATTTGTTGTTGTGTTGTTGCCAAAAATTTCAAATATCTGTTGTTATAATCTCCTTATAATTCCCCTACCCCCAAGTCGCACCGGGAGACAAGCAACTTGTTGTTCGGTGTGCTTTCCTGGTAAAACATTTCAATAAATAAATAAAATATTAGCGACACAGCAGAGGGACTAGAAGAAAAAGTATGCCTTTTTACAGATGACTATGATCTGCAACAGGGTACACACGCGGGGGGATGAGGGATCTAAGAAAGCCTGATGAGTAATCAAGAGGTGGTGACTGAATTTCAATGTGAAGAAATGCAAAATCATGCACTGGGGGGCAAAGAAACAGAGGGTGGAGTATAAAATGGGAAGTGGTACTGGTAGGCCACCAAACAGTTAAGAGACCTGGGGGTAATCATATCTGATGACCTAAATGTCACCAAACAGTGTGACAAGGTAGAGAGAAGAGCCAGTGGGATGCTAGGATGCATAAGGAGGGGTGTCACCAGCAGAAAGAGAGAGGTGGCGATACCGCTGTGTAAATCACTGCATGGGAGATGGCTGCTTATCTAGTGTGCAGAAAGGGGGGGCACCTGCAGGAGTGACGTGCCGGTGCCCCAGGATGCAAAAAAAAAAAAATCACACACACCTTTCTACTCAGCAAAATGGTTTCCACTACCCAAGATTTGTCTGTAGGTTTCTATGTTGTCACTGCGATGTTGTTGTTTTTTTTTATGCGCCTCCCCACACACCCCGACTGGCCACTCCTTCGGAGCGCCAGTGCCTTCCTACCTCCCTCTGACCTCCTGCCACCTACTCCCAGCCCCAACTGCAGCCTACCTTGGGTAGCCCGGCTTATCCCTATGCCAGGAGGGTTCCTCTCTTCCAGGGGGGAATGGCCTTACGGCCGACTTTTGCATCCCAGGTGCTGCGGGACTAGATCCGGGCTGGCTCCGGGGCTTTGGGTGGCAGGGGCCGAGGCGCTCGTCATCCGGTCAGAACGGGGCGTAATTTCCATTTTCTGTGCCCCAGCTACCGCAGTTCTCAGCCTTGTGTAAGCACGCAGGGTATTCCTGGGCCGGGGGCGTGTCGAGGCACCATGTCCCAAGCTGTACCAATCTGCCCACAGATCCCAGGCAATTCCCCAGGAGGCGTCAATGGGCTTATAGAACCCTCCTTGCCGGTCTCGGCTCCTGGTACCGGGCTCGGGGCACAAACCAGTGCGCCAGCGTGCCAGCGAATCCCTTCGCTTCAGCACCACGAGCCGCTCTCCCTCATGATGTCTAACAAACAGGTTATATGCAGTCCTACTAGGGACATGGCACAGCCCAAAGCTGTCACATCAGCACAAAATGCTGATGACATGAGACTTCCACTGTCTATTATTGATCAGTCTTATGTGCAACGTGACAGGGACAGCAAAAACGTTCCATTAGCTCCTGCATTTTGACTAAATCTTTTAATATTACTTTTCTCAAAATAATTAACTCTTGTAAGACATATTGTCTGTTTCTACTAGCAGTACCTCTAAATTCAATCATACCTGTCTGAAATTTAAAATAACAAGCCTGCTACAGTATCTTTCCTCAAACACAGCATCACCGATGAAGGTTTACTTGGGGCCGCTAAGCCAAAATTAATATTTCATGGATGTCAGAGTATTAAGCCTTAATTGCTATATTTGGTTCACTTATGTTAGGCTGTTGCTTCAGGTAAGTCTTGAGGAAGTTTCTCATTTTTTGACAGCTTATTTCCCCTTGTGTTGAAAAGCAGCTCAGTTTAATTTTCCTTTAGCCAATGTACTACTGTTTGAGTATCTAGTCTGACTTCTGCGCATGGGGGTGATTGTATTTCTCTGTTTTTACAACTTTGTCTGTTTGAGACTCTGGAGTCATTTTTATGCATGAGCATTGTTTGGCCATTTTTAACTTCTGCTAGCATCATGTGTGCATCAGATTTTCTGCAGTTTCAAGCAACATTCTGAAAACGGCATTTTATTTGATGATGCAACATTCTGGAAACTGCACATTTTTAGATGATGCAACATAAGTATTTTTGCACACTTTGGTTGTATTTTGCCAAATATGTTGCCACTGTTCTGGGCTTATGGAGGTGCTCTTTGCACCACTTGCGCTTTTATTTAATGCATCCCAGCGGTTTGCATAATTTTAGGCCTTTTTTTTTTTTTCCGCACACTCACTGGTTCATCCCACTGTTTTCCTCTTACAAAAGCCATTAGCTTGGTGGGACTGGTTACTGTCAAAACAAATATATTTATTTGGCACCATGACAGTTTGCAGACCATTTGCAACCCAAAAGTGCAAAGCAGCACAAGCCTTGTACCAGACACCTGCTGCTTTTCTTAACCCCCCCCATCAAAAAAAAAGCACAATCTTCAGCCCAATTGCTCTCTACTGCCTTTTCTTACTTAGAACATAAGAATGTGTCGGCAGAAGGGGACCGTGTGATCCATCTAGTCTGCCCAGATTGCCTACCCCCCCATTCTGTTCTTCTTCCGAGATTACCACAGTACTTGTCCCACACTAGCTCACAAGCAGTGACTGTTTTGGCCTCCACAACCTCTGGTGGTAAGCTATTCCAAGGGTCCACCACCCTCTCTGTGGAGTAGAACTTACGAATGTTGGTTTTAAACTTACCCCGTTAGCCTCAAACTGTGCCCTCTCGTTTGCGTGGTCTCGTTTCTGTGAAAGAGGTTTTCTGCTTCTACCTTATTGATACCCTTTACGTATGTGAAGGTTTCTATCCTCAGACACATAAAGGGCATAAATAAGGTACAGGCAGAAAAACTCTTTCTCTAAAATTGCTGACTTGACTGCACAGTGTTGCTGCTTTCCAGCAGCTGAACTGCTTACATGGTTAGGAAGGGACACTTTCCTGCCTCACCAAACCTTTTTTGTACTGTCATCCCAGCGCCCATTTGCCAGTCGATGCCCTGCTCAGCAGTTGCTTTCATTTACTTTCAAGATAGTATGAGGGTTCTTGAAGTTTTTAAAGCTCCTGTGATGGTCCTATACAGGCTCATTGTCCTAGATACGGATGCAGCATGAAAAACAAACATTTGTTTAACAAAAGAACAAAAACTTCAGTGATAAAATCAACAATATTACGAATAAATTGCATGGATGGAACTTCTTCCTGTAGAAAGAAAGCATCAGATATTTCCCCATATCAGACAGTAATTAACTAGTACATAACAGTGTCAGTAAACAATGCACTCTTTGCATATAAGGCCAGGAGTCAGAACGTTCCAGAACACATCAGCACTCGGTTATACCTACCGACACTGTGCAGAAGTGCTGCACTTCTGAGGCAGTCTTCCGGATGAGACGCTAAATGAGGTCATCTGCTGGATTGGTGGTAGTTCAGCTGGATGTTAAAGATCCCATGGCACTTATCGAAAAGAGTAAGGGAAGTTTATGCTAAAACAAAAACATAACATCACCATAAATCAGATGCAATGCATACAAAGACTAGTAACAATAGTTCTTATAGGCAACAGAAAATTAAACAGAGGTATCATAATCATAAAAAAAATGATTCCAAAGGAGCAAAAACCTAACATCAGAAAAATCTCTGCTTATCTTTGCATTTAACATTTAGCAAAACCATCCTCAACCTGGGACATTATAGTGGAAGATAAGACAAGCAGTTGTTGGAATATAAATTGACATATAGCTTGCCATAAATAAAACTGAAGAAAAGCAAAAAAAACAGTCAAAGTACTAGGATGATAAATTTTCCATGTCCCGGTGTAATCCCCTAAAATTAAAGTATTATAAGTAACATTTGACAGTAAGGGCATACTCCAATGAACAGCAGCATCATTCCAAAAACGTTTAACAAAGGAGCAAGTAATGAAAAAATGTGAAAGACTCTCCACTTCATTAATACATAGGAGTCTTGGACAAAATCTATCTATTAAAGGTTTATATTTAAGGTTGCCACGCACCCCTAGCCTACCCTGAGCTGACATCCATACTATATCCCACACAAAGGCAGGGAGCCTAAAGTCTGTTAATTTATGGAGGGCAAAGGTCATTCTGGTTGGAACACACTCCGGAAAAAGCAAAATCATGCCCTGAACTTCAAAAACTATATATGTATAAAAGCATTTCCTAGAATGTGACATTAAAGTGTGAAACAACAATTTCCATTGATGACATTTCTTTAAAGTTGAAATCCCATAAACCGGTAACTGATCCTGCAGTAAGATCTTAGGGGACAAGACAGTCCACTTTTGAAAGAATCGAGCCCAAACAAAATGTGACCAAACCTGCCAGGATAAAGTTATCGGCCCCCATAAATAACTAAACGAATTAAACAAAAAAATGGAATGATAAAAGACAATCGGATTAATCATGGCTAAACCACCCCTCTTAACCGGCAAATAAGTAATTTCTCATCGTACTGGATTCAGTCAGTTGCCCCATACCATTTGAAAAAAGATACTATAGAGTCGTGTTTCTAAATTAACGGAGGTGGGTAAAGATAACTTAAATATAAAAAAACAGGTAGCAGAAATGTTTTAATAATAAAAATACGTTTTTTCTTCCCAAATTTCCATTGCTTCCATAAATTAACTTTACCTTCACCTATACTCAACTGCTGCTCCCAGTTAAAAGTGGCCAAATCACCAGGGCCAAACCATACCCCCAGAATTTTACGAGGCGTAGATACAAAAGGAATACCCATAGAATCAAAGTGACACACCTGAGCAGAGTGTAAAGAAAAAATAAAACTCTTAGTCGTATTTATTTCTGCTCCAGAATAACCTCCCCAAGTTTGAAAACAGTGTAGTGCATTTTGAAGGGAAGTCTCATTTCGCATCAATAGAGTCACATCATCCGCATGTGCACTGATTTTCTCTAAAGGTAGAGAAATATCCGGGGCAATCCCTGTAATACAGCTATGTCCTTGAATATAACGAATCAGGGGATCTAAAACATACGTATATAATAGAGGGCTTAAAGGACAGCCCTGACGAACCCCTCTAACAAACGGAATCTCCGACCCCATTAAACCATTCACCAACGGGAGTACTTTAGCATCAGAATAAAGCATTGCAATCCACTTCACGAATGGACATGGAATATTATAACGAACTAATAAATTAAACAAGTAATGATGTCTAACCCTGTCAAAAGCTTTCACCTGATTTAGTGCAACAATAAAACCAGATCCCTTCCCCACATTACCATGCTCGAATAATTCTCTTAAAAGATATAGGTTATGCTGAATCTTGCGTTTAGGAATAGCGCAAGTTTGTGCTGGATGAATAAGAGAATCGGAAACTAATGCCAGTCTATTGGTAAGAATTTTAGAAACAATCTTATAATCGCTGTAAAGGAGACTGATGGGCCTCCAATTTGCCAATAGAGAAGAATCACCTTTTTTATAAATGAATTTCAATAAAGAGATACTAAAATCCAGAAATCTTGAGTCAGAAGTTAACATAAAATTAAACACAAGTGGCAAAAAAAAAACTCATAAAAGGAAGAAATTGTTTATAAAACTCATTAGGTATACCATCTAAACCAGGCGCAGTTTTGGTATTTAAGGCTTTTATTACTCCTTCCACTTCTAGGGAAGAAATAGGCTGTACTAAAATTTTCCGAAACGTGTCATCCATAACAGGGAGGAGGGTCAAGAATTCAGCTGGTAAGGCTTCATTGGAACCAGGATCCCCACTAAAAGAGTCGGAGACAAAATTCTGTACCACAGTCATCATCTCCAAATCAGTGGTTACCATTCTATCCATAGGGGACAACAACCCAGTCATCAGTGTTTTATCCAGGCGCTGTTTACAAGCCTTATAAGGATCAGAGGCAGGCTGTGACTGTAACCCATATCTAAACTCCATGTCTAAAGATTTTGCCCTATGATACTGATAAAGGGACATTTGTTTCTTAATTTCAGTAATCTGCGATTGAAAGTGTAGTTTATCTCTAGCGGGAAAGGACATCAATTTATACAGCTGATTCCGATATTGTAAATAGGTAACATATCGAGAATTAGCTTTGTGTTTCCCTTTAGAAAGTAAAAAGGACCGAATCTCAGTTTTAGTGTCCTTCCATCATTCAAATAAATTCTCATAAAAATAAATAGTGGAATATCTAGCTGAAAATAAAACTTCTAAACCTTCCACACAATCCCCAGCTTCTAAAAGAGATGCATTCAAGCGCCATCTGGGACCGGCTGAAAATACCTTAGTAGGTATCCCAGCTAAACTCAAATAACAAGTCAAAATATGATGATCAGAAAATTCCATTGGCCTGACCTGAGAAAAAAAGGGGGGCCAGCCCGGTGGCGCTGAGGGTTGAGGCGCTGGACGCCACACCTCGCTCCACGCCGGCGACCCGGGTTCGGGAGCGGACTCGGGTAGTCGGTGGGTCGGCCGGGGGGAGACAGGCTTGAGCGTCCGACGACAGCTCGCCTGCTCCGGGGAGGGATCCGGCCGATGCCTGGCACTTGCATGACCCCGAGCGGAGGCTCGGGGAACTGCAAGCCCCACCAGGGGATGGCAGGCCGTCGACATGCGCATCATGAAGTCAGGGGAGGTCGTCGGCTGCTCGGGGAGGGAGAAAAACGAGGAAAAGAGCCTGCCTCGTCCGGGAGGCTGTAGGAGATGGGAGGACCTTGGACGTGCCCATGATGTGCCCGTGCCTGCCCAACAGACCATGAGACCGATGAAATGTAAGTTACGGGGTTAGATCCCCCCACCTCGTCCCCGCCCAGGGGGTAAACAGCGGCTCCATGGGGATCTGTGGTCTGTGTGGGCAGGGTTCCGGGCAGTTGGATGTCTGGGGGTCATCACTGAAGGGTTGGAGGAGGCAGGCTGTGAGGAGGATAAAGAGAATTTCAAAAAAAAAAAAGGGGGGGGGTAAAATATTTAGAGACAAAAATTAAATCTATACGAGTGGAAAAAACATGCCTATGATAAGAAGCACAGTTCCTGCATCAGCATCAGGAGAGTGCGCAGGAGGGGCAAAATCCCCCCTCTTTGCCTGAGCTTTATTAACCAAATCCTCATGATCCCAGCCTCCCGACCTATTATGTGTAGCCCAAGGGCATTGGTGAAAAGATACAGGTTACTCACCTGTAACAGGAGTTCTAGGAATGGTATATGTTGTTCATCCACACTCATTGGCAGGTATCCTTGCCGCTTTAAATCTTGCCGGAAGGTCTTCAAGCTTGCTCCTCCCACCCACCCGGGTGGTATAACTCTCGGCTCCACCCCATGACGCCAGATCTGGCCCGCTGGAAGCTCAGGTTGTCGTCGAAGCCGAGAGGTCGGGTGGGTCGTGTGGATGAACAACATATACCATTCCTAGAACTCCTGTTACAGGTGAGTAACCTGTATTTCTAGGACATGGATATGTTGTTCATCCACTCACTCATTGGCAGACTCTAGCAGTTCTCCGGGAGGAGGCAAGGCACACCCCAATACTTACTTGGGAAAGAGACTGGAGAACCGAGGCCCCAAAACCAGCATCCGGCGCGTGACTCAAGGTCGATGTGGTAGTGGGTAATGAAGGTGTTTGCTGACTTCCAGGTAGCAGCCCTGCAGATTTCCTGGATAGGGATCCCTGGAAGCAGCCACCGTTGCAGCAGTATGGCGGGTAGAATGAGCTCTTATCCTCTGGGAGGCTCCATGCCCGCCAACTTATAGCGAGATCTATGCAGGAGGTTACCCACCTGCTTATCGTCCGCTTGGCTGCAGGTCTGCCAGATGCGGCTTCAGCGTGGGTGACAAACAGCTGGCGAACCTCTCCCAATTTCAGCCGTGCGCTCCTTATAATAAGCGGCGCCTTCTAGGGTCAGAGTATGGAGCCTATATTAAGACCTCGAGGTGTGATTGGGGTAGAACACCGGCAGAGTCAACACCTGGTTAAGGTGAAACTCCGACACCACCTTCGGAAGGAATTTCGGGTGGGGCGCAGGACAACCTGTCCCTGTGGAAGACCAGGTAAGGAGACTCGATGGAAGCGCCTGGAGCTCTCCCATCCTTCTGGCTGGCGTGATAGCCACAAGAAGGCGGTCTTCCACGACAGGTGAGAGAAGCACACCTGTGCATAGGTTGAATAAGCTTGCCCATGAGCTTTGCCAGTACCAGCAGTAGATCACGGAGGTGGGGGTTCCCGCACTGGAGGAAATGTGATCAAGGCCTTTGAGCGCCAGACCACCTTCTCCTGCGCCACCGACTGCTTCCGGCCCGCGCCCGGTAAGCAGAGATGGCTGCCAGGTGCACCT
Source organism: Neoceratodus forsteri (assembly GCA_016271365.2). Classification (NCBI taxonomy): domain Eukaryota; kingdom Metazoa; phylum Chordata; order Ceratodontiformes; family Ceratodontidae; genus Neoceratodus; species Neoceratodus forsteri. Next base: position 694,528,456 of record CM028137.1, read on the forward strand.
AGGGTCGTCGACCTAAGCCCTTGACTAGAAAGGGACCATAAATAGTCCAAGATGCTTGCCAAGGAACAGGAGGAAGGGTCCAAGCCCTTGCCCTGACACCAAATGGAAAACCTTTTTCCATTTGAAGGCATAACATTTTCTGGTCGAACTCCTTCGGACGCCTCAACTACATTGAGGACCTCGTCGGAAAGACCCAAGGCCTGGAACTCTGGCCGCTCAGGAACCAGGCCGTCAGGTGCAGGGATTGAAGGTCCGGATGGAACACCTTCCCTGATTGACTGAGAGCAGGTCCGGCGAGCTGGAAGCTGCAGCGGAGTCCTGGAGCTGAGACTGAGGAGATCTGGGTACCAGAACTGGCGAGGCCAGTCTGGGGCTATCAGAATCACCTCGCGCTTGTCCCTCCTGCCTTGAGAGGCACCTTGTGGATCAAGGGAAATGGAAAAGGCGTAAGAGGCCGGGGTCCATTGCCTCGAGAGGCATCCCCTGCAGCGAGCCCTGCTGAGGCGGGCATGGAACAGACTCAACCGGCGTTCTCCATGGAGGCAAACAGGTCCACCTGAGGTGTGCCCCAAAGGGAGAACAGATGCTGTACTACCTCCGGCAGGAGAGACCACTCGTGGGATGCAGCCCCTATCCGGCTCAGGGCATCGGCCAGGGTGTTGGGGCTCCTGCCACGTGAATGGCTGGGAGATCCGCCTCCAGGCTGCGCCACAGTGACCAAATGCGGAGAGCTTCCTTGCATAGAAGCATGGGCGCGTCCGCCCTGGCGGTTTAGATAAGTACATGGTCGTGGTATTGTCCGTCTGGACTCGGACCACTTGACCCCGGAGGAGCGGAGCAAAGGCGGTGAGAGCTAGGCGGACCGCCGGAGCTCAAGCAGGTTGATGTGGCATCGGGACTCCGGGGACCAGAGGCCATGAGCGAGTGTTCCCCAGATGGGCACCCCAACCCATCAGAGGGCATCGGTCGATAGAAGACCGTCGGCTCGGGCGGACGAGCAGGATGCCCTCCCTAAATGATCTGGAGCGGTCCACCACTGGGCGTTCACATCTGTGTCACCGACACAAGCTGGTCAAGGGATCGCAGCGTTGTGACCACTGGCTGGCCAGTCCCCACTGAAGGGGACGCATGTTCCAGCGGGCCCAACGGACCACGCTGGTGCAGGCCGCCATGAGACCCAGGAGGCGCAGGAAGTCCCGGGCAGGGCGCAATTGCCCAACCAGAAATGATCGGGCAAAGGAGGAAAGAACCTCGGCCCTGTCCGCCGGGAGCCGCGCTCTGGCTCGAAGAGAGTCGAGCTGCGCCCCGATGAATAGAATCACCTGCTTGGCTCGAGTTCCGACTTGGCCTCGTTGATAAGGAGGCCCAGTTGAGAACAGACCTGGAGGGCCAGATCTCTGGACCACTCGCCTCCTTCCTGGAGGGAGCTGCTATCAGCCAGTCGTCCAGGTAAGTGCACCGGACCCTCGGCCACGCAGGAATGCTGTCACCACTGCCATGCATTTGGTGAAGACCCTGGGAGCTGGAGACAAGCCGAAGGGCATGGCTTGGAACTCGAAGAGGATCCTTCATTTCAGAGCGAAGGAATCTCTGGTGAGACCGGACGGATAGGGACGTGAAAAAGCGTCCTGCAAGTCCAGAGAGCAGAACCACCGCCCGCGTTCCAAGGATGGTATTATCTGAGCCAGAGTGACCATCCTGAAGGTTCGAGACCTTAGGAACTTGTTTAGAGTCGTGTGAGTGAGAATGGGCGCCAGCCCCGTCCGTTCGGAACCAGGAAGTACCTGGACACAAACCCTGGGTCTGAAGGAGGGTCCACCACCTCTCTTACCACCTCCTTCTGGAGGAGGAGGCGATGTCGGCTCGACGAGGCCGCCAGTGAAGCTGGGGATCCCGAAGCCCCCGAGGCGGCGGCTCTGAAGGGTGGTGCCTGCTCAATTCAGGGCAGGCCTCTTCCCACCACCTCCAAGACCCACCTGTCCGTGGTAACAGCGGACCAGGCGGAACGGAGTGCGAGCCGTCCCCAGAGGGACCCAGGGGTAAGGTGGCGGGGATGAGGCGACACCCTCAGCCCGTCACTGGGCAGGCTTGGAGGAGGGACGGCCGAGGGACCTCCTGGGCCCTTCCTCCCTGCCTCCTGTTAGAGGAAGCCGGCGGCTTGGGTTTGGGATGCCAAGGCCGAGCCTGCTGGCCCTGGCGTTGCTGGGCGGGCGGCGCCGGGGCACAGAAGGACGAAAGGGCTTAGGCTGTGGTTTGCGGCCTTTGTCCTTCTGAGCGGAAGGACCGAGTCAAGGTGGCATTGGACTTCTCGATCCTCTGCAGGTGACCTTCCACCCCAGGGCGAAGAGGTCAGTCCCCAAAGGAACATCGCCAACTTGTGCTGGGTATCCAGTAAAGTGGATATCCTCAGCCAAGCCATGACGCATAGCCACTGCGGCCGCCACCGATCTGCACATGAGTCCCCTATATCCAAAGCAGTCTGGAGCTGCTGTTTGGCCACTCCCTGCCTGGTCCCACCTGCTTAACCGTAGTCTGCAGATCGGCGGGAAGATGAGGATGACCTCATCCAGGAGCCCAACAGGGCATGAGAAAAATGTGCCATGAGGGCGAACTGGCCTGGACGAAGGCCGAGAAGGGGCATAGCGTAGACTTTAAGCCCGACATAGTCAATTTCTTGGACTCCTTGTCAGGAGGTTTGTCCACATCCCTGGCGCGTGCGGGCGGAAAAGCGCTGTCGGTAACCAACCCCTCAGCAGAGGGGTGTTCCAAAACCGGACAAGGAACCGTGGGGACGCATACTTCCTGGCCATCCTGGCCGGCGCAGGGCAGGAAGCAGGCGCTGCCAAAGCTCCAGTGCGGACCCACTATGGCCTCGGCCACGGAAGGCCTCCGTCGGAGAATCCCTCGGTCCAGAATCTCCGTGAGGGGATACCTGGCCCGTTTGGAAGCTGGTTCGAGCTCCATCCCGGTAGACTCGAGATGAGCGAAGCAGTCCTAGGAAGGACGACGGGCTATCGTCCATTGACTGACCTCCTGAAGACTCAAGTCCAGTCGCTTGGAGAAAAGGAGGAATCATCTTCGGACTCGGAAGAGTCCTCAGAAACTGCCTCTGGCCTGAGCCACCCTTCACCTGCCGAGGTCGGTCGGGAGTGAGGGTAACTGACAGCCGATGGGGTGAGACCCTTGTCCGACCGAGAATCCTTGGTGGGACCCCAATGGTGGCTGTGGAGGCGGAGGTTCCACCGAATCGGTGGAGCAGCTGGTTTGGCGAACAACCGGCCTGGGTATAGGCTCCTCGGATAAGTCGAGGGGTTGTGTCGGCCGTTCCGGTGACAGCCACTTAATGGCCGGGGAAGGCGACGGGGTCGGCTTATTCCCGGCCAGGAGGAGCTGTTGCAACATAAGGTCCTCGTACCGTCGACGTAATTTACGCCGAAGCCTCCCCTCATCCGAGGAGGAGGACGAGGACGAGCGGCGACGCCGCTTACCGCGGTGCCGAGACCGAGACCGCCTGGCGGTGGGATCGGCTGGACGCGAGGTCCAGACGAGACCGAGTCCCGGAATTTCCGAGGTCGGTGCGGGAGGTGTCGGCGGAACCAGCACTCCCTTCGGCTCGGATGGTCCATCCGAGGCTCCGAACCGGAGGCACAGGCGAGCCAGGATCCTCAACTCCTCCGGGGGAACCGGGAGAGGAATCTCGGCTGCTAAAGGCGACAGCCCGTCCAATGGGTGAGAAAAATCTAGGCTTCATCGGTCAAGTCTCGGTCAACTGACCTGGCGGGGACACCGTGGGGCCAGTGGCAAGCTGACAGTCGACGAAAGCCGGCGGTCGCGGCCGGAGAGGACCTTTCCCGCTCCCAAGAGCGTCGACGGAGGACTTACCCTGTCCCTCTTTTTGGACCGAGAATAAGGTCCAGCAGGCGCGAGCCCTTCTCCTTTAGTGAGAGGGACAGACAAAGCTCCTAAAAGCCGTGTAGGAAGAACCCAGAAGGCGGGATAAATGCGCGGCCGAGGAAGATCTGCCGCGCGCGCCTCCTCTTGAGGCGACCATCCGCTCGAGCTGATCCGCCGAACGCCGCGCGCGGACCGCCAACCGGGCCTCCTTGGACTTCACGGAGAGAGCGCTTCTCGGACGGCCCAGTTGCAATCGGGCAGCACGGTCTTCGAGGGCGTGGGCCGAGAAAAGATGAGCACAGGTCGTCAAGCCTGCGGGTCGTGCTCAAGGCCTAAGCAGTGAACACACGTGGGTGTGGATCCGTCCGAGACATCTTCTGCCCGCATGGGCATCTCGAAATCCGAGTCGATTTGTCCGCCGCGGCGAGGGATAGAAGACTGAAGTCTTTTGCAAAATTTATTTTAAACCGCAAACGGAGAAAGGGAACCAGTCACAAACGCAGAGCGTTAAGGAGGGAACCTGAGCTTCCAAGCGGTAAGGAAGATCTGGCGTCATGGGGCGGAGCCGAGAGTTATACCACCCGGGTGGGTGGGAGGAGCAAGCTTGAAGACCTTCCGGCAAGATTTAAAGCGGCAAGGATACCTGCCAATGAGTGTGGATGAACAACATATCCATGTCCCTAGAACATGTCCTTTTACGTCACACAAATTACATTGAAAAATATTTTCACATCTGTCCACTGAATGTCCATACCCCCCACATAGAGAGCTTTTAAACAGATCACAGGAACTACTAGTATGAGATTTAGCCCCAAATTTATAACAAGCGCGAGGTTGTCCCCCGTAAAAACAGACCCGTCTGTCTTTCCTTAAAAAAAAATTATTCGGTAGATGTACAACCTCGCTATTAACCTGGAACAGTTTCACCTTAAATCTCCAACTACCAGCCCAGATGCCCTCTAAATCCAAAATGGCTTCAGGAGGACCTAAAATATCGCATCTGTTCTGCAACCAATGATAGATATTACTGACATTCACCCCTTCATTCCTAAATATGATTGTAATGTGTCTAATTTGGGGTTTTGTAAGGGGAAGAGCGTAGAAAGGGACCCAAAGAGGGGTGGATTTTAGAGTGGAATATTTGTCCCAAAATTTCTCCAGACCATGTGATGTTTTAAAACTAACATCAAAGGAGTCTTCTCCAGAGATATGTATCAAAGCAAAGAGATCTGCTGGCAAAAAGTTCATAGAACCTTTCAATAAGTTATTGGCAACATAATATCTATCAGGGTGATCTTGCAACCCACCCCTATTACGCAGTCTAACCGCATTCCTTCTTGGGGCTTGTTCTAGCTTATTTTTAAACCAGTCGGACATTGGTACTCTGGGTTTGTGCTTACTTGCCTTTGTCTCTGAGGAATTTGGATCAACACCTGCCTGCAAACCAGAAGCATTATCATTAGACTTTGTGAACGTACTTGGCCTAGAGAAGGCCAAGAAACGCTCCACTAAATGCTGCACAGTCATTACCATATCCCCAGAACCCTCATGGCAGTCCATACCTGAGCTCAAGTCAGTAACAACGTTGGCATGCATCTGTGAAACCGGAGAAGCCATCGGAAAGTCCTTCCACTCTGGGTCAGGGATCCATTGTCCCGCTGCAGTACGTAGCCATCCAGAGTCACTGAGAGCCTCTTCCGCCGAGCAGTCAGTTGTAGGAAAAGAATGTTTTTTTTGTGGCAACCCAAACTGCCGCCTCACCGTCTGTGAAGCACTTACAACCGCAGGATCAATCTCAGGCACCGCATCCGGAAAGTCTGACGAACGTGAACACGGAAGTGCCGCTGTCTGCTTTCCCTCCACAGAATCCAAAACAGTGCATCTCGTCTCCTCCCTATCCGCAGCCAACTACTGCGTCAATGGTTCCGAAGATAATTCCGGGAATACCGAAAAACCGCCAACCATCTCCAAGCCTGGTTCCAAACCAGCATCCTCCAGAACAGACTGAGACTCAGTCTGAAGCATCTCAGCACTCCGTTGTTCTAGCCCAGTATCTAGTAGAGGAGTCTCCGTAACATCTTGTAATTCCATAGCAGTCTCAGACAAGCTCAATACTGTAACCTCCTCCTCCATCACGACCCTGAAGCACACTGAGCAACCTCCAACAGGCTGCAAACAGCGCCCCCTGCTACCAGCAAGGCAAAGTAGAGTAGGGGGAATTTCCCCGGTGTCCTGGCCAAATTTCCCTCATTCACTAAAAATACCACCAACAGCTTAATCTGGTTCAAGGTCAGTTGGCATTCATCTGTATCCCCCTCCCCCGGGCCGTGCCTGAAAATAGGCAGGATTTGTCTAGTGCACTTACCCGGTCAACAAAAACTAAATAAAATAAATAAAAACAGTACTGATGATACAGCACCAGCTTATTACAATGTTATAAACAACTTATTCACAAATTAGTACAAGGGTAGACACAAAACAAACACCTTATTACAACACCATTAACATGGCTATTATCCATCTTATTATCACAGTTATTAGCATGTCTAACAACCACCTTATTACAACACTATCAACATGTCTAACAACAACTTTACTACAACACAACTGTACTAAAACATCTGAATAATCATATTTGTGTCTATCCTTATGTAATATATAAAACATCTGATAACAAAAGTCCTGTGCATTTGTGAAGTATTACCATCTTGAGGCCTACTGAACTCATAAAGACCACTCACCATTCAGGCTCATGACTTTCTGAGCAGGTTAGGTGGCCTTTGATGGTAATATTCCCTTGTATATGACACTTTGCTATCAGATATTCTCTCTCTCTCTCTCTCTCTACAGACAGATACATAGATAGCCAGATATTACACAAGCGTAGTAGCCAATTTACTATGAAAAACTGAAACGACACGCCGGCCCGGTGGCGCTGAGGGTTGAGGCTCTGGACGCCACACCTCGCTCCACGCCAGAGACCCGGGTTCGGGAACGGACTCGGGCCACCGGTGGGTCGGCTGGGGGGAGAAGGATTGAGCACCCAACGGCTTGCTCTCTTTCTCCGGGTTGGGATGGGAAGCTTTCCCGGCCGCGATACCGACGCCTCCTGGTGAACTCAGGGGATATTGGTGCAGTTGGGGAAACAGCAACACAGGGTTGACGTCGGCAGGGGACTGGGGCGGATGCACGTCTCAGCATGCGCCTGACCCCTTGCTCCCCATTGCACGCTGGCGTCGGGAACAGAACATGGAAACAACCTTCACCTCTCCTAGGTGATGACTCCTCGAGCAGCATACGCACCACTCACCAACTAACAGGGCAGACACCGCTATGCAAGCCCTCTCCCTGGAAACATTCGGAGGGAAGGTAAGGGGGACCTTTCCTCACCTCACCCGGGGGGCAATCCGGGCCATCAAGGTCCTGAGGAAGTTTAGCTGTGCTCTCTAGGGCAGACCTTGGGTCGGGAGGGTAGACGTGTGTGCGGTGCATTGTAGGGGTCCGACTGAGTGGAGAGCTGGGGGTAGTAGAGACGAGGATAAAAAGAAAGTATATAAAAAAAGCTGAAACGACACATGGTTGCCCGAAATTAAAATTTCATCCGCAGCAGAGTTTATTTCATGTTTCGGGGGGGCAATCCGCTACAGGCAAAATTTCAATGTCAGGCAATCGTGTGTTGGGCATGAGGTATCAGCATTCTGAAATTCAGGCAAGTGGATTTCAGTCAAACAAAAGTATACCGTGGTAGTACCTACATATTAGGATTGAATACGCACTTTAATTAACCCCTCATTTATGCAACTGTATTTGTCCATATTTAACCAATTTACTTGAAATTTGGCAGGCACGGAATTAGTACCATGATGTCTGGATCCTGAACATTTTGTGGCAATCAGTTTAGCGGTGGCAAAGTCAAAGAGGTGCAGAAAACATAAAATTGGCCCAAATTGATACTTTTTTTTTGCTCATCTATAACTAAAACACTAGGTGGATTTCAAACCTAAAACATGAAGGTCTGAAAGAGCTTACCCCGATGTGTATTTGAGGCAGTTTATGAAATTTAAACTAAACAAGATCAATTTTCCGCGCATGCTCAGTGCACAAAATCAGCATTCTGAAGATGACTAAAAAAAGGGATACATAAATGTACATGTCTGTTTCATGTTACTGTGGCAATTTCTGATGCGGCACATACACAGTGCATGTGCAGAGGACACTTTCAGTGTCCATATGTGTTTATGAGGCAGGGGTGGGGCCACACATCACCATGTCACAGCATTCCCATGTATACTGATACAGAGGGTGCTAATGAATTCCACCAGCGGTATCTGCATTTACTTTTCCTTTTTTTTTTAAATAAAATGTTACTGACATCAGGGTGCCCCCCCCAACTCAACCATCTTTGTTCGATACCGCGGTGCCCAACCCCCAGTGCCAACCGTCATCCCCCACCCCACAAATTATGAGCGACACCAGGGTGCCCACCCTCGGTGCCTCTGTGGATCCTGGCCCTCCCAACATGATTTGTGAACAACACTGGGGTACCCACCTCCAATAGCACTGTAGACGTACCCCCCACCCCACAGTTAACCTCAGCCATGCACCAATAGCTGGTGACATCAGGGTGCCCACTCCAGTGCTGCCAAACAGCAAACCGACACTGGAATGCCAAATCCCAATGTCGGTACCTGCAAACAAATTATCCCTCATAGTCTTTTTTTTTTGATTGGACCTGCAACAAAGAAAACCATCCATAAATTTCTATTGTGCCACCATTTCCCCTCCCTACCCCCACCCCACCCCTCAATGACCTAATGGGGTTCCAGTAATGAAACTCCTCTTTGGACCAGAGGCAGGTCCTGTTGCTATGGAGCTGACAAAGAACTGAGTGAAACAAGGTAAGTGAGCCGACCTTGGGGAGCAGCGGTAGCGCTACCGCTTGCAACACCGATGACCCAGGTTCAGAAGTGAATCCGGGCTGGGCTGTTGGGAGGGCCGGCCGGGGGAGGAGGATCGAGCATCCATAGGAATGCTCTCCTCCTCTGGGGGAAGAGGATGGACAGAGTCCGAAGCTTGCCTGGCCCCTAGCAGAAGCTGAAGGAAAGGGGGAAGACAGCTTGGGCCAACAAGGTCGGGAAACATGACAGACATCTGTGCACATCACATGGGAGTGTGTGGTGTGCACCATGATGTCACTGCAAGGGTTGAAAACTGGAGGAAAAGCTTGTGGCAGGATGATGACGAGTGCCACAGGCCCTGCACCCGAGCAGCTCGGCATGCCAACCAGAACTGGATCCGTTTTGTGGCAGGCCTTGGGGAACCCCCACCGGAGGGGACAAGCCCTGGGGAAAGACAGCCGGCAGGTAAGACCCAGCAGACGTCGGGGTGACAGGGACAGGGCTGGAGCTCTCACTGGAAGGAAGGCTGTCCGGTGGGGAAGAGGGGGAGGAGAAAAAAATATATAAAACAAGGTAAGTACAGTCAACGTATTTTCGGTATGTCTTGAATTTTTACCATAATGCAACTATTTTCTAATATTTTTTCACAAATTTTTTAACAGTTCCTTTTTTGACCTCACCTCATGAACAAAATAGGTGATATTGTTCAAATCCAGCCCTAAAGATGATTTTGCAACTGCTACACCTTTTGAGCGGGATTGGAAAAATTTCACCTACCAGGTTCAAGAGGTGGAGTCACACGAAGACTATGTTGAAAATTTGAGTTGAGAATACCAAAAAAACAACAAGGTTATTGATGAATACTGACATTTTTCAATGTTCACTCATAACTTATTGATACAGAAATTGTTAATATTTTGACCCCAAATTTTCAACATAGGCAGTTTTCACACCACCTCATCAACACGACAGGTATTGCTTTTCAACTCCTAGCCAAAACAGGTTTTCGAACTTGTGGCACAAAATGGCATAATGGTGCTTTAGCCAGTATTTTATGAAACCTGTCATGTTCAGAACGGGGAGTGGGGTTGGGGAGTCACAAAAAGACTATATTGAAAATGTTAGGTCAAACTACAGAAGAAACACTGTGGGTATGGCTGGCCATTGGCCAGCAGGTTGTGCCCCTGTACCGGTGACTCGAGTTTGAGGACGAGCTCGGACAGCCAGCTGGGTAGCATGAGGATGGGATACGGCGCTGTTGCACGCCACCACTCCTAGCACTGGAAGGGATTGTGTAGTGTTCTACTGCACAGATGACACCTTGTGGCATGCCAGGAAGCCTTCTCTCACAAAGTGTTGACGTGCATGTCAAGGCTGATGGGGCTATGCACTTTGAGACGACAAGTGGGTTGGCAAGAAAACTGGGAAAAAGGGCAGCTGGCAGGATGCCAATGTACCAGTATCGACTCTCCCGATCAACCCATGAAACCTTAAAAAACGCAACCCTTCCTGCACCCAACACAGCTGATCGGTATTTTATTACTCATACTAACCCATTTTCCACTTTTCGTCTACAGGATGCCAACCCCAGCAATGGAGAACACAGACGATGTGCACCAGATAAGTACTGTTTTATGTTTAGAGTATCTTGTTGGTTTCAGTTAGTTACTGAAGAGATGCAGATCCTTGTGACCCTGTAGCTATTCTTATTTTACAGGTACGACTGGATGTTCTCTAAAGCCACCCAAGCCCCATCCCAGAATCTATTATGAAGTGCTGCACAACTTGTTCTGCTCCGTTTTAAGTTCCTGGAGCTTTCCTTTGGACTGTTTTTCTGTTGTGCTGTATTCGCTCCACCGAACATGGACGTCATGAGGGGGTGACGTTTTTTTCCGGAACAAGGTTTTGCCTCTTAGGAAGAGATTTCTGCAAGTTTTCAGGTTGTGTTTGAAATTAATTTTCACTCATGGATTACATTTAACTCACTATGAATTCATCGGATGGTGCCACTGGTTTGAGTGAAGACACAAACCAAGGTTGGGAGCAAACGGAGCATTTTAACATTCGAGGAGAGAAGGAGAGAACTGAGAGAGAGAGAGAAAGAGAGAGAGAGGGAATCGGGAGAAAGGTAATAGCAAAGAAAATACTGATTCTAATGATAATATTAGAAGTGCATTCATTAAACTAGAGTCATGTAAGCATTAATCACCGACAGAGGAGGGCTCTACCGGTGGATTAATGCCCGCTGGGGGGGAGGGGTTGGTGCACGAGGGCGAAGCCCGAGGGTTCCAACCACCCAGCGGGCATTATTCACCGGTACAGCCCGACTCTGGAGGTGATTAATGTGCTTGTAACACTGGCTCGTTGCGGGAGCGAGCAGCCAGTGTTACTGGTGTGTCATGGTTGCGCTCGGAGACATTTTCATGTGTTCACTTACCACCTCGATTGCAGCAGTGCAGAGAATTAAATCCCGCAGCCAACCTAGGACTTCCAGATACACCACTGACAGCTACACTGATTGGGGAGTGGACCAACTGGACTGAACTACAGGTCGCGAGGTCCCACCCACTCCCCTCTTTCAAGTCAACTATTGGTCCGCTGGGCACCACAGTGCCAGCCTCCTGCCACTTATTGGCCATTGTTCACGTCATTTTCACTTGAGTGACAGGCGCGATTCATGCTCTTAACAGAATGTGCCGCGGGAAACAGAAACGCGAGGACGATGTGCGCATTATGGTCGCCAGCTTCTTTACACTACACTACTTGCTTGCAGCGACATAGTCACTGAATTCACAAGAGCATTTGACGACTGCTGGCAGGCCACTAGGTACTCGGTTCACCACCATACAATGCCTCACGAGCGCCACGGGTGGCGTGAGGAGGTGGTGACCTAGCGGGCTGGTCCCCTCTGCCGCTGCGGTGGCACAGGTGGTACTAACTGAGCGGGCGTTACCTGTGGGTTAATCACCGCTTGGTTAGTGTCACCTGACCCGTTTCAGCCACTGCCATGGCTGTCTGACAGCTCTCTGCACTGCCGTGTTACAATATTGGTTAAAGACACAGAGATAGCCTTTAATGTGAGCACTTTGGAAGAATACATTACCTGTGGTCACGCACCTAGAGGTCTGAGAATAACAATTACTCCCTCTTGTGGTCTTGATAATTTCCAGTTCAAAGAAGAATGGCTTAGGGCAGCAGCTGAATGCACAAAAGATTTTCTTAGAATTATTAATAAAAGACGACTTATTTAAGCATACAGAGTTGCAAAAGGAGTTGGATTTAATAAAATCTGTTGTTCAAAAATTTAAAACAAGTGTGGAATTCCAAGATTACAATACCCAGCTTAACAATAAAATAAGGGATCGTGAAGCTGAAGTAATTCAGATAAAAATTACGAAATTAAAGAGAGGTGCAGCGGATTATGAGCGGGGTGAAATTTTAAATTGGAGAAGACAAAGATCACAAAACTGGGGAAGATCTAGGTCTAAGGTCAGATTTTCGAACAAAAGTGGAGATATACACACTAATATCACTACAGCAGGCAGGCCCAAGGGATTCAAACAGGAAACAAACACCTGGGAGAAATCAGAATTTTCAGAAACGCCCACCCCCCACAGAAAAACAAAAGGGAAGACCAGGAAAGGCAAACGTGGGTGAAGGCACAAGCACAAATACAGGGACGGAATGCATTTTGAGGGAAAGGAGGAGAGACATAACCTACAGATACTAAATCTCTCTGAAAGAAATTTGGATGCATGTGAAGAATCAGTGTTAAAGACAGGCTTGAGCTTTCTCCCTTCCCCTCAAGTTAATGAGCTTCAAGTATTTGTGGACTTACAGAAATTTTTTTAGGAAGTTGCATTTGAAATTACATTTCTCTAAAGAACACCAATTAGAATATACCTTAGAATCTCCCATTGAAGAACAGTTGCTAAGTTACAACATGGGGTTTAACATCGAAGAAACAACTTTTTTTCCCTGATGATTTTGATCTTGATATACTATTAAAACAAATACAATCAGAACATGATATATTAGGATCTAATCTGGAAGTTTTGGGACAAAGAACACCAGATGAAAGTAAAGCCGAAACATCTATAGGTTCGAGTCCCACCACAGATGTAACTTCTTTTGAAAAAGATTTAAACACTCTTTCTTGAAAGATGGCTTATGGAACAGGAAGGACTTGGGAATAATCGGGTCTGTAAAACAAAGAGTACAGATTGCAACTGATGCTGATCTGGTTATAGGTTCAAGTCCCACCACAGATGAAGCTTTTTTTGACCAGGATTTAAATATCCCTGAAGGACTGCTAATGGAACAGGAAATAATTTTGGATCCCATAATTTCCAATGGTGTAATAGGTAACAAAATGTTTAATATTGGGCAGGATTTAAAAAAACTAAGGAAGACCTTGTTCCACCCTGCTTCTGAATTTTGTCCAAAGACATGTAATAGTACTATTAATGCTTATGAGAAAACAGTGACAAAACAAGTCCAGGACTTACTGAATAATGATATCTCTCATAAGGAACAGAATCTTACTTGGAAAGAAAGAAAGTCTTTAAGGACTTAAGTCTAGATACTAAAATAGTGGTTAAACTGGCCAATAAAGGTGGAATATTGTGGCAATGAGCAATGAGATGCATAAGGGGAAGGTTTGGGATTTACTGTCAAATGAGGTGAACTATAAAAAGCTTGGTCTTAATCCAACAGCAGACTATAGAAAGGATTTGAGCATGTTTCTTAGAGAAGCTGTTGAAAAAAGCACAAATATCGGAGGCAGAATTTGGTTTCCTATGGGCTGAGCTTCCAAGGGCCCCTGGTTCTTATGCATTATCGAAAGTACATAAGGATAGAAAAAAAACACCAGGACACCCAATTGTTTCAGGAGTGGGCTCACCGACCCAGAATGTATGTAAATTTGTAGATTTCTTTTTACAGCCTCTAGTAACAAATCTCACTTCACATATCCAAGACACCTCTGATTTATTAAGAAAGATTAAAGATGTTGAATGGAAAAACAATACAGCTGGTTAGGGATATATGTGGAATCCCTGTATATGGGTATATATCATGAGGGTGGTCTAAAGGCTACTAAAGAACATTTAGACGTATATAGGAAACAGATGATGTGCCAAAGGAATTTATCCTGGATGCTTTGGATTTTATTCTTAAACATAATTATTTTGAGTTTGCGGTGTGTTTTTCAATGGCACGGCATCTATGCTAATTTGTTCTTGGGCACTTGGGAAAATACTATGGTACTTAATGAAGTGAGAAATCCTTTCTTTAAGAAAATAATCAAATGGTGTCGTTTTATGGATGATATTTGTATTTGGAAAGGAAATGAGAGCGACGTTTCTACCTTTATGGAATATTTACACACAAATGATTTGAAAATTTGAATTTCACTTATGTATTTGATAAAAAGAATCTTAACTTCGTAGATCTTAGCTTATGCAATGACACTGATAAGATGAGTACACATCATATTACAACTAAAACATTTAGAAAAGAAACAGCCATGAATTCAGTGTTGCATGCTGATAGTGCACACCCACCAAACTTGAAGAAGTCAATTCCCTATACTCAATTGCTACGCATCAGAAGGAACTGTAGTTCTCATATTGATTTTGAAAAACAATCAGAAGATTTATTAAGCAGATTTGAGAGCCGAGGCTCTAGAAGTTTACTGAACAATGCTTTGGAAAAAGTAAAAAGGACAGATTGAGATGACATTTTAAGGAAGAAAGAGAGCAAAGAGGGCACTGAAACTTTGTGTACCTTCGTGTCAGAATACAACAGCATGGCAGGGTGTATAGGAAATGGGATATTTCATAACTGACCTATTCTATTAGGAGATGAACAGGTAGAGAAAGCAGTAGGCTCTAAACCCAGTTTGTAACATGGCACCAAACAGAAACGGCAAATGAAGTACTGTCATTGGACCAAATACAACACGTGACCAAAGTTGGAGCGGTGATTAATTCCCCAGTAAGGCATGCTCCAACTATTAATCGCCGGGTCACTGGGTCAAACTCTAGCACCACTAGCTGTCACAGCAGCAAACGAAGTATATTCCACAAAGCAGCAGACCACAGGGAACACATTGTGGCGAAGACACAGGATCTCACTGCTCCATCACAAAGCCGAACAGTTGCAGCGACGCAAATATTCCCATGTTACAAGCGCATTAATGCCCTCCGGAGTCGGCTTCAACTGGGGAATTAATGCATGGTTGGGTGGTTGTAGGCCCTCGGCCAAGGCCTCATGCCACAACCCCCACAAACCATGCATTAATTCCCCAGTAGAAGCCTCCTTCGTCGGGCATTAATGCTTACACCACTTTTTGTAGGGCTCAAAACATCAAAGATAAGGTAGTCAATAGTAGAGAAAAGAGAGTCGAGAAAGTAGGAAGAAATACCTGGCTCCCTAGGAGGTCAAAAGGTTTTTTTACATGCAAGAGATGCAGTATTTGCAAATATGGGAACCCCGGGAACACCTTTGAACATCCAGGAGACCAGTGCAAGAAACGGAGATAAGAGAGCTTGTGACTTGTGATACCCCATATGTGGTTTATGTTTTATGGTGTACCTACAAACTCATATATAGGGAAAACTATTAGACCCTTGAAACAGAGGATTCAGGAGCATGTGAGGTCCATTATTAATGCTAGACAGGACACGCCAGTGGGTACCCACTTTGCTCTCTTCAGCAATTCATCACCTGATGGTTTAAGGTTCATGGGAATAGAACATGTTTCACCTTTACCCTTTGGAGGTGATAGATCTAACAAATTGTTGAAACGGGAATGTATGTGGATCTTTAAAATGAATAGCGTGAGACCAAATGAACTAAATGAGAAATGGGATGTGAGACCCTTTCTCAGAAGGTGAGAGGTAAAATACTTCTATTTTTGTAGAACCTTTAGTCAAAACAACGCTACCAGACTTTAATATTATTTGACTGAATGTGTTTACAAAAAAATGATCCTTTTGCATCTTTACTGTGTGTTTTTTTAGGTTATTAGTGAAATTATGATAACATTATTTTCTTTTAAAATTGCCTTTCCTCATTTTTATCTTTTTTTCTCTCCTTCCCAACAGGATAACGGCTGAATTTTGATACTGAGATTGCCTTCTGCTGGAACGTCTATAAATGTGCAATAAATGTGCTTGACATAGAGTAAGATCCTTTTGCTGCAGCTCGATTATCAGGTTTAAACCATAAAATGTTATTACTAAAAAACCCTTTTCTTATAGAAATGTAGAGAAGTAAAAAGTAAAGTAAGTGAACACAGTTAAGGAGTAATTTATAATGTATATTTTGATAGTAGGGTGTTATAGGGTTAAACCCAAATCCCTGGTTTTATGACTGGGGGACGGGGGTCTTGGACAGACAAAGGCCGTGGATATCCTATACCTGGATTTTAGCAAGGTGTTTGATTCAGTACCCCATAATGGGCTGATAGCAAAGTTGGGGGAGATGGGGGTGGGAGGACAGGAGCTCAAGTGGGTCGAAAATTGGCTTCCGGGGTGAATACAGAGGGTAATGGTCGGTGGGATAGTCTCCTCCCCTAGGAAGGTAATCAGTGGGTTCCCCCAAGGTTCAGTATTGGGGCCACTCCTGTTCAATGCCTATGTCTTGGATATGGGGAGGGGGTTAGGAGTAGGCTGAGTCTCTTTGCGGACAATTCCAAACTGGGAGCACTGGTGGACTGGGAAGAAGCAAGAGAGACAGTCCAGAGGGACCTGGATACCCTGGAGGGGTGGTCAAGTAGGTGGGGATTGAAATTGAATGCTGGGAAATGTAAGGTACTTCATTTGGGGGTCAAAAACCTGGGCCATGTTTACACCTGGGGGGGGTCACACTCCAAGCCACATTGGGTGAGCGGGATCTAGGGGTGGTGGTAGATGTCAAAATGAATAACTCTGAAAATTGTAGAAGAACCGCAGTCAAAGCAAACAGGATACTAGGCTGCACAGCCAGGGGAATTACGTCCAGGAGGAGGGAGGTGATCCCCCCTCTATATAATGCCTTGGTCAGGCCGCAACTCGAGTACTGTGTACAGCTCTGGAGACTTCATCTGAAGAAGGAGATAGCACTGCTGGAGAGAGTCCAGAGGAGAGCGACCAGGATGATTCAGGGAGGGGAGGCTCTATGAGGAGAGACTGAAAGAGCTTGGGCTGTACACATTGGAGGAGAGAAGGGACGGGGGAGACATGATAGGGGTCTTCAAGTATGTAAAAGGAATAATTGAGAGCAGAACCAAGGAGCTGTTTAGGCTAAAGAAGGGGAACAACTAGGGGGCATGAGTGGAAGCTGGAGGGGGAAATTACAGGGGAGTGTAGGAAGCATTATTTCACTGAGAGGGTGGTGGAGCCGTGGAATGCGCTGCCCGGGAGGCTGGTGGAGGAGGGCACAGTGGAGGGCTTCAAGAAGGGGTGGGACAGGTACAAAGGGAAACTGAAGCCAAAGAAGATCCTCTCGGGGGCTGGGGGGGGCAGGAAAGCGAGCACCCACTAGGTGGCTGGCTACCGAGCAGACACGACAGACCATTAGGACTAGTCTGCTGGCTTTTAGTATGTTAGTATGTTAAGGAGGGTTCTCTTATTTACAACAGGCAGGAAACGAGAGGAGGGGGGACCACTAGGCATCGTGGATATCTACACATATCTGGGACCAAGCAATTGGGGGGGGGGGCAGCATTGTGCTAAACTGCCTTGCTACCCATGCAAATGAGCCCACAGTGGGTATGCAAATGGCCACTTAGTGCCATGCATGCCCAATGGGTCCATTTGCATGGGTCCCTTTGAATACTGGAGATAGAGCTCCGGCGCTATCTATTTTTTGGCATGCTTTGGATCTGTGTCAGCAGTAATTACTTGATTTAGCTGTGTGCTAACATGGTCCTATATTTAGTCGAACAGCACTGGTACACTATTCGACTGAATATAGCATCCCCGGGCTCCCGGGCAATCTCAAGGTGCAGCACAAGATTTTGCGCTCTGTTTTTCGCTATTTTGAATATTGTGACCCTGAGACACAAGTCCCTAATGTTTTTTATGCCCCTACATTGTGCACATTACGTTATTCAACCCTGATGTTTGCATTAATGTATGAATATGTATACTGCATATATGTGTAATACATATTATATATTATATACTGTGTAAATATTTACAGATAGATTTTTTTAACATGGCTAACAAGCTGCTTACTTGGATATTTTAATGAACACTCAGCAGTTCTCAGAGGATCACATGTTGGTTGCTGTAATCCAGTAATAACATCTTCCAAAACAACTTCCTTTTTCTTACGACAATAGAGTTTGATTACAGAAAAAACATACAGTGAACACCCCCACAACTATGCTTACTTGAAATGGGCTTGGCTGCACTATTACATGTGTCCCAACCAGCAGGGCAACTCTGATAGAGAAACAGTTAAACTATTTGCATACTGCACCAAAGTTCTTTGCTCGATCACCGTGACCTCACTGCCCTCAAGGGGGTAGCCAGACACAGTGAGAGAAACTTCAGGCATTTCGAATAGCACTCAGTTATAGGTGCTCTGTTGCTATTTACAGACACCAGCTATACTATTCTGAGTGCAAAAATAGTAGCTGTACTTCTTCTACATCTCTGCCCTCCTACAGAAAGAACCAACCCTTTCCTCACTGGAGCTCTCCAGAAATCCAATACGTTCACCTGCCCTTGCAGAAAAGCCCCTCAACTGTGCCTCATTAAGAGGGACGACCCTCATGTTACTGCTGAAAACCTCTCTGCCCACTAGAGAAAGTGCTGCGCCACGTTGTACACTGAGAATTCAAAGCTATCCATTAATCGTCATTGTTCAATCAATAACTTGCCCCCCCAGCACCACCACCACCTTGTGGGGGGACAGTGTCCTACATTTGATTCACAAAAGACTGAACGGTATGCCTGCAGTGCAGACACAAACAAGTAATGGGCTTTTAGTCTCCCACACCTCTACTTACAGCATGTTTTTTGCTGGGTTTCCCAAGATTATACGAACATGCAAAGAAGCCAACAGAAGAAGGTAATTTGGTCTATCAAGTCTGCTCGTGTTGCAGGGTCCACAGCTTGAGCTACTGTCCCTGCCCCCTCTCCCCACTCCTCCTATCCTCCCTACCCATGATCCTTACCCTCCCTCTATACCGGTCCCAGCCTTTCTTAAAGCTGCCCATCATCTTCAACAAGATAACCTCTTCTGGCAGCGCATTCCAAGTGTCCACCACCCTCTCTGTGAAGAAGTGCTTCCTGACCTCCCTCCTAAACCTCCCACCCTCTAGCTTAAGACTGTGCCCCCTTGTGTTATGGTTGTCACTCAGCTTAATGAGACTCTCCTTACCAAGTTTTTTATCCCTTTCAAGTATTTGAAGGTCCCAATCATGTCCCCTGTCTCTTTCCTGTCTTCCAGGGAGTACATGCTCAGTGCCCTCAACCTTTCCTCACTTGCTATACCCTGCTGACCAGCTATCATCTTTGTAGCCCTACTCTGAACCTCCTCCAGCAGGTTAATGTCCTTTTTGAGGTGTGGGCACCAGTACTGAACTCCATACTCTAGATGCGGCCTTACCAGTGGCCTGTATAAGGGCAGTATAACCTCCTCTCTCCTACTACTGATCCCCCTAGATATGCATCCCAGCATCTTGTTTGCCTTTGCTGCTGCTTTCTTGCACTGCATGGAGTGCTTCAGGTCACTAGTGATCATCACTCCCAGGTTCTTCTCCTCCTCCTCCTCTGATGCAGATATTCGGACTCCACCCAGGTAGTACTCTGTCCTAGGATTCTTAGCTCCAATATGCATAACTTTGCATTTCTTGGCATTGAAGCCAAGCTGCCAGATTCTGGACTACCTCCCTAGCTTTTCCAGATCTTCCTGTAGGTCCTGTATCCCTTCAGCTGTGTCCACTCTCCTACAGAGTTTGGTGTCATCCACGAATAGGTACATTTTGCCCTTAATGCCATCTCCAATGTCATTGATGAAGACATTGAACAACACCGGCCCCAGCACCAAGCCCTGCGGGACCCCACTGGTTACCTGTCTTGTGCCCGATAACTCTCCCCCAACAACCACCCTCTGGGTTCTGTCCTTCAGCCAGTTTTCCACCCATCTGACCATCTTTTCCCCAACCCCACGATCCACCAACTTCCTGATCAACCTTTTGTGGGGCACAAAGCCAAAGGCCTTGCTGAAATCAAGATACAGGATGTCTACCACTTGGCCACCGTCTACTGTCTTAGTGACACAGCCAAAGAAGTCAATCAGATTTGTTTGACATCTCCCCCCCATGAACCCATGCTGCCTCGCATCCTGAAGACTATGCTCCTCTAGATATTCCACCAACCTTTCCTTTAGTATAGTCTCCATGAGCTTGCCCACAATGGAGATCAGACTGACTTGTCTGTAATTCCCAGGGTCATCCTTGGGACTGCTTTTGTGGAGTGGCACTACATGTGCTGTTCTCCAGTCCTGCAGTACTACGCTTGTCTCTGGTGAACTATTAAATAGGTCTGCCAGTGGTCCTGCCAGCTTCTCTGTCAGTTCCTTTAGTACCCTTGGATGTACTCCATCTGGGCCTGGTGATTTGTCCACCTTCAATGCCAGGAGCTCCTCCCTTACTCTATCCTCCTCTATCACTACATCTGTGTTCCCCTCCCCCACTGCTCCTCTTTTCCCTCCTGAAGGCACTGGTCTGTCCTTCTCCCTGGTGAAGACGAAACAGAAGTATTCATTTAGTATCTCTGCTTCCTCCCATTATCCTCCACCCACTCACCCCTTTCTTAAGCCTAACAATCCCTTCCTTCTTGTCCCTTATCTCACTTATATAGCGAAAGAAAGCCTTCTCCTCCTTCTTAATTCCTTCAGCTATCTGCAGCTCCTTCGGTGCCTTAGCTCGCCTGACTTTCTTACTTGCCTCACTAGCCAACCTTAGGTAGTTTTCCCTATCCACCTCTCTCTTGGTCTTCCCGAATTTTCTATAGGCCATTCTCGTTTCCCTTACTGCCTGGGCAACCCCAGAACTGAACCAGCTGGATGCTTTGGCCCTTGTGTTCTTACCCCTGAGCCTAATGCACTCATCTGTGGCACCCAGTATTCCTTCCTTAATGATGAACCACCTTTGGTCCACCTCAAAGATTAGTTATCTTTCTTTTTTTTTTTTTTGAGGGAGGGTTGTTATTTTGAAAAGGCAAAGTCTCTCAGGATCTGAGGCCACACAGTGGCCCCAGTGGCAACGTGCTGCATTCCAACGCAGACAACCCAAATTCAAGAAAGGGTTTGGGTCATCAAGGAATGGGTGGTTATGATAAGAGGGACTGCTGGCAACACACTTCTCAACTAGTGGGGTCATGGAATGTTCATCTTCCTTCACAGGGGAAGCTTTGTGCTCCACGAGGCCAGTAATGACTCCAACGCAGTACCACAGGTGACATAGGAGGACTGAGGACAAATACTGGGGTGGAAAAACAACTGAGGCATCAGAATGATGACCACTACTGTTGAGGCTCATGATACATAGATAGTGCTAGCTCGTGGGGCTGGCATATTGCCATACCTCAAAGAAGAAACTGACACATGTGATGAGTGGGAGAAGAATCTCTAGGGGGAAAAACAAGAAATCTGGGTCCTGTACATTGAGAGGATTGACTGGGTAGATTAAGTCTTGCCCGCTCCAAGACCCACAAAGGCCAGTCAACTCCACCCCCAGTTATACGAGTCCCTCTGGCCCCACCATGCTTAAGCAACCACATTTGAATGTTGCCCTGGGACTGGCCACTCTAAGGGCCCTGCAATAGAGATAAGCCACTGCTGAACCAGTGATAAACAAGAAATGCTACAGATTGTCTGTTTGATAGGAGCCACACAGAAGTGGCACCTAGGTCAGGAGAGGACATGGGTGAAATGGAAGGAGACCCCAAGCAAGGCGCAGAAAAGTTATTTTTAGAGGTTTGAGAGAATCTCCTCCATATATCCACATAACTCCCTCCCTCCATCCCACAGTGAGAAGGACATATGTTTATTATAGGTCACTGCACAATCTGCCTTCAGATTGCCTGTTTTTTTCAATTGGGCGTACTCTACTGATCTGCCTTCCCCTCTCCTGTATGATTGGCAGGGATGGATTTGATTCTTCATGTCAACTGGTAAATGTTGTAACTCCATTTATTGATGGTGGGAACTGAAGATACAGTAGCTGCTCACATGTCAACATGGGCAGCCCCAGCTATGGAAAGTTTCCAATGAGGTCCTGATGCTGTCACCCTTCAGTCCAAAATGTGGGGCTCTGTACAGGAGATACCCTCAAAGAAAAGGTGGATTAAGAAACAGAAAGTATTAATTATGGTCTGAAGATTCAGACTGGCCTTGAGTGGAGTGTACCAAAATGCGAACCTGAAGACCCAGTTTTGAGTCCTACCAGTACGATTTACTAACTATGTGACCTTGAGTAAATCCTTAACTTCCTTTGGGAGCACTCTGGAAGGGGTTGAAACCCCACTGAGCGAGGCTCAAAGTGGTCACTACCAATGTACTGCTGCTTAGTGCAGGTCTTAGCTGTGTGGCTGGACCCATGTTCCTTTCCTTTGCTTACCATAAATCAGTTAATAGCGCCACTCCTTTTCAAAGAAAATGGAAAAACTGGGATGAGAAACGGAATTTGCCTTTTTTTAAGCATCACTTAAATCAATTTTTCACACAAAAAAATTGTTTGCATCACATTTACAACCGGACGTGGTGCCATAAACCCCCATTTTGCACCACATTTTTAGTGCAAAACGTGATGACTAGCACTCACTTTTGGGGGAAAAAAATGTATCTTAATACTTTGTAAAATGGAATTACTCCATTTTTGAAAACGGAAAATTGGTGATCTTACTTCCGAGAGAGGCTCTTGCAGTAGGTAATTACATATAGGACTGAAGCCGGCAGGCGTCAGGATCCCACAGAAAAAATTCTAGCTGGCAGTCTCTGGCGGGGAACCGCCCCTCCCCCATCAGGTGACCAGCGTCAGGTGACGTCAGTGTAAAGGGGTGGTCCCCCACACCCGCCATCCAGTTCTTTCCCGCCGTCAACTTGTGAAAGTGCCTCGCGGTTAAGTTCCTCTGCTTGTCAGTTTGTCATCGGTCTTGTTTACCGAGTTTTTTCACCGGTTTTTCAATTTTCTTCTTAAAAATGCCATGTATGTCGTCCCCTACACCCTCCGATTCACATAAGAACAAGTGCGACTCGTGCGGATCACAGCTACTGCATAAGGACGGTCACTCCCTGTGCCTCTTCTGCCTAGGCCCGGAACACCCCATGGAGAAGTGCCAGCACTGCCAGCAATTCAACGCTGCCACCAGTAAACAGAGACAGCAGTCTCTGGAGGCCCACATTTTAAAGAAGAGAATGGCCTCCACGGAGAAGGAGCTAGAGAAGCTTAGGCAGGCCTCCACTTCCCCCGAGGGACACCGTAAAAAGGAGAAGCACCGGGACCGGGACTCCACCTCCATGGCTACTGCGACTCTGGCTGGAGTTGCCATACTTCAGGTAACCCCCCCAGGATTGACCCTCGATGGCCATCTTGGATGTTTCCAAGACGGTGTTGTCCCTCATGTTGGGCTCACGCTCGGGCCCCTTGGGTGCCTCCAAGACAAAAGAGGCGACCGCTCCCGGGAAGGCCGCTGCCATGCGGTCCTCCGGGTCAAGCAGGTCCAGTAAGTCGGATGCTGGGGCCTCCAACGTCCGCTCGGACAGGACTGGTAAGACGCCGGCCCCTTCGGGGGGGGGCTGCATGGTCCCACCAACACCCACCCAAGGTCACTTCCCCTGCACAGCCTTCGTCAGGCAGGGGATCCAATAAGTCGGATGCTGGCTCCTCCGACACCCACAAGGATCCCGTTGGTAAGGCGAACGTTGGCCCATCTGACGAACGCACGGCGAAAGTGCCTATGTCAGAGACTCTGGACAAGTCCACCATCCCAGGCTCGCCGCAGTGTTTCCGCTGTTTACCG
Source organism: Neoceratodus forsteri (assembly GCA_016271365.2). NCBI lineage: Eukaryota > Metazoa > Chordata > Ceratodontiformes > Ceratodontidae > Neoceratodus > Neoceratodus forsteri. The sequence continues at coordinate 694,552,271 of CM028137.1, forward strand.
AGATTCCAGCGTCTCCTCTGCTAGACCCCGGGGATTTCAGTCCTCCTTCCTCCAGCGATACAGAGGATTTAGATATGCTGACGTAAGGGCTCCCTCCTGTAGGACCGAACCCTCAGACGCCGGCTCTGACGCTGGACGCCGTTCCAACACCAGGTCCGACGCCACGGGGCCAACTGTACCTGGCCCTCCTGCCAGGCCTCTACCAGGGCCGTCTGCTCCGGCGGAGCCCCTGGTTCCCAGGTACCTGACCCCCTCTTAGCCGGGGCCGTCCTACCAAGGACCACAGTATTCTGTGCCGCAGTACCAGACGCCTCAATACACGACACTGGACTTCCCACTGTCAGGTTACGGATACTTACCCTACGGATGCCCTCAGTATCCGTATCCTCCTCCTCCACTGCCCCATCAGCCGCCGGTGGATTTGAAGGAGAGACTGGCTGCCTGGTGGGCTGAGGCCAAGACTCAACTCACCAGGGAGGTACAGAGCCATCTGCCGGTGCCGGGCCCTGCACAGGATCCCCTCCGCCGGAGACGAGAGACTCCCTCCCCCCTACCCGACACCAGAGGTGAACCCTCAGGTGCCAGGGGTGGGGGGAATATACTTCCCCGACGTTTGCCCAAGGGGTCCGTTCCTCCCCCGCTGCGGGGGGAGTCTTCCTCCTCTTCTTCGGAGACCTCTGACTCAGACTCAGTGGGGGTGCTCCGATCCTGACGAGCCACGTACTCCAGACCGTCTCAGGCCAAGAACTCCTCCAAAGTCTCCTCCGGAAGATCCTTCCTTTCTGGAGTTACTGAGAAGGATCCAGGAGGTCCACCAGTGGCAATCTCTGGAGCCAGATCCACAGCGGAAGAAGCTCGCTGCCCACTTGGATCTGCCCGAAACTGCTCCGACATTGATTCCACCCTGATTGAGCCTCACGCCGACCTTGTTTCCACTATTTGGAAACAACCGTTCACGTCAGGCCCCCTTCCAAGGAAGGCGGATCGGCCGTACCAGGCTCCTGAGGGTGTGGATTCTTTGAATACACATCCCAAAGCCGACTCAGTCGTGATTAGCGCCACTCACAGCCGGTCGGAGAATCTAAAACAGCTCAGCTTGTCTCCACCAGACAAGGAATCCCGTCTTCTGGACCAGTACGGAAAGAAGGTGTACGCTTCTTCCACACTGGGGATTAGGGCATATGGGGGACTACCAGAAGATTATCCTGAGTCAGGTGGAATCCAAACTGGACTCCCTTCCTGAGTCTCAGACCAAACAGGAAGTGGCTGATCTCATCTGGTCTGCTCATTCGGCCAGTCGGCACATGCTCTGTGCCACATACGATGCAGTGGACGCAGCAGGTCGGAGCTCAGCTTTCGCCGTAGGTCTTCAGCATCATGCCTGGCTCCGGGTGTCAGGATTGGTCCCTGAAGTGCAATCCGCTATTCAGGATGCGCTCTTCAGGGGTTCTGTGCTGTTCGGTGGAGATGTCAAGGACATCATCGCCAACCTGCAAGAGAAGGGCACTGCACTCAAGTCTATTGACTCTTTGTACAGGCCCCCACAGTGACAGCGTCAATCTTTTCGCAGACATTCTCGGCCTAAAGCGAAACCTCAGGGCAAGCGGGCCAACAAACATCAGGCCCCTCCAGGTGCCAAGCCCCCCCACCCAAAAAAGCGGTAGGAGCTTCAGCCACAATGTTGCCCCACACCTCTTGACTAATTTCCTCTCCCACAGCCTCTGGATCCCCCAGAGGAACCAGTAGGAGGGAGGTTCTCCTTCCATCTACCGGGCTGGGAAAGGATTACATTAGATACTTGGGTGCTCCAACTGATAGCAGCAGTACACTCAATTGAGTTTCTTCAGAAAACCATCCTCAAGTCGTCTTACTCCCAGGAACATCTTCCTCTGGTCCTAGAAGAAATTTTCTCCCTTCTCTCGAAGGCGGCGATAGAGCCTGTCCTGACCCACCTTTGGGGGAGAGGTTACTATTCCCATTTCTTCCTAGTTCCAAAGAAAACGGGAGACGTGATGCCTATTTTAGACCTCAGCTCCCTGAACATGTTCGTGGAGTACAAGCGTTTCAGAATGCTCTCTCTGTAGAGCCTTCTGCCGCTCCTTCAGCAGGGACAATGGCTGTGCGCTTTGGATATGCAGGATGCCTACCTGTATATGCCCATCCACCCTTCCCACCGCAATTCCTTCATTTTACGTTCCAGGGGGACCACTACCAATTCAAGGCCCTCCCATTTGGTCTTTCCTTGGCTCCCTGAGTGTTTACCAAATGTCTTTCAGTGGTAGCAGGTATTCCCTTACCTGGACGATTGGCTCCTGGCGGCCCCTTCCAGGCAAGAACTTCTGCGCTCTCTTTCCCTTACCCTGCAGGTTTTCACCAGCCTGGGTATCGCCATCAACCAGGCCAAGTCCTATCTGGTCCCTTGCCAAAGACTCCAGTTCATAGGGGCGATCCTGGACATGACCATTGGCAAGGTCATTCTGCCTCTGGACAGGGTGGACACCCTCCAGGTTCATGCAAGTCTGTTGTCCAGTCACAGAAGGGTCAGCGCCAGGTCAGTCCTTCGCCTTCTTGGGCTCATGACAGCTGCTATTCCGACAGTCCCTCGCGCTCGGCTCCATATGAAGATCTCTTAATGGATGCTTCGGTCTCAGTGGGACCAGACATTTGACGACCTAGAGCAGGAAGTTCTGGTCTCTAATCCCATGGTCCAGGACTTGCAATGGTGGATAGTGCAAGAGAACCTTTGCCGGGGAGTTCCCTTTTGCTTCGAACCCTCATCCCAAACATTGACAACAGATGCCTCGGGAGAGGGCTGGGGAGCCCATCTAGGGTCTCTCAGGGCTCCTGGTCCAGACTCGAGCAGACTCTTCATATAAATGTGCTCGAGCTCAGGGCCATTTTGTATGCTCTCCAGGCTCTGAACTCTTGCATTCTGCCCAGCCATCTGACAATCCAGACAGACAACATGTGCATAGTCTGGTACATCAACAAGCAGGGATGAACTCGTTCCTATCCTCTGTGCAGGGAAGCAATGAGAGTTTGGAGTTGGGCTGTTCAGCACAACCTTCACCTGATGGCAGTTCATGTTCCAGGAGTCGAAAACACGCTGGCGGATCACCTCAGTCGGTCGTCAGCCAAAGCACACGAATGGGAACTGGATCAAAAGGTAGCAGACAATATCTTCCTGCACTGGGGAACCCCTCAGGTAGACCTGTTTGCGTCCCCTCAAAACACAAAACTTTCCGTCCGCCTTCTACTCGCTCGCTCCAGGGCGAGGCATTTTCTGGTGGGACACTCTGTCTCTCGACTGGAAGGACAGATTCGTCTATGCCTTCCCTCCAAGTCCCCTAATTCCAAGGGTCTAACACAAACTCAGTTCAGAAGGAGCCCAGATGATCCTCATCACTCCATTCTGGCCCAGGCAAGTTAGGTTCTCTCTTCTGCAACAGTTTTCAGAGGAATCTCCGCTTCTTCTTCCTCTGTCACAGCATTTGCTGACCCAGGATCAGGGGACCCTGGTTCATCCAGGTCTCAAATCCCTTCAGTTGCATGTGTGGCTCCAGCAGACGTAGCTCAAGCCCGGTTCAAGGTCTATCCGCTCGTCACAGATATTCTGGTGGAGGTCAGAAAGCCGTCCACTAGGTCCACCTATGCCATAAAGTGGAAACGTTTTTCGATTTGGGCCTCTTCGAAGGACTTCAAGCCTTTCTCTTGCCCTGTCGAGGGAATCCTGGACTATATGTGTCATCTCTTTGACCTGGGTCTCGGTCATTCCTCTTTGAAGGTTCACATGGTGGCTATCTCGGCCTACCACGTCCCTTTTGGAGACAGGTCTTTCGCGCAGTTGGAAGTCTCTAAGACTTTCCTCAGAGGGATCCTCCATTTAAGATCCCCACCCATCCACGTCCGTGCTCCTCCTTGGGATTTAAACTTTGTTCTCAAGAAGCGTACTCTGCCTCCCTTTGAACCGGCAGCTTCAGCTGACTTGAAGTTCCTTTCTTGGAAGACTCTCTTCCTAGTGGCCATTACTTCAGCTCGTCGAATTTCCGAGCTTCAGGCCTTGATGTGCAAAATCCCTTAATTGATTTTCCACAAGGAACGTGTGGCTCTGCGCACCAGCCCTAAGTTTCTCCCTAAGGTGGCGGCAAAATCTACGCTGAATCAATCCATTAAGCTACCTGCTTTCTTTACGCAACACTCCAATCAAGGGGAGTACCTCCTGCATACTTTGGATGTTCATAGAATACTGAGATACTACACTACTCGGACTAAGGATATCAGGAAATCTGATCAGCTTTTTGTCTCTTTTGCTCACAAAAGAGAGGGCAATGCTGTTTCCAAGCAATGCCTATCCAAATGGTTGGCTCATTGTATCACTTTCTGTTACGACAAGTACAACAAGACCCTGCCGGGTCAAGGCAGAGGTCACTCCACCAGAGGAGTAGCTGCCGCTGCAGCTTGCTTCAAGAATGTGCCAGCGGCAGATATCTGCGCAGCCGCAACTTGGACTTCTGTCCATACCTTTACGAAACACTATAGTTTGGACATTGCCTCTCGCCTTAGAGCAGGCTTCGGGCTGGCTGTTCTGCAAGGTCTCCTCTCTTAAGACCCTTACAGCTGGAGGTTCTATTGGTTGGTAGTTTTCCTCCTCCCGAGTGCTTTTCTTTGTTCCAGACTGCTTGGGATTCAGTCCAATATGTAATTATCTACTGCAAGAGCCCTCTCGAAGTAAGACAGTACAGTTACGTAAGAACTTACCGTAACAGTAGATCTTCGAGAGAGGCTCTTGCAGTAGGTAATGCCTTCCCGCCCTCCATCCCACTTAGCTTTTTCAGCTCCTTTTCCAGGGAGAGAAATATCCACTTCTCTCTCTCTCATCTTGCCTTTTGGCCTTTGGCGGGAAAGAACTGGTAGACAGGCGTGGGGGACCACCCCTTTATATGGATGTCGCCTGACGCCAGTCACCTGACGTGGGGGCGGTGCCCCGCTAGAGACTGCTAGCTAGAAATTTTTCCGTGGGGTCCTGACACCTGCCGGCTTCAGTCCTATATATAATTACCTACTGCAAGAGCCTCTCTCGCAGATCTACTGTTACGGTAAGTTCTTACGTAACTGTACTTTCCTTAATCAAACATGCCTGTCTCCATCCATCACTTCTTCATTATTATTGAAACTTTCTAAACCAACATTATATATTCTAGTTTTTTTTTTTTTAATTAAAAACGCATCTGCAAGGTTAGCCTGCCAGCGCAGTGGTAGCACTACCACTTGAGACCTTGACAACCCAGATTCAGGTGAGTCGCGGGCGGACTGGGGGACCAAGAAAGTCCAGTCGGGGGAACTTGGCTGGGGATGAACACGTGCTGGAGATGGTTGAAGGAGATCCCATTCAGTGAAAAGTAGGAGGGCAAGCAGAGTTGACAAAAATAAGGGCATGTGCATCTGTCAGCCAAAAACGTGCTCAAAGCTAAAGACGATACACAGTAAAAGCTACAGAAAGGTCAAAAGGAATCCCTTTTTTCATCCAAGGTGGTAACTTATGGAACAAGCTCCCAAAGGAAGCTGTACAAGTGGAGGGCGTCAAATCTACTGTATTCAAGTTGGATCAGTTACAGAGAAACATAGAATGTGCTGTCAGAAAAGGACCACTTGGCCCACCCAGATGCTCCCTGCCTAGTCTGCCTCCACTGACACTAACTGGTCTCAGGTGACCCTCCCTGCCTATTCTGTAATAAAGGAGACAGCACTTCTCATGTATTGTCATGACTCAGCATCTACAGATGTTGTAGACAACACTGCATTTCGACAAAACACTTGCAGTACTGCGACAAGCTGTCAAGTCCACAGATAAGGACATTTCTTAACAAACATTTGTCAATGCCGAATGTTTGCTTGCTGGCATTGACATTGGTAGTGTAGGAGTTAGATTTTAGAGAGATGCATAACAGGAATGGCAGTGAAGTACTGAACTGAAGCCAACCCCACCACCACCCTGCAGAGACTGACAGGCATTGGGGTGTGCCTTTGGGTCGGCAGGCATAACGGCCATGCCATTTCACCACACCCTACCCTGCAGACACCGACATGTGTCACAGTGTGCCTTGGAGTCTTTCGGCCTTATGCCCACCCCATTCCATAAGAAATACGGTGAGATGGGTGCAGTGTAAGAAAATGGGGTGAACTTTGGGGCCGAAGAGTCCAAGGTACATCTCAATGCCTGTCACTGGCTGCAGGTTGTGGGTGGGGGTAGAATGGCAGGAGTATTACAGGCGACAATCCCAAGTCACACCCCTGATGCCTGTCAGTCTCTACAGGGTGGGGCATTATGGTCAGAAACCCTAACGTCCCAGGCATTTGTTGGTATTTTCACTCCAAATTTTAAACATGTTTTTATTTTTTGTGACCCCCACCTCAAGAACAGTGGCAATATCAGTTTGTTAACGGAAAGCTGATTTTGCACAGCAACTACGTCATTTGGCACCACTGCTGCAAAAACACATTTCAAACAGGATGTGAAAAGTGACAGCTGTACTGTTCATGGGGAGGTGTAAAAAATGGCAATGTTGAAAATCTGCAGTGAAAATATAAAAAAAGGGTGAAGTCACGAGCGTGCGTAGAAACTGTGCAACGCACACTCGTAATGTAATTAGTTTGGGGATTTTTTACAGGAGATTGTCAACAAAGCCATTTTGGGACCTCCGCTCATGAACAGTGTCACTGTGCTTTTCCTAATCTGTCCCGAACAGTAATTTCCCACAGCGACCATGCATTTCTGCGCCAGAAGTGCGAAAACACATTTCAGCCACGGTGTGAAATATGACAGCTGTACTGTTCATAAGGAGGTGTGGAAAAATGCCAGTGTTGAAAATCTGGACTGAAAATATTACAAATTCATGAACTTACAAGGGTGCGTGGAAACTGCGCAATGCTCACTCGTAACACAGTCATTTTATGGACTTTTGTCACCAAATTTTTAACATAGCTATTTTAAGACCTCTGCTCATGAACAGTGTCACTGTGATTTTCTTAATCTGTCCCGCACATTGATTTCTCACACCAACTGCTCCATTATGTGCTACATACGCAAAAACACATTTTGGGTGAGATGTGAAAAATGACAGCTGTACTACTCATAAGGAGCTGTGGTAAAATGGCAATGTTGAAAATCTGGAGTGAAAATATTAAATATTCGCAAACTTACGAGCGTGCGTAGGAACTGCACAATGCATACTCGTAACACAGTCATTTTTGGGAATTTTTTCACCCAAATTTTCCACTTAGGGTTTGGGGGGGGGGCCTACCTCATGAACTGTGCCACTGTCATTTCGTTACTCAGTCCCGAAAGGTGGTTCCGCGCAGTGACCGTGAAATCACCTTTCGGGACCAAATAATAAAATGACAGTGACTGAGTTCATGAGGTGGGCTCCCAAAAACCCCATGTTGAAAATTTGGTGAAAAATTCTCAAATGGCCGAGATATGCACCAAAGTTGAAAAAACATTTATGCCATTATACAGCTTACCAGAATTTCTTCCGTCATGCCGACTTTGAAGAGTGCAGACGTGTTCCCGTCCATCAAGATGCCGCACAGGCTCCGGAGGTGTGGGGAGGTGGATGCGCAGAGGGTGGGTGCAGGTTGGGGGCAAGACAGTCAACGAGGGACCTTTTTTTATTTACAGCTTTTTTTTTTCCTTGTGCAGGAAGACGATGCAGCACTTTTGCCACGCTGGGGTGGGCTCCCAGCATGGCATCTGAAACGCTATTTTTGGGGGGCAGCAGTGGAGCCGACAGGGGATTGGGCACCCCTATCGGCCATACCGACTTTTGCCACGCTGGGGCGAGCTCCCAGTGTGGCAACCGGAAGTGGTGTTTTTTTTTGGGGGCAGGACAGGGAACCGATGGGGACTGGGCACCCCCGTCGCTATCGACATTTACCACGCTGGAGTGGTCTCCCAGCGTGGCACCTGTAAGTGTGTTGGGGAGCAACGGAGCCAACAGGGGACTGGGCACCCCATCGGCCCATACAATGTGGGGGCGCGCCCAGAGCACGCTGGGGTAGGCTCCAAATTGCGCGTATGTGTTCATTGGGGGGGGGGACCTGTCTATGACAGTTCAGATGCAGTGCCAACGTAGGCAATTTGCGCAATTTGCCTGTGGTGGTGTTTCCCTTGCAACTGTAGGCCAGTGCATCTGAACGCTGTCATACACAGCTTGGACATTCATTGGTGCGGTGCAGCCGCACCTGCAACAGGGAGCAGGGCACTAGAAGTGGGGAGGCACACTTACGAAAACTCGTATGGTGGCACTATGTTTCTTGCACATGCGTGCAAGCAAACATAAAAACCTGGTGCTGAGCCTCCCTAGTTTACTTTTCAATGTTTATGTTAAGAACTACACCCCACTTAGTGAGAAACTAAGACGTGATTTGCAGAGCTGGACCGTACAACGTGTGAGCGTTATCAACAGATTCCAGATAATTCAAATTAACATTTTACAGAAGGTACTAAACCGGTTTCATACCTTGTCCATTGTGACCCAAGCTCACAGTTTCATCTTGGAACTCAATTCTTTCAAAGTTTCTATGAGGAGGGACATGCTCACGAGTTAAATACATCATGCTACATCTGGTTAAAGATAATGGAGGTCTGGCGTTGTCAGATCTGGAGAAATACTTCTAGGTGACTCCGCTTCAGACTTTGATTTATTGGTGTACACCAGGATATAGTGCAAACTGGAAGGCAGTGGAGTAGGATGTTTATGGGAAAGTCCAACTGGAAGATGTGCTGTTTAATCGGACTCTTAATTCCAGCACAATGAAGAGTCTAGAACCTCATTCCTTGCTAACCAGTGCACTATGGAAAAAATGTGTTATAATATGCAACAAGAACTTTTGCTGCTGCAGCATTTTGCCTCGGATCCACCGCGTTCAGTTGCAGGCCTGTATATCAGAAATGCTCAATGGAATAGATTAGGCTTACAAGTCCCTCAACAGCTGTTGCAAGATGGTACCTTGAAGCCCTTAAAGGTGCTGTGGGAGGAACTTCTCGAATAGCATTACTGTGTACAACATTATATTCACTGTTGGAAGTGTCACGGGCAGCATACCTCATAGTAGGTTTGGTACACTACAGAGAAAAGGTTGGATCCCTTGAATTCCTAGAGATTTCCGCAACTGCTTTTTTTTTCCCTCCATAGTTCCAAAGTCGTCATTATCGTAACTGGTACCACTTCCAATTAATCAGTATCTAAACCTATTTCACATAATATTGAATACTTCAGCTGGCTAAATGGCAGGATACAAACACAGTGGACACTTGGACTTTTTTTTCCATCTAGCATTTCCTATGTTTCTATGAAATAGTTGCCATGTTGGTCCTTGTAAGAACAGATCCAGAAACAAATGGTTTGATACCTTTTATTGGACCAACAATGGGATCTTAAAATAGGTTTTTCAACATAACTCTGACCTTTCCTCACATGGATTAGTAATGATTTTCTTTATTATTGTTAATATTATCTCTTTGTCTGCATGCTTCCCTGTTTGTCCCCCATCCTGGCATCAGGATTACCATGGCTGCACCCTTCTCTGGCCCCTATAGCTAACACCGCTCATCAGTTGACTAGTGGGGGGGGGGATGCTGAGTAGTTTGTGCCCTTCTTCCCCTAAAGCAGAACATCCCATCAGTGTGACACACGCACCTTTAGCTAGCCTGAATGAGGGATCCAGGAATTACATGCAAACCCCACCCCACCACTGGGCCGCCCAACTCTACAGTTATTAACCCAGTCTGCCCATGAAAGGGAACATATGGGCAGACCACGTGGGTCCAGCAGTCCTTTTCTGCTGACAGATTATATGTTTCTATCTAAAACGTTTACCCTTTTCACTCAAACTTTTTCTCCTTTAAAAGACAGTTTTAGGAACAGATGCACACCTAGAAGATAAAGAGCTTAAAATACACGATAAATCTGTCAAGGCCAAAGGTTCTGGAATTACAGGCACTATCAGACTGTCTGAGAAAGTTTTAGTTTAAAAGCCCATCAGGCAATATTAAAGATTCGTAACTAAACTGCTGGGGAAGTTTCGCATTAAAAGTTCATCTGGAAATGCTAGCAAAATGTTTCATGTTTTCCATGAATAACCAGGCAACTGTTTGGATCATGCGCTTTATGCGTCATCTGTCAAAACAGTTACTGGAGAACACAGAATGTTTAGGAGGTAATGCACAGCCAGCGGGTAATATGAGAAGGGATTAGTACTCAATCTGCCACCTAAAACCATATACTTTAAATCTCCTTTATACAATGCTAGCCAGGAAATGTGGTTCTGAGTTCAATTATGTCTCTCTGCAGAAGTGGGGTTTCAAGCAATAAATTACCTTCAGGTACATACATGGTACCTGATACAAACAGGCCAGTTCCCCCAAGCTGCCCGACTACTGACATAGCGCTCAAAACCAATGTACTTTAACATCCAGCAACAGTAGCAGCAGTAATTTATTTATCTGGTGTCCAATCCCATGGGCTCTAAGCACCTTACAACCCATATACTGTAAATTGTTACTGCAGCTTTAATAGGTAATAGTATCAAATATCACAGGTTGCACAAATATCAGATATTTCACTAATAAGAAAGGAAAGCCATTGAGAACAAATGTTTTAAACCGATCTTAAAAATGTCAACAGAAGGGGGCCTCTCTAAAGTCCCATGGCAACAGATTCCATAAGATGGGTGCTGCCACAGAAAACGCCCAGTCCCCGGATAGTTTAAGATGGGACCTAGAAACTTTCAGGAGACCATCCTCCAAAGAACGGGGTGACCTGTCCGCAGCATATGGACTAAGGATCTCTTTCAACATATCCCACACGGAGCAAGTCAAATCATGTTCAACAGGTCTGATTCTGGAGGGTGGCAAGCTGCTGCTTTAGGAGTGAAAACTACAGTACACAGTACCTCAGCAGTACTCCACAGCAGAGGAGATCAGCCCTTTGTATTCTGTAGCTGAGAATCGATGCAGTAGAATGAGCCCTGGGAAGGGACACAGATCAGGAAGCAATAGCAACAATTATAAAAGCCAGAATGGAAAAGGCCACCATTAAAACATAAAACTATCTCACAAACATTCAGGCTTTCTTTTGAAAAATAAAATCAGTGTTGGAAAAAAAATTGTCACCCCCACCAGTTCTCACTATTTCCAGCCACATTTCCCCCAGCAAATCTAACCAAAATGGCTTTGCATTCACCTTCTTCTTGACCAACAGCACAATTCACTGGCTCTTTCAGTTCAAAATAGCAGAATAATGCACATGCACAATGGCACACAAGTGACAGTGATTTTTTTTATTTCTTAACCTTTAAGGAGGACATAGTCTAATCAGTGTTTGAAGCAGCAGCTCATGTCACAGTGAAAATTGATTCTGAACACCCAAGACTCAATTCTCAGTTTTTTCAGTACCAGAAAATAGCACAAAAAGTGTGCCTCATTGCCTTGACCCCAAAAATTGCTATACTAAGAAGTAAGGATCTACATATGGGGCAGTGCCCACCTCCCGCCCCGCAGTGCAGAGCTTATCATGCAAGTAAGGCACCCAGATGTTATTGTGCACAGACAATGTTTGAGCACAATAATGGCGCCAGTACCACCTTGTGAATGTAATGTAGGTGACTGATGCAGTGTTACGCACAAACATACCAGCAGTGGTACCTTCAGAAGTTATGGCCCCCTCACTCCCCTCACCTGTCCTACGGGATGCTTCTGGCCTGCCGCCGTTCTTTGCCCAGGGTCCCTCGATAACCACTGTGGTAATCCAGGTGGGACCCAGAACTGTGCTGTCCCTATGTTAAGTACCTAGTACTCTACTGGCAATCCCTCAGATACTAATGCCATGTGTCCGTTACAGACCCTCGATAAAGTGGTCCCATACCAAACATTATCCACTGTCAGGAGTGTGCACCACACACAGTACTCAAACTAACCCCTACAGCCTTCTGGGCGGTTTTTGGGGACTGTCGCAAAAATACTACACCATGTGTGCCAGGAAAGAAACATAGAAATTGTCAGCAGGTAAGGACCTCCAGGCCCACCAAGTCTGTCTAAGTGTTCTATCTCCATGTTACCCAGGGACCCTAGGTGATCTGAGTAATTTTTTTCCCCTGCCCCCTATCCAGAATTCCTGTGTACCTATCCGAGCAACCTTGAATCCTCTCACTGTTTTTGCCCCCACCACTTCCTCAGGGAGTGGATTCCACCATCCACTTCCTTTTCTGCGAAGTAGTGTTTCTTAATGTTTCCCTTGACTCTTTCTCCTTCTAACTTCATGTCACCATGACCCCTTGTCCTTGAGAGCCTCTTATTCTGAAATATACTGCTATCCAGGACCTTGTTAATACCCTTTTGGTACTTAAAGGTCTCCATCATGTCCCCACTTTCCCTCCTTTGCTCCAGGGTACACAAGTTGAGGTCTTGCTCCAGGGTACACATGTTGAGGTCTTTCAACCTCTCCTCGTATGTCAAACAGCTGAGTCCTTGCACCATTTTCTTTGCCCTCCTCTGGACCCTTTCCACTCTACCCACATCCCTCCTCAAGCATGGTCTCCAGACCTGGACACCATATTCAAGGTGTGGCCTCCCCAGCTGTTTGTACAAGGACATCACCACCTCCCTTCTGTTTGTAATACCCCTGCCTAGACATCCCTGCCTTCTACTGGCCCTTGCTACTGCCCTCTTGCACTGCTTAGCCACCTTGAGATCGTTAGATATGATTATACCAAGGTCCCTCTCCTGCTCTATTGCTTCCAGTACCTGAACACCCATCCTGTACTCTGCTTCTAGATTTCTACTCCTGAAGTGCATAACTTTGCACTTTTTGGCATTAAAACTCTCAAGTGCCACACTTTTGACCACTCCCATAGTTTGTGCAAATCCTTTCTCATTTTTTCTTCCCCATCGACAGTGTCTACTCCGTTGCAGAACTTTGTATCATCCGCGAATAGACAGACCTTCCCCTCACGCCATTCCGCAATGTCCCCTATGAAAATATTGAACAGGATCAGACACAGTACCAACCCCTGTGGTACCCCGCTAGTCACACTTCCCTCCCCTGATGGAACTTCATTAAGGATCACCCTTTGCCTTCATCCCTCCAGTCAGTTTTTCACCCACTTCTCCACCTCTGTTCCCACCCCCAGGGCTCTCATTTTGTGCAGAAGTCTTCTGTGCGGCACAGTGTCAAATGCTTTACTGAAGTCTAGGTGCACTACATCCACTGCCCCACCATGATCTGTAACTTTGGTCACCCAGTCAAAGAATTCATTTAAGTTTGTTTGACATGACCTCCCTTCCGTGAAATAGTGTTGTCTGTGATCATTCAGGTCATCTGAGTCAAGGTACTTGATAATTCTTTCTTTGAGTAATTTCGCCAACAACTTCCCCACCACTGATATTACACTGACTGACCTGTAGTTACTTGCCTCTTCCTTGCTTCCTCCCATATAGAGGGGGACTATATCTGCTCCTTTCCTGTCATCTGGAACCACCCCCGTCTCTAATGATCTACTGAACAAGACAGCTAATGGTTCCGCTATCTCCTCCCTCAGCTCCCTCAGTATTCTGGGGTGAACCCCATCAGGTCCCATGGCTCGGTCAACCGTTAGTCCTGCTAGTTCCTTTAGGACCTCCTCCACTTTGAATAGGCTGGTGTACAACCCACCCCAGCTTCCCCCTCTCCCCGATCAGTCCTCCTGCCCCTTCCCCCTCCACCGTGAACACAGAGCAAAAATAGTCAATTAGAATACCTGCCTTCTCCTGATCCTCCTCCACTGCCTCCCCACCCTTATCCCTCAGCCGAACTATCCCATCCTTTGTCTGCCTCCTTTCACTCACATACCAGTATAAGGTTTTATCCCCTCTCTTAACTGATTGGGCTATATTCTCTTCAGTCCTCGCTTTTGCTCTCCTGACCTCAATTCCTGCCTCCTTTTGCTTTTCCTGGTATGCTTCTATATCTTCCTCCCTCTGCGTCTGTCTGTAGCTCCTCAACCCTGTTCTTTTCACCCTGACCTTTATTGCAACCTCCCTACTGAACCATAGAGGTTTCCTTTCTTTTCTATTTTTACTGACCTGGCGCAGAGATTTGTGGCATCTACTATAGCACCCTTTATTTTTTTTCCCATTTTTCTTCCACCCCCTCCAGATCTCCCATCCCTACAAGATTTTTCTTGAGGTGGTCTTCCATACTCTTAAAGTCCACTCTCCTGAAATCTAGGAGTTTTACCTTAGAGTGTTTTCTTTCTGGTGCTGCCCTTAGTGTGAACCATACTGTATTATGGTCACATGTGAATAGGCTTTCCCCCACTGAAACCCCTCCCACTCTGTTTCCATTTGTGAAAATCAGGTCCAGTACTGCGCCCCTTCCCTAGTAGGTTCCCTGACTAGCTGTCTCAAGAGTGCCCCACGCAGGGAGTCAATGATCTCTCTTCTCCTGGCAGAGGCCGCTGCTGGGGTACTCCACATCACATTTGATAGTTTGAAATCCCCAACAGCAGCACCTCCTCTTGTTTGCCACCCTCTGCATTTCCTCCATCATAGCTTTATACACCCTGACAGCAGCCTATGTATCACCCTATGCAAATACAGGGTTTTATTTAACTCTAAAATTGATTAGAGTTTTGCTCATAAAAGTTCTAAAACATTGTGAAAATGCATAGCACTTGCCTCACTGTGTTTAACAAACATAACACTTCTAGAAAACCTATATAAATGCTTTCTGTACAGTTAGTATCATCTCAAGAAAAAAACTGCTAATCAATTATTTAAAACCCTGAAATAACATCCCCATTCTCCATCTCCAAGGTGATACATGGAGCCTCTGCCGCCTCACTTGCCCAATGCCTCAGTAGACTTTATGTCATCCCTCACATAAAGTGCTACTCCACCCCCCCACCTTCTCTGTCCTTTCTGAAAAGAGCATATCCCGGTACAAACATGTCCCAGTCCTGTTCCCCATAGCTCCAAATCTCCGTAATAGCCATGTCTAGGTCTGCTACTACCATGACTGCTGCCAGGTCTGGAACCTTGTTTCCCAGACTCCTAGCACTGGTGCTCATGACCTTCCATACTTCAGATCTACTTCTTTGTATCTCCTCTGTATTTGCCCCCACCCTCCCTTGCTGAGGACTGTCTATTGTTAACTCTACTTCCTCTCTGCTGACCCTATACTTCCTACCTTCCTTACTCACCATTTCCATGCCAACTACCTCCCCTTCAGCAATCAGCACACCCGTGTGCTTTTATGTGTGTTGTCGAGGAATGAACCCTGACCCCCTCTCAGCATAACTCCAGGGAGTTGCAAGCACGTGACTGGCAGTAAATCATTCTGCAACAATTTAGCGCAGGTTCCTTACAAACGAGAATTAGGCCACCACTGTGTAACAATGACATCACATTTCTTTTGATTAAGGTGACTCAGCACTCAACAGCCACTGCTTCCTAACCTTGAAGGGCAGTGGGCATTCAAACACAGCTAAGACTACCAATGAACAGCTGAGGATAGCTAGATTTAAAAGAGCACTACTTTACTTATTATAAATCTAAAAAAATGCAAAAAGCAGAGTCATAATGGGAAACAGAGGGTGTCTTACAAGACAGGAAAAAAGAGCAATCCAAAATAAAATAAAAATGCATAGTATATGTACCAATATTGTCACCTTAACATGCACTGCTGCTAGAAGTTTTATTAAAATCCTACAGCATTCTAGCCAATTGTCGCTTGATCTTTTAGGCCAAATGACAAAACTCTTTGCCAAACCTTAAACAAATATAACTGAATTTTGATCTACAGCGTATGGACTGCAGCAGCAATCTGGCTATATCAACAGTTATCTGACGCTGGATACAGAAACTTTTAACAAAACACTATTTGACTTGTGGTAGCTTGTACGGTGCTAATAACTAAAAGTTACAGTACTTACTGCAACAGTATCACTTGATGCACTTTGCTTATTTCTTCTTCCTCAAATTTAGAATACTGATTTTTATGTGTTTTTAATTCCCCAACTTCTTTCAGAATTTAGGTCCAGAGGGTTTTAATTCGCCAGCTTTTTCCAGAATTTAGGTCCAGGTGTTTTCAAAGCATCACTGATCTGGTAGAATTTCAATCCCAATATTCTTCATGCATGATTCCATCAGATGTCCAAACCGGACACCCACCCTTCACACAGACAGCCATGTTGAGTTTTGGCAGCCAACACAAGAGGGGGATTCCTGCTCTCCCAAGCCATGGAGCACTGATTGCTTTGCTGAAGGATGTTTAATCTCTGAAAGGGGAAAATGAAAAGAAGATTAAGACACTGAAGATTAAAAGACCCTGCTCAAATGGTCATGATACGTAACAGTGCAGCATGTGAGTAATCAAAAACGTGTCCAGTGGTTAGAACACAGGCCTGTGAACCAGGTTCAAATCCCACCACTGGCACTTACTCATTAGGGAAACTTGAGTGAGTCACAGATCCTGGCAGTACCTGGGTACTTCGAGCTGTAAACCTGTATCATTTCCCTGTTTCCTTCAAAAACATTACAGTTAGCATAAGCTGGGCTCAAATCTCATAAGAATAGCATAGCTTAAGTCTTCTGGCTGCATTGAGGACCTGTGCAGGTACTGTATAAACAGCTCTGACATGTCAGCGCCAAGGCTAACTACTTTAAAGCCAACATAAAGAGTAACTTTTATTCCCCATTAGAAGTCTAGCGGGTTGATCACTTCATTCTCACCCTCCTTTCCATCCCAGTCACCCACTTGCCACCTGATGCTTGGGACACCCCTATCTCCAAAGCACCTGACGTCGCTGCCACTTTTAACAACTGTTTCTTTTTTTTGTAAATATATTGTACTTTTATTAAACTTCCTCTGCATACAAACATCAGAAACATTAAAGAGCTGTAATGTTCACAGTGTTGGGTATTTATTTTACTAAGTACAAATACATTGAAACTTAATAGACAACTGATACTCATAGCATGGAACTCCCTCATGACTCAGAATATGGAGAGAGAGAGAGCCAGCTTCCAGGCAGTACGTGTTCCCTCACAGCTCCTGGTGTTCTGCTCTAAAAACAACTTTTTTTACGGTTACAAAGCTGTTGCGCAGAAGATATTCATCTAAGTTTGCATTCTGCAGATTTCAAGCTTTCCAAAGATACCAGTTTTGTTATGGGGCGTACTAAAAAACCCACACTCACAAGCATCTGGAAATGCCAGGCCTACAGTACCACAGAAGACATCGGAACCAGAGGTGGAGTTACCCGGGACATCACAGTCAAGTTCCATGTCTGAACCTCCCTGGCAGACTATTCTTACCTTGGTTTGCGCTATGGATGCCAAGATAGAAAAAACACTGGCCAAACTAGAGACACATGATGCGGCTCTAACTGCACTGCAAGGTACCGTGGCTGCTAATAGCACAAACTTCTGTGGCCATGTTAACCAAGGAAAACCAGCAGCTGAGGGGCCGATTGGAAGTAGTCGAGAATGGTTTACGAGCAGGGAACGTTCATCTAGTTGGATTACCTGAGGGGATGGAAGGGGCACATCTTTTGAAACATCTTAAAAGGCAGCTGATGGACATAATGGAGGTACCTGAGGACTTTGACTGGACTTAGTTACGTCAGGCCTACAGAGTGACGCCACGTATAAGACTGGTGGATTCTAACCAGCCTCGCACTGTCCTTTTGCGAACTGTGGACCCAGAAGCACGAGATGTGCTCATCTCTGCAGCGCAGAAGGCTTACCCCCATCGAGGTACTGGGTCAGGATGTCAAATCTTTTATGGATCTCTCCTATCGAACGAGAGCCCGGAGAAAGCAGTTTGATGCTGTGCACCAGCAGCTCAGATCACTGGGTACTGTGCATTCGTTTCTTGTCCCAGCCTGTCTCCGTGCCACTTACGGAGGTAAGACTTGGCAATTTTCCGATCCTGCTCATGCAGGATGATAGGTTGAAAGGAAGCATTGGAATTTAAAGCAAAGTTACCCCAGGAACAGGTTAACGATGGATCGGATTCAGACGAGGGCTGAGCAGGTTGATTATTGTTTAGTGAAGCTGCAGGACATAGTTTACCCTTTATGGACTGCAGTTAGCCACTTGGTTATTGTGGTGTATAAGATGGGACATTTTGGGGGGATATTATCGTTAACTGCTTTGTTAATGTTGAAGACTATGTTTATATTTAGTCCACCATTTTGTTTTAAATGCACCATATAGTAAGTTAAATATGTGATTTCAATTCAGCTCTGTTCTACTACATTGTGCAGGTTCTCCTGATTCTATATCTTTCTTCTGCTTTGTAAATGCCCATGATGATGTCCGTTTTTGGAGCGGCGAGGGGGCTAGTTGGGGGAAAAAGCCTTACTGTTTAAAAATTCTAACTTTCTTGGTTATAGGCACTATTGGTTAGTGCGTTTTTTCCACCTTTGAATCTCTTTATGGAATTAATCTATGCCTTTGAAGTGGCTGGCACTAGTGGACTGTAATTTCACAATACTGGGATTTGAGGTGTTTCATATTCCTCTCATTTTCTGTAAACCCCCCTTTCCTTCTGTACCAGATTGTAAGAGAAAGCTTATGTAACCCCTCTCACTGTGAGTCAGTGTAAACTGATCTTGATGTTCTGTATGTCTTACATGAGTATCACGGCTGTATGCTTCAGAAAAATAAACAGATAATACAAAAAAAAAAAGAATATGGGGGGATATCCCCAGCCAACAAGTGATTACTACTTATCAGTGAGACTGTCCCAGATATAACTGTAGACCTATGATGTACCCTAAAGAGGCCGGAGCGATCCTACCTCCAATTTGGAAGGGGGGGGTCAGATCCAGCACCATCCAGCTATTCCAAACTAATGTCTTCAAGCAGAATTCACGTCTGATTCTGACAGATAATAACATGTGCTCCTAATGCGCGTGGCTGACCATGGAAGTACAAACCCCATGGCGGCTAACAGCTGTACCCTGAGGGATATTATGATACGAATTTCAGGTCTCTGGCCATGATATATGTATTACTCAACCACTACAACAAGAAAAGAACAGTTCATCCTTATCATTAAGGGAATGGGTTATTTTCTCCATATGATAGATTTGATTAGTTATGTTCTGCCAGGTTTCAGTTGAGGGGCGCTCGGGGTGAGCCACAGTTTAATGACTGTCTTCTTGGCAGTTGTACACCAGACTCCCAGATGGTAACATGTAAGGGGATCTCATAATCCCTTAGGGTGGTCTAAAAGCAAAAAGCTCTCTGCTCTTAGTAAGTAAGGGTTCCCTTGGAGTGCCTCAAGCTCTTTCTCTCTCTCTCTCTCTCTAACTCTCTAAAGAAGGGCGCCAGAACCGGGCAGGACCACATTATGTAGGACAGATGAGCCCTAGGTTCTCCACACCCTCTCCAGCACACAGCGTCACATGTCACAGAATAGTCTGTGGTTATTACCACTGTTCTAAAATACCATTTAACAACTGTTTCGCTACCTGTGCTGTCCCTCATCCTCCCTCTCCGTCGGTGCCTACACCTCCTCCTCTTTCCCCCCCTCCTTCCCCATTCCTCCCTCCCTCTCTTTCTCTGCCATCACTCAATCCTCTACCCTCTCTGTCCTCCTTTCTCTAAATCCTGCTAAAGGTCACAGCCCAGGTAATCCAAACCCAGAACTCCTGCATCTTTCTGTTCCTGCTATTGCTACCCTCTTACTGGTGTCCTCAACCTCTCCTTTCAACTCAGGTCTGTTCCCTATGCATAGAAGATAACTATGGTCCTCCCCTTTCACAAAGGGGCTAACACCTCTGCTCCCAGGAACTACCATCCTATGTCTCTCCTCCCTGTCAATGCCAAACTCCAACAAAAACTTGTCCTCTCTCAGCTCACGTCTTTCTAGGACTCTTCCTACTTTGTCTCCCCCTTCCAGCCTGGTTTTCACAAGGCACACTCCACTGTCTCATCCCTCATCCAGGTCCCAGATTCCATACTGAATGGGATGGACTAGGGTCTTCTCACCGATGCTTTCTTTATTGACCTTGCAAAGGCTTTTGATACTGTGGCCCACCCCCTCCTCCTGGATAAGCAAGGGGTTGGGGGGGTGGAACTGAGTCTTCAGTCAAATGGTTCTGCTCCTATCTCTTAGATCAAAATCAGTCAGTTCGGGAAGGTAAGACCTTACCCCTCCCATCCCCATGAACTCGTGTCCCAGATCCTTCGGCCCGTCCTCTTTTCTATCTTCCAAAATTACCTCTCCTTGGCCTGTGTTGAGTTGAACATACATATGAATGCTGATGACACTGTGCTTTTTACCACTGGTGCCTCAGTATCTGAGCTGGAACCATCACTTCAGCATGACTTTGACAACATCAAATGTTGATTCTGTTCAGATCGACTTGCAATGAATGCCAAAAAGACAGCATCCATGTTCTCTGGCCCTACAAAAAAGCCTGCTAGTTTAACCATCACCTCCACTGCTAAAACCCTGGACTGCACCCCACTTGAAGAGGTCTCCTAATTCAAGTACGTTGGTGTGTGGCTGAACAGAAACCTGGACTTCACCACGCATACTGATGCCATCCATAAGAAACTGCACCCAGATTCGGTGCCATTACCGCAACAAAGTTTGCCTCCCCCTCCCAGTCCGCTGTGAGATCCTCCTTAAAATGGTGCTGCCAGTGTCTGACTATGCTAATGTGGCTCATGGCACCACTCTAAAGTCCTCTCTAGCCTGGTTGGACTCTCTCTTTTGTTCCTTCTGCCACTTCACGTCAAATTCTCTTACGCTTACCCAATACTGATCCTTCTACATAAACGTTCCCTTACGTCCCTTCGGCTCTCCCACGGTCTCTTATTCCTCTGCAAGTAATGGTGCTGTTCCCTTCTCCCCACCTCCACACCCTCCTTTACTTATTTGCCACTTCTTTCTACTCGCTCTAGTCCACTGCCTCCTGCACCCTTCACATCCCCCACTGCAGAACCTCCATTAGTCAAACTGATTTTTCTGTCCATAATCCTACCCTCTGGGACATCTTCCTACTCACTTCCACCTATTGCCCTTCTACTTCTCCTTTAAATAGTTCCCATAGTACCACTTTGCTCCTTCTTGTGCCTGTACCTAACCTTCTGCTGTCCCCCCTCCCAACAGTGTCTTTCTCTGTCTTCCTGAAATCTCTGCCTCCCCTCTCTTTCCCTCCCACACTCATGACATTATTTTTACTTGTTCTTTTCCTGGCCTCTGTCTCGTCTGCCTCCCCATTTTATGACCACCTCCTAGTTTAAAGCAACCCAGTGCTTACTCTCCCCCCCACCACCACCACCAAGTATCCACCTGCTCTGGTTCTCTTACATTAGTTCACTCCTTTTAGTTCGCTACTGCCACAACCACCTCAAAGGCCAAAACAACCCAGAGAAGGGGACTGAACAATAATGCAGGGGTTGGAAGGGAAGAAGGGGTAAAGGGCAGTCCAGGCCTGAGGAAACAGGGCTGTGCACCAGCAATAGGTTCAACAAATTGCAACAAGAGGTACCAATTAAGCAAAAGGTGGCTCAGAAACCACATCTAGAGCTGAATACAATAATACCTACAGCAGGCAGAAAAACA
The DNA here is from genome assembly GCA_016271365.2 of Neoceratodus forsteri. Classification (NCBI taxonomy): domain Eukaryota; kingdom Metazoa; phylum Chordata; order Ceratodontiformes; family Ceratodontidae; genus Neoceratodus; species Neoceratodus forsteri. The sequence goes on from CM028137.1 coordinate 694,573,894, forward strand.
GTTCATGGGTTTTGGAATAAAAAGACCAGGACATGGTTGTAGAATGAAAAATAATTTTATTACAAGCAACTTAAAGCAGCACTCACCACCGCAGATGCCAATGCCAAATGTTTTTTTTTTGTTTTTTTTTATTTAGTTGTTTAACCAGGTATAGCACACTAAGCTGAAAGCTTTTTTACAGGAGCGACCTGGGAGCACAAGGAGGTTAAGTGACTTGCTCAGGGTCACACAGTATGCAAGTGGAAGCTGTGGGATTCAAACCCAGGTCTGGTCTGTGTTTGTAATAAAATTTGTTTTCATCTTGCAACCATGTCCTGGTCTTTTTATTCCAGAGTCTCAGAGTTATTTTTTTCTGCCTGCTTTAACAAGAGGTTCCCCAATTTCCCACCACAAGGGAAGAGGAAACAGCATACCTAGTGTGTAAGCGATGCTTGGAAGCATGTCAAGGAATAGGCAGCATACCTTTCAACTGCTATGAATTCCGCATAGCGCTATGATTTTCACACTCAAAAGCCCCAAAGGGGGCACAGGAAAGGTACATGTAGTGGGGGGGTTCAACTGTGTGGGGCACAGGGAGGGATCAGGGTCTCATGCCCTACGTTAAACAGGTGGTCTGTTAGTTCCCTGGAGAGACAGCAGACAGACTTATAGCCAGGGGTGTGGAACTCATGGGAGTGAAGATCAGATCTAATTGTGCTTGTTTGCACAAATGATATGAGCAGGCAGAGCACGAAAATTGTGAAGTCAGAGTTCTGTACTCTGGGGAAGGCAGCAAAGGAGCTAGCAGGAGTGGTAACCTTCGAGGTGCTACCACGACCATGCTTGAATCAGAGGGAACAATTCCATGTGTTCCAATTCAATGCACAGCTGAAGGGTTGGTACAGGGAGGAGGGACTTCCATTCCTCAACTGTGGTCAAATCTGCTGGGACTGGAGTCTGTTCAAAAGGGACAGCTTGCATCTCAACAAGGAGGGCAGGAGGATACTAGGAGAAAGGTGGGCACAGCATATAGCTAGTTTAGACTAGTGATGGGGAGAGTCAGAGTGGCAAGGTACACACAAAATGTCACAAACAAGGGGGGGCCTTACTAGCCTCCCCCACTTACCAGTACAGCAGAATCAAACATAGCCATGTTAAAAGGAAAAAGAGGGGGTAGGGATAAATATTGGAAGATGTTGCGCAACAATGCAAGGAATCTTGGCAGCAAAATGCCAGAACTTAAAAGAATGGTCATGGAAGGGAACATTGACCTGGTGGCTGTCACAGAGACATGGACAATCTTAAACTATGAAAGAGACATTACAATACCAGGGTACTCACTGTTGAGGAAGGCAGAGCAAAGGGAATGGGAGGGGGAGTTGCACTGTATGTAAAAGAGGGAACAGAGGCAACTGAAACGGAGAGCCATGGTGAGTCAGATAAACTAGAAACACTGTGGGTGCTAGCAGTAACAGGAAATGAGAAACAAATCAGTATTGGGGTAGTCTACAAACCACCGGGCCTACATCAGGAGGCAGACAAGGAACTGGGAAAGATACTTAGGATGGCACCAATTTCAGGGTGGTGGTGGTGGTAGTAAGGAGACTGATATGCCAGATATGAACTGGAAAGTGCCAACTGCGGCAAGTACTAGGAACCAGTGCCTGGTGGATGCATGCCAAGAGGCATTCCTAGTCCAGTTACTCCAGGGCCTGACAAGGGAAAGGGCTCTGCTGGATCTGGTATTCACCAACAGGGAGAGGATCCAAAATGTAGCAGTCCTGGAATCATTTGGTTCCAGTGACCACAGAAAATTGGTGCTGGAGGTCCAGACAGGGACCACCAACAGGGTGAACAACCTAAGGGTATAGAACTTTTAAAAAGCAGATGTCGGGCAGATGAGGGAACAGTTTGAAAAAAAGCACAAGGAGTACAGAGCAGGTGAAAGGGGGAAAAGAAAAATGGGAAGAACTTAAAAAAGCAATGACAAAAGTGGCCGACATCTCATTTGCAAAGGTATCAAAGGTAAAAAGTGCAAGGGAGTCCTACGTGGATAATGGCTGAAGTAAAGACATGGTAAGAGCCAAAAGAAGGCATTCTTAAAGGGAAGCTAATGGGAGGAGGATAGAAAGAAGTACCTGGTGGCAATAAAGGTAGCCTGCAGGAAGGTGAGGGAGGCCAAGGTGGAGACAGAACTCCAGCTAGCAAAGGGAGTGAAGCAAGAGGAAGAGGCATTCTTCAGGTACATGCATGAGATGCATAAGGTACAAAGGGTATGAAGAGTGAGGAAGATGGGAGGAAAGGGGACGAAGGGAAAGCAGAGATACTGAACAAATATTTTTGTCCTATATTTACTAGGGAGAAGGATGGGCTACTGCCAGAATGTAGGGTTAAAATGGATGGTAGGAGAGTAAGAGCTTAAGTGGCATGGTCAAAATAACAATGAAAAAGGTGTTGAAAAAGTTTACAGGGATCAAAGTAGATAAATATATTGGATCTGATGGCTTGCACCCGAAGATTTTGAAGGAAACGGTAGATGTGATAACAGGGCCACTTGTAGAAATATTCAACAGCTCGCTGGCTGCATGGGTGGTCCCTAGCGACTGGAGGACAGTGGACGTGGTCACTCTACACAAGTGCAGAACAAAGGATAAGCCAGGGAACAACAGACCAGTCAGCTTGATTTCTACAGTGGGAAAAATTACTGAGTCTTTACTAAGAGAGGAACTTGATGGACTTCCTAGATGGAACTGGGCTACAGAATCCCAAACAACATGGGCTCACGAGGGAAAGGCCTTGCCAAACAAATCTGGTTGATTTCTTTGGTTTGGTGACCAGAGCAGCAGATTGGGGACAGACAGTAGATGTGGTGTACCTGGATTTCAGCAAAGCCTTTGACTCCCCTACAAGACGCTGATCAAGAAGATAAAGGACTAAGGGGTGGGGTAAAACTGTCAACTTGGGTTGAGAATCAGCTGAGGGAAAGAACACAAACTATAGTAGATAATGGGAAGTTTTCTGAAGTAAGGGAAGTAACAAATGGAGTACCTCAGGGGTCGGTGCTGGGCCAGGAAATTTTCAACATATTCATTTGTTGTTTTTTTTTTTTTGTTTGTTTTTTTTGTTATACACTTTATATGCCTGTTCCTCGACTGGGGTTGGGGTTGTACCTATGGTTTCCCCCCATCCATCCAGCCATCTCTGCAGCCGCTGCCCCAGCCAGGAGCTCTGAAACCCCTATGTCCTGCCCCTCCCTAGCCACATCGCAGCAGGTATGTACCCCTCACGCTGCAGAAGAGCAGGAGGCAGGCACACCAGAGGAGCTACTTTGGGTGTGACTGATCCAGTGGTACCAGATCCTTCCTTCATCGCGCTCTGGGGACTGGCATTGATTTTTCTTGATTTTCTTCCATGGCGCAGGCATGCAGTGATGCCAAGGTCTCTCTGTGCACGCATCCACACAAAGCGAGTCCAGCATCGGCCTGCGTCGACCCCACCATGTACTGCATCATGCACCAGCCCCAGCCAGGACCCAGTATTGTCGCAGTCGTTCCCTTCCACCCTCCCCGGAGAAGGAGAGCAGTCCCTAGGATGCTCAATCCTTCTCCTCCCCAGCGGACCCCCAGCACCCGAGGCTGCTCCCGACCCCAGGTCGCTGGCGTGGCACGAGGTGTGGCGTCCAGCACCTCAACCCTCAGCGCCACCAGGCCAGCATCAATGTATTCATTTGTGACATAGGGCATGGCCTTAAGGGTCAAGACCTGCCTCTTCACAGATGACACAAAAATCTGTGCAAGCATGGACGTGGAGGAAAGGATAAGGGAACTCAGGGAGAATCTGAGCAGGCTGGAGAGCTGGTAGAAGATCTAGCAGCTGGGCTTCGACACAATAAAATGTGAAGTGATGCATATTGGAAAGCGGAACCCAAGAGTGCAATATGAAATGGAGGAAGAGGTACTGGAAAGCACCTTGGAGGAAAAGGACCTAGGGGTCATGATACTGGAGAGCCTAAAAACAACAGCACATTGTAACAGAGCTGCGAGCAAGGCAAACAGGATGCTGGGTTGTACAAGGAGGTGGGGGTCAAGCAGCAGAAGTCGAGAGGTGATCCTCCTATTGTAGAGGTCACTGGTGTGACCACACCTGGAATACTGCGCCAGGTTCTGGAGTCCACATCTGAGGAGAGACTGCGATAAACTGGAAGCAGTATAACATTGGGCAACTAAGATGGACTATGGTCTAGGGAGCAAGTCATACAAGGAGAGAATGCAGAACTTCAACATGTACCCCCTTGGGAAAAGGAGGGAAAGGGGAGACATGACAAACATACAAGTAGCTGCACGGGTTAAATAGTGTAGATGCCAAGGAACTTCCCTCCTAGAGTTCAACTACAGGAATGACAGATAACTCACTTAAACTTGCAGAGGGGATATTCAAAAGGGACATCCCAAAAAGCACTTTTTCACAGAAAGAATGGTGGACTAGTGGAATAAGCTGCCGGAGGAAATGGCAGAGGACAAATTAGTGAACAGCTTCAAGCAGGGATGAGATGGGGGGGCGTGGCCAACAGCCGAGCTATCAACAGCTACGTGGATGAGCTCCACTCCTAACAACTAATATCTACAGATTTTCCACTAAAAACTATCCGAATAAGAACACAAACTTCAGCATTGGACAGAACTCCTTGTCCTGATCACTCCGATACCCTTTTCTTGAATTTTGGGCCGATTGTTTTGAAGCTATGGGACACACAAATAAAGCAGCATCCGGAGGAGATTCTACTCGCCCGAAAAATCCTAAACCTGGGACAAGCAAAGACTCTGTAGTGGTAGAGGAGTTTGCTCAACCAACCAACGCTGCTTTACTCAAAGCTATACAAAAATTAGACAGTAGAATGGAGAAATTTACAGCCCAATTTAAAATAATAGACACTAAAATTGAAAAAATGGCAGAGGAAACTAAAATAGCTACCAAATCTGCCACAACAGCTATGACCACATCTACGAGCCTGGTAAAAGAAAATGGGGTTCTGAGAAGGCGCCTCAAAAATTTGGAAAATATGTCCAGAGCAGCAAATGTTCGTATTTTGGGCATACCAGAGCAAGCAGAGGGTGAAGAGTTGCTTGGTTTCATTGAGTCCCTCTTTTAGAAACTGTTCCAGACGTCACATGAATACCTTATAACTAAGGCCTACAGGATCATGCCACGAGGTGTGAGGCAGCGCATGGCTTCGGGACAGTTAACCCCTCGGACCCTTCTGGTGGTGCTCGGGTCGGCAATCGAGAAGGAGTTTATAATTACACAAGCAAAAAACAGCAATGCGATGGACTGGGAGGGGAGTAAATTGCATATTTTTCTGGACTTAAGTTATGCAACGAGATAACAGAGGAAGGTCTTTGACGTTGCAAGATCTCGATTGAGACAGCTGGGCATTCAGCATGTCCTAATTATGCCAGCCAACTTGTGTATCTTCTATGGAGGAAAAACCTATCAATTTTCAGACCCAGGAGAAGCCGATAAATATAGCAACCATGTGGAAAAGGAATTTCAGGCAAAGGAGAAGGAGATAGACAGTGACATTGGGGACAGTGATTGAGAGACTCTCTGATAAGTACTGTGGAAGTTCTGTTGTTCTTTAAGCTTAGAGCGCATTTGCACAAGTAAATATGGAACTTTAAAAGGAAACCTGTCAAATGTTATGGATATATCTTTACTTTTCATCCGGAGGATGTGGTGGAGGTAGCGCTTATGGGGATATTTGTTAGTTTTTTCAGACAGTAAATATATGCCATTTAATCGGTAGTGCCTAACAGTGCATCCTATTTTTAAACTCCAGTTTAGCGTTCACTCAATGTCATTCTCTGGGGATTTGTTTTTTCTTTCCTATACAGCTTGATGAGATAGTTGGAGGGATGTTGCTGTGGGGCTCAACATAGAAGCTAGTAAAATTATGTTGTTCCTAACGATGTAGCTGGGGAGTGTTAGCTATCATTTTGATAGAGATAAGTATGTAGTATTTTAACAAATGTTGCTTACTCCCTGCTCATGGCAGCAACAAGCCATTACTGTTTATTGATGTTGATTCAAAAATTAACATTATTTTGCTAACCCCTCGTAATGTGCCATGATATAGGGGTCTAGCAAGTGTGGTTCTGTAAAAATGTCGAACTGTACTTAGGTACAGTAGTTACTACTCATGTACACCTGCCTATATAAGAAATGCACTGTGTGTTTTATGCAGTAAAACCTAATAAACATAAAGTAATAAAAGAAAAACAGGGATGAGATAGGAATATACAGTTAGTTAGAAACGCGGTGGGGGGCAGAAACAAAGGGAAGGAATGGACACCAGGGCCCATGCAGAGCAGTTGAGTAGAGTAGGCAGACTGGATGGGCCAGCTATGTATTTCTGGTCTTTTGCCTTTGTAGCATTGTTTTTAGTTTATTGCCAGTTATTTGCACCACTGGTATCTTGGACTGTGACTATTTATTTACCTGTATTTTTAAGCACTGTATTTATTGTATTCCATCTCTTATACACCCCATTTCCCCAGGCCGCACTTGGAATTTAGTCAAGGCTCGTGTGCCATTCCCGGTCACCAATTTATAAATCTAAAAACATTCTCAGTAAATAATATTTCATGACATTGTGTTCCTTATTACTGAGGAAGTGCCTGAAACTAGGTTCTGTGCCCATTAGACTTCATCTCTTTTTATTGCTTTTCATAATCGTCCATTTGTGACATCAGAATGATTTCTATGACAGCAACTGTGATGTCATAACCAGAGGATTATGACATCAAGCAGGTATGAGTACCACAAAGTTTTGGGGACCAATCCGATATACACAAAAGGGGCAGAAAAGATGTGCTGAATTACCATCTGTGCATGATATATGCACAGTCTGATCCACCAAGGTGGTGGCAATGTCCGCCATGTGCATAGGGTTATATAGAGTGGCACAAAGTAAATGGGTCTGACTCCACAGAAATGCCCATGAAACACATCTTTAGTCCACCATATAAGGAGATGGAACCCCTGGGTGGAGCACAGTATGAATGTCACCACTGAATAAAAATGAAGAGGAAACCTCCATGGATCCAGACTGGGGGTAATGGACAGATGGGTGCACTTGCTATCTATATGCCCATCAACCCCAAACTTCACAAGAAGAAATGGAAATTATTGCCATGGAGCTCCATCGTCATTACCAGAAAGACCTTGTATGGGTCTGAGGTCTTAACAGATTCACCGCCACAAACAGGTGGTGTGGATGGTACACAGCCCATGGTCACCACGGTTGGCAACACCCCCGCACCGCATTATCACACTGACCAGTGACCCAGACACTGATGTTTGGTGGCAGTGGGACACAGGGCACAAGGAAAAGGCAGACAAGGACACTGCAGACACCATGCCATGAGTATCATGTCCGGTACCGGCCACCCCCTCATAAAAGCACACAGAACACCAGCTACTGGTACACCTGATCATCACACCACAGAACACCTCCCTCAATATACACAGACACCGATAGTACTAACTCCCTTGATCCCCCACCGAGGGCCCATCCAGGACAGTGCAAGCACCCCCCAGCATTAGGCAGGCTCTACAAGGGATATATCCTGCTATATCCCTGTTGGAACAGCAGACGCTACGTTTGGTGAAAATGACACACCAGGAGATGTGTCACTTGAGCACAGAGGTTGTTGGCATGCAAAGCCAACTAGGTGCCATCAGTGCACAGCTTGACAGCCTCTCAGAGGTAGGCTCAATATAACAGGCGGTTAAAGGGGGGGCTTGGAGACTGACTGACTGTTGGGTGTACTCAAACATGGCAACGCTTGTGACAAGGAGCTCCTGCCACTCTTGAGGACCGATCTTTTCGTAAATCTGTTGCAACAGTTCTTCTGTTTCTTAGCCTAATTTATCCTTTATTGGGCAGCCCCTTCTCTTTCTCGACTATGCTACTGTGTCCTCTTTAATTTTCCTTTTCCCTCTCAGGTCTTCGTACAGGGAGGTTATTGTTGTGACCTCCAAGCATATGTAAAACAGGTTGTGTTTATCGGTGTAGGATTTAGTATGTAATAGCACTATGTCATAATACACCTTATGTTTATGAAGCCTGTAAATGCTGAAAATACCATGGCACTAGGTGTTTTGATAATGGTAAAAAGTACTAGATGACTATTATAGAAATTGAGTTAGTTGTGCTATTTAAAATGCATGTAAATTGCTGTAAACTGAACAAGTCTGAAATGTAATGGTGATTTGCATATATCCCATGATGTTTTGCATTATGGAAATATGTATGATGATGTATTTCTTTGAAACTTGATTTGTTGCCAGTGCCCTTTGGGGTAACCCTTTTTTCAGTGTTTCTGCACTGAGGTTCTTTGTTTTTAGCTTCCCCCCACTCCCCCTCCTTTTTGAGACCCCACTACCCAAGCAAACGGGGCCCACATAGGGATGAAGGGTTTTCACTGAAAAGTGGTTAGATCAGAGATCAGTGTCAGTAGATGCTGGCTAAGTTCAGAGAAAGGACATACATAGTATGTTGCTGCAAACTGATGTACTAAAGAAGGAATATGGCATTGCAGTAGCTTATTTCCTGTGTTTTGAATAAACATTACACAGAGATTGTGTGCTGAACCTGAAGTTGGTGTCTGGTCCATTTGTTACCCCACAACCCCTCCACAATGCTGCTTTCACAAGGGCATGAACAGGCTGCCAAGGCACTCCACTGGATCCCTCTGGGATGTTGAATGGTGCATATGTTCCTGCTACACTACTGACTACCGCTACACTTGGAAAAATGCACGGTTTACATAACGGGGTGCTCTATGAGTGCCCTAGAACTCTGCACTGAAACAAGCCCTGGCGAGTGGAGGGTCTAGTCAGTGGCTGGCGAGAAGTACAGTTCATAAGAATCACAACTCTTGAAGTTTCTATCCACCAACCCCGAGTAGGCATGACTGTGGTGGACTCCCCATATCTCCACACTACCATGCATTGCCACAGTGCACCACTGAGCACACGCCCACACACCTGTACAGTACACCATGATTGCATGTTCTGGCACTGCTCAAACAATTTATTGATACAGTACACTCTGCATCATCCCTCCACCACCACACCTGTACACCTCCCTCTCACATAAAGTATGTGTTCAGCCTGCACTGTTGCACCACCCTACCTGTACAATATCCTGAGTCCCTGGGGTGAACTGGGATAGATGGACATGGAACAAGAACATCTCCGGGGGTTTCCACGTCAGTTTTTTTTGTTTGTTTAGTACTCAAATTTTATTAAGAGTTTTGTCTATAAGGACAAAAAAAATAAACAAGACAACAGTACAACAGGCAGCATAACGTTACATAAAAGTAATTATTCAGTTGACTTAGTCATTACTAGATACAACTGCAAAGTACAGGCATGGCCATTCCTTATACAAACATATGAAACTGCCATCAGATACAGGCCATTCGGTCTATCTAGTCTGCTCGAGTGTGCAGCACTTCAGTCCATTAGACTGCAGCTGCCCCCCTATATGCCCTCCCCCATCTCCCACCCCCTCCCGATTTGTACTCTCCCCTTGAATCTGTCCCGTCCCCTCTGAAGCCCCCAACACTCTGCAGTGATACAACTTCCTCTGGAAGAGCTGCTCCACCCTGTCATCACCCTTTCTGTGAAACAGTGTCTCCTTAGTTTCCTCTTGAACCTGCCCCTTCCAACTTTAGTGTCTCCCCTGGTTTCCCTTCCGCCCTTCAGACTGAACACACACCTGGTGTCTACTTTGTTAAACCCCTTCAGGTACCTGAAGGTCTCAATCATATCCCCTTTCTCCCTTCTTTCCTACAGGGTATACATATTGAGCTCTCTCAGCCTCTCCTCATATGGTCTGTCCCCCAACCCCAGGATCATTTTTTCCAGCCCTGCGCTGTACCCCCTCCAGTAGTTTGATGTCCTTTTTCAAGCAGGGCCACCAGAATTGCATGCAGTACTCTAGGTGCAGTTTCACCAGGGACCTGTACAGGGGCAAGATGAACTCCCCACTCCTAGAAGTAATCCCCCTTGCTATGGACCCAAGCATCCCGTTTGCCTTCACTGCTGCCTTCTTGCACTGAGCAGAGTGGTTCATCTCCCCAGTTACCAGCACTCCTAGATCCTTCTCCTCCTCGGATTTTGTTAACGGGACACCCTCCAGCCAGTAATTATGTCCTGGGTTCTTGCCTCCTAAATGCATCACTTTGCACTTTTTGGCATTGAAACCAAGCTGCCAAGTGTGAGACCATTCCTCCAGTTTTGTCAAATCCTCCTGAAGCACTCTTTCTCCCTCCCCCCATCTACCTCAGCACAAATCTTTGTGTCATCTGCGAAGAGACTGATCTTGCTCTTAATCCCTGCTGCAATGTCGGCTATGAAAATGTTAAACAGAACCGGTCCCAGCACCGAGCCCTGTGGTACACCACTTGTTACTGCCCTGGGTTCAGATGCCTTCCCCCTCCACTACTACCTTCTGTTGTCTACCCTGCAGCCAGTTCTCGACCCATCTGACCAGTTTCCTCCCTGCTCCAAGACTCTTCAACTTGCAGGTCAGCCTACCATGTGGCACCGAGACAAAGGCCTTACTCATCATCATCATCATCATCATCATCATCATCATCATCATCATATCTTTATTTATTCAGGCGAACATCATTGAGCAAGGCTCATTTACAAGATGGACCTGATAAGGTCAAGGTTCAATAGTTGATACACAACAGATACATCATACACTTTATAAGACAGTTATACATACAGAGGAAAACAACGATTATAACACAATGATGTACAGTGAATTCACATGATAAAACTCGGTTACAGGAAAGTTAAGCTAATATTTACAGTATATACAGTACATACATATCCTAATGGGGGCCATGGCAGACACACAACATAATGAATACTAGGATGGTGAAGGTAATATTGGGTGCCATAAGATGGGGAGTCCTTGGGCACGCACCCAGAGTTACTGAAATCCAGGTAGAGGACATTCACCACATGTCCCCTGTCCAGTGCCTCGTAACCCAGTCGTAAAAATCAACCAAGTTCGTCTGGCAGGATCTGCCCGAGACAAACCCATGCTGCCTGCTGTCCTGGAGATTGTTATCCTCAAGAAATTGCACCAGTCTTTCCTTGAGGATTGTCTCCATCAGTTTTCCCAAAATTGAAGTAAGGCTCACTGGTCTGTAATTCCCCGGTTCGTCCTTGGGCCCATTCTTATGGAGAGGTACCACATGTGCTTCTTTTCAGTCCCTGGGCACGCACCCAGAGTTCAGAGAGGTACTGAACAGGTCTGCCAATGGCCCTGCCAGAACTTTTGCCAACTCTCTCAGCACCCTGGGTGGACTCCGTCTGGGCCAGGTGCCTTGTCCACCTTCAGGGACTTAAGGCCCTCCGAGGCTCACCCTTTGCACTGTGATTTTCCCATCCGTTGTTGCTTCTCCCCCACCCTCTCCCACTCACCCTTCTTCTCAAGTACGGGTCCATCCCTCTCCTTGGTGAAGACTGAACAGAAGTATTGATTAAGTACTTCTGCCTGCTCAGCCCCCTTTTCTACCCACCCACTTCCCCTTCTGATTCTAACAATTTGATCCTTGCTCTTTCTTTTTCTCTCTGATATATGTGAAGAAATCCTTTTCTCCTTCTTTGATCCCCTGCGCTTACTTCTGTTTCCTAGCCACCTTTGCTGCCCTTACCACGCTGCTCACTTCTCTGGATTTCTTCACATATTCTTCTCTGTCTTCTGCCCTGTTGGATCTCTTGTAGATCCAAAATGCTTTCTTTTCCCTTACCTTCACAACTACCTTTCTACTCATCCAACTTGGTTTTTTGGTCCTGGCTTTCTTGCTCTGGCTCTTGACATAAGTTTTAGTGGCTTCAGCCAGTCCTGCCTTGATGACTGCCCATTTTTGCTCCATGTTCATTTTTGAGCGGATGCTTACCATATGACTTTCCAGTATGTGTCACATCCTGCCAAAGTCTGCCCTTTTGAAGTCCAGGACCCTAGTTTTTGTACATTAACCCAGTTCTTCACCCCCCTGTACCAGTTCTTTACTATTACGATCCTTAAGGCACAAAAGTGGGGTCTCTGTTCATAACATGCAGAAGAATATATTCCATCTGTTGCACCCTTTAACACTCTGTTGTCATAGATTTCTATTTTATGTGTGGCATTTGCCAGTATAATCCTCTCTTCTATTTCTGGGGGCTGTGCAATGAGCCATTTCTTCATAATACATTTCTTAGCCATAGTGAGTAGGATCCCTAATAGGTATTTGTTTGTTGGGTCCCTCAAGTCCTTTGGATGTAACATAAAGAGGTATAATGTGTTCGGTGAAGGAAAAACGTGGCAAGAAGATTTCCTTCATGGCATCCTCAATTTCTGGGGAAAAAAAAAAAAAAGAGTCAGTCACGGGCACTTCCAGAAAATATGGAACTGTTCTTCCCGCTCCTCTCCACACTGCCTCCAACAGTGGCTTGCATGTGTGCTGTCTTCCTGAGGGCCTGCTGGACTTGGGTAAAAAAAAAAAAAAATCAAATAAGGCACTTCCAAAAATATGGAACTGTTCTTCCCACTCCTCTCCACACTGCCTCCAACAGTGGCTTGTGTGTGTGCTGTCTTCCTGAGGGCCTGCTGGACTTAGGTTAAAAAAAAAAAATCAAATAAGGCACTTCCAGCTGAATTCTCTCCAGGCCACAGAAGTATATATTCTGTGCGTATTTAAGCATGCAGTTTCCCACTCCCAAGTCAGTGGTTGCTCAAGTACCCGATTCCACCATTCGAGCAGTTGAGGAGAGGGTGTTTGTTGCAGGCTATAAACCATTGCATAGAACTGCAAGACAAGATGGGACGCATCATCTCCCACCAATGTTAAGATTATTAATCTAACTAGTGGATTCCCTGTGTCAAGGATAGGACCTCTATGGATCTGGTGCATGACATAAGCCCTGGCTTGAAAATACTGGAACTTCCACGTCAGCTTCAACTTTGAAATCCACAGGTAAGGGCAGTACTTCACACACAGCTAGGTTGTGCAGCATATAATATACTACACAGGCACAGCATACCTTTCTAGGGGCCAGCAGTAGTGTGCCATTTGTCTTGTCTAGGCACGAGAATCTGATTTTCAACTTGCCAGTCACCCATTCTATTATGTCCCTCATCTATGTATGTGCGTCACTGTACCATAACTGTGTCACCTTCTTTATGTACATGAATGGCATCATGAGGTATGCTCACAGTTGTAACCACTAACAACCATGTGGGACACAAATGAGCAACACGAGACTTGTCTTTAAATCAATGGTACTTAAGAATCTGCACAAAGTCGAAGCTCGCCCTAAAGCAGCAGACACCCAAAAATAATAATTTTATTAATTTGCTTACTTTTTGTGGACCGGGAAAGGAGGTCTACAAAATGTGGGGGTGTTGGGGTATGAATGAAGGTCAAGGGGGCAGCAGAATCAGAGGGAAGCCTGGGTCCCCTGTTTGTCTGCAGACTTACCTCCATCTTTGAGAAAAGATCAAGACCTGGCAGCACAGGCATCTTTTCACAATGCTGCTGCTTTTCCTTGTCAGCATGGCTGCATTTTTCCACCGACTTAGCAGCCTTCTCCATTTTGTCTTTCTTTGATGAATCCATAGGAAAGACCATCAACCAAGAGGCACGGCAGGTCGATAGTGAGCTATGAGTAAAAGGATCGGGTGATGGTGACTCAGACTGTGACACTCGCTGTTTGTCTTCCATGGCCTTAAGTTTTAAATAAACCTCTAAGGCCTTTTCTTACGTCACCATGTAACCTGGTTAAAACCCTGGCAAATGCTGCTGGACTTCACATCATGAGAGATGCCTAAGCAGAGGATGCAAAGGTCATGAGGGTTGTCCTTATAAATCTTAACTTTACTGCAATGAGAGTCTGGAACAGTGGTTCCGTGTTTTTCATCTGCAGCATAAATGTTTATGTTTATATTTAAAACTAAAAAGAAGAAGCATCAGCAATATTTACATAGTTTGACGGCGTTCTTCAGCAGCAGTGGATCAACAAGCAGTTGACAGCAGAAGAAAAAATGAAAGCATGATGGGGCTGCCCATGTTATGTAGGCGACGACGATGCACGTGGATGTGGGTGGCCCCAGCTAGCAAAAGTTTCCAGGTGAGCCTGATACTGACAGATTACAGTACCATGATATGGTTCAATGGAGGGAGATAACCTTGAAAAAGATCGAATGTTCAGCACAACCTGTGCTGCCCGATGTGTAGCAGGCAAGGCTCAAAATATAAACTGTCACATGGTAAGCTATAATGTTCGTTGAGGTTATCAGCAATTCAATATTCCACGAGGTCCAGGTACAGCTCCTTACACTTTTAATTACAGCTCTAAAGACCTAACACACAAAAGTGTGCTTCTGCTGGTCAAATTTGGAAAACATGGCCCTAAACAATGCCCCAGGCTAGGCTAAACCTATGGTATAAAGCATTTAAAACAGGCTCTGCCTATAAACGCACAGTATATGCAAGTTTGCTTCCTGTTCCATACAGCACCTATGCTTGAAAGCAAGGGCAAGTAAGATCTGGAAAAGCTGGGGAGGTGGTCCAGGATCTGGCAGCTTGGCTTCAATGCCAAGAAAATACAGGTTACTCACCTGTAACAGGAGTTCTAGGAGTGGTATATTTTGTTCATCCACACTTTGTGGCAGGTTCCTTGCCGCTTTAAATCTTGCCGGAAGGTCTTCAAGCTGGCTCCTCCCACCCACTCGGGTGGTAAAACCCTCGGCTCCACCCCATGATGCCTGATCTAGCCCGCTGGAAGCCAGGTTGCGTGTCGAAGCTGGGGAGGTCGGGTGGGTCATGTGGATGAACAACATATGCCACTCCTAGAACTCCTGTTACAGGTGAGTAACCTGTATTTCTAGGGACATGGATATGTTGTTCAATCCACACTTTGTGGCAGACTCCTAGCAGTTCTCCGGGAGGAGGGAGGCAAGGCACGCACCTCCTACTTAGGGAATAAGGACTGGAGAACCGAGGTCCCAAAACCAGCATCCCGGTATGACTCTAGGTCAATGTGGTAATGGGAAATGAAGGTGTGTGCTGACTTCCAGGTAGCAGCCCTGCAGATTTCCTGGATAGGGACGTCCCTACAAGCAGCCACCAAAGCAGCGGTATGGCAGGCAGAATGAGCTCTTATCCCTTTGGGAGGCTCCATGCCCGCCAACCTATAGCAGAGATCTGTGCAGGAGGTGACCCACCTGCCTGTCGTCCGCTTGGCTGCAGGTCTGCCAGGTGCGGCTTCAGTGTAGGTGACAAACAGCTGGCGAACCTCTCCCTGAACTTTAGCCATTCGCTCCTTATCATAAGAGAGCGCTCTTCTAGGGTCCAAAGTATGGAGCCTATATTCGGCCTTCAAGGTGTGACTGGGGTAGAACACTGGCAGAGTCAACACCTGGTTAAGGTGAAACTCCAACACCACCTTCGGAAGGAATTTCGGTTGGGGGCGAAGGACAACCTTGTCATGTGGAAGACCAGATAAGGAGACTCTATGGAAAGCGCCTGGAACTCTCCCATCCTTCTAGCTGACGTGATAGCCACCAGAAAGGTGGTCTTCCATGACAGGTGAGAGATGTCACACCTGTGCATCGGTTCGAATGGCTTGCCCATGAGCTTAGCCAATACCAATACCAGCAGTACATCCCACGGAGCTGGAGTTTCTCCGACCGGAGGGGGATATGTGATCGAGGCCTTTGAAAAAGCGCCTGACCACCTTCTCCTGCACCACTGACTGCTTGCCGGCTCATGTCCGGTAAGCAGAGATGGCTGCCAGGTGCACCTTAAGGGTCTTCGACCGAAGCCCTAGCTGAGAAAGGGACCACAGGTAGTCCAGAATGCTAGCTAAGGAACAGGAAGAAAGGTCCAACCCCTTGTCCTGACACCAAATGGAGAATCTCTTCCATTTGAAGGCATAGTATTTTCTGGTCGACTCCTTATGGGATGCCTCAACGACGTTGAGGACCTCGTCGGAAAGACCGAAGGCCTGGAACTCTAGCCACTCAAGAACCAGGCCATCAGGTGCAGGGATTGAAGGTCCGGATGGTGAACCTTCCCCTTGTCAACTGAGAGCAGGTCCGGGCGGGCTGGAAACCGCCTCGGGAGCCTGGAGCTGAGGAGATCTGGGTATCAGAACTGGCGGGCCCAGTCTGGGACTACCAGAATCACCTGCGCCTTGTCCCTCTTCACCTTGAGGATCAAGGGAAATGGAGGGAAGGCATAGAAGAGGCCCAGGGTCCACGGCCTCAAGAAGGCATCCCTCTGCAGCGAGCCCTGCTGAGGGGGGCGGGTGTGAAACAGCCTCAGCTTTGCATTCTCCCTGGAGGTGAACAGGTCCACTTGTGGGTAGCCCCTATGGGAGAACAGATCTTGTACTACCTCCAGCAGGAGAGACCACTCGTGAGAAGCAGTGCCTATCCAGCTGAGGGCATCTGCCAGACTGTTGGAGGCTCCTGCCAAGTGGACGGCAAGGATTTCCACCTCCAGGCTGATCACAAGAGACCAGCTACAGAGAGCCTCCTTGCACAGAGGCAAGGAGTGCGTCCCGCCCTGACGGCTGAGATAGTACGTGGTCGTGGTGTTGTCTGTCTGGACCTGAACCACCTGACCCCATACAAACGGAGCGAAGGCGGTGAGGGATAGTCGAACCACCCGAAGCTCCAACAGGTTAATGTGGCATCGAGACTCCTGAGGGGACCAGAGGCCATGGGCTCTGAGTTCCCCCAGATGGGCACCCCAACCCATCAGAGAGGCATTGGTCGTTATAGTGACTGTCGGCTCGGGACGGATGAATGGGATACCCTCCTGCAGATGAGCTGGGATGAGCCACCACTGCAGGCTGTCCCACATCTCCTGGGTCACTGTCACCAGCTGGTTCAGAGGACCGGAGCGCTGTGACCACTGGCTGGCCAGTCCCCACTGCAGGGGACGCATATGCCAGCGGGCCCAATGGACCATGCTGGTGCAGTCCGCCATGAGGCCTAGGAGGCGCAGGAAGTCCCGGGCAGGGCACAATTGCCCAACCAAAAATGATTGGGCAAAGGAGGAAAGGACCTCAGCCCAGTTTGCCGGGAGCCGGGCTCTGGCTCGAAGAGAGTCGAGCACTGCCCTGATGAACTGAATCACCTGCGATGGCAAGAGTTCCGATTTGGCCTCGTTGATGGGGAGGCCAATCTGAGAGCAGACCTGGAGGGCCAGATCCCTGGACCGCTCCACCTCCAAACTAGAGGGGGCTGCAATCAGCCAGTCATCTAGGTAAAGGTACACCCGGACTCCTCGGTGCCACAGGAATGCTATCACCACTGCCATGCATTTGGTGAAGACCCTGGGAGCTGGAGAGAGGCCTAAGAGCATGGCCTGGAACTCGTAAAGATATCCCTCTGCTCGGAAGCGGAGGAATCGCTGATGAGACGGATGGATTGGGACATGAAAGAACGAGTCCTGAAGGTCCAGAGAACAGAACCACATGCCTGGTTCCAAGGATGGAATGATCTGAGCCAGAGTGACCATCCTGAAGGTGCGAGGCCTTAGGAACTTGTTCAGGTCGTGCAGGTCGAGAATGGGGCGCCAGCCCCCCCATCCATTTTGGGACCAGAAAGTGCCTGGACACAAACCTGGGTGTGGAGGAGGGTCCGCCACCTCGCTGATCACCTCCTTCTGGAGGAGCAAGGTAATGTTGGCTCCATGAGCCGACAGAGAGGGCTGTGGAACCCATAGCCCTGTGGGGTGACGGCTCGATAGGGAGGGAACTGCTTGAATTCCGGAGGCATACCCCTGCTGACCACTTCTAACACCCAGCGGTCAGTGGTAATAGCGGACCAGGCGGAAAAGAAGTGGCGGAGCCTTCCCCCCATGGGGGGAACCCGGGGAGGAGTGACGAGGTTGTGGGCAACACCCCTCAACCCGTCAATGGGCAGGCTTGGAGGAAGAGCCCACTGAGGGACCTCCTGGACCCTTCCATCCAGGCTTCCTAATAGAGGAAGTGGCAGACTTGGCCTTAGGACGCCAAGTGTGAGCCCGCTGGCCCTGATGCTGGTGCAGGAGTGGAAGGACGAAAGGGGTCACGCTGCTGCGAGCGGCCTTTGTCCTTCTGGGCAGATGTGACCAAGTCCAAAGTGGCACTGAACTTCTCGATCCTCTGGAGATGGCCTTCTACTCCGAGCCCGAACAAGTCGGTGCCCAGGAAGGGAATGTCTGCCAGCTTGTGCTGGGTGTCCACTGTGAAGGTGGAGATTTGCAGCCAAGCTCTGTGGCGCATGGCCACTGCGGCCGCTACTGACTGGGCACAAGAGTCACCAATGTCCAATGAAGTTTGGAGCTGTTGTTTAGCCTCCACCCTACCCTGATCCTGCACCTCCTTGACCGTCATCTGTAAGTCAGCCGGGGGAAGAGGAATCACCTCATCCAGGGAGCCCATAAGGGCGTGTGAGAAATGTGCCATCCGAACGGCCAAGCTAGCCTGACAAAGGCCTACGGAGGAAGCAGCGCAAGCCTTCTGCTCTGAGTAATCCGACTTTTTGGATTCCTTATCGGGCGGTTTGTCCACATCCCGAGCATTTCCGGAATGCCAGAAACCGCTATCGGTCACTAACCCCACCGCAGAGGGGTGCTCCAAGAAACCGGAGAGTGAACCGGTGGGGACCGGGTACTTTCAAGCCATCCTGGCCGAAGGCGTGGAACAAGATGCTGGCCGCTGCTATAGCTCCAGGGTCGGGCCAACAATGGCTTTGGCCACCGGAAAGGCCTCCATAGGGGAATTCCCTCGGTCCAGTATCTCTGTAAGGGGATACTTGGCCCGTTTTTGAACGGGTTCAAGCTGCATCCCAGTAGACTCGGAGAGGAGTCGAAGCATACCCAAAAACGAGGATGGGCTCTCGTCCACAGACTGGCCCCCTGCAGACTCCAGGTCAATCAGCCTGGAGGACAGGAAGGAGTCGTTGTCTGCGAACAGCTGCCGGGTGCTTAAGCCACCCTCCACCTGCCGAGGTCAATCGGGAGTGAGGGTGACCAACAACCTATGGGGCAAGCCCTGACCCGACCGAGAATCCTTCGTCTGGGCCCCAGTCTTCGGTTGTGGAGGCGGAGGCTCCACCACAATGGGTGGAGCAGTGCCGAAAAACCGGCACCAGGGGTGGCTCCTCGACTACCATGAGGGATTGTTTCAGCCACTTCAGTGACAGCCACTTAATGGCCGAAGAAGGCGATGGAGTCGGCTTGTTACCGGTCAGTAAAAGTTGCTGCCACATCAAGTCCTCGTAGCACCGACACAGCTTGTGCTGGAGTCTATCCTCCAAAGAGGACGAGAGGCGATGCCACTTTCCATGGTGCAGAGACCGAGACCACAGACGTCGGCGGGACCGGCTGGACCTGGAAGAGGACCGAGACCTTCGGGGATTCCGAGGGTCGGTCAGAGAGGGAACGGGGGAAACCCACCCCTCCTTCGGTGCAGGGACCTGAACCGGGGACTTCAGCACAGGAGGCACAGGCAAGTTCTCGGTAACCACTGGAGGAACCGGTGAAGAAGGGTTGTCAGCTTCTCCAGTCGACAAACTGTCCAACAGGTCAAGAAAAATCTCAACCGCGTTGATGGAAGTCTCGGCCGGCTGACCTGACGGGGACACCATGAAGCCAGCGGCCGCAGCCACAACCTCGACTGAAGTCGAGAGTCGACGGTCCAGTGAAGGGGATCTCTCCTGCTCCCATGAACGTCGATGGTGGGACTTACCTTTAGAGTCCTTCTTTCTGGACCGACTGGAATATCCTGATGGCCCTTCTCCCTTAGTGGACAGGGACTAACAAAGCTCCTTAAAAGAAGCTGTGCAGGAGGAACCCAAGGAGAGTGGGATAAATGCTGCGGCCGAGGAGGAAGAAGAAGCGGCCTGGGCAGCCTGCTCCTTGAGGGCGATCATCTGCTCCAACTGCTCCGCAGGGCCAGCCGCTGCGGACACTGCCCAATGGGCCTCCTTAGACTTGACTGGCGGGTACCGTTTTCCGGGGCGCACAAGAAGTAGTCTGGCAGCGTGGTCCTCCAAGACCGAAGCCAAGAAAGACCTGCACAATTCACAGGCCTGCAAATCGTGGCCAAGCCCCAGGCAGTAGATGCACGTGGAGTGCGGATTGGTCCGGGACATCTTCTGCCCACAAGGGCGCCAGGGGTCGATTTGTCCATCGCAGCCACGAGGGAAGACAAAGACCTTAGTCTTGTAAATTTTAACATTAGTTTTGGGAAATCCGAAGAGTGTGGATCCAGGCCTAAAATGCAAAGTGTTAAGGAGGGAACCTGAGCTTCCAAGCGGTAAGGAAGATCTGGTGTCATGGGGCGGAACCAAGGGTTGTTACCACCTGGGTGGGTGGGAGGAGCCAGCTTGAAGACCTTCCGGCAAGATTTAAAGCGGCAAGGAACCTGCCACAAAGTGTGGATTGAACAACATATCCACGTCCCTCGAATGCAAAGTTATGCATATTGGAGCCAAGAATCCCAGAACAGAGTACTACCTGGGTGGAGTCAGAGTATCTGCATCAGAGGAGGAGAAGAACCTGGGAGTGATGATCACTAGTGGCCTGAAGCACTCCACGCAGTATAAGAAAGCAGAAGCAAAGGCAAACAAGATGCTTAGATGTATAGCTAGCGGGATCAGCAGTAGGAGGAGAGGTGGTTATACTGCCCTTCTACAGGTCACTGGTAAGGCCGTATTTAGAGTATGGAGTTCAGTACTGGTGCCCACACCTCAAAAAGGACATTAACCCACTGGAGAAGGTCCAGAGAAGGGCTACAAAGATGATAGCCAGCAGGGCAAAGCATACGAGGAGAGGTTGAGGGCACTGAACATGTACTCCCTGGAAGACAGGGGAGAGAGAGAGGGGACATGATTGGAGCCTTCAGGTACTTGAAAGGGATAAATAAGGTTGATAAGGACAGTCTCTTTAAGCTGAGTGGCAACCATAACACTAAGGGGCACAGTCTTAAGCTGGAGGTTGACAGGTTTAGGAGGGAATGTCAGGAAGCACTTCTTCACAGAGAGGGTGGTGGACACTTGGAATGCACTGCCGGAAGAGGTCATCTCATTGAAGACAGTGGACAGCTTTAAGAGAGGCTGGGACAGGCATAGAGGGAAAGTAAGGATCACGGGTAGGGAAGATGGGAGGAGTGGGGAGGGAGGGCAGGGACATTAGCTCAAGCTGTGGACCCTGCAATACAAGCAGACTTTATAGACCAAATGGCCTTTTTCTGCTGGCTTCTTTGTATGTCCATATACTATATGGATTTCAAGCTCTGACAGTACTGGTACAGAAGCACATCCAAAATACTTAACAGCTGCACAGATGCATCCTGTATAAAGTTTTTGCATACATATTTCTGCTTCTCTGCTCCAGGCTGCTTTCAGATCCAGTTACAAAGCACAAGCACACACGTCACAGTACATGTATAGATTTGTATCTAGATTTGCATTAACACAAACATCACTAAAGTGCTAAAGTTAAAGGTCAACAATGGTCTCAAGGTGAATACTGGTCTCAAAGTAAAAAAAAAAAAAAACCTGGGAGGAAGGAGGGTTGATCACTACGCTACCACCACATGGTTGAGCACAGGTGGTGCTGGAGCTGGAGCAGCATGTAACACTGACCTCTGCTGCACATATCTGCACATCAAAATGAAGCTTAAAGGTATTTTCGGGCCCCATGCTACTGCTTGGGATCATCTGGAAATTGACAAGTTTCCAGAGTGAGTGCTGCCTCACAGGCCCCAAAACTGGGGCGGAGGAAACAGATACCAAAGTAGAGAAGGACCTCCAGGACAGAGGAGTTGGGCCTTTGCGGTCAAGTCAATAAATGGCAGAAGGAGGAGGTAAGGGCTGGAAAGGAGGCATAAACAGAATAAATAAAAAAAACCTGAAAAAAATATTCTGTGCAATTCAAAAGAACATCGTACACTTTAAACAGGGTGCCTGGATACTCCGTGCCGATTCCCATCTCCAACCCTTTAGTTATTTTATGGCTAAGGACCAGAGCATGCTTCATAACAACCAATGAGGCACTGGCAGAAATTCTGACAACTGTCTAAGCCAGTGCCTTCATGTGCCAACTAGAAGTATAATATCCACCAGAGTTGCACAAGATTACCAGCAACAGTTCCACTCATCAATGTTTTCTGATACAAAGGACAAGCTCCCCAGATGTGAACAGCTCATCAGCTGCTTGGTAAGTGTCTGGCAGAAAGCTGGCCTGTGTATCCTGCGAGAGGCTAGTACATCTGAGTCAAGCATGTCTCCTGAGAGACACAGATGTAGCCATGACTCTTGATGTCACACCACTGGAGTTCACAGCAGCAGCATGAAATTGCACTTTGGATGCCTCAAATCCATCAGCAGCCACCTCCTCCAGCTCTTTGGCTATTTGGGGGGAGGCCTCTTTAGCCAGTTCCAGAACCATAACCCACTTGGATTTCTGGTACCTGACTGTGTAGGCAATGTAATTTGCCTGCCTGAGTCCCAAAGAGGATGCCAAGTATTGTTTCTTAGCCATGGCATCAACTTTCCTGGAGTCCTTGTCCAGGGTGTGTGACGCCAAAGGTATGTTAGCCCTGTCACAGGCTGCAGCCTGCGCAACTCCAACATGGCTGCAATAAGTGTATAAGAACTCCGTGCCTGAGCCTGACAACATATACCTCCTGTCCATTCTTTTATCCACAGAACGTAGTGAGTTAAGAGTCTGTAAAATGTTTAGTGTCCATTTCCCCAAAGACTTTTGGAGAGGGATAGACAACCTTTTGGACTCTGGGATGTCCATCATTTCTACAAAATCAGGCTCTTCCTCCTCCTCAGCAGCTTCAACCGTAGGGAGCTGGAGGGTTTCAGCCACCTTCTTATAAAACAAGAAGTGTGAAGGGGACTCAGAGAGCCTGGGAGGAGAGATATTGGAAGGCCTGTCTGGGGAGATGTCCGGTTCAATGGGCACATCCAGACCTTCATATTCAAAGCCTTCGTCCTCATCATCGGTATATTCTTCTTCTCCCTGCCACTCCGCATAGAAAGCATCTGGATCGTAATCCGAAGGAGTCGGATCTGACCAAAATGACTGCCTAACCGGCGGTACCGGTTTGGACGGAAACGGACGAAGCGACTGGACTATACTAATCGCTTTTGCTATCTCATCAGTGATTGGAGATCACAGTGTTGGATCCGAACCAGCAGACTTGCGCTTCCTTTTCAACTAAACCAGCCCCTCGGAGTCGGATCTCCTTTTGCCCGAGGAGGTATCACCTAGGTCAGTAGGCACCTCCTCAGGTTTGGCCGCAACCGAACCGGGCTGGCCATCCGAATCTATGGACTTATTGGCCTCCCTTTCCTTCAGGCTACTCAATCTTTTTTCAAGAGTGGCTTTAGGGAAATTTTTGCAAATTTGGCAGTCTATTTTGAGTTGGTCAAACCCCAGACAATAAACACAGATGAGGTGCGGGTCGGCCTTGGCAAAGGCCTTCCCACACTCAGTACAGTGTTACAACCCAGTGGGACCCATTTTTTCTTGGGTTTCTCAGACATGGCCAACCTAACAGAATTACCCTTAAAGCTTTAATAAAGAACCGATCGGTTACGAACCGTGTCATGGGTTTTGTACAAGAACAAGAAAAAGTCTGGTTCTTTTGAAACCGAATGGCTCCGGAATACCACACTAATCCCAGAAAAATTAGAAATAAACAGACAAGTCGGTTCCTAACCGGACCGAACAATGAGGAACCGAGATGAAAACTCAATTTCCACAAAAAAACAAGAATAACTAGTCACCACCTGTCTACCACACAACCTGTATCGTAGACAGAGGCTGGACATCCGAAAAATAACTAACAAATCGGTTTAAACTGATGCTTTTTTTAAACTTTAAGAAACCGACAGCAGAGGAATCTCCGGAGCGACTTCACTGTTAGGCAGAATAAAGAATCTGACAGTTACACTGGTAAGTACCAGAGACAGAGGTTTGGAAACCAAAGTTGAACTCAACGTTCTATGCTCATGCATAGAGTTAACTCTTTCGTCTCCGGGCAGTTCAAGTGCTGGGGCTAACTGCATAATATCAGAATACAGCAAGACTGCGTGTTGTTTGAATAACAAGCTATCTAGACTATACTAGTAAATAGTTAACTAATTAACACCCCCCAAAAAACAAACAATCCCCTTTATTTAAAAATGTGGGCAACATTAAGACTCAAGTCACTAAAGCCCAATAAAGAAACCCTCATGGGTTTCAAACAGCATGGACAGCTGTGTTGCAGTGCCCATAGGTTCTAGCAGGGGAGGTAGGGTGGGAGCTCAGAATACAGTAAGATTACCTTGGATGAAACAAGGTTACTATGGTAAGTAATTTTTTCTTCAAACCCCAGGAAATCTTACTGTATTCTGACATATGCAGACTACCCAAGAAGTACCTTTGGAGGAGGGTAGAGAATCTATTTAGGAAACAAGCTCTGCAGTACTGCTGTGCCAAATCTGGCATCACTTCTGGCCTGGGTATCCAGGCTGTAGTGTTTGGTAAAGGTGTGAACAGTTTTCCAGGTAGCTGCTTTACAAATTTCCAACAAAGGAATCTCCCTTGCAGCTGCTATCGAGGCAGCTCTACCCCTTTTAGAATGGGCCCAGAGGCCTATAGGGGGCTCTTTACCCACTTTGCTGTAGCAGAACTGAATACAGGTAAAAATTCAGCGGGCAATAGACCTTTTTGAGGTAGGTTTGCCTTTCCTCACTTCTCCATAGGTCAGGAAGAGCTGAGTGCTATCCTGCCTGTGGCCCTTTGTGTGATCTAAGTAGTAGCTGATAGCTCTCTTGACATCTAGGCTATGCAGTCTGTGTTCCCCTGATCTGGAATGGTCAGTGAAAAAGACTGGCAAAATGATGGACTGATTCAGGTGAAACTCCAATACTACCATGGGAAGAAACTTTCTGTTAGTCCTGAGGACTGCCTTGTCCCTATGGACTAATATATAATCTGGCTCAGTGGATAAGGCCTGGAGCTCACTGATCCTCCTGGCTGAGGTGACGGCTACCAGGAACACTGTTTTCCATATTACATACTTAGGCTCTGCTGAAGATATGGACTCAAACGGTGGTTGCATTAGTTGGCCAATGCATATATTGCGGTCCTATGCAGGAGTGGGTTCCCTGTGAGGGGGATGCAAGTGCAGCAGGCCCTTGAAGGACTTTCCGAAAACCTGGTTAGAAGCCAGGGATGACCCTTTACCAGCTGAGAGATAAGCAGAGACAGCTGCTAGGTGCACCTTGAGAGTGGAAGGCCTAAGGCCAAGAGAATGAAGGTGTGCCAGATACTCCAGAATGACTGACAAACCAGCCTGGCAGCAGTCTATCTGTTTTTCCTGGCACCAAATGGAAAAACCTCTTCCACTTAGAGGTGCAAGTCTTTCTAGTAGAGGGTTTTCTAGAAACTCTAAGGACCTCTAGCACCCCTTCAGAGAGGTGCAGGTCAGCATATGCTAAGTCCTCAAGAGCCAAGCCTTGAGTCTGAGGGACTGGAGATTGGGGTAAAGGATCCTGCCCTGAGAGGACATCAATAGGTTGTGCCTCCTGGGTAGGGAGATTGGTTTGGATATTGACAGGGTCAGAAGCAGAGAATACCAGGGCTGGCTGGCCCAGTTTGGAGCAATGAGGCTCATTGTTGCTGGTTGAGTCCTGAGTTTGTTCAGTACTCTGAGCAACAGAAGAAATGGAGGGAAGGCGTACAGGAACTTCCCTGTCCAATCCAACAGCAATACATCCAGAGGGACTGTGCCCACTGCAGGAGGCCTGCAACAGAAAAGTGGCAGCTGGTGATTGTCTGGGGCTGCGAAGAGGTCCACCTCTGGGGTGCCCCACCTTCGGAACATAACTTGCAGGATCTGCCTGTTTAGTAACCACTCATGGTGATTCCAGTTGATCCTGCTGAGGGCATCTGCATGAACGTTGTCCTTCCCTGGGAAATGGACCGCTGAGAGGGAGATCCCCGAGGAATAAACCAGCTTCCAAATTTTCATGGCCTCTGTGCATAGGGGATATGACCTTGTGCCCCCTTGCTTATTCATGTAGTACACTGTGGTTGTATTGTCTGTTCTGGCTTGAACCACCTTGCCATGCAGCATGGAAGCAAAGGACTGAATGCCCAGGTAAACTCCCGAGTTCCAGCAGATTTATGTGAAGCAGAGACTCCTGCTGAAGCCAGGTACCATGTGCGGTGTACTCCCCCAGGTGTGCACCCCATCCTAGGAGGGAGGCATTCATTGTTAACACTGCTAATGGTGGCAGCTGAAGGAAAGGTACACCTTTCCTGAAGTTGTCATTTTCCTGCCACCACTGTAGTGCTTGGAGAAGGGTTCCTGTGACTGGTACCATTTCTGACAGGGAATCTCTTTTCTGAGACCAGTGAGAGCTGAGATGGAACTGGATGTCTCTTATCTGGAACTTGGCATTGTTGCTGCTGACGCAACCATGTGTTCCAACAGCTGAAGAAAATGCCTTGCTGGTCAGGGGGTATGCAGTTGGAAAGAACTGGCCGACTGTACTATGCTGTCTACCCTTCCCTGAGGGAGGAAGGCTTTTCCTCTTAGAGTGTCCAATTCTGCCCCTATAAATTCCAGGAGCTGAACTGGTGTCAGCACTGACTTTTTCTGGTTTACCAGAAGGCCCAATACCTGCAGGGTATCCTGAGTGCTGGTCAGTGCATCTTTGACTTGCTAAGGTGCCTGGCCTACTACTAGTCAGTCGTCCAAGTATTGGAAGACTGTAACACCTTGCCTCCTTAGGTGTGCTACCACTACTGCTAGGCACTTGATAAACACCCTTGGAGCAAAAATCAGGCCGAAAGGCATGGCTCTGAACTGGTAATGGCCTGATGGCAGTCTGAACCCAAGGTATTTTCTGTGGGACTGCCTGATACGAATGTGGAAGTAAGCATCCTCTAAATCCAGAGATGCCAGATAATCTCCCCGCCCGAGTATAGGGAGAATGGTAGGCAGAGTGACAATTTTGAACTCTGGCTTTGTCAACGTTTGTTTAAATGTCTGAGATCCAGTATGGGTCACCACGCCCTATTTTCTTTAGAGTGAGGAAGTACCTTGAGTAGAGACCCCTTCTCCTTTGGGGAAAGGGAACAGGCTCTACTGCCTTATCCTGAAGGAGTTTTGCTACTTCTGCCTCCAACAGAGCTGCTTCTGATAGTGTGGCAGGTCTGAAAGCTCTTGCCCTCAGTCTGGGTAAGACCCTGAAACTGAGGGCAAGCCCCTGGCTCACTACCTTCAGGACCCACTTGTCTGTGGTAATGGATTCCCAAGACTGGAAATCGTGAGCCTGCCTGCCTCCTACTGGAATAGGGGAGGCGACCTTGGCAGACCCCTCAGGGGGTCTGCTTTGCTTGTGCATGACTGAGTGCTGGAGCTAACACGGCTGCTGCCCCTTCTGCCTCTGCCTCTGAAGTACCCTCTCTGAGGTAGGCAGGCTGGTATAGCCAGAGTCTTGAAGAAAGGTCTGTAATGGGTTCTACCCCTACCCCCTTCTGCTCTGATACTTCTGAGGTGTTGCTGCTTTCTCTTTAGCAGCGGCACTCTTGTAGGCTACCTTGTACTCCTCCATCTTCTTCATGTAAGCCTCTGTTTGCTCTGCAAAGAGGGATGGGGGCTCACAAGGAAAATTTAAGGCTTTCGTCTGGGTGTCCAGGGACAGATTAGTGGCCCTTAGCCAAGTAAACCTCCGGAGGGACACTGAAGTTGCCATTTGCCTGGCTGCAATGTCACTGGCATCCACTGCCATCCAAAATTGGCTTTTTAAGGCCTCTATACTCCTTTTTGCAGCTTCAGCCAGGTCTGATGCCATGGGTGCAGGGCAAGTCTTGGTACTGTCTAAAACTGTGTTCAGAGACTTTTTTGATATCTAGAAATATAAGCCGTATAAGTGGCCTGTCTAGTGGCAAAAGAAGAACCCAGGTAGGACTTCTTGGCCATAGAATCCATCTTTGTAGAGTCTTTATCAGGTGGGTATGATGCCAGGGACATACCTGCTTTATGACATGCAGCAGCCTGCACCATCTCTTCATGGCTGAAATGTCCAAAAAGAAACTCTGCTCCAGCCTTAGCTACCCAGTACTTGCTATCCATCCTCTTATTCACTGGTGGAATGGAAGTGGGGGTCTGCCAAATTCTACTGGCCTGTCTCTTTAGGGATATGTGGATGGGCAATAACAGTCTTTTTGGTTGCTGGCACATCCATCATCACCATATAATCTGGTTCCTCCTCCTCCTCCTCTGTAGATTCCTGGGTGGAGAGGTCCAGAGTCTGTGCCACTTGCTTCATAAAAGCAAAATGTGTAGAAAGATCCTTGGCTCCCTTGTCTGGGGAGTCAGGATGTTGAGGATCAGGGGAAACATCAGGCTCAGGAGGCTCCCCAAAGTCCTCATCATAATTTTCATCCTCCTCACCCTCAACATAAACCTTAGAATAGTGTTCAAAGGAACCAGGAACTGAGGAGGAACTCAGAACCTGAACCGAGGACTGTGAACCGGGTCGCTGAACTAGCACTGCTATACTGGTTTGCAGCACCTGTATAATTTTAGTAGCATTAGCAATCTACTTTGTGGTAGGAATGATGAACTTGTCTGTTGCGGTTTCTTACTCAAGTGTTTCTCCTTCTTTTTCTTCTTAGTAGAACTTGCCAGTTTAGAGGTAGTATCTGCTGTTTGTTTTCTACCTGAGAAACCTTCACCCTAGTCAGAGGGCTGTTCTTCCAGTTCCTTGGTTTTCTCTTTAGAATGAGAAGGAGATGGTTTATATGAGGCTGGATCAGCAGCTTTATCAGACTTTTTTCTCTCAGTCGGTTCAAATGCCTATCAAGCGTCGACAGAGGAAAGTTTTGCAAATTTTACAATCTGCTTTCAGGTGGTCAAACCCAAGGCAGAAAACACAAACCAAGTAACAATCTGCTTTAGCAAATGGTTCACCACACTCTGTACAATGCTGAAAACCCGTAGGGCCGGTTTTTATGGCTGCAGTAGATGGAGCCTGCAGACATTTTGCATGTACAAAAGGAGTGATGTCATGTTTTCTGTCCGTGGAAGTGACTGAAGGTGTAAATAGTCTCCTCCGTCATACGCTCCTCCAAGAAATGTTTTCCGCCCTCAAATAAATAGGCTTTCATGTTAGTCAATGGTTGCAGGGTACTATTTTCTTTCTTAAATGGGTGTTACAAGAACTGGAACCTGAGTAGTGGGAGGCAGCATTGTTTTTTTTTGGGGGGGGGAGTAAGATCCACCCATCTCACGGAGAAACTCCTAAAGATCCACCCTGCCTTTTTTTATTCATGTGGGAGGCATGAGGTGGATCTATCATGTGGAAAAACAAGACTCACTAGTTTGGGATCTGGACCAAGGAACAGAACACCTGTGAATGAATGGGAAGGGGTAGTTTTTGTAAAATTCCTGGTGAGTTTATACTCCTTGGACCCTATTATTCAGTTTTTTTATTGCACCTTGTCCCCGGCAATCTTCCCAGAGTGCAGTTTGTTCTATTGTTTAATATCTCCAGTGGAGGCCAGTGTCTTGTTACATTTTTTTTTTTCAAATTAACCACAGACATCATGGCAGCCAAAGGAGACACACTGAGTCTTAGGGTATGTACAGCATAATTAACAGAAACACAATGAAGTGGAGCACCAGGCAATTTACTGTGGTGCTCATTTTGACAGAAAGTAACAGAGGAAGTGGTAAGAGCACCCACAAAAATCAGAGAGCACAGGAATTTGAGGAAAAACTGAAGTCCTTTTATTTAAATACAAAACTGCATATTACATGTGCACCAAGTCCCAAAATAAGCGATAAAAGCTGTACCAACACTAATGTTTCCCCTGACCACTGTCAGGCATCATCACAGTGAATCTAAAACATCACAACAGTGCCTCCATATAAATAGTGATTAAATTACATGTTACTAATTAATTCTAACCAATCATAAACTAAAGCACTTTAGTTTTATTACTAAAAGCAGTTTTCAATAAACAACTCTAGTAACCATTAATTCAGACTTGATATAGCGGCAAGGTTTGTATGGAACTTTAAACTGCACATTTAAATCACACTGTTGTCCTTTACATGGGTTACCATGCTCATATATTGCTAGTTGCAGCACCTCATTTTATTTCATATTGCTACCTCATACTTCATTTAAATATTTCTGGCCTACGATCCGTATAAAGAATCAAAAACTGTGACTAGAGGAAAAAGAGGGTGCAACTACAGCAAATGTCTTGAGCTAACTATTTGCTGTGAGGTTTGAATAAAAAACTATGTTGGGCTCCAACCCATCTGTGTAAATTGCACTATTGCCATTTAAGACTAAAACAATTACCAGACTCACGCATTGCTAGTTGCAACACCTCATTATATTGTGTTTTATTTATTTTAAACATCAGTTTAACAACCTTTGAGCCAGAGGCTCATTTACAAAGGTACCTCGTCACAAGGAGGACAAAGACATACATACAAGAGACAATTATCAAAACAGTTCAACAATAAGGCACAGTCAAGTTTCAAGTAAAGCGGGACATAACACTGCTACCCGCAATTTTAGGATCAGTGATCAGGAGGTGGGGTAGCAGAGTTGAAAGACCCTGCGCGGGGGTGCAGCTCAGGGAGCTTTGTCATTGGGGAGGAGGTGGGGGAGGTCAGGGCAGTGGCAGGGTGTGAGTTGAGCAAGTGAGTTTTCAGACTGTATTTGAAGCAAGCAAGTGTGGGAGCATCAGTGATGCCAGCGGGGAGGGAGTTGTACCAGGAGGGGGCTCTATAAGGGAATGCCCTCAGACCCTGGGTGGTCCGAGCCCTTGGAACGACCAGAGCAGCTTTGCAGGAGGAGCGAGTGCGCACCGTGGAGTTAGTTTGGTGAATAGAGTTAGCAAGGCCAGGGGGGGATAGACCATGGAGAGCTTTATAGGTAACTTGGCAGGTTAGAAACATGAGGCGCTCATCAAGGTTGAGTAGGGAGGCCATGGAGTACAGAAGGCAGGTATGGGTGAGTCTATGGGCACCGGTACTAAGTCGACATGCTTTGTTGAGTGTTAGGCGTATCTTGCGGAGGGCCGTCTGGTCTGCCATGCCATATAAAGGAAGGCCGTAGTCAATTAGGGAAAGAACCGAGGAGGTGACAGCCAAGCGGAGTGAGTTTGGGGGGAGGCTTTTTTTGTGCCGGTAGAGGATGCCCAGCCGTGCGTTGGAGGCAGAGGTCAGGGCAGAGATATGGTCATGAAAAGAGAGAGAGCAGAATCGAAGATTATGCCAAGGTATTTATAGGAGTGAACAAGTTCTATAGGGTGATTATGGGCAGAGTGGACAGAGAGAGGAAAGTTGCTGGACTTATTTTGAGAGTGTGTAAAGAGCATAGTTTTAGTTTTCTTAAGGTTGATGACGAGACGGTGTTCAGAGAACCAGGTTTCAGCAGTGTTGTAGGCAAGCTGAAGGGAGTTCTGGAGTGAGACGGGGTTACTGTCGGAGGCAAAGAGTACTGCGTCATCAGCATACAGCAGGACATTTCCTGCACATGCGTTGGGCAGGGAGTTGAGAAAGAGGGAGAAGAGTAAGGGCCCAAGTATGGAGCCCTGGGGAACTCCTGAGCGAATTGGGCAGGTACTGGAAAGAGTGCCACCAATCCTCACACGTTGAGAGCGGTTGGTAAAATAGCTGGCGCACCAGGAGATTGGACCAGTGGCAAAGCTCACGCTAGCAAGGGTAGCTAACAGAAGAGGGTGCGAGACGGTATCAAAGGCTTTTGATAGGTCTATAAATACCGCACCAGCGAGGGAGCCAGCATCAAGTGAGTTATGAAGGAAGTTAGCAAATTCCAGGAGTGCAGTATTGGTGCTATGACCGACTCTGAAACCATGCTGTTCAGGGCAAAGGACATCATATTTCAGCAGGTAGTCTGAAATTTGGCTAGCAACAATTTTCTCTAAGGCTTTAGAGAGGGGAGAGAGGATAGAGATAGGCCGGTAGTTGCCTGAGAGCGTCCTGTCACCACCCTTGTGGATAGGTGTAACAGTGGCGACCCTCCAGACAGAGGGGAATTGCCCAAGGCAGAGGGACTTATTAAAGAGGCAAGTGATGGGAGAGATGATCCAGGACCTGCCGTAGGAGACATGGATCAAGGGAGTCATTGCCAATAGAATTGAACTTTAGGGCTTTTAGCAAGTAGGGCCTGACTTCATGAGTGGTGACACAGCGAAGGTGGAAAGGGGGGCCGGAGATGGGAGGGGCAGACACGGGGGGAGGAGGATTGAAGAAATTGCATGGGAGCACTGCACTAAGGTCAGTGAAGGAGTTATTGAGGTGTGATGCAATGAGGGCAGGGTCAGTGGAGGTAGTCCCATCAATGTCAAGAAGTGACGGGGGGGGGGAGTGTGCTCCACCAGTTAGCTGCTTGACATTGTCCCAGAAGGACCTGGGGTTCCCCCAGGAGGAGGTCAGAGAAGCTTGGTAATTATCGGCCTTAGCTTTGCGGACAGCCCAAGTACACTTATTCCGGGCAGCTGCGTAGGCCTGCCTGTCAGCAGGGCGGCCAGTTTCAACCGCGATATGCCATAAGTTATCCCGTTGCTTAAGAAGTGTGCATAAGGCAGGGGTAATCCAGGGGGTGTGTTTTACTTTAGATCTACGTGGGGTTAAGGGTGCGAAGATGTCACAGGCAGAGTTAAAGGTGTAAACAAAGAAGGCAAGAGCCTTCTCAATGTCAGGGGTGTTTAGTAGAGGGGACCAATCAGTGCAGGCTAGGTAGAGTTTTAAGTCTTTTAGCCCACCAGGTCTAAGCCGACGACGAAGGGTGTTATGAACAGTGGGCTTGGACCGGGAGGTCACCCAGTTGAAGAGAACCGGGGAGTGGTCACTAAGGCAGTCTGGGAGGATTTGAATATTGTGGACGCAGCATGGCCTGTTGGTAAGGACCACATCAAGAAGAGTGCTAGTGCCCCTACTAGGATTTAACCTGGTAGGCTGGGAGACTAGTTGTGTTAGATCAACAGCAGCGAAAGCCTCACGAGAGGCAGACGACTTGGGAGAAAGCCAATTGATATTCAAATCACCCACCAGGATTTGGTCAGAGGAGTTGGGTAGGGAGGTAATATAGTCAATTAGGGGCCCAGTGCCTGAGCTTGGTTTTGGGGGTATGTAGCTGTAGTTAGAAAGACTGGACCCTGGAGGTCAGGTGATAATTCTAGTGTTATGGCCTGGGCCTTATAGTCAAGGCTTGGGGAGGAAGGGCTAAACCAATGAGCGGGTCTTTAACATAGACGGCACATCCACCACCTCTCCTACCGATCCGGTCCAGCCGGTGGAGGGAGTAGCCTGGAAGAGAGACCTGGGCGTCAGAGGTGGAGTCAGACAGCCAGGTTTCAACCAAGGCAATCACATCCGGATTATGAGCAGTCACCCAGCATTGTAGGGAGTCCAGTTTTTTGAGGAGGCTACATATATTTATAGAAGCGATACGAAGTCCAGTCGATTTCACTGGGGAACCATTGAAGACAGGCCCAGGATTGGGATGGATGTTGCCAGACAGAAGCAGAAGGAGGAGAGCAGCCCTAGGAAGGAGGTGGCGGAAGGAAGTTTACCCGATTGGGGAGTAGAGGTATGGTGGGGGTGAGGCGGTATAAGGGATAGGTAGGGTAGCACAGACAGGGATGCTAGCAAGATAAGATACAAGAGTGGACGGGGGTGGGAGGGGGAGCCCAAGGGAACGGTGGTGATGAGGGAGGGAGTAGGGTGTGGAAGGAGGAGGGGTGGGGCTGGGAGGGCAGGGGGCAACTGGGGGCATAGGTGTAGCTGAGTAGTGGGCAGAAGGTAACCCTAGGAGAGGCGAGGAATATCAGAAGGAAGAGAGGGAGTGGGGAACAAGCTGGGCCAGGGATGACAGTCATGCTAGGGGTGGAGAGGGGACTGCAGAGAGAGACAGAATAAGGACTTGGAGCCCCAGTGGGTGAACACAGGGATAGTATAGGGCGGTAGATTAGGGCAACTGGAATGGGATGAGAGGAATCAAGCCCCACCTGGTGGCCACCCGGTATAATCTGCAAATAGGAAAGTGAGGACTTAGGTTTTGGGACGCAGGAGGCGTCGACACAGGAAGTGACGTGGTCGGCCTGGGCCAATAAGATAAGGGCCGCCCCTGGGTGGGGGTGGTTGGGGAGGGTGGGCGGGCTAGCACCCACAGCCAAGTCCACACAGACAATCAGTGGGCTGTGGAGCTGTATAGCCAAGAGTATCAATCCAGCGGCTGACAACAATGCCCAGAAGTCGCGATGTTGGAGGCCTGTGTTACCTGGAGGCAGTCAGCTGGAGTCCCAAGTAGCGCTCCTGAATAGGAGCTTCCTTTGTTCCTGCACACGTCGCGGTCGGTAGCGTTCGGGGGGGGGGGGGAGTGACCTGCCTGAAAAGAGGTAGGAAGGACAAAAATTAGTATGCAGCGGGAGAAAATGGAATATGGCTAGCATGGGTGGTGAACTGCACATGCGCAGATACAGTACATTAGCGGCACAGCACAGTAAAATACAATAGTAAAACGCCTACCCTACTAATATGTCACAGTACTATGCATTTAACAATATTAATTACATCCAGCTCTACGCGGTAAAACAAAGGTTAATATAGTGCTGCAGAGGGCAATGCAGTTAGGCTAGATGCACACAAAATATTACACTATTACATTCAAGCTTTTAAACTTGGACACAGCTGCAATTTCCACTAACAGACCTGGGAGGCTACAAGTAATCATAAGAGGCAGACATCCACTGGCGTACAGCACAAGACCCTAGGCAACAGCAACAAATCAGAAGTGCAGGTGCGCAGTACACATACAAGCCCTGTTCATATCTTGCCTAGGTTTGCTAACCATTGAGTCCCAGCCACCCTTACAGGCAGCACCCCACAGCTGAATCCACAGAGACAATCAGTGGGTTGTGGAGCTGTATAGCCAAGAGTATCACTCCAACGGCCGACAATAATGCCCAGAAGTCACGATGTTGGAGGCCTGTGTTACCTGGAGGCAGTCAGCTGGAGTCCCGAGTAGCGCTCCGGAATAGGAGCTTCCTTTGTTCCTGCACACGCCGCGGTCGGCAGCGTTCTGGGGGGGGGAGGGGGTGACCTGCCTGGAGGCAGTCAGCTGGAGTCCCGAGTAGCACTCCTGAATAAGAGCTTCCTTTGTTCCTGCACACGCCACGGTCGGCAGCGTTCTGGGGGGGGGGGTGACCTGCCTGGAGGCAGTCAGCTGTAGTCCCGAGTAGCGCTCCTGAATAGGAGCTTCCTTTGTTCCTGCACACGCCTCGGTCGACAGCGTTTTGCTACCTCATATTTTATTTAAATATTTCTGACCTACGATCCATATACAGAATCAGATCAATCCATAACTGTTCCTTTTGTGACTACATATTCCAAACGAAGTGACAAAATAAAGGAAATTATAACTAATAACTGGCCCATACTGCAGTTAGAGCCGAGATTAAAAGAACTGGTACAGGAGGGTCCTAAAATAGTATTCAGGAGGAGTAAACCCCTAAAAGATTTACTGGTAACTAACTCAGTTCCAAGTCCAGAACCTTCACCATACCAATTTAGCCCCAGGGCACCCATTGATATGAGAGTTGCATTTACTGTAAATACATGCACACGTGTCAGGGATTTGTTAATCCACACACAGGACAGTATGTACAAACTAAAGACTTTATTAACCGTGACACCAAATGTGTAGTCTGTTTACTTCAATGCGGTTGTGGAAGTTATGTGGGACGGACAATAAGACGTTTTAAAATAAGAGTAGGAGAGCATGTGCGTGCCCTAGCTAAAAATGACATGACTTATGCCATAGTCCAGCACATAAAAGATAATAGCAGAGTGAACCACAAGATTCATTTTGTTGCAACAGAAGTGGTTAGACTTGGTTTGAGAGGAGGGGACATCGAACAAATGATTGGCAGATGTGAACGTTTTTGGATTTATGAACTGGGGAACAGATATGGACAGGGTTTAAATTATGCCATTGATCTAGCATAATTTTTAAAGAAATTTAGGAAGAAGTAATTTGTACCATAAAGTTGGGGTGAAATAGCTAACATATAAAATTAGTTCCAATAATTCCAGAATGTTTTTAGGAAAATGTTTTATATATGTCCAGTTCTTTTGTGACTGAGGGTGCAACATGACATGTGATGGTGACCTTTTTATTTTGGTTTAAGGCACAAAGGTTAATAAATATAAAAAAAAAATTGGGATACTACATATTAATTTTGTAAAGTATGGTTGCATCCTCAACAAAGTGAATGCAGTGCCTGTACTAGCAGCTCATTTTTGTGTATTGTAACTGCAGAGGAGTCATGATTTATAAAATGGGGCTGTATTTGAGGGAAATAAAATAATTTATTGGTAACTTTGTTGAATGTTATATATTATACAGATGGGTTGGAGCCCAACATAGTTTTCCATTTAACCCTCATAACAAAGAGGTAACTCAGGACATTTGCTGCTGTTGCACCCTCTTTGTTCCTCCAGTTATGGATTGATCTGATTCGGTATATGGATCGTAGGTCAGAGATATTTAAATAAAATATGAGGTAGCAAAACACAATATAATGAGGTGTTGCAACTAGCAATGCATGAGCGTGGTAATTGTTTTAGTTTTAAGTGGCAATAGTGCAATTTACACAGATGGGTTGGAGCCCAACAGTTTTTTATCCAAACCTCACAGCAAATAGTCAGCTTAAGACATTTGCTGTAGTTGCACCCTCTTTTTCCTCTAGTCACAGTTTTGATTCTTTATACGGATCGTAGGCCAGAAATATTTAAATGAAGTAGGAGGTAGCAATATGGAATAAAATGAGGTGCTGCAACTAGCAATATATGAGCGTGGTAACCCATGTAAAGGACAACAGTGTGATTTAAATGTGCAGTTTAAAGTTCCACACAAACCTTGCCGTTATATCAAGTCTGAATTAATGGTTACTAGAGTTGTTTATTGAAAACTGCTTTTAGTAATAAAACTAAAGTGCTTTTAGTTTATGATTGGTTAGAATTAATTAGTAACATGTAATTTAATCACTATTTATATGGAGGCACTGTTGTGATGTTTTAGATTCACTGTGATGATGCTTGACAGTGGTCAGGGAAACGTTAGTGTTGGTACAGCTTTTACTGCTTATTTTTGGGACTTGGTGCACATGTAATATGCAGTTTTGTATTTAAATAAAAAGACTTCATTTTTTCATCAAAGTCCTGTGCTCTCTGATTTTTGTGGGTGCTGTTACCACTTCCTCTGTTACAGCATAATAAGTTTTCATATGCATAATCTTTCCATTCATGTCATTGCTAGACATACTGCAGCTAGCTTGGCTTGAGAAAGGGTGAACATGGTCAGGACCCCTTAGCAATTGAGATGCATATGCAGCAAATAAATGCAGATGCGCTAACTGCCTGCTGAATAAGGAAGGGTTGCAGGAACCCAGGGAATGATTACTGGGGGGAGGGGAGCTGATGGTCATCAAAATGGAAAGGGATTTTGGGGTAAACATATTGGATGACCGAAAGGTGGCTAAACAATGTACCAAAGCTGTGAGGAGAGCCAGTGGAATGCTGTGGTGCATAGGGAGAGGTATTACCAGCAGAAGGAAAGAGGTGGTGATGTCACTGTGTAGATCACTGGTGAGGCCTCATTTGGAATATGGTATCCAGTTCTGGAAGCCGCATTTCTGTCATGCAACTTTAAATCACAAATGGGTTAAATGGTTCTATTTTAGATTTCTGTCCCTTTCCCCTACTTCTCCCACTGGTTAGCCTTATGGAACGCAACCAGAACATATCTTGGCTAGCATGATGAATGTACCTACACAAGCTGCTTCTCAGTCTACAGCACTGTCTTTTTAAAATGCTAACTTCTTGTTGAAAATATGCCATAATTTTTCCATCCATGTTATTGCTAGACATCCTGTAGCTAGCTTGACTTGAGGAAGGGTGAACATGGTCAGGACCCCTTAGCAATTGAGATGCATATGCAGCAAATAAGTCCAGATGTGCTAACTTACCCTATGACTCTTAAATGTCACAGTTTGCACTTTCCTCTTGAAATGGTTACTTTTGCATTTATGTCCCCCCCCGTGCTCCAACTTGCATAGAAAATAATGCCTGTAGACAAATTCAATCATTTTGCCGCTGTGTTCGTGTGTGTGTGTGTGTGTGTGCGTTACTGAAGCAAGAAATATACAGCTATCATTTTTTACATCCTGTTCAAAATGTGTTTTTGCACCTGAGGTGCCAAATGGCACAGTCACTGTGCAAAATCTCCTTTCAGCTAATGAACTGATAGTGTCACTGTTCATGTGGTGGGGTCACAAAATGCACATGCTGAAAACTTGGAGTGAAAATGCCAAGAAACGCCCAGGCATTAGGGTTTCTGATCATAACACCCTGCACTGTAGGGACTGACAGGCATCAGGGGTGTGACTTGGGATTGTCAACAGTAATGCTCACGCCATTCCACCCCAATCCCCACCCTGCAGCCAGTGACAGGTATTGAGGTGTACCTTTGACTCTTCAGCCCCAAAGTTCACTCCTTTCTCTTATACTGTACCCATTTTAGCGTATTTCCTTATGGAATGGGATGAGTGTAAAGTTTGAAAATCCCAAGGCACACCTCAACTCTTGTCTGTGTCTGTAGGGTAGGGTGAGGTGAAATGGCATGAGTGTTATGGGCAATGACCCAAAGGCACATCCCAATGCCTGTCCATGTCAGCGGGATGGGGGTAGGGTTGGCGTTATTTCAGTACTTCACTGCCATTCCTATTCTGCCTGTCTGTCTCTGTGTGTGTCTCTCTCTATCTATACGTCTATGCAATTATCTATCTTTCTATCAATTGCATGTATCGCTATTTTTAACTATTTCTAAAACAAACCTGCATATCACATTTGCCTGCACTCTGAGCACATACTTATGAAACTGTGTATATTTGTACTCCACTTCCGCGTAGACCTCATACTTTCCTAATATTTCCATTATCACAAGCATAACTACCTTGCCCTTATCAAAAGCAACCTCATCTTAAAGTTAATATTACATTTTCTCTAACAGGCCATCATCATTACACCTGACTTCCAGACATCAACACATTGCTTAAATATAACTTATATCACCTCATGGACAAAAACCCAGTTTCTCTTGGAAAAAAAAAAAATATGAAAATGTGTAAATAATCCTAAGGCTGAACATATGCCAGCCATTACTTTTTCATGTACTGCCACCTTCTGTACCATCATGGGGATTTGCACATGTTTCCCTTGATGCTTTGCATTACTGGGATATACGCAATTACGTTTTCTTTAAAATTTGGCTGTCTGGCCAATATCATCTGGGATAACACATACATCAGTGGCATTTGCTCTGGGGCTCTTTTGTAAGCTTCCTATTCCTTCCATTAAAATGTACACCTCCATATATTTTCCTAATAATGTGCATTCCTTCCTTAGAACAGAAACTAAAACAAATCTTGTGTTGTTTCTCCATACCTCAACAATTCCACAAAACTTTACTAACTTCATTATGCAGCCGCGGTGGATCTGACCAGCTTGTTTCTTGAGTAGTGACATAACAAAGAAATACCCCCTAGAACTGGGTTTCTGTGAGTCAGATACCCACCCTAGTAGACAAATAATTTTCCTTTTTTTTTTTTTATGGTTGGTTCAGCGACCGATGAAAGAATCGAGAGTTACCCCAGTTTCTTTCCCAAATTAAATAAAAAAAATAAGTGGCCCAGGGTAGTAGTTTTCCAAGAAAATGTACCTTAAAAAATCTAGACAAAGGTTCAGTTTCCTCCCGGTTGTGAAGAACTGGCAGGGAACCAAAAAACCTATCGGAATAACACTAAATCTAGTCTAATCTACCTGTAAAACCAATGACAGTGCTTTAAAAACAAACAGAAATAAAAAGTTCTTGAAAAAAACGAGAAAATCAAACTTTCAGGAAAGATGAAGGAGAGCTCTCCGAGGCGTCTGACTTAGGCAAGCGGAGTAAAGAATCTGACGGTTGCAAGATGTATTCCAGGGACAGTGGTTTGAAAACCGAGCTCCAGCCTAGGATTCCATCATTAGCACAGGTTCTATTAACCATTTCAGCTCCGGGGTAGTCCTATGGTGAGACCATACTGCATATGTCAGAATACAGTAAAATTTCCTGGGGTCTGAAATCAGAAGCTCCCTACTGCTACTGTAAGATCTCTATGGAAGAAATGTGACTGGAGGCCCCCGTAGCCGTTGACAGCATGGTGTGATTCTCATGGCACTTGTCTGCTGGGGTAATATTATGGTGACGAGTTGCACCAGATATGTAGAATCTGCGACTCTCGTTGATCTGTATTTCAATGTGGATATTTAGGAAGGCTACCCACCCAGACTTTGGTTTATGATTTTGATTTATCCTGATGTCAATACTATGCACATTACAGTTAATTTCTTCAATCTTTATTAGCATATTGATTTATTCTTTCTTTTAGCATGATGTAATGCTGTATGATTTGTTTTGCATTTGTGCATTTTCCTCATTTGCCTTTGTTTTTTTTATGCTGTACATATAATTTGAAATCTGTGTATGAGTCTATTCTTTTAATAAAATTCCCCTACTCTTCATCGATAAGTGCCATGGAGTCTTTTCCTTCCACCTCCAGAGTGGCCACAGATGGGCAAAAGTGACTTCAGTTTAATGTCTCCTCCGAAGGACAGCATCTCAAGAGTGTAGTACCAACCCACCTAGTCCTGGGCTACAATATCAGTTATAGATAGTACCCCAAGTACCTTGTGTGAGGCTAGAACCCAGATTCTTTTGATTTTCTGGCCCCAGAGGTGAACGTGTTACCCACTGAGCCACTGACTCTGCAACTCTCTTCCAACTAGAGACAGCCTTAGTCACACTCAGTCCAGGGTCCTCTATTCACCGGGGGGGGGGCAGCTACAAGCTGTTACATTTTTTTTTTTTTTTTTCTAAGTTTTCTTTATAATTTATTTACTTTGGATTGCCCAGCAGACATGCAATATCTTGTTCCAGTGCAGTCCTGCATATACCCATTTCTGCATCTGAGTCAACTGAACAAGGAGAGCGTAAATAAGTGGCTTGCCTGAGGACACAGTGAGAATTTAGTTCTAGCATAGCAAAGTGGCCCTCAACAAAGCCTGCTGACTTGTCCTTAACGTTCCCCGCCTAACACATAACTGTGACCTCTATTCCCAGTCAGGGTGGCTAAACTTGAACTGTAGAATTCGGAACCAGGTATGCCTTCTAGCTAAAAAGTCTATGCTAGGGCATGCATCTCCTAGTGTTCAAAGCCTTCTTTCCCCCACCGACAATACCTGCACCACTAGGGAGTCCAACTCCTGACCTTAAAAGTCTTTTTCCGCTGCTCCACCCAGGGCTAGCACTCCTTCTTATATCGCGCTCCCCTCTGGCTGAACTCTCGCAGTGAGGACATGCTATCCAATACTAAACTCGGCCCATTCAAAGCTAAGCTTTGTGACAATCTTGCAACCCCAAGCTGTTGAGACTGCTGCCTTTAACCTGCTCAAGCCCCTATCAATACCTCCACTTTCCCCATCCCACATCCCCCTGCCTTCATATTTCTCTCAATGTCTCCCTCAGTTTTCCCAGCTATGTTCCTCCATCTTCCCCCCTTCCCCCCACCCAGATCTACATGCCCCATCACCCCTCGCTCCCCCTCTATCTACGCCCCTCATCCGTTAAATTTTGACAAAGCCTACTTGGCTGCTCCAGGCCTCCCCTCATCCCCTCTCTTCATCCTTCCTTCACTATCCCTCTCCTCCCCTCACCCCCTGCTGCCAGTCCCTTCCCATCCATGGCCCTCTCTCCCTCTGCTGCCTTGCATTATTAGTGCACTTACGTTACACATGATTTTGTTGCTGCATATACTGTACCATAATATCTGTACTTTTATAATCCTACATGTTAAACGGCTGTATCTGAATTGCCTGTTTGTTTTCTTTGTTAACACTGTTTTGACTTGTATAATTTAACTACTGTATTCCTGTTTTGTCATGACGTGGAACCTTTGTAAACGAGCTTCCAGCTCAAAGGTTGTAATCGGAGATTTCAATAAATAACTAAAAACATGTTTTAAACCTTCACTATCCCAGTTCCCAAGCTGATCCTCTGTCCAACAGACAATACTGCCTCTGCACATAATGCCAAAAGAATATTTGCTAAGGTACACTCAAGGGTGCCCAATGGTTAACCTTGTTGAGGATTCCCAAAAACATAAGGCCACTCCCAGCATTACTACCAACCCATCAGTGCAACAATATTTATCCAAGATCACAACAGTGACATCAAAACTGCTGAAGAACATTGGTGGGCTGAGAACAGAGAAGATCTGTGCAAGAGCAGGCACAGTTATACTTCTTCCTAAGGAACTGCTTCCAAGAAATCAGTCCTCGCCTTTCTCAGGAGCATCACACTGAGTTCAGACTTCTGTTGCCTCTAAGGGTACAGGGCTTTTAGAGAGAAATCTATCGGCTGTGCCAGGCTTGCAACAGTGGCAAGGAACAACTGACTGAGCAGCAGGACATAAGAGGCTGTTACCAACACATTGAGAAGTGCTAGCAGGGGGCTAATGGCA
Organism: Neoceratodus forsteri; assembly: GCA_016271365.2. Lineage (NCBI taxonomy): Eukaryota > Metazoa > Chordata > Ceratodontiformes > Ceratodontidae > Neoceratodus > Neoceratodus forsteri. The sequence goes on from CM028137.1 coordinate 694,616,625, forward strand.
CAAACACTTTGACAGTCTTATGTCAATAGCTGAACCCATCTGTCTTTTGGCTATGCAAATATGCAGTGCACAGTGTGGAATGTAACCCCCACATAACTGCAGATCTGAGACACACATACAGGTAACAAAGGTAACTTCTGTGTGCTAACTGACACTGAATTAGATGGCAATATGCTTTCAAAATGCAGGAGGGGGTGCGTAGAGTGGCTTGTGTCATGATGATGCTAGGCAGAATGACCAATATGTCTGCCTAGCACCATTCCATGTAAAATAAGCTGGTAGCTACAGTTTAGGAGAATGGGGAGAATGTTAGAGTTGGTGATCCCAAAGCCCCCGGTCTCCATGGGACAGAGGGTGGGATGTTAGGGTGAAACCCTAACTCCTCATTTCCCTACTTTTGTAATGGCAACCCTAACTGATGCATTAAAGTTTTTGTAGCCAATGTCCTTACTTTTTGAGATAGTGTAATAGTATCCTTATTTTACTGTGGGAGCGGAGGATCCTTCCGACCCTGTGCTCCCATCCCTCCATTGGGATAGTAAACAAATACAATAATACATGGGGGAGTGCATTACAAGAATTTAACGCCCACCCAAGGTGTGGGATGCTACATGAACCCAGAGGGTAAAGCCCGAGGGGTTTATTAAAGCATCCCACACCGAGGGTGAGCATTAAATTTGAGTTTTGGCCTCACCCTCATGTATGGTTTTAGGTAATTGCTGACATCAGTTTTTTTGCCCCTAGCATCCCATTTTCTATTACAGAAAGTGCAATTTTGACTGGCCAGTGGTGTTGCTGTGCACAGTGTCCTCCTTTGTGGAGCCATTACTTCTTTAAATGTGTTAAGTCTTCAGAAGTTCCTGCTCATTTAAAGATTTATTTTTGTTGTTGTTATAACTAATCTGAATGGGTCCTAGCAGGCGGAGTGTTTTGAGTAGCACAGTGAATGGTCGCACAGTGATGGCAGCTGCGGTCAGGCTGATTGGCTAGCCGAAACTGAAAGATTAATTTTAGTTTCAAAAAAAAAAAAAAAAAAAAGAAAAGAAATGAGGGAAAAAAACAGAAAGAAGACTGTTTTGGTGAGTGTGAAGACTAACTTAGTGTGGTCAGCTCATTGCTGCCCAGTGCTATACTGAGAAAACGACTGTTGCTTTTCTCGAGTTGTTGGCACAAGGGCTCTAAGCATGCGCACAATATGGGAAATCCGGCGCATGTTCGCTGTTATAACCCGTGGGTTAGAATGGCGAATTATAACCAGGTTTCCCTATTGAAAAAAAAACTGATGCCAGTTATTACAGAATCCTTATTTTACAGTGGATATAGTGTAACAGTAACCGTATGTGACCCCAAATTTCCAACATAGCCTTCTTATAACCTCACTGCACATTCCCAGTACAGAGCATTTTGAAATCCCCACCAAAACGTAATTCTGTGAAACTGCAATGCCATTCTGCGCCACAAGTGCGAAAACACATTTTGGCCAGGATTTGAGAAATGACTGCTGTCACATACATGAGGTGGGGTAATTAAAAAGGCTATGCTGAAAATATTGAACATTTCCAAAGTTACATCCGTGCGTAGCAAGATAGAAAAGACTACTCATAACGCAGCCATTTTTCATAGTCTGACCCAAATTTTCAACACAGCCTTCTTATGACCCCACCTCATGAACAATATGACTGTCGTTACACAAATCCCACTGAAAAGGTGAGTTTGCCAACCAACCACAAAATCACCTTTTTGGCAAGAGTTGCCTAAATGACAGTCATACTGTTCATGAGGTGGGGTCCCAAAGAGTCCATGTTGAAAATTTGGGGCCAAAATCTCTAAAAATGGCTGAGCTACGGCTGACAGTTTAAACCCCGCACCCCACTGAAATAAACAGAAGTGCATTTACCTTCGTTCATATTGCAGTCGCTGGTTCCAGCAGCAAGATGTGTCTTAGATCGGTGAAGCGGGTCTCAAACCTGGGACCTCCAGTGAGTGAGGGTCGGTGGGGACATCGGGGTGGGGTGGGGAGGAGGGTCCAGAGTGGAAGGTCAGGAGGGGACTGCGGCAGTGATAGGCAATGGACTTCTTTTTTTTTGTTTTTAACAGCTAAAATAAAAAAAATTAAAAAACAATGGAGGGTGCAGGATACCACTGACCACCAACGGAAAAGGAAAAAAAAATTGGAGGGTGGTGGGGGAGGAAGCTACCACTAGACACCAGGGATGTAAGGACAAATAAGTGGCAGAATACCACTATACATTATATAAATATATATATATACACATTATATATATATATATATATATATATATATATATATGTGTGTGTGTATCTATCTATCTATATATACAGTATATATATAATAACTATATAGGGATTGAGTGTGGGGGTTGCCACTAGACACCAGGGCTTATAAGGGGGGACAAAATAAAAAAAAAAAAATACACTTTTCGGGACCAGATGGTCCCGCAACACTTTACTTCTCGGGGGACGATGGCGGAAAACAATCCTTACTCGCCATCTCCTTTCCTTGTTCTCCACCCTGATTTGTCAATCAGCTGGCGGACAAGGATTTCTGATCTGGCCATCTGGTTGACAAATTTTCGTGACCAGATGGCCACACAAGAATCCTTGCCCACCAGCCGAATTCCTTGTCCGCCACCCTGATTCATCACTGGTGGACAAGGATCCTCAGTGAAAAAACCCAGGGATCCTTGTCCACCAGTTGATTTCCTTGTTCGCCAGTGACGAATCAGGATGGCAAACAAAGAATTTAGCGAGTGGTGAACAAGGATAAAATTAAGTGAAAAAAAAAAAAATGTTTCTGGGTGCATACGGACCTGGGAAACCACACAGCACAGCTCACCAACTCCCGATGAGCAGCAATTCCCGGGCAGAGTTATGACAGTTTGTTCAGGACAAAACGAAAAAACAAGATGGTGGCTAGCGAACAAGAAATTTTTTCTTGCGAGCCAGGACTGACAACTGGCAAACCAGGACTGGCCTCTGGTTCTTACCATGCAGCTATCCTAAAAAATAAAAATCCCATTGAAAATAATGGGACCTTAAAAATGCTATAACTTTTGAATGGATTAGTATTTTTTTTTCACCAAATAAACACTGGTCTGTTCTATGGCCCAACCTCTTTCTACCATAAAAATTTCAGATAAAATTCAACACCGTGTCTGCGCAGTGCGATGAGGAAAAAAAAATGCAAAAAAATTGTGAATTTTAGGGTGTTTTTCATTATCTGGATCTCAGAATCCCCAAATCCGACCAGAACGAAACTTGGCAAATCAAGAGACCTACAACAGGGGACTGCGCATGTAAAATTTCATGCAAATCCATTGAACACTTGCAAAGTTATTAAAGTGCAAAATGTGAGGTTTAACATAGAAACTGCTGCTCAACCCTAACTGCGCCCCTATTATATAAATTATATATATTCTTTTAAAAAAAACCTGCATTAAAGGACAAGGAAGCTGGCCGGCCCAGTGGCGCTGAGGGTTGAGGCGCTGTACGCCATATTTGTGCCATGCCGGTGACCTGGGTTCAGGAACTGGGGTTGGTAGGGGAGGGAGGGGATTGAGCATCCGGAGGACTGCTCTCCCTTCCCGGGGTGGGTACTAGGGCCCCTGGTGGAGTTCGGGGACCCTGTAGGGCATGACGCCGGATCTGGGAGGGGGCGCGAGTGGTGGTGGACGCCTGCATGTAGGTGTACCAGCATCACTGCATGTCCGTGCTCTGAGGGGGAAACAATTTGGGAAAAAACAAACCAGGGAGGCGACTGAGACCCCAGGAACCAAGGCCCACATCCCATCACCTGACTAACCCTCCACCGGCTCTCCCAAGCTCCTCGACCAGGCCCACAGACCATTCCTCTAATCACAGAAAAGCCGCCAGTTAGGTGGGGTGGGGGTTGATCCAGCGGGCTGAACAAGTCCATGGGTCTGGGGCAGGAGTGCTCAGCAACGTGTCTCCCGGGGAGGCTTGTTTTACGCACATGGTACAACCACTTTTTTTGTTTCTCCCACCAATTGGGTGGCACTGGGGAGGGGCGCTGTGGAGCCCAAGCAAGATGGAGTCTGCCTAATGTAACTCCGTAGATCGGCTATTAAACTTTGTACTGCTATATTCTTTTCCCCATTGTAAACAAAGATCAAATAGAGGGAAACTACAGCTTCACCATGGGCAGTCCCCGTAAGGATCTGAAGCAGGGATCGGGTGTAAAACCCAAAAGTTCAGCAAATGCTCCCACCACGAGGTCAGACAGGACCTATACCAAAGAGATGGACGAGGCATCGGGGGAGGAGACCCTACAGACAATCGGGGTAAAGCTTTCCCGTCTGATCGCTTCGGTGACAATCCTTTCAGAAAAATTTGATGGCCTCACAAATAGGGTGACAGTTTTGGAATACACCACTGAAGCACTTCAAACTACTGCAGTTGAGGCAGGGAAACGGGCCGACTCAGCTCTCGGAGCAGTTACAAATGTAATCAAAGAAAGCTCACACTTTAGGAATCATCTGGAGACCATGGAGAATCAAATTTGATCACCAAATGTCCGGATTCTGGGAATGCCAGAGGAGGCAGAGGGAGATCACCTATTGCTCTTTCTGCAAGAGTGGTTCTTTACACAGATGGGGGAGGAAGTAGCATCTAAAACTTCCAGATTTCAGAAGGCCTATTGTGTTATGCAGAGGGGTAGAGTGGAGAATCCGGAGGCACCGAGAGCGATAGTGTTGGTGACCGATGGGGCTGCTACTCGGGACACTCTCTTGGCCCTGGTGCGCCGCCAGGACACCCTGTTCCAAGATGGCCAAAGAGTGCAACTCTACCCTGACTTCAGTTTTGCAACCCGTCAGAAATGGAAGAAATTCAATAGGGTTCGGGCCTTATTTAAAGAAGCAGCAATTCCACATGGTATCCTCTTCCCCACCTGTCTCTGCATCGCTTACAAGGGGAGAGTTTTCTTACTCAATGACCCAGGAGACGCTTTGAAGTGGGCGCAGAAATATGCGGAGCCCAGAAAGCGAGTGAATGTCTCCGACAAGGGGTCATCAGATGAGGAGGATCCTTGAGGGTGATAGTTCATCTTATTTTTCGTCCAGAACTCAGACATTGGGTTAAATATTTTTCCTGAAGCTATGTTTGATTTACGGAAAGTTTACAAGATGTTAAAAGATTAACATTCTAGGGGTTCTATTACGGGGGTTTCTTAAGATAGCGTTCTACATTGTTTTAGTGCCACTGATGAGGACTGGGAGCAGGATAGGGAGTTTGCATTATGGTATTTTCTCATTGCACATTTGTGCACAACTGTGGACTTACATGGTATCTTGGTATGTCCTTCTCTGAAGGATTGGACTTCGATATAATTTGAATGAACATTCCTGAGACTTTAACCATGTCGTTCATGGGCTTTAAACAGTAAAAGTTATATTGATCAAGATAATGTATATTTGTTTTGGATCTCCCCCCCCCCCCACACCCAAGGATGCATCTCAAAGCAAGGAAAAGACAGAATGTGTGTATTAAGAGGTGTGGCGCCCTCATTAGGTTGGACAAATGTATTGCAATGTCTTTGCTTGAATTTCAAACTGTATGTTTGTTTTTAAAAAATAATAAACATAAAGTTTAATTGGGTGGTATTTATTTTAATTTGGGACTTATTCGTCCCTCAGGAGGTTTTATCCACGCGATCCATGGCGCATACCCTCTGCCCTAAGGGACATAAGGTTCTTGGACCTAACCCTTGAGGACCACGGAAGTGGAGGACTGTTCTCACTTCCATTATGGAAGTTGATCTGTATATAAGTTCTTGTTTCTATGGGATAACGTTTTCTATCTCACATCAGAAGGTTTTGGTTTTACTACAGGGGGATGGGGGGGGATGAATCTCCTGCTGGTTAGTTTATAAGGAGAAGGGAGGAACTGGGGAAAGGGTACTGTTTATATTTCAATCCTTATGGAGTTGGGGGTTTATGGCCTTTTTTCAGGTCATGTTTTTTTTCCCCTTTCTTAGAAAAAAACGAAGCAAACAAGGTTAGTTAGCCACAGAGCATTTTTTATTTAAATTAACAGTGGCCAGTGTCCCCTGCCAAGTAGGCAGGGGTGCCCGGATGGACGCTTTTCTCCTCAACCCAGTCTGCTGCACTGTGTCCCTCGGGATGGCGCAGATGTTGTCTACGCTCCCTCATGCACCGCTGCAGATATTGTCATAACGGGGGGGTGGGGGGCCTCTCTCTCCGTGGCAGAGGCAACTCCTTCTCACAGAGATACCATCATGTCCACACAACCTGTACAGATATTTTCACAGAATATTAATGGATTGCATAATCCTATCAAAAGAACTCAGTTTATGCAGTACTTGAAAACGCACCCAGCTGATGTGTATTTCGTTCAGGAGACACACCTATCCAAAGCGGAACATTTGAAATTAAGGTGGGAACAGAGACATGGGATATTTCCGTCTTCTCACCCTAGTGGCAAAAAAGAGGGGTAGCCATATTGATCCTGTCTTCCACATCCTTGGAGGTTCAAAATAGTTGCACAGACCCCAAGGGGCGTTACGTTATCCTACAAGGGACGCTGTTTTGACAGATGGTCACGTTAGTGAGTGTATATCTCCCTCCACAAAAAACACTTTCCGTTGTTCGAACTTTTCCAGTGCAAACTTTTGGATGGACAACTTATTATGTGATGGGATTTCAACATGACCTTATCTGCGACCTTAGATACCTCTAACCCACAGGCCCACAGATCTTCAAATGCGGTACAATATTTGAGGGGTACTCTGGACCAATTGGGGATAGCGGATGTGTGGCGAAAGTTATTTCCTACTTCAAGTGGATATACTTATTACTCAGGATGTCATCGCAGTTACTCTGGGTTAGACTATTTTGTTATGACTTGTGAGCATTTTTCATTAGTTCAGGACATTTCTATACGCCCCAGGATTCTATCTAACCATCATTCCTTGCTTTTAAGAACAGAACTGGGGAAAGTTAAAAAAACAGACTACATGGAGCCTTAACCCTTTTCTTTTACAGGAGCCACAATATACTGCCCATATTCAACAGCGCATCCCCACAGTTTTTGCAAGAAAATATCATTCTGCAGGTTTCAGCTGCCATGGTTTGGGATACCCTGAAGGCAGTATTAAGGGGAGAAACTATAGCACATTCAGTTCGGAAAAAGCGAAACTTAAAAGCACAATATGACTCCTTACATCATCAGCTTCAGGTCTATCAGCTTTCGTATAGGGGAGGAGATACAAAACTAAAAACTAAAATCAGGGAAACTCAATTGGGAATCCCCCAAATTATGGCTATGAAAGTTCAGCAGGCTCTGCTTTTCTTGAAGCAAACTATGAGGGAGGTACCAGGGGAACCCATATGTTGGCTCGTAGACTTCGGATGCACAAAAGAACAGCAACTATTTTAAAAATTAAGAACCCGGTAACAAGCCAATTGCAGCACCACAAAATGGAAATTAGGTCTACCTTCACTATCTATTATCAAAACTTATATCAGGCAGGCCCGCCCACTGCCCCGGAACACAGACACCAATTCATAGATAGATTGCATCTTCCAAAGCTCTTGAAGACCCAAGGGGCAGCTTTAGAGGCCCCTACACGAACGGAAGAAATTCTGAAACAAATACAAGCCACTGGTACACAAAAATGCTCAGAACCTAATGGCTTTGTGGCAGAGTGGTATAAGCAGTTTTCCAAACTCCCGATTATGCTATCTGCCTATAGAGAGGTAGTGGAGGGTGAACCCTTCCCTCCCTCTTGGGCTTATGCAGTCCTAGCTGCTCTGCCCAAACCAGATAAAGATGTCTTTGACCCGGCGTCTTATCACCCAATCTCAGTTCTTAATGTTGACTATCAAATTGCCATTGGACAGCCCGAACTGAGTGTCTTCTACCCCATCTCATACATCCTGACCAAGCTGGGTTCATAAAACATAGACGTACAATACATAATATTCAACACACTCTATTACTAGTAGAATATATCCAAACTAGACAAATTCCTGCTGCCCTACTCAATTTAGATGCTGAGAAGGCGTCTGAAAGGGTGGCCTGGGATTTTTTATGGGACACCATGTCAACTGTTCAGTTCCCAGATTTGTTTCTGCAATGGCTTCAAAATATTTATCATAGCAGGCCCGGTGGCGCAGAGGGTTGAGGCGCTGGACACCTTACCTCGTACTACGCTGGTGACCCGGGTTCAGGAATGATCTCGGGTCGTCGGGTGCCAGCATGAGAGGGAGGAAGGCGTAGGACTGAGCATGCTGGCGGGCAGTTATCCTCTCCTGAGGATGGTAAGTGTGGGTTGGCACCCCCAGCAGTTCCGCTTCCACCAGGTGGCGGTCCGGTGGGTAGCGTAGGCGGAGAGGAGGCAGTATGGTGCAGTGGTTTAAGGCTCTGAGCTGCAAATCTGGAGACCGGGGTTTGAATCCCACAGCCCCCGCTTGCATACTGTGTGACCCTGAGCAAGTCACTTAACTTCCTCGTGCTCCCAGGTTGCACCTGCAAACAAGCTTTCAGCTTAGTGTGTCTCACCTGGTAAAATAATTGGTAAAAAAAAAAAAAAAAAAAGTAACAGGAGGTGGAAGGGGCTGAGCTGGCACCACAGGGTGCGAAGTGTTCTTCCACACGCTTTCCACGGCTGTGTGCTGGGGAGATCAGGGGAGAAAATCTAAAAAAAATGCATATGTGTCCCTGTCGCCAGTTGATGGGAGAAGGTGATGGGGACCAAACAGCTATATAAAAAAAAATATATATATATATATATATATATTTATTTATCATAACCCACAAGCTTATATTCGTATTAATGGTGCCCTCTCCCCTCCTGTCGCCCTACAGTGCAGAACTAGCCAGGGTTGTCCCCTTTCCCCGTTTTTATTTGCTCTTTACATGGAACCATTGGCTGTAGCTCTGCAAAACGAACACCGGATTGAGGGAGTACCTCTAGCTCAACGTGAATATAAGGTCTCTCTCTTTGCGGACAATGTCTTACTTACTGTTCTATCCCCAGATACATCACTACTAATCATCTGGGAAATCAATCAATCAATCTTTATTTATTTAGCCAGGTGAAACTCTATTGAGCAAGCTCATTTTCAAGGAGAGCCTGGCAGGTACAGAATAAATAATACAGTAGCACAATAGAACTCCAAAGAATGTTTAAGGGGCTCAACAGGGTGGACCACATAGAGCTCTTTAAGCTGGTGGGGTCCAGCAGAACAAGGTGAGAATCACGAAAACTTAGAGGGGTAGGATAAAAGGGGAATGACTGAAAACTTTACTTTACACAAATGGTGGAAAATCTGTAGAACAGTTTCCCTGTGGATGAGATGGGGGGCAGCCACCATACAGGCTTTTAAGGCTGAACTTGGTTCTGGCAGCTACTAGATCCTGCTGCCTTCATTTCACGTACTTTTACCTTAATACAACATTAACCATATATCATTAGTCAAAGTCTATACGTCTGTACAGTAAGTGTTCTAATCAATATGTAGTAACAATACTGCCATCATCAGCAGAAAATCACTGTAAACCAGATGTATTTCCTCAGAGGGTTTAGCCTGATTCATAAAGAAAAATAGTAAAACAGCACTTTTCATGTGACTTTATAGGACAAAGGGTGTTAAAAACAGTCGAGAATACTGATGTAAACCTGGAGACAGTCATATTTAAAGAGCTCACCCTTATTTTATTATAACCGATAAATATGCTAAAAGCAGGTCTAAAACAGGGGAAATACAGTCGGACCGCCCGGCACAGCGATAAGCGCTACGCCGCAACACCGGCGACCGGTTGAGAACAAGCCAGGGGAGTTGGAGAGCTGGCTGGGGGAGAAAGGCTGAGCGTCCAGGGACTGCTAGCCTTCTCCAGGAAAGGAGGGGCAGAGGCTCGGTGTGACTAACCCAGGTGGAGGCCTGGGGCACAACAAGCACCTAACCACATTGTTTGGGGGGACGTGATGGATGTCGGTGGCTAGACCTTGACGTCGAGGCGCACATCATGTCCACAGGGAAAATTGGAAAATACCCCACTTCAGCTCCCCGGACACGGGCCCCGGCACCAGTGACTGGGTATCAGAAGAGAAGCTCCGCACTGTGTCCGCCACCATTTGTCATAGGATGGATGGATTTGGGTCTCTCCCTTCATCCCCCTTGGGGAGCAATCCGAGGACTGAAGAAAGCAGGACACAGAGGGGGTAAGTAAAAAAAGAAAAAAAGGGGGGATATACACCTTACAAAACAGGAGAAATGGGCACCCTAAACTCAAATAAAAAGGTACAGCTATAACATTTTCACCTTAGCATGCACAACTACTTGAAATAAAAACAAGCATCTGGATGTCACTTTGACACCCACTGGTGTTTTACTAGGGAAGTAAAAGAATTTAGACATGCGAACAGTCCACTTCATTGCTACATATGCTGTATCCACTAATTACTTTCATTTTGTCGTTCCTCGCTCATGCTTACTCCCTCTCAATACTACACAGAAGACTGCATGATGACTCTGACAGACTCCCCAAAATGATAAAGGCAGCAACAGACTCAAGAGTCACAGAGATCAAATACAGGCAGTAACAGTTCAACAGGCAGCATGACCTCAATTATTAGGGTACACATCTGTAAAACAAAACTTTTTACTCCAGACTTCTGAGGGGAGCTACGAGAGGCTACTACTGTGTCACTGTGGTGCAGATAGATACATACAGCCGAGAGTGAGGTTATTTCAGATGTAATGATTTTTCTTGGAACAGCATGTCTTTAGGCTGGAGGGCTCCCCCAGTATGTTTCCAATTTCCAGCTCTTGCTATGAGCAGTGTACATTCTTTAGTAACAGGTTGAGCTACCAGCACGTGATAGTTACTCTTCAAGCTTGGAGTTATAAATATTGCATTATAAAAGTATGACTGCAATGTGGAAACAAACAGGAAACGGATGTTTACCAGCTCATGTCATTTCAAACATTTCTTCTAGACATTCTCCAAACAAAAGGTCGGGTCTTCCATTTTCAAATGCACAGACTGGGTTCCATTTTTGAGAATTTGAAACCAGCTGATATTCCCCCACCCTTCTCAAAACTGAAGTTACAGAAACATAATTATTTCTTCTCTGCTGTCTGATGCGTGACAACATGGACTTGGGACTTCAAACAGAGACATCAGTGTAGTATGCTACACCGAGCGACCTCAAAGCAATTTTTTTTTCTTTTTTACAGAAATCCATTATCTAATACTTGCATAGTTACCTAACATTTGCATGCTGCTCTTTTTTTTTTTTTGGTAATTTTTTTATAGTAAAGTTAGTGCTCATGAAAAAGCCAGAATGACTGAACTGGGGACCAAAGACCCCAAGCTATACGACAGATACAGCAAGGGTGTTTGCAGTGCAAGCTTTCCTGTAGTGCCCTGCCAAGGAGCCTCAACCACGTCTTGGAAAGACCACCTCATCCAGTTGGTGGGACAGCAGCGCTTATGCCATGCACTTACATCCTTGGCATGTTAATGTCAAACTGTCACCAGGTCATGACAGGATTTTAATGCTGCCAACCTGGGCTGGATTTGAACCGGTGATCTACAGGAGAAAAGCTCCTTACAATCCTGCCACTCCATAGCACCACCCATTCCCCTGCTATTCAATTGCTGTGTCACTACATTCTTTAAGAAATTTTGCATTTACCAGCCACACTACCTGTGCAAAGTGCATGAAAATACAAGGATAACCATCAATTTGATGCAGGTTGTACTTACTGATGTCCTCTGCAAAGGTGGACCAATTAGTTCATCGTAAGTATATATGATAGGTCAGACAGAATAATGGTTTCGATAATGACAAGTGCAAAAGTGGGCTGCACACATCAGGGAAAGCAGAAACCAATCTGCCCAAGGACAATGGCATTTATCTAGTTTTCCCCCACTGAACCCACTACTGACTTAAGCTTTTTGGACACCTCACCACACCTGAATGGACATTAAAACAAGGCCTCGGAACACACACAGCCAACGGAACTGATCTGCCTTCCTCTGACACCTCGGTCATCCTGTGTCTTTCCGGGGTGCTGGGAATAGGGAGATTTGAGTCTGGAATCCATTTACCATCAACGAATACCCATCCTGCCTCTGAGAGTGAATTCTCGCATGTCCATTCCTCCAATGACGGAATTTCTTGAGAAGAATCCAATTCAGGGCCACCCACCAGATTCTGAGGAACCTGACTTACCGGTTCAGTTTCCCCGGCATCACTAGAGCAAAGAAACTTCTTTCCCTGTGCACCTAACAGACTAATAATGTTCCGTTTCCATTTTCTTCCATCCTCCGAACTTTTGTTTTTCTAATGCATATTCCGCTTCTGCCTCTATCATCATGGACAAGAGGTATGATTTCTTTTTCTCCAGTTCCATATTTAAACGACGTCCTCTGTTGAAAAATCCACAGACTCTGAGGTTCTACTCTGTATATCCCCCAAACTTTCCCCAGTGAGACCCTGAGGAATGGCCATCCCACTATGATCAATAGCTGTAGGCAAGGTTTCCTGTCGTGAAATATCCATCGCTGATTCCATGTGGTGTAAATCTTCATAGGGACCATATGGAATAGTTTCCTCCATGTCTGCTCCCAACAGTGCACCTCCTTCCTTGACCACACTCTGATTCAGACTGGGCTCCTCCATTCTCCTCCCACAGAGAGACAGCGCCCCCTGCAGAAAGAGTAGGGGAATTTCCCCGGCGTCCTGGCCAAATTTCCCCATTCTCTAAAAATACCAACAGCTTAAACTGGTTCAATGTTAGTTGGCATCCATCTGTACCCCCCCTCCCCAGGATGAGGCTGAAAATAGGCAGAATTGTCTAGTCCTCCTTTCCCGGTCAACGAAAGCTAAATAAATAATCACCACATGTGCCACAGACTAAAGGTACACTAAATAATTTGCTGCACTTGAATCCCTAGTTTCTCAACTCACCGTCACACTGCTACTCATAGCAGCTTCACGTTTCCGACTGTTTGCACTCCATGTTAACACACTCTTGTGTCTCTCTCTCTCTCTCAGATTTTTCTCCCTTTTTCAACCGTTACCACAACCTGTTATTACTATATCCGTCTCCTTGTGGAAAAGTGTTTTTTTAAATTCCAAGTCAGAGAGATAACCTTGTTTGGGTGGCATGAATACTAACTGAACTGTCGTAAAGCTATCAGCCAGGAAACAGCATTTCTGCTGACTGGGGTGGGGGGCGTGGGGGGAAAGCACTATGGAGAAAACTAAAAACTAAAAATATATAGTCTCTCAGTTGATACAACCCAAATAAAATAGGAGACAAAGGTATCTTAATAACAGTAGCCTCAAATGAAGATAACTATGATATTTTCAGTCAGGCCATGTCATATCCATTATACTGTATATTATAGCAGCACCTGTATAGTTAAGGTTGAGCAGAGTGTTTATTATTAAACAATGATTCTTGCACATTAATAACTCTGGTGCTGTTCAACTAAATTGCATGATATTTTGCATGCTTAGTCAGGGAGCCAAGTTTTTATGTATCTTATTTTTCTCCAAACAAACTGTGTATGTGACAACAGGAAAGAGAGCAGGAAATGACTGGAGTAGGGGGTTTCATATCCCTATCTGTAGCCTGCATTTCATCCATACCATTTTCTATATTGTGGACCAAAGAGCAGTACCGAATTCCCAATGTCAAACCAAAGTTAAAGATTCTGAACAGAATTTGCCAACGGCCACGTCCTATTACGGTTGAGGGGGGAATGACTTGTTTTCTCAAGAGCACATAGACAGCATGTGTGGTGGGTGTAAACTTGTTGCCCTCCTTTTTCTCAATTAACTGCCCTAGCCACCAGATCCCGCTCCCTCAATTTCATTTACTTTCACCTTCATACAAAAATTAACCACCATGTTGTTGATTTGCATAATGCATTTGCCAAACTCAGAACAACGTCACTGATCCGCAAGTACTTTATCTACACAGGAATTACTGTCCAGCAGTATATCCAAAAGTACCTGCGCTCCGAAAGAGTATCCTGCACTTGCTTTAACAGAACATAGTACATAAGAGATGCAAAGAACTTTAGGTGCATCTTGTCTGTCCTTCCCACTTCCTGGCCTTGACTAGTCCACAAGTTTAATTATGATATCTAGATAATGCAGTAGGCTAAAAATAATCTAAACTGTGGTTGCTTAGCTGGCCTGGTGGCATGGAGAGTTGAGACACTGGAACTTTACCTTCTGCTATGCTGGCAGCCCGAGTTTAGAAGAGAGATCAGGTCGCTGGGGGTTGGCCGGGAGGGAAACAATTGAGCGTCTGGAGGACTGCTCCCCTCTCCTGGGGAAGGCAGTCTAGCTGCGGCACTCCTAGACTGCCACCACGCGGAGGCATGATGGCAGGGCAGCTGGTGCAGCTCAGCAAAGGAACATCTGGTGGCAAAGGCGTTGTGCGTGCCTGTACACCCATGCACATCTGTGTCATGGCATACCACTGGGCAGGGGGAACCCAGAATAAGGAAAAACCTAGCAGGTCAGAGTATGATGCCCGACTCATTGCCCGGGATGTCTCCCGTCTGGACTGTACTTCAGGAAGGGGAAGGAAAGACATCTCCTTCCTGGCCCTGCCATGGGGAGAAAGGGAAAAATCAGCAGGAGAACATGTAAGTAAATCTCAGGGGAGGCAGCTGCAGACACCAGAGCAGATAAACAGCTTGATTGAAAAAAATAAAATAAAATATGGTTCTCTCACTAAGGGAAGGAAAAATGCCAGTGACTCGTTAGAAACCTAGGCTCTGAAAACTCAAGGCCAATAACCAGCCTGTAACATCTTTAAAAGTTACTCTTATCAAGTGCCCCTCCAAAGAATGTTTAAGGGGCTTAACAGGGTGGACCACATAGGGCTCTTTAAGCTGGTGGGGTCCAGCAGAACTAGGTGAGAATCACGAAAACTTAGAGGGATAAGATAAAACGGGAATGTCTGAAAACTTTACTTCACACAAATGGTGGAAAATCTGTAGAACAGCTTCCCAGTGGATGAGGTGGGGGCAGCCACCATACAGGCTTTTAAGGCTGAACTTGGTTCTGGCAGCTACTAGATCCTGCTGCCTTCATTTCACGTACTTTTACCTTAATACAACATTAACCATATATCATTAGTCAAAGTCAATATGTCTGTACAGTAAGTGTTCTAATCAATATGTAGTAACAATACTGCCATCATCAGCAGAAAGTCACTGTAAACCAGATGCATTTCCTCAGAGGGTTTAGCCTGACGCATAAAGAACCATAGTTAAACAGCACTTTTCATGTGACTTTATAGGACAAAGGGTGTTAAAAACAGTCAAGAATACTGATGTAAACCTGGAGACAGTCATATTTAAAGAGCTCGCCCTTATTTTATTATAACCGATAAATATGCTAAAAGCAGGTCTAAAACAGGGGAAATACAACCGGCCCGGCGCTGAGCGCTTCCCGCTTACAACACCGGCGACCGGATTAGAGAACAAGCCAGGGAGTTGGAGGCGTAGCTGGAGGGGAGAAGGCTGCGTCCAGGGACTGCTCACCTTCTCCAAGAGGAGGGCAGAGGCTCTGTGCTTGACTAACCCCAGGTGGAGGCCTGGGCACAACAAGCACCTAGCCACATTGTTTGGGGGGGAGAACGTGATGGATGTCGGTGGCTACACCTTGACATCGAGGCGCACATCATGTCCACAGGGAAAAATGGAAAATACCCCATTTCAGCTCCCCAGACACGGGCCCCGGCACCAGTGACTGGGAATCAGAAGAGAAGCTCCGCAGTGTGTCCGCCACCATTTGTCGTAGGATGGATGGGTCTGGGTCTCCCCCTTGGGGAGCAATCCGAGGCTGAAGAAAGGAGGACACTCGAAGGGGTAAGAAAAAAAAAAGGGGGATTACGCCTTCAAACAGGCACCCTAAACTCAAATAAAAAAGGTACAGCTATAACATTTTCACCTTTGCATGCACTACTACTTGAAATAAAAACAAGCATCTGGATGTCACTTTGACACTCACTGGTGTTTTACTAGGAAAGTAAAAGAATTTAGACGTGAACAGTCCACTTCAGTGCTACATATGCTGTATCCACTAATTACTTTCATTTTGTCATTCCTCGCTCATACTTACTCCCTCTCAATACTACACAGAAGACTGCATGATGACTCTGACAGACTCCCCAAAATGCTAAAGGCAGCGACAGACTCAAGAGTCACACAGATCAAATACAGGCAGTAACAGTTCAACAGGTGTGGGACGCTAACAACAACTGGCAGCATGACCTCAATTATTAGGGCACACATCTGTAAAACAAAACTATTAGTCCAGACTTCTGAGGGGAGCTACGAGAGGCTGCTACTGTGTCACTGTGGTGCAGATGCATATAACCGAGAGTGAGGTTATTTCAGATGCAGTGATTTTTCTTCTGGAACAGCGTGTCTTTAGGCTGGAGGGCTCCCCCAGTATGTTTCCAATTTCCAGCTCTTGCTATGAGCAGTGTACATTCTTTAGTAACAGGCTGAGCCACCAGCGCGTGATAGTTACTCCTCAAGCTTGGAGTTATAAATATTGCATAACAAAGCATGACTGCAATGCGGAAACAAACAGGAAACGGATGTTTACCAGGTCATGTCATTTCAAACATTTCTTCTAGACATTCTCCAAACAATAGGGTGGGACTTCCAATTTCAAATGCACAGACTGGGTTTCATTTTTGAGAATTTGAAACCAGCTGATATTCCCCCCACCCTTCTCAAAACTGAAGTTACAGAAACATAATTATTTCTTCTCTGCTGTCTGATGCATGGCAACATGGGCTTGGGACTTCAAACAGAGACATCAGTTTAGTATGCTACACCGAGCGACCTCAAAGCAATTTTTTTCCTTTTTTACAGAAATCCATTATCTAATACTTGCATAGTTACCTAACATTTTGCATGCTACTATTTTTTTTTTTGTATTTTTTTTATAGTAAAGTTAGTGCTCATGAAAAACTCAGAATGACTGAACTGGGGACCAACGATCCCAACCTATACGACAGATACAGCAAGGGTGTTCATAGTGCAAGCTTTCCTGTAGTGCCCTGCCGAGGAGCCTCAACCACGTCTTGGAAAGACCACCTCATCCAGTTGGTGGGACAGCAGCGCTTATGCCATGCACTTCCATCCTTGGCATGTTAATGTCAAACTGTCACTAGATCATGACAGGATTTTAATGCTGCCAACCTGGGCTGGATTTGAACCGGTGATCTACAGGAGAAAAGCTCCTTACAATCCTGCCACTCCACAGCACCACCCATTCCCCTGCTATTCAATTGCTGTGTCACTACATTCTTTAAGAAATTTTGCATTTACCAGCCACACTACCTGTGCAAAGTGCATGAAAATACAAGGATAACCATCAACTTAATGCAGGTTGTACTTACTGATGTCCTCTGCAAAGGTGGACCAATTAGTTCATCATAAGTACATATGATAGGACAGACAGAATAATGGTTTCGATAATGACAAGTGCAAAAGTGGGCTGCACACATCAGGGAAAGCAGAAACCAATCTGCCCAAGGACAATGGCATTTATCTAGTTTTCCCCCACTGAACCCACTACTGACCTAGGCTTTTTGGACACCTCACCACGCCTGAATGGACATTAAAACAAGGCCTCGGAACACACTCAGCTATCAACAAAGTTCCTAGCAGCAGGAATTGCAGTGCAATAGAAAAGGCGCTTTTACATGGCGCTTGCCAGTACCACTCGTTCCGTGACCGTGACCCATTTTGTTCCGTTCAGTCTGTTGTGGAGCAGAACATTTTACACTGCAGTGATCTGTATTGGAATGAGTGGTACAGATCAACTGTAATGTTACCTTCTCATGCCGTCTACAAGCGATTTGTTCCTCAACAGCCAGGAGAGCATGAGATTCCTATTGTGATGCGACCGAAATGAATGGAACAGTGCTTGTACAAAGCCATGCAGAACGGAACGAAACTCCTCAAACCCAGAAAAGCAGGAAACGTGGAATCGGCAAACATTCGTTTCTCTTGCAAAATAGATCATCTGTACATGGCAAAAAGGTAACGTTGCAGTTGATCTGTATCGCTCGTTGTGATACAGATCACTGCATTTAAAAGCACCTAAAAGTAGCCGTGGAAGCTCAGAATAGCCAAACAGTCAGATAGCTCAGCTTCTAACGCACCTTGAAAAAGTTCAAAAAGCAGGGTTTCCAGTCCCGGTTGGGTTACCTTCCTTGTTTCTCATGAAAACACAAGGAAAAAAAATGTGACACAAACTCTTCTCTGACCTAATATAAATATAACAGCAATCAGTAGTAAAAACGTTTTATTGAAAGACAGTAGGAGACATGCCATTGCACTTGTGCTTATTTACTCAGTGCAGGATTACACCCTGGAAGACAGAAGCGACCAGGGGATATGACAGAGACCTTTAAATACCTAAAAGGCATAGGCAGGTTAGCCTCAGTGAACTATTCAGGATCAGTGACAACAAAAATACAAGGAAAACAGCTGCTAATTGTATAGAGGCAGGATACGGAGAGACATCAAGAGGTACTAGTTCAGTAGTAGTAGTAATAAGGGTAAAACAGGTAAACATCATGAGAGTGGTTCAGTGTAACGTATGTAGAGCTGCAGTCTCTTGGACACATTCAGGAGACTGACTGCCACTCCATTTGCATGTATCTCTCTGGGTTGAGAGTGAAGATCGCTGGATTTTGAGAAGAGATGGCAAGGATGCAGAGGCCCTTCTGTCCCACCCAGGGACCACTGAGTCTGCAGCCTCAGAAGATGCCCAGACAGAGGTGGGACAGCTGGACCATGGTAGGCTCCAGGAAGGTGGGGGTGGTGAGAAGGCTACACACTCCTCAGACTATGCCACTACAGAATTCCTCTGCCACACTGGTGAGATAGGACAGCCAGGAGGAAGCCCCCTGATGTGGTGGCAAGGGAGGTCTCAAGTTGGGGGATGAGGTCCCCAGCCTTTATGATGCAGCTGCTGGGCCCGGCCCGGTGGCGCTGAGGGTTGAGGTGCTGGATGCCACACCTCGCGCCACACCGATGACCCGAGTTTGGGAACGAGCTCAGGCCGACGGGTCGGCAGAGGATTGAGTGTCCGATGGACAGCTCTCCTCTCCCGGGGGGAGGGTCAGGGATTGTCCCGTGTACCAGTGGCTCCCGGTGGAGATCGGGGGCACTGCAGTATGCAGACAGCACAAGCAGCATGGCTGACACCGGCAGGGTTGCCACGTGCATGGCGTCAGGGGTGCCCACGCAAGGGAGGGAGGGGCCATAAGGGGACCAGAAAACGGAAACACCCGGCTCTGCGGGGTAGGCGATGGCACCTGACCCCCATGCCCACTGCCGGATCCAACTCGCCTGGCCTCTCATATCCTCCACCCGGACCCTCACCCACAGCCAGGGTCTGACTTTGAAAAGCGTCCAAAGAGGAGGGGTGGCCCCACCCCGGAGGGGTTAAGCTGGGGGTACTGGCTGTGGGAGGAGGGGGGAGAGAGGAGGCTTAGGGTCAAGAGAACCTCAGACGAGGCAGGATCAGGCAGGATGCCAAGAGAGGCTCCGAGGTCACTGACTGTAAAAAGAATGTAAAAAAACAAAAACGGGCAACTGCTGGCGGGGACTCTAACATGAGGGAGACAGAATTGGGAATAGGAAGAGGAGAGGAGAGACAGGTAAAGTGCCTATGTGGCGTTTCAGTTTGGAGGGATGCAGAGCAGATCCTGAGGTTTGCTAGGGCACCAAGTTAAGGGAGGGAGCTGGCTGTCACTGTCCGCCTGGGGACTAATGAGCTGGTGAGGGACGGAGCAGGGGCAGTACAGGATAAGTTTAGGGAACTGGGGAGAGGCCTTAAGCAGGCAGCACGGTGGGGTACACCAAGTACCTGGGTGGCCATGGGGAGGATATGGTACTATGCACCAGGAACTTCAATAGTTGCTTACAGGCATGGTGCAGGAAGGAGAGTTTTGGCTTCATTGGGGACTGAAAGCCAACCTGGAAGGATACTGGCTTCTACAGAGGTGATGGCCTGCATCCTTCTGGGAAGGGGACTACAGTCCAGTATCCCATCAACAGAGTGATGGCATCAGGGCAATGCAACCAGTTTGCCTGTCTCAGTGGCAAACTGGTTGTCGGTGTCTTCCTGCAGTATAACGTCTGCGTGGGTGTTTAAGCCTTCCTGCGATACACCACTGTGGAGGTGATTATCATAGTTTCAGGGGCAGGCCCCAGAAGACCACTCACGTGCCCCACTGCATTTTGCCCACTCAGGGTTAAGCGGCACAGTGCCTGCTGCTGTGATCACCCTGCGCCTGTCACCTCAAAGTGGATAAATCCCACAATCGGAAGCTTATATGTTACCTGGCTGAGCACTTAAACTAGCTGAGTGGGGAGGCTGTATTACCAAAGGAGGCATAAACTAACCCATCCCACAAGTTGAAGCAACAAGGAGGCATGGCCGTTGGGGAGAAAATCTTCCTAACGGCAGGGGAACTACAAGAAGGAGGTGGTGGAGGACAAGGGAGTAAAAACAAAGGAGGCAGAATGATAGGTGTAGAGGAGACAAGAAACAGAGAGTAATGAGAGGAGAGGAGAGGAGAGTTAGGGGAACAGAACAGGCAGAAAGAGGGAAGGAAAGGGGGTTGCAGGCACAGAGAGAGAGAAAGGGTGAGAGAGCCAGGTGTGCCAATGACAGAAGTCTTGGAAATAAAATTCCACACTTGAAGACCATCAGGGTGGAGGCGGACCTGGGTCTGGTGGCCATAACAGAGTTGTGGTGCACTGAAAGTCACAATTGGGACATGGCCATGCCAGGCTACTCTCAGTTCAGAAGAGAGAGGGAGGACAGGAGAGAAGGAGGGGTTGTTCTGTATTGGAAGGTATAAGGGCTATGGAAGAGCAAAAGAACTCAGAGGTACAAGAAAGGCTGCAGGTGCTGTGGGACACCCTGGAGACAAGTGCTGGGGCCACTAGTTGTACTGGGGTGATATACAGACCTCCAGCACAAGGGTGGAGTTAGATAACGCACTACAGGAAACCATCAGCAGGATGACAAAAAGGGGGAGGTGCTGCTAGTTGGGTACTGCAGTCTGCCACATGTGAATTGGAGCCTTCCAACTACAGCTTCGGTTAGAAGCAGGGCCATCCTTGACACCCTGCAGGGGGCATTTCTCAGGCAGCTTGTCAGTGAACTCACTAGGCACAGGGCAATACTGGATCTGGTGCTTACTAACAGAGACAGTATTGCAGACGCCACAGTGGGTAGTCCCTTGGGGGCCAGTGATCACTGTACAATGCAATTCAAAATTAAGACAGGTGCAGAGGCAAACCATACAAAAATGAGGATCCTGGACTTTAGGAGGACAGTTTTTTCTTATGTACTTCACTCCTTCCACAGGCTCGACAGGCTACCCCAGTGCACCCTCTGGCCTCGATCCCCAGTTTGTCCACCCTTGGGGTTCCCTCGCGGATTCCCCATCTGCAGCTGGGCCATGTCGGGGGGGGTGCCATGTCTGCCCCCCACCCCGGTACATCATGTCTGGTGATGGTGGGTGGACTCACTGGAGCGATAGGGCCATCACGGGTCCTGTCAAGACCTGGCATTTTATTTATTTACGAGATTTACCAGTAAGACATACTGAGCAACATGCTCGAATTCTGATGCGACCTGGGGGCCGAGACCCAATTCATAACATGGAATTTTATACATAGACAGTACAGTATTAGAATACAAAAAGCTTATTCCTGGCAAACATATGGCAGGAAGTTTACAGACGGGGATAGAGTACATTTCATATGCGACTAGACTACATCACCACTGTAGTAAACTGTTAGATTAACAGGAGCAGCTGGAGGAGAAATGCGCTCCGAGTAGTAGGTTGCGATGATAGGGATTTTGTGCGTGTCTTACGGGGGCAGGTAAGGCGTTCCAAATCTGTGGGATTTTGTAGTTAAAAGCAGCCTGGCCTTTGGTTGTGCACATAAATGGGACGTGGAGTAGTTTGGGGTCCGTGCTTCTAAGGGAGTACGCAGGTGGAGGTTGTTGGGAGAGGGTAGAGGCCAGGTAGGGGGGGAGGGAGAGGGACCAATATTTGGCCGCGAACCTAGCGCAGTTAATTAATCTATGATCATGGAGGGACGGCAGGGTTAGGATGCTGTATAAGGTGCAATGGTGTGTGGATTGTGGGCAGTCAAGGATGAAACGACAGAAGGAGTGGAACAGGGTGTCTAGGCTGGCCAGGGCGGACGCGGGTGCGATAGTGTATACTATGTCACCACAGTCGAGTATGGGAAGAATAATTTTTTGTACAATGGCGTGCCTCGTTTGTGTGGGGAGGCAGCTTTTGTTTCGGTATAGTGCACCCAGTTTGGGGAGCAGCCTCTTATGTAGGGAGTCGATGTGAGAAGTAAAATCTAGGTGCTGGTCTAGACAGACGCCTAGATATCTGAAGCTAGTGCATTGCTCCAGGGGAGACCCGTCCAGAGTTTTGAAAGGGGGGCATGGGGCTTGGCAGGAGAGTCTTTGTTGGGAGTTGAATGTTAGCGACAGTTTTTTTTAGGGTTTAGAAATAACTGGTTTGTCCTAAACCAGTTCTGGATGGCAGAGAAGTCCTCCTGTAGGAGAGTTGCCACGCTGCATGTTGTGGGACCAGAGGCATACAAGACTGTGTCATCCGCATACATTTGGATGGAAGAATGGGAGCATGCTGAAGGGAGGTCGTTTAGAAAAATGGAAAAGAGTAGTGGTCCTAGGACTGATCCTTGGGGGACACCCGTAGTGACTGGTAGGGGGTTGGAGGTGTGTAAGGCAAGTCTGACTGCTTGTTTCCTGCCCACTAGGTAATCATTGAACCACTCAATGGCTGAGTTGGAGAGCCCTGCGTCAGTGAGTTTGGAGAGGAGTAGGGAATGAGAGACGGTATTGAAGGCCTTTGCTAGGTCAATAAAGATGGCCGAGGTGATGTGCCCATTGTCTATACCGGTCAGAATGTCACCAGAGACTCGTGGTAGGGAGGTGATGGTTGAGTGGGATTTGCGGAGCCGGATTGGAAGGGCATGAAGAAGGAGGCGGCATCCAGGTACGGAGTCAGTTGGAACAGGACAAGTCGTTCCTGTAGTTTGGCCAGGACAGG
Organism: Neoceratodus forsteri; assembly: GCA_016271365.2. NCBI lineage: Eukaryota > Metazoa > Chordata > Ceratodontiformes > Ceratodontidae > Neoceratodus > Neoceratodus forsteri. The sequence continues at coordinate 694,639,811 of CM028137.1, forward strand.
GAGTAGGGAGATGGGTCTATAATTGCCTGAGGAGGAGGGGTCACCCCCTTTTGGCAGGCGTATGGCAGTGGCCATTTTCCATGCCGTTGGTAACTTGCCCAGCGAGAAAGAGAGGTTGAAGAGGACGGCAAGAGGGGCGACTATGGCAGGGGCTGACAGAAAAAGCATCTTGACATCCAGGGACGTACGGCATTTGCCTTTGTTAGGGTTCTGGGCCCATAGGGAGCAGTAGACTTCTGCTTGGGATACTGGGTGGATTGAGAATGGCAGGACTGTGGGAGCAGTTTGAGGAGGGCAGGCGCGGTGGTGGAGGGCCGGAGGGTGCGTGTACTGGAGGGAGGATAGAAGTTTGTCTGCACAGCTGGAGAAATGGGTGTTAAAGGCTTCAGCTACGCAGATGGGGTCGGAGATGAGGGTGCCCTGAGCTAATAGTGCCGGGGTGGGGTTGAGTTGGGGAGAGCAGATTGAGTGATTTCCAGAAATCCGTCGGGTGGTTAATGTTTTTACTAAAGGTCGACAGGAAATAACTCTTTTTGGCTTGGTGGATGATGTTTGTGCATGCATTTCGAAGGGATCTGTAGGTAGTGAGGGAGGCCTGGGTGCCCAATTTCTTAAATGCTTTCCAGGCGTGGTCCCTGGAGTGGCATTTTCTGATTATATCTGCCATGATCCAAGGGAGGTGTGCCCCTCTAACTCTTTTTGTTCGCAGGGGAGCATGTTTGTCCCAAACTTTTAGGAATCTGGTTTTGAACGCCTCAAAGGCTGTGTCAATGGAGGATGCTTTGGGGATACAGGACCAGTTTACGCGTCCCAGGTCCAGCAGGAGAGATGCTATGTTGAGGGAGTTATAGGACCTGGTGCCCAGCGTCTTGGGGGAGGGTGCAGTGGGGCTATGCACCTTCCTGATCAGGAAAATCATGTGATGATCACTTAAGGATTCGGGAAGCAGACCTGCGCTTAGAATCCTATGTGGGTGGGAGGTGAGAGCCCAGTCCAGTAATGAGTGGTTTTGTGTCTTGTGATTGAGTCTGGTGGGATCTGCTATGAGTTGAGTGAGGTTCAGGGCCTTAATTTTGGTCTTCAGGTGGGCTTTATCGGTACCTAACCAGTTGGAGTTAAAATCACCGGTGGCATGGAGCTCGTCATCGACAGCTAGGGACTGTAAGGTGATCAGGTGGGAAAGGATGTCATCAGTGGGTGTGCATGGGGGGGCAGTATGAGCCTGCCATGTAAACAGGGGTGGTACATGGGAGGGATAGTTTAATGAGTAACGAGTCGATGTTGGCTGGGAGAGAGGGGATATCCACTATAGAGAACTGACGACTGTTGGCGATATACATTGCCGTACTGCCACCTCTCTTTTTGCCTGGCCGGTCATGCCTGATGATAGTGTACCCTGGTATGGAGACTTCCGCGTCGTTATGATGTGGTTTTAACCAGGTTTCAGAAATGACCAGGATGTCAGGGCGCTGAGTTAGGACAATTGGTTGCAGCAGCGAGATTTTAGATAATAAGCTGCAGGTGTTAAGGTGCAGGATACGGAGACCTTTGGGGAAAGAGAAAGGGGTGTGGGTATTTGTGGTGTTTGGGCCTGGGTTTGCCTCTATGTCCCCTGACAGGAGCAGGAGCAGGGAGAAGAGATGCTTTATTTTTATCCTGGGAGAGTTTGGGCAGGAGGTAGGGTTGCGAGTAGTAGAGGAAATTGGGGGGGTAGCAGCGGGCTGGGGTGTGTAAAACCGAGAGCCCCGGATGAAAGGAAGGTGGTAGGATAGTGGCACTAATGTACCCATAATGGTTGTGAACCAAGTCTTGTGCAGGCGTGTGTGAGGAGGCAATGTAGTATGGCTGAGAGACTAGACGAGGGGGCAGGGACGGCGGAGGTTCGTTGTTTGGGAGGTCAGCGGGGGACAGGGTGGATAGAGAGGCCAATGAAAGGAGAAGGAAGGATGTAGGAAGCAGTATCCTGGCCAGATTTGTTTATTTGGCTGAGATGATAGGTTTGGTGACCTCTGGTGGTGGCAGCTGATAAGCTGCAAATGGAAAAGTAGACTGATAGGTTTTAGAGAGTCATCTGACATCAGCTTATAAAAGGAGGAGCTCACCAAGGATGGTGGTGGGGAGCCGGCGCGCAGCACCGGCGGGGCAGAAGCACACAGGCACTGGTAAGCACCGAGTTGGCTTGTTGGAGGCAGTAGTTCATTTAAAAATGGTGCCAGAACCGCGCTCTGCTTCCGTTTGTCTTCAATTAAGTCGTGTGTATCTGGGTGCTTCGGGGGGTGGGGGTCCTTGGTCAAGAGCTGCAGGGGAGGGCTGGGCTTCTTTCCAGAGAGCCCTCATGACCCGTATCCCGGCATCTGCGGAGAGAAGAGAGGGGTTTTATATGCTGTACAGTGGGAGAAGTATCTCTGCCCTGGGAGGTAAGTGACCGTGTAATTGATTCAGAAATTGCCAGTACTGTAATGGGATATTTAGTATACTTGGAATTCTTTGTTGAGAACAAATTGTGCAAGTGAGCACGTGGGTAAATCCCTCTGTGAACCTTGGTTGTGGCGTATGCTTACAGCCAGTAGCTTGGAGAAACCTGTCACCTGTTTGGAGCAAGCTATAAACTGCTGTGCTGTTTCTCCGGTCATAGAAACGAGCCTACCTATGGGAAAAGCTACTGCTTCTGGGCGGGGTGGTTTGTAAATTTGGTGAGCGAGGGTCTGGGGGAGCAGCAAGGCGCATGGCCTACCTGGATCCGAGAGCTGCTTGTGGAGCCAGATTTGTGCAATTGGGTATTTCTCCCCTAGAGAACAGTGCAGGTAATTAGCTTGAAATACAGCTTTAGAAATTGCTTCCTTAAGGGACTCTAAAGAACAAATGTAGGGTAACGCTTAGAAATACAGCTACAGTTACATTTTCCTTAGGGACTCTAACTCCTTAAAACAACTCGCTGCATGCGTGGCCCACAGTGCCTACTCCACCAAGTAGTGTGCTCGGGCAGGAATAGTAGGCAGGATTACCAGTAGGCAGAATTTGAGAGCATATAGATGTAAAACTCGGATTAGCAGTTAAATAATGTTAAGGCTTCATTTAGCTACAGCTCACAATTAAAACCAGCAGGCAGAAATAGAGAGCATACATATGTAAGATGCGGTTTTGCAGTTAAATAAATGTGAAGGCTTTATTTCGCTACTGCTCAAAATTAAAGGTTCAATAGGACAACACAGAGAATAAGCAGGGTAATAATTTTCCTCCGTTTTCACCCGCACCCATGTCTATGCAATGGTCAAGCAGGCAGTCTCTGCCTCCGTGGAGGCAGCCAGTCACCTTGGACATGGGCCAACCCCTTTATGCGCCTGTGTCCATGCGCCAACCCCCAGCAGCCACTAGGTGTCAGCCGACAGCGCGGTGCTAATCCCCCCCACCCTGAGAAAGGACAGCAGTCCTCTGGACGCTCAATCCTTCCTCCCCCAGCCAACCCTTGAGCGATCCGAGTACATTCCCAAACCCAGGTTGCCAGCATGGTGCGAGGTAAGGCGTCCAGCGCCTCAACCCTCAGTGCCACCAGGCCAGCCAGGATAACAGATTTTAAAGCAATGGCAGACTGCTCAGAAGTAGCCTAGCAGGGGAGAATCACCCAGAAAGGGTACAGGAATAGTGAAGAAAACTGAAGAAAGATATAGTGGAGGCAACCAGCCTCTGTGTGAAGGAAGACGGCAAAAACAGGAGGGAAAAAAGACCATTATGGTACTGTAGGGAAGTGGCCACAAAGGTGAAGAGAAAAAGGGGAGCATTCACTAGGCGAACAGCCACTAGGTTGCTTGCTTTTGAGCAACCTATTCTTCTGGCTTTCAGTATGTTAGTATATTCAGGAGGTGCACAGAAATGCAGAGGGATGAGGATAGGGAGGCGCACCAGGTAAAAGAGAAGGAAGCAAGTAAGGCAATGAGGGGAACAAAGGCACAAACAGAGGGGGAGAGGACAGTAAAAGAGGGCAAGACTTTCTTGAGGTACATAAGCGAGAAGAGGAAGGCAAGGGGAGGGACAGTGATGATAAGGAGGAAGGTAGAGGAAGACTCCGCAGAGGAGGATCAGAAAAAAAAAAAAAAAGACATCCTGAACTTCTGCTCAGTCTTCACAGTGGAGGAAGAGGGACCACAAAGGAGCAGCAGGAATTGGGGGGGGCACTAGTCCTTTTCCAAAGGATTTCTGACAGTGGACAAGGCCATGGGACAGGAACGGATACACCCAAAGGGTGTTAAGGGAACTCAGGGAGGTGCTTGCTGCACCACTGATGGCCTTAATTCAACAACTCACTGGAAACAGGAATGGTTCCAGAGCAGTGGAAAGCAGACCTAGTCATGCTCCATAACAGTGGCAGCAGGGAGGAGGCTAGCAACTACAGGCTGATGAGTGCCTCATCAGTGGTGCGGTAAATTAATGGAAACCCTGTTAAAGGAAAGGCCAGTGAAGTATCTTGAATCCAATTGGTTACAAGACCATAGGCAGCACTTGGGGGGTGAAAAGGGGAAGTATGCTAGACAAATCTTATTGATTTCTTCTACTGGGCGAACAAGAAAACAGATTAAGGAAGGGCAGTGGACGTGGCCTACTTAGACTTCAGCAAGGCCTCCATCACTATGCTATATAGGTGACATATAAAGAAATTGGGCAGTGTGTAGGGGTGGGATCTAAAGTGGGAAACTGGGTAAAAAACTGATAAATGGATAGGTGACAGAGTGTGGTAGTTAACGTCACTCACTCTAATGAGGTGAGAGTGACCATCAGGGTGCTGCAGGGCTTAGCACAGGGACCAGTCCTCTTCAATGTCTTCATAAGTGACACTGAAAAAGAACTGGAAGGGAAGGTAGGCCTTTTTGCTAATGACACCAAAATATGTAATAGGGCGGATACTCGGGAGGTGGTGGAGAGAATGAGTAGGGGCCTTAGAAAACCTGAAAGGTGGTCGAGGGCAAGGCAGACGGGGTTCAATGCCAAAAAGTGCAAAATCATGCATCTAAGGCATAGAAACACAGGAGCTGAGTATAAAATGAGGGTTGGGGGAGGTACTGATTACCACTAAGGAGGAAAGAGACCTTGGGGTGATCGTATCTGATGACCTCAATATGGCGGGCAGTGTGACATGGCAGTGGACAGGGCCAGTGGGATGCTGGGGTGCACAGGAAGAGGCATCACCAGCAGGAGGAGAGAGGTGGTGTTATCACTGTATCGGACAATTGTGAGACCACACCTGAAGTACTGTGTCCAGTTCTGGAGGCCACACCTCATAAAGGACATACACAGGGACGGTGCAGCCCAGAAGAGGGCAGGGGTTACATCAAAAGCCCTATGAAGAGAGAGATTGAGGAACCACAACATGTACATCCTGGAAGAGAGGAGGGAGTGGGGGACAGGATAGAGACCTACAAGGACCTCACGGGGTGAACAGGGTACATGAGTGGAGTCTTTTTCAAACGAGGACGTGCCCCAGAACAAGATGGCATGCAATGAAGCTGGAGGGGGGAAGGTTAAGAGGAATGTGAGGAAGTACTACTTCACAGAAAGAGTGGTGGACATCTGGAATAGTCTGTCAACAGAGATGGTGGAAGTGAAAATAGTGGGGAGCTTCAAAAATGCATGGGATAGGCATAAGGGAATGTTAGTAAATAATGAGGGAAAGGTCAGTGGAAACCAAGTAGGGTCTGAGGAGACAGGATAGGCATGGAAAATCTGGGCAGACTGAATGGGCCAAGTGGTCCCTTTCTGCCGACAAATTCCATGTTTCTACAGTGCCTTCAGAAAGTATTCACCCCCCTTGGATTTTGTCACATTTTGTTGTGTTACTACCAGAATTTTTAATGCACCGAAATGATTTTTCCCCCTTGATTCACACCGCATACTCAACAATTTAAAGGGGCAAAAATATTTTTATTGTGTAACAAAAATTTATGAAACATTAAGAACTGAAATATCTTGTTTACTGAAGTATTCACCCCCTTGAGTCAATACTTTGTAGAAGCGCCTTTGGCAGCAATTACAGCTTTGAGTCTTCTTGGGTATGTCTATATCAGCTTTGCACATCTGGATTTGGGGATTTTCGCCCATTCTTCCTCGCAGATTTGCTCAATCTCTGTCAAGTAGATGGGGAGCATCGGTGAACCGCAATCTTTAAGTCTTTCCACAGATTCTCAATGGGATTCAAGTCTGGGCTTTGGCTGGGCCACTCAAGGACATTCACCTTCTTGTTCTGAAGCCACTCCAGTGTTGCTTTGGCTGTATGCTTGGGGTCATTGTCCTGTTGGAATGTAAATCTTCGCCCCAGTCCAAGGTCTACTGCAGACTAATGCAGGTTCTCCTCAAGGATGTGCCTGTATATGGCTCCATTCATTGTTCCCTCTATCCTGACAAGTGCCCCAGTCCCTGCCGCTGAAAAGCATCCCCATAACCTAATGCTGCCACCACCATGCTTCATGGTAGGGATGGTGTTACACGGGTGATGAGCTGTGTTCAGTTTGGCGCCAGGCATAGCGCTTTGCATTCAGGCCAAAGAGTTCAATTTTTGTTTCATCAGACCAGGAATCTTTTGCCACATGGTCTCAGAGTCTGCCACATGCCTTCTTGCAAACTCCAGGATGCTATTATGTGGTTTTTCTCAGGAGTGGCTTCTGTCTAGCCACTCTCCCATAGAGGCTACATCTGTGAAGTGCTGCAGAGATTGTTGTCCTCTGGACAGGTTCTCCCATCTCAGCCATGGAACTCTGTAGTTCTGTCAGGGTGGTCATTGGGTTCTTGGTCACTTCCCTGACCAAGGTCCTTCTTGCCCGGTTGTTCAGTTTGGGAGGACGGCCTGCTATAGGAAGAGTCTGGGTGGTTCCGTAATCTTTCCATTTCATAATGATGGACTTGACTGTGCTCCTGGGAACTTTCAACACCCTAAAAATGTTTTTATACCCCTCCCCAGATCTATGCCTCCTCACAATTCTATCACGGAGTTCTACAGACAGCTCCTTGGTCTTCGTGGTAGAGTTTCTGCTCTGACATGCACTGTCAACAGTGGGACCTTATATGGACAGGTGTATTTCCTCTGAAATCATGTCAACCATTTGAACTGACCACAGGTAGACTCCATTCAAGTTTTAGAGTGATCTCACAAGGAAATTGGATGCACCTGAGCTCAATTTGGAGTGTCATAGCAAAGGGGGTGAATACTTACCAAATCAAGACATTTCAGGTTTTTATTTTAAATTACATGTACAAAAAATTCCAGAAGTTTCATTCCACTTTGACATTATAATTTGTGTACATACGTGACAAAAAAATCCCATATAAATGTATTTTAATTTGAGTTTGCAACATCACAAAATGTGACAAAATCCAAGGGGGGGGTGAATACTTTCTGAAGGCACTGTATATTACTACCTAATGGAGAAAATGGTGGCAGGGTGGAACAAGCTACCAGAGCATGTGGTAAGCACAAAATCTGTGGATAGCTTCAAGGGTGTGTGGGACAAATTAAAGGGGAGGGTAAAGTAATGGCGGGGGGGGGCAGAGAAGCATGTAACTTAAGGTGCATGAGCTCTGCATCAGGCAGACTGTATGGACTGCAAGACCTTCTTCTGCTGGCAAACTTGAGCTCTGTCCACCTAAATGTGTTGTCAAGATCTTTACTTTGGGGGGGGAGGTGTTAATGAAACGTGACTTAAAAGTGCTACAGAGACTACCTACTGCTGTACAAGAATATTTAGGGGAATTTACATAGACACATAGAAACACAGAAGTTGACGGCAGATAAGGACCGCAAGGCCCATCCAGTCTGAATTTGCTGGCAGATAAGGACTGCCTAGCCCACCTAGTCTGCCCATTTCTCCCTGTCTTGGTAACATTTTCCCTGTAAACTTTTCAACTTATGCCCTTTCATATTATTCTGGATACACTACAGTAACCTAATATACATATACGCAACAACTAGTGGTGTAACTTTTGTTTGTTTCCTCCTCCTGCTTTGCAAGTTTTATATTTTCAAACGCTGCATGTAATAGCTCTCTCATTTGATTTCAATCCTTAATTGCTGTCCTTGGAGTCTGGTTGTGTAAGCTGTGGTTTATGAATTTCTTTACCAATCTGTTATTGTTCCCTTTCTCATATTGATGACTGTTTCCATTAATTGTACTGATCTGTGTGTTGTAAATTTTTTTTTATAATTTTTTTTTGGGTTTGAAATTAATAAAATATGAATTAAAAAAAAAAGTCTGGTCATTTAATTCAGAGGAGCTAGTGGGACTCGGTGCAAGGTTTCAGAGAGAAAAACTGTATCCTGTACTTGTGCGAGGGAGCGTGTCCCTCAGCGGCTACAGTGTGCTTTCTTTCGCGTGTCAGGCGTGTGAGAAGGAAAATGCTGTAATAATCGGCTACCGAGTCATTACAGAATTCAGCGAGTTATTATAACATTTTAACAAGACTGGATATCCAGTCATAATAGGGGGCACCAGTTATTATTATAGAGGATATGCAATGGACGGACTTAAAATATGCAATCCTTCTTCAAGTGTGAGGAGAACAGAGCTTAACTCACAAGTGACAAAGCCAGGAGTAAGTCATGAAAGACCTGTTCCGTCACAAGTGATGATTAACTGCATATTTTGAGTCAGGCCATTGTGTTGTCAATTTATACAACATCAGTTTATTAGTTGTAACTTTTAACTCTTAAGTCTGTATGGAGATTTAACTGTTTCTTTTTGAGTTCAACTATCAACTTCACAGAAACAAGAAACATGGAATTTGCTGGCAGATAAGGACTGCCTAGCCCACCTAGTCTGACCATTTTTCCCTGCCTACAGTATCACCACAGATCCTATTTGCTCTCCGAACTGTTATCCTTCCCCCCTTCCTTTTTCCTAAAATTCCCTTGTGCTTACCCCATGCATTCTTGATCCCCACCACTGTTTTTGCCCCCATTACCTCCACTTGAAGGCTGTTCTGGGAATTCAACGCTCTTTCTGTGAAGACATACTTCCTCACACCTCGCCTGAATTTACCCCCCTCCAACTTCATATCATGTCCTCTCATTCTTGAGCACCTTTCATTCTGAAAAATACTTTCCTCCTGTACTTTTATTTACCCCCTTTAAGTATTTAAAGGTCTCTATCATATCCCTCTCTCCTTCCTCTCTTCCAGTGTGTACATATTCAGGTCTTTAAGTCTCTCCTTGTAGGGCTTCTGATGCAGACCCTGCACCATTTCAATGCTACTGTGGTATTATCAGTATTGTTAAAGTTGCTCTCCAAATGGCTCATATTCCAATGTAACGAACTTAACCTTCAAACTCATTGCAGTGACCTCTTTGAGCTTCCCTGTGGGTTGCAACCCTGTTAAGCTATCACCAGAGAAAGTGCAGCCCTTCCCAGCACATTCGACAAGCTGTTGGCAAGTGTGTGGGGAAAGAATGGAGCCACTAGGCCATGCACAAAACTTTGTGGCAACACAATCCCAGTTATAGCAGCTAGCAACCCTGCCCCTGTGCCCCGGCCTGTTAGAACTGTAATTATCAGAAGCAGATAAAGGGTCACAGTGGTGGGCCTGGACAGTCAGTTTAGTCAGCAATGAGCTGGGTGGGGGATCCACTGAATGCCAGGGATGCCTTGGCAACAGAAGCAGCCCTGGGGTCTCTCCACTATCAGAGATTGTGCTAGAGGACACAAGGAAATTAAAGAGCAGATGGCCCCAAAGGGGGCCAGAAGGTAAAAGGGAGTGGGTGAGGGGGACTTTCAGCTATGCCTGCTGCTGTGCCATGCTGCAACAGTACGCGAGTCGCACTTCAGTATATGGGCAACTGATCTGCACTGAGATTTAGTCATGGGCCTCCTCCCCTCACCCACGAATAAGAACTTTTGTTTATGTGTGGTTTCAAAAGGTGGCAGTGCAAAGTGGTGACTGTCTGTTTGACCTCCAATCTGCGACTGAGAATGGAGCCCTGGGCCTGTTATAACCAGGCACCCAGTCAACACAGTCCTTACACAGAAACACAGAATGTGTTGGCAGAAAAGGACAGGTAGGCCAATCTAATCTGCCCTATTTTCCCTGCCTAACACTGTACCCTGGACTTTATCTGGTCACAGGTATCCTTCCCTCCTCCCCTACCTCAATGTATTATACCTATGTGGCTATCCCACACATGTTTAAAGCTCCCCACTGTCTCTGCCGCTACTGCCACTTCTGGCAGGCTGTTCCAGATATCCACCACCCTTTTGTAAAGAAGTATTTACTTATATCCCTCTTAAACTCCAGCCTTAAGCGTCACAGTACGCCACTGTGTTCTGGTGCTCTTCCTCATGTGAAAAAGGCTCCCCTCCTGCATCTTGTTCACCCCTGTAAGGTATTTATAGGTTTCAATCATGTCAACTCTCGCTCTCCTCTCCACCAGGGAGCACATGTGGAGTTCCCGAAGCCTCTCCTCATATGGTTTCACATGCAACCCCCTCACCATTTTAGTAGCCCTCCTCTGGACTGCTTCCACCCTTTTGATGTCCTTGCTGAGGTGCAGCTCCAGAACTGGACTCAGTAGTCATGGTGGGGTCTCACAAGTAAGCGATACAGAGGCAACACTACCTCCCTCCCTCCCTCCTCCTACTAGAGATCCCCTCCCTATGCACCCCAGCATCCAGCTTGTTTTGCCTACTGCCCTGTTGCACTGCCTTGCCACCCTGTGATCATCTAAACCCTTCCTCCCTGCACCATGCCTTCAACCAGCTGCTGAAGATAATGGTGCAGTGTTTCCTCTCCTCACCTAGTCTTGCACAGATAGCATCTCAGTGAAGGCCACTATCCATGCTACCTGCTTGAGGACCCTCCCCAGCTCCCTAAACTGTCCTGCACCACCCTGGCTGTGTCCCATCAAATCATTTGTCCACAGATGGACAATGACATTAAGCTCTCCCCCTTCCCTAGTGATCCTAAGGATCCGCTCCTCATGCTTCCATGCTGAGGCACTGCGTAGGCACCTCACCTCCTTCCTACCCTCCTGTGGTACTCTCAAAGCTACCCCCCCCCCCCAAAATGACTGAATCCTCACCAGACAAGTTGCTTCTTCTGGTGGGGCAGTCCTTCTTTCCACCTTGGGGCCCCTGTTCTGAAGGACCCCCACCACAGGTGCCTCATCTTAGCAGTCCTGTCCTGCCAGGGCAGCAAAAGAGTTTGGTAATGGCACTGGCTGAGGAATGTGTCCCTTACCCCCACACCCACTCTCCTGGCACCCACCACAGTCCAGCTAGCCTTCCTTCTAGGTACCCTCTGGGGCAACGGTGGTGGACTTCGTGGCCCCTGGGTGGGGGGGGGGAACAGGTCCCTGAACTCCTAGCCAATGCGGTCCTTGAACAGCAATTGAAGAGGTATCTCAGTCTTTTGATTTCTAAAAGCTGTAATGGGCGATCCAGACCTCAGATCTATGCGTGTCTTAAGTAGAGGACCCTCATACAGCAACGCTGCAAGGACCTTAAAAAATTTAAGACCATTTCTGTCCACGTACTATATAAGCGGCTCCATTCATTTTAATGGCATTTTACAAGAATCAAAGGCTTTCCCATCCTGGGAGGAATTTGAATTTTCAGAAGTTACCTCCTAACTTTTGGAGGATACTGACTGCAAGTAAAAAATTATATATGTGGCGTTGGCTTACCAAAGACAAGCAGAAATAACTATTCTGCTTATCTGCTACACCCTACACATTTGCCTGTTGCACTATTCACATGAGTTACAATGACAAGAGCGAGCCTGCAACATACAAGTGCTAAACATCACATTCTATTACATGGTATTAAAAAAGATGATCCGGAGCATGGGAGCAGTAAAATTTGCAGTTTAGCCCTGAAGCTTTAGCTAGCCATATTATACCCAGCCTGTGATGGTTATCATCAACTGTATAACTGAATTCTTTACAGTTTCTTAACTAAACTGAGCAAAAATCTAGTAGGGGTAATAGGACAAACAACAACAGCTTATGCCAGTGAATCAGAAGCAGCTAATTCATATATGAATCAGCTGTTCACTGTAAACACTCCAGCCTCCCCCACCAACCTCATGCTGAATGGGACCATTGTTACAGCCCCGAGAACAGTAGCTGCTGCTGCCGGCTCCCCATGCCGTCTTGCACATTTTAATTAGGAACATTTGCATTGGCTAGCACTCTAACAACAGAAGTGTTTCATTTCCATGAAGATTAGGAGTTGTGAATAATAACCTTTCTTCCATCACGTTTTTTTCTTCTCCCACAGCTTGCCCGACAGCATCCCCAGCCTGTTCACCGACTTCTCACAGACTTACTGGTTATCCACCGTTTGCCCAGGACCACAACAGTAGTGGGTGACTTGTCATGTCAGTTCTTCATAGGCTGGGGGGGGGGGGTGCTGCTAGTACAGTAACAGAAAAGTGCTTTTTCCTCCCTCCAGCTCCTGGTTTTCTCCCCAAGAATGCCACTGCATAATGAAACAAACAAACACACATGCTTGGCATCCAGTGGCTGCCCCATACCCTATCTAGGTGCTTCTGCTGTCCAGCCAGTTGGTCTTCAGCCGGTGTCAGTCACGCAGCAGGATGCAGCATTCCCCCTTCCCAAGGGAGGAGAGCTGCTCTTGGGATGCCTGAGTCTCCCTTCCATCAGTCGGCCTACCAACTGATCCAAGTCCACTTCTGAATCTGGGTAGCTGGCTTAGGGAGCAGCAGTGCTACAGCTGCACTACCAGGGCATAATAACCTTTATACAAGGACAGTACCAATTTTGTAACTCTCAAAAGATTAAGATAAAGGTCAGGGATGCAGTGTGGTATAGTGGTTAAAGTACAGACTTCGGAACCGAGAGGCCAAGGTTCTAATTCCACCAGAGCCACTTATTCGCTGTACGGCACTGAGCAAGTCACTTGACCTCACTATGCTTTCGTTTTTGCCAGGCTTAAAATAGGACAGAAGTAGGACCCCGCCACTTCATCTCAGCTGGGATATCCTGCATACATAAACTCCTGCATTAACCCGGCCCCCCTCTACCATCCCCCAGCCTCTCCTTCTCCCCCACCACACCCTCTGCTTCCTCAAAGCTCTCTTGGTTCTTAACCCCCAAAAAGGTGGGAGTCCTGATGGTCTTGACCCCAAACTTCTATCTCGCTCCACACCTGCCATTGCTCTCCCTGCCACCTATTTTCTAAAACTCTCCTTCACTCTAATCTCAGTCCATGAAGCATGGAAGCAGGCTGCAGCCATCCCCCTTCCCAAATTATTTTATTTATTTATTTAACTTCTGTTGACCAGGTAAGTACACTAGACAAGACATTTGCCTATTTTCAGGTACGACCCGGGAGAGTACAATGAAGTACAAGCTCATATAGAGGACAACATGAAAAAAGTTAGGCATTACACAGAATCAGGTAGGACCAGATGAACATAACACACGCAGTCAGTAAGCACAGTTAGAATAGGAACAAAATATATACATAGAGTCACCAAGGCTATGAACAGTGCATTATACAATTCTATACAGTTCAGAGCCCCAAAAGCACACTTGGGTGACCTCTCCTACCATGGTAACTACCCCCTTATCTCCCACCTTCCTACTGTGGCTAAACTCCAGGAATGCCTTGTTCTCACCCAACTTTCCACTTTCCTTGATTCCTCCTCTTTGTATGTCCCTTATCAGTCTGGTTTTAGGAAGTCCCACTCCACCTACACTGACAGACAGACTCCTCAGAGTGTCTGTTTAGAAGGTGTAGTGGACTGAGAGGTGGAACCAGCGAGGCCAATGCCTCTTCTGCCCTTACCTCTAAAGTGACCCCTAGGCTACTGGTAGGAGAGGAAGGCTTGAGCCTGGTGGAAAGGCCTGGGGTAAGGCCTACCTCTACCTCCTCTAGCCTGTTGCCTTTGAGGGGTGGCAGCCTTTTCTTTGGCAGCTGCATTCTTGTAGACTACTCTGTATTTGTTCATCTTTTTCATATATGCCTCTGTCTGTTTCCCCAACAAAGAATTCTGTGTCGGGAAAATCAATGACATTGTTCTGCGTGTCTTGGGAGAGATTTGTGCACCTCAGCCAAGAAAACTTCCTGAGGAAAATGGCTGAAGCCATAGAACAAGAAGCTGCATCACTGGCATTTGGATGACTGACCCCTTTACTGATGAGCTCCTGTAAGTCTGCTGCCATTCAGGGGGAGGCTTCTTAGCTAACTTTCCCACCGACTCCCAGAGGGACTTCTGGTCCCTAGATACATAGGCCTTATAGGATGACTGCCTGATACCCAGTGAGGCAGCTAGATACCATTTTTTTGCTAAGGAGTCAATTTTCCTTGATTCCTTATCAGGAGGACGCAAGGCAAGAGGAATGCCAGCCTTTTCACAAGCTGCAGCTTGTTCTACCCCCACATAACTGCAGTGGCTATTTAAAAATGCAGTGCCATTGCCAGCCAGCACATACTTCCTGTCCATCTTCTTCTCCACTGGAGGGACAGAACTTGGGGTCTGGAGAATGCCAGCCAGCACGTACTTCCTGTCCATCTTCTTGTCCACTGGAGGGACAGAACTTGGGGTCTGGAGAATTCTAGAAGTCTGTTTTCTGAGAGACTTATGAATGGGAATCATAAGACCCTGGGAGACAGGGAGATGGATTATCTCCTTATAGTTCTCCTCCTCCTCCTTCTGTCTAGTCTCCTGGACAGACAATTGCAAAGTCTCTGCTACCTGTCACATGAATGCAAAATAAGAGGTAGATTACCTTGTACGATGAGGTGGAGACTCGTACTGAGGATGTTCAGGAGAAACCTTAGGCTCAATAGGTTCTCCCAAATCTTCCTTCTCATCATAATCTTCATATTCTGACTCATAAAATTCCTCCGGATCCAGACAGCCTGAGGGAAGCAAACCGACAGGTGTCTGAACCGAGGTATGAGTTACCAGTCATTGAGCCGGTTCACCCCAACTGGGCTGTAACGACTGGAAGATGCGTATCGCTTTTGCAACCTCCTCAGCGGTTGGAGTTGCAACCGCCTGTTTACGGTTCAGAACCGCTCGCTTTTCGCAGGGCCCGTATCAGGGGCTGAGTCTGCTTGTCTTTTACCCGACGAGGTTTCACCCTGGTCTGCGGGCTCGGTCACTGGTTCAACAGGTTTATCTTTTGAACTGGACCTCATCGGACGGTTTCTCCATTCTGTCCCTCAGTTTACCCAAACGTCTCTCATGGGTAGATTTGAGGAAAATTGTTATAGATTTTGCAGTCTGACTGCAAATGGTCAAACCCAAGGCAATACAGATACACTAAGTGCGGATCAGCCTTAGCAAATTGCTCCCTGCACTCAGTGCAGTGTTGAAACCCAGTGGGACCGTTTTTTCTCTTGGGTTTCAGTGACATAACCCTCAATAAATTTAGGGCTTAACCCAGTGGCTTAGTTAGACCGGTTAAACAAATCCAATTAACAACCTTTATCCAAAATGGCTTAGTCAGGCCCGGAAAAGGAAAAACAAAATAATGTATTTACCCCTGATGGTTTTAGTTAGGACAGATAATGAGAGACAAAAAGTTCTGGGCAGCAAGCAGTGTAGCGCCTACATTAGAAACCGAGAAATGTCTCGGTTTTCAGTCCAAAACTTTGAAACGGATTCCCCAAACACAATAAAGATAGAATTTAAATAACACTTTACCACAAGAAAAGTAAGAAAGATATTCGGTTTCCTCCCGGTCACGAAGAACCATGTGGAAACCGAAAACTTACCGAAAAGGAAGTTAAACCTAGACTAGTCTAACCTACAACCACAGGACAGAGGTCTGAAAAAACAAAAGAAATAAACAGAAGTTTGAAAAACCGTCGATATTCGAAATTCAACCGAAGAAGTTGAGGAGCAGTCTCTGAGGCTTTTTCAGAGGCGAGCGGAGTAAAGAATCTGGTCAGTTATATAGAATGTACCAAGGATAGCGGTTTGAAAACCGAGCTCAATGTTCTATGCATTTGCATAGGGTTTAACTGTTAACTCTCCGGGCCAGCTGAACTGGTCAGTCATGCTGCATATTGTCAGAATACAGCAAACCTTCATGTTGTTTGAACCTGGAATTTCACTATCATTACTGTAATTGTATTTGCTTATCTCTTATCGCCTCTGTATTCATGTTGTTTATATGAACATACGAAAATGCCAGCAGATACAGGCCATATGGTCTATCGAGTCTGTTTGAGTACACAGTACCCAGTCTATTAAACTGTAGCCCCCCAACCCCTTGCCCGCCCTTCCGATTTATTGCCCCGTTCCGCCATCACCCCCCTCCCCATCTTCCCCTCAGTTTTGACCTTCCCTTTGAAAGTGTCCCACGCCCTCTTAAAGCTGCCCGCCGATTTCAGATATCACCTCCTCTGGCAGTGCATTCCACCTTGCCATCACCCTTTCCATCCTGATACTTCCTCCCTCCAATTTCAGACTGTGCTCCCTGGTGTCCCTCCCCCCCCTTTTAATCTAAACATACTCTCAGTATTAACTCTGTTCATGCCCTTTAAGTATTTGAAGGTATAAACCATATCAACTCTCTACCCTCTATCTTCCAGAGAATACATGTTGAGCTCCCTCAGTCTCTACTCATATGTTTTTTTCTCCCTAGTTCAAGGATCATCTTTGTTGCCCTGCATTGGACCCCCTCCAGTAGTCTGACGTCCCTTTCCAAACAGGGGAACCAGAATTGTACGCAATTCTCCAAGTGTGGTCTCAACAGGTTCCTGTACAAGGGTAGAATGACTTCCTCTCTCCTAGAAATGATTCCCCTGGCAATGCACCCCAGCATCTTATTTGCCTTTGCCACTGCCCTCCTACACTGCGCCGAGTGATTCATGTCCCCTGTTACTAGTACTCCTGGATCCTAGGCCGGCCCGTTGGCGCAGTAGTTGGATTTCCGCTATGGCGCTAGCGACCCGGTTCGAATGGATTCGGTTGCCGGAGGGTTTGGTTGGGGAGAGAAGGGATTGAGAGTCCTTTGGACAGCTCTCCTTCCTCTGAGGGGAGGGCAGGGCAGCACTGGCGACGGCGCACTAGCGGAGGCTGGTGGCCGCACCACGCCGATGTTTCAGTGATCGCCAGGATGGGGCGGACGAGGTCATCACTCGCACGTCCCCATCCAGCTTTAAAAGGGGTTAAAACCTGAACCTCGCTGTCTTAATGGCGCTCTGCCCCTGGGTGCCCTGATTAGCCTCCGGAGCCGATCCCCCGACTAGATACAGTTCCACGGCCCGATATAGGGGGTCGGAGCCACGGCCCCGCTCTCTGGGGGTTAAGTCAGGGATGACCGAGGGGATGCGGTCATATCCGGAGGTGGGGGCAGCAGGGGTCCGTGACCAGAGCAGATAATTCCGATGGGAGTAGTAGGGCCAAAAAGAGAATTAAAAAAAAAAAAAAAAAAAAAAAAAAGTACTCCTGGATCCTTCTCCTCCACTGAAGTGGATAACTGCACTCCCCCCCAACCAGTAGCAAATCCCATGGTTTCTGGCACCCAAGTACAAGACTTTGTACTTCTTAGCGTTGAACCCCAGCTACCATGTATCTGACCAGTGCTCAAGTCTTGTCAGATCCTCTTGGAGTACTTCACCCCTACCACCACAATATCCACCTCCGCACAAATCTTTGTGTCGTCTGTAAAGAGGCTGATCTTACTCTTAATCTCATCCAATATGTTGGCAATGAAGATGTTAATTAACACTGGTCCTAGCACCAATCCTTATGGGACCCCACTGGTTACAGCTCTGGGAGCCGACAGCTCTCTCCCAATGACTATTCTCTGCTGCCTGTCCTATAACCAGCTCCTAACCCACCCAACCAGTTTTTCTCTTGCTCCTAGGCTTCTCAACTTGCTGGTCAACCTTCCATGTGGCACAGAGTCGACGGCCTTGCTGAAGTCCTGGTACAGAACATCTACCACATGGCCCCTATCCACAGCCCTCATCACCCAATCAAAAAAGTCAACCAGATTTGCCTGACAGGATCAGCCCAAGACAAACCCATGTTGCCTATCGTCCTGGAGACCATTCCCCTCCAGAAAGTTCACCAGCCTCTCCATACGGATAGCCTCCATTAGCTTCCCCACAATGCAAGTAAGACTCTGCAAGTAAGTGTCTGTAGTTCCCTGGTTCGTCCCTGGGCTCACTCTTCTGGAGGAGCACCACATGTGCCATCTTCCAGTCCCTAAGCATGCACCCAGTACCGAAGGGGGGTGTTGAACAAGTCTGCCACAGGTCCCACCACGACCTCTGCCAACTCTTTCAGGACTCTTGGATACATTTCATCTGGCCCTGGCACCTCATCCCCCTACAGGGACCTAAGGCCCTCTAACACCCTACCCACTGGGATCACCCCATCCATTACCCCCTCTCCCCATGTTCCCACCCCACCTTTCCCTGGTAAACACTGAACAGAAGCACTCATTGAGTGTTTCTGCCTGCTCTTCACCCTTTTCTGCCCACCCTCCATCTTTCTTGATCCTTACAATCTGATCCTTATGAAGCGAACCGAGGAAAAATAGGGAAATGATGAGGTGATGATAATAATGTGTGCTTCAATTGTCTAAATATTAAAAAATCAGACTTTCAAAGTACATCCATTAGGTGGCAAGGCAGTTCTTTTCCTATTTGGCTACCTGTTGTTATTTTCACCAAAATGGAGAGGTAGGAGGCACGATTTGAGAAAGGAACCAGTTTATTAAGCAACGGACCACAGGGTAGGGGAACAGGAGAAAAGGGGGTACAACATTAAATACTACTCCTGATATCTTACTAGTACCCTGAGGCCTTATACTAAGACTCTAATTTCCTGTACGAGGAGAACTGTAAAAGGAACTGGCTGTAACAGCTACGCTATAAGAGCGCCCCATTTCTAATCCCTGTAAGAGGGTGACTCTATAGCACAGTTAGCAAAAAGGATCAACTGGCTGTAACAGCTATGCTGTAAGAGCGTCCTATTTCTCATCCCTGTAAGAGGGTAACTCTACAGCACAGTTAGCAAAAAGGATCAACTGGCTGTAACAGCTACGCTGTAAGAGCGTCCTCTTTTCTAATCCCTGTTCAGAGCTTCTAAATCACCCTGAAATGCACCTCTGTTATCTGGAGTACTCCACACTATCACTCACTCTACATACTATAGGAAGAGTCTATACATACAGCGAATGGAAGTTCGTGCACATTCGGATTTTCTCTGTCATTGAGAAGAAAATGGAAAGCAACTCAAATGGCTGTCCAGTGCAATTCTGAGAACCTTTTTGGGAAACTGAGGGATGCAGAGAGGATTTTTTAACAGACCATGAGTTCTCAGCCACACCCCACCTGTCTAGGGTCGCCAGAATACAAGCACAGGATCAAGATTTCTTCAGCTAATAACCCACTGAGGGCCACCGGAATGGAAACACAAAATCTGGCTGCAGTCCGCCTCTGGACTGCCCAGAAAGGGGAAACAATGCAAACCACCTGGCCACAATCCACTTCTAGACCACCAGGTGAAGGATTACGAAGAAGATCACCCTGCCATAGCCCACTTCCGAACTACCGGATGAGGAAAATGAAGAAGATGATCACCCTGCCACGGCCCGCTTCTGGACTGCTGGATGAGGAGGATGAAACAGACTCCACTGGATACAGAAGTCTGGATAAGGAAGTCTCTGGATGTTGGGAGTACGACAGTCTTCTGGGCTCCAAGGCTGGGCAAGCCAAGGGCACACACAAAATAACAAACCGTACATCGAAATGTGACAAAGTTCTGGGGTCCAAGGCCAGAGGAGCCAAGGACACACTGAAAACAACAAACGGAGCATCACTCGGAGAACTAGAACTGACGATTCAAATGATACTTTGATGCGGACGTCAAAATAAGAAAACAGACGGCAGATTCTGCACTGGGCCAAGCCGTACTTGGGGAACTGTCAGAGGAAAATAATAAACAGGGCGATGCAACTTGAGACGACTGCGGCACAGTTCTTCATGGAGTTACTGTTGGCTGCTTCCGGGATACACTGGAAGACGATTCCTGAACAACTGATGAAGACTGATAGGGATGCACATGGGTGAAGTGACTCTGGAGATTGCTAAAGACTGATTCAGGTACTTTCCCAGCACTGAAATGCTGGTACAAAGCAATGCAACGACAGTTCTGGCACTTAGTACTGTTCTATAGGATGAACAGCAATGCAATAAATGTCACAGTTCCTACTGTAGTGGTCAACTGCACAGTCTCAATGTCCAGACCACAGTAAATAAATAGGTGCTTTTATTCTGGGTGAACCCTAGCTTTCGGTGGCCCTAACTAACAAGGGGTCCCTCTAGCTAAATCAGATTCTCCTGTTACTGTGGATATACTGAACTTGGGAATAGGTTTTCTGGAAAGGCTAAAGACTCCAATGTCTGACTAGGCCCCTTTAACACCTGTGGGCCTACATGGCTAGCTAGGCTCTTATAACATCTGGGATCTATACTGCTAGCTACGAGTCCTGACCTTGTGTTGCCCCTTTAACAACTGTGGGCCTATGTGACTGGGCCCCTTTAACAATTGTGGGCCTATATGGCTGGGCTCCTTGAACAACTGTGGGTTTATATGGCTGGGTCCCTTTAACAACTGTGGCGCTATATGGCTGGACTCCTTTAACAACTGTGGGCCCATTATCCCTTTTAATGCTGGGCCTTTACTAGGCCTGGGAAATCTGTGGGCCTAGTTGCTCTTTTAAATAATCTGGGCCTTGCTACTAGGCCCTCTTTAAGTGCACTGGGCCTCCTGTGCTGGCTGGGCCCCTTTTAGTATGTTGGGGCCAAGGTACCCCCCCCCTTTCAAAATCTCATTTGGGCCTTGCTGCCCTTTTAAAACTCTTTTGGGCCTTACTGGCTGGGCCCCTTTAAGGCTGTGGAGGCTCTACCTGACTGGCCCCTTTTCGATACTGAGCTTATATTGCCCCTGCTCTACCCCCTCTCAAGAATATGAAACAATTCCCTACTGAGCTTGTAGGCTAGCACCCTCCTCCTTGGGTGTCGTCGCGCCCGACTAATATTTAAATTCTTTAAATGTAGCCCTTTCTGGCCCGCCCCTTCACAGCGCTCAGTCATTTCACTTTGTGCCTAGCGCACAGTTTTTAATAAATAAACAAACAGTTCTGTTTCTGTTGGTGGCGGTCAGCACTTTACGGGCGTGCTGCCACCGACTCACCACTCAGATCGGGATGCAGGGAACTGGATCGGGAGGTGGGAGGAGCTTCTTGGCAGAGGAAGGGTTTCAGGCAGCTCAGCGGTCGACCAGGAACCTTGCAAGGTCCCGACTGCGGCACAAACGATGCAGCACTGCTACCGCCGCCTCTGGGGAACTGAAACTTTACTTAAATTAATAAAATGGGGCACCAAGCCTTTCTCAAATGGGAACCGGGCGACTTTTTCTTCTTCTGGTGCTCTGATGACAACACCAACCGTGCCACACAGCTTCAGATGCGGTCTTCAGAAACTGGAGGCAGAAGAGGCATGTAGACAAGCCCTCAGGGACAGCTTCAACCTACCAGGTAAGCCTGTTCTTGTCCCTCCACGCTTTCTGTGTCCTCTCTCCTCAACAGCCACCAGGATCTCCTCTAACAACTTTTTATTTTTCACAAACCAACACTCTAGGTTCTGTATTCTTGGATTAGAATGCTGTGCATGTGCAGCTCAGCACACCATTCTATCCTGGGCACATTGTTTACATTTCCACGTGCTGGCTAGCAACCTGGCTGGCGTTATTTCCTGAGTTTGTGCTCTGGGCATCTTTGCAGTAGTATACTGGGGAAACTGGGGACCTATGGCACTACTGGGGAAAACTGGGGAACCCCAACTTTGGCATATTACACTTACAGCTTCTCTTCTCCCTTACATACCTGAATAAATCCTTTTCCCCTTCTCTGATCCTCTGTGCCAGCCTTAGTTCCCCTTGAAGCATTGGCTGCCTTTACTACTCTACTCACCTCTCTAGATTTCTTCACATATTCCTCCCTGTCCTCCTCTTGGTTGGGTCTCTTATAACTTCTAAAGGCAGCTCTCTTTTCCCTCACCTTCTTCACCACCTCCCTGCTCAACCAGCTCATGTTTTTGGTCCTGGCTTTCTTGCTTTGGCTCACTGTACATGAATTAGTGGCCTCTGCCAACCCCAGCTTGATGATGGCCCATTTCTGCTCGGCAGCCATGTCCGGACGGATGTTGGCGACGTGCCCTCCCAGTACAATGTTCCTATTCATGCACAGATGTATGTGAATCATGTAGAAAATGCAAACTTCACGTACATCTGTGTGTGTAGGGGGTACACTGTACGTAACGAAGCCTGGCTGAGTTTTGTGTATGGATGTGAGCTTCTTTACATGAAAACTGCAGACTGTGTCTTTTCCCCCCCAACTCATTTGGAGCCACCATACAATTGGTCCACAGTCCACATAGTAAGAGAAAAATCACCCTATCCCCTTCCACCAGTTGCTAGTGGGCATGCACGTGTGATTGTTTCCTAGGGGCGAGGGTAAGCAGGCTTCATGTGTTCAGCAAGAGAAACTACAGCGAGAGAAAGCATCGGAACTTCAAAGGAGCAGGTCGGCGAGTGACACATTCAAGGATCCTGACATCTTGAGACAGACCCGGAGGACAAGGAAAAGTTGAATCCTTAAATCATTCAGGTAACTGTAGCTTTGTTTTATATTTCTTTGCAGGTGGAGTGGATCCAGTGGTCGTGAGTGATTAAGCCTCAGGGAGTTTTTCTTATCATCGTCGGCATGTTCCCACCAAACGTCCACGGCCGCAGCAGAATCCATCCTGTAACCCTTGCCTAGTCCCACAGTACCAGAGTGAATGCCAACCGATCACCTTTGCATTTTTAGGCAGATCTGAGCTAGTGAGTTGGAGTCGTCAGTGATCAGCCCACTCAACAGATTCCAAGCTATCCCATTCTCTTCTCAGTCTCTTCTCCTCCTCACACTAGGACCACTGTTATCAGCCAGCCATGCATCTGTTGTCCCCCCTCCCCTGGCCTCGCCCCATCACTCGCCACTCTTAGGTCCATGACTCCAGTCCGTCGTAGTCCTGTCTCCCTCCCAGGTCCAGCATCTCGATTTCCTTACTGCCGCTCACCCCGATCACCTTCGGACTTGAAAACGCTAATGCTTATGTTGTTTGGGGCTGAGGCTGCTGAGAGATGCATAGCTGTAGTCAGCAAGGGCCTGCCCTGAGGTCACACTTAAGTCAGTGTTAGTGAACTGCTGCTGCACGCACCCACTCCCCAGCTCAATTATCTTTTCCTACTGTTGCCAGCCATCTAATGAAAGCAAAACGTTATTGTGTGGCAACCGTGTCAAGGCATCCCCTCAGTGCGATCACCAGTGTGCGGTGAGTGCACCTTCTCCATTCAATGGGTGCAGCTGTGGTTCACTAGCACAATGACTGAAGTGTGACCCCAGTGCGGGCCCTCACTGACTATAGTATATGCATCTCTCAGGTCACTCAGTGACTTCAGCCCCCAAAAAATCATTATTGCTGCTGTTCGACTGGGTTCTCCAATCGGACTATTGCTGCTGTGCTGTTCTAACGGACTTGCTTCTTCTCAGATCGAAGTAAAGTTATTCCATGGGCTGCGGCAGCTACGTGTTCTCGCCTGGCCCCCTGTCATCAAGGCACAGGTCAGGAAGCATAGGAAAAACCAGGAGCAGTTATAGAATTTGCAAAAAAGTGTTTATTAGTAGTAGCAGTAACATAAAAAAACAATACAACTGTTCAGAATAACTATTTACAAAGGCAGAATAAACAGAACCATCTGACTTTTCCTTCAATCTCTGCGTCCCCTGCAAGAAACTGCAGCTCCGTCTTATAAGTCTTTGCAACCCTCTTTCTTAACAAGCATCCTGTTTTTTTCTAAAATGTTCTTGTAAATTTCAGGCAGGTGCAGCCAGAATACAATGTTCCAGAACTGAGGCCCCTTATCCACAGCTTCTGAAAAAGAGCTTAAAAACTGGTCTCAAGTTAACCCCTTGAGTTCCCAATAGCTTTTCGCAATCAGCTCAAACTATAATTATATACATTTCAACAGTAACACTATATAATTTCTAAATAAAGGGATCCCAATATCAGTTACATTTCCACCCAATGATTTGCATATATTTTTATACCAGCAGATATGCAAGGGAGGAAAAAGACAAACAGCAAGGGAACAGTGAGAGGGAAAGAACTGCGAGACTGTCAGGGTGATCAAATCCTAGGTCTCACAGAAAATTTGGCTGCACAACCAGACAGACAAGAGACAGGAAAGGAAAGAACAGAACCCTGCATTCAAACTCTCCATAACAACTGGGACAGGGTCCTATTCAACCCTGTCACACCCCCTTGCTCATATGTCCTGGTGGCCCTGTCTCCCGTCCTGACTACCAACTCCCTCCCAGGCCCAGTCTCACTGTAGCTGGGTTGAAGGGAACTGTGTTACAGCAGAATTCTATAGATGTGCTAGGTGCTAGGTGCTACTACCCATAAAAAGCAAAACAATGCAAATACAGTCAGTTTTTCACATCACTTTTTATTCTGGAGTTCAGGCTCAGTTACAGATGGAAACAGCATCATTTACAAATTTTTATTTTATTTATTTTTATTTATTTAGTTTTTGTTGACCAGGTAAGTGCACTAGATAAATCCTGCCTATTTTCAGGAATGACCCGGAAGAGGGAGATACGGATGAATGCCAACTGACCTTGAACCAGATGAAGTTGTTGGTGATATGTTTCATGAATGGAGGAAATTTTGCCATTGCACCGGGGAAATTCCCCTGCTCTTTTCCAGAAGTGCCATGGGATCTTTAACATCCACCTGAACTACCACCAGAACAGGCAGATGGGACCTCGGTTTAATGTCTCATCCGAAAGATGGCACCTCAGGAGTGCAGCACCCCCCTCATGCTGCACTACAGTGTCAGTACTGGGATATTAACCCAAGTGCCTGGGGTGGGGATAGAACCCACAGCCTACTGATCTCCCGGCCTCAGAGGCGAGTGTGCTACCTGCTGAGCCACTGACACTAACCATCATAATTGTACAGTTATGTATCCTCTCTGTAAATGGGAACATTAAACAACTCAGCTACCAACTAGAAGTCATTTCATTTCTTTTTTTAAATAACGCTGCAATGAGAAAAAAAAAAAAGTAACTGTTGTGTGTGTGTCCCTGTCTCATGCAGAATTACTTCTATTCTGTCTTTATCACCACACCACAGTGGTTAAAGATATTTTTAACAGGCTGGCTGTTTTAAGAACAAGTTCGGGCAGTGAAAGTGATGGACAGTTTGTGACTGTGACAAAACCACAGTGTTCTGCTTATGTTGAGCCGGTAGGAGCTTTTACACTGTATAACATGCATCGTTCGTTTCCTTCAGGGTCCGATGTGGTGCACATGCTTTCATTTTTGTGCTGCATTTACACATTCGGTCTAATTCCAAAATACTCTACCTTCTGGCGTTTTGGTAGATGATCTGGTCATTTTACCAGCCCGATATTTCTAGTGAACTTCATGTGATTTCTGAAACGGTAGGAGTGAAAATGACTATTTACACGACAGGAGTATAAGGTTTCACATCTTGGCGAACCATGCAAAAAGGAAATTCACTTATCTGACAAATGCTTGCTTATGTAGCAAAACGGACTGCATTTACACGCAAGAACAGGAAACACTGCCGTGGTTCTGTGATGGTTATTCCATTGTAGAGCCCGCAGTATAAAAGCACCTAATGACTGCAGCTGCGCAGTATACCCCTTTAAAACAATACGTACCTCCACAATTTTCTGCAAGAGGTATGGCGTATCCTCAAAAATAGGATCTGTACCCCTGAAACATCTGTAGGAGGGTACGCTGTACCCCTCGCTATATGGATGCACTGGGAACACTGTTCCAGTATGCCTCCCATCCTGCCAAAGTCTGCTCTTCCGAAGTCCAAAACCTTTGTCTTAGTTCTGGCTACCTCCTTTCCCAGAATGAGGGAGAACCGCACTGTGCAGTGCTCACTTCCTGCCAGGGGTTCTTATACCCCTATGTCCTGGACAAGCTTGCCATCTCTCAGCACCAGATCCAGAATGTTCCCCTCCCTGGTTGGCTCTGTTACCCTCTGTGTCAGGATGCCATCCTTGAAGGCTTCTAGGAGGACCTGTTCCCTGGCACTCAAGGTAGCTGGGGTGTTCCAATCTACCCCTGGCAAATGGAAGTCCCCCACTACCACAGTATTGCCTTCACCACTAAGCCTCCTAATTTGCTCCCCCAGCTCCCTGTCAATCTCATTTTGAGACGGTGGCCTGTACACAACCCCCAATCTAACCTTCCTGCATTCTGAGTTCTGGAGTTGTACCCATAAGACTTCAGCCCTGCCCTTCTCCCCTTCCTCACTGTTGCACAATATCCCATCCCTTACACAGTCAACCCGCCCCCATTCCCTTTTTCTCGGTCTCGACAGTACAGTCTGTACCAAGGGATCACAAGGTCCCAGTCCTGGTACTGGGTGGCCCATGTCTCAGTGCTGGCGGCTATGTCCACCTCCCTTTCCACCATCAGTGCCTGCAATTCTACTGCCTTGTTTCCCGGGCTCAATGCATTCAAAGAGACCCCCCTTCCAGTGTGATCTCTGCCCCTACTTACCCTCCTGTTCACCTCTATCCTCTTCCCTTTTTGAATTCCCCTCCTGCCTAGTTGTAGGGGAAGGCCTAATGGACTCCCTCACCTGGTGGCACTGATTCAGTGATTGCTGCCCAACCCACTGTGCGTCCCCACCCCTTACTTAGTTTAAATTATATCTAGATGCTGTGTACTCACCCAGCTTTTGCTTTCGGACCCCTGAGCCTTACATACTCAAGTGCAGCCTCCCCGGTGCATACAGGTCCTTGTCCTTCCATGTCCTGCTCTACCCCTCCACCAGACTGTATTCCATGAACTCGCACCATTTCCCCAGCCATTTGCTGAACTCTGTAATTCTTTGGTTCCTGGCCATACTTGCTCTAGGTACTGGGAGAATCTCAGAGAAAGCAAATGACCATCCCTCTTTACTGCCTAATCTTCCTACTTCACTGAATCACTCCTGCACCTTTTTGACCCTACTCCCCTCCAGGTCGTTTGTACCTAGGTGCACTACAATATGAGATTTCTCCCCTACCCTCCCAGAACACCTAGTAATATACTGTCCCACTCTCCCTGCCGTCATGCCTGGCATACATTCCACCCATATGTGGCTTTTCCTGGCACCCTTACCACCCCTTCTCTCACCCTTCAGTATCGAGTCCCCCAGAATGATGACCCTTCATAGGGTTTTAAATAATTGCTAAGCAGTTTTTTTCTTGGGACAATACTAACTGTACAGAAAGCATTTATATAGGTTTTCTAGAAGTCTTATGTTTGTTAAACACAGTGAGGCAAGTGCTATGCATTTTCACAATGTTTTAGAACTTTTATGAGCAAAACGCTAATCAATTTTTAGAGTTAAATAAAACCCTGCTTCATCCCTTTTTCTGCTCTCCTCTCTGATGCTTCCCATTCCTGTTCCCAGTCCCAATCCCCCCTCATCCAATTCCATGCCTTCCATATATTGCATTATCTTTCATGTAACATCCCGAGTCGTACCTGAAAATAGGTGCACTTGATGTCAAGTGTACTCACCTTGTCAAGTAAAGCTAATAAATGGCAGCAGTATGCATTACTGCCACGTACTGCTGCCACATCGCTAACCCTTTGATAGCCAAAGTCATACCTTAGTAGCTTCAAGTTCTTGTGACTTGAACATCCCATTAGCATCATCGTCAGTTTTATTTTTCCAGCATTTTCCAATAAAGCTCAATGCTCTTTACAAGCAGGTTAAATAGCTTCATACAGTGTCTGTGCTGATGAATTTGCCCTGATAAATATGGTATCTGCAATGGCCTGACACAAAATATTCAAGTAATTTTTAAGCATGAGAGGGGCAAGACAAAACTCACAAGTGGCAAAGCAAGGAGTATGTTACAACATCCTGCACCCTTACAAGTCAAGACAAATTATGTATTTTTTGTCCAGTCATTGTGTATTTAATTTATAGATCAGTTTAAAAGTTACACATTTTAAATCAGCTGTTTCCATTGTAATGGACAGCTTGGCACAGGTTAAAAATCAACAGTAGGTGTCTTTTAAAACTTTGTACCACTCCAACAGCAATAGGTCATATACCATGCCTAGCCTGGATAAAGGGACTCTTAGAGACAGGTGTCAGCATGGTTCAGTTTTTGGAACATCCTCCCCGGGGCAGAAAGTTGTTGGTTCTAGTCCCACACCAGAATTGGGCTCATATCATCAATGCTAGCATCCGAATGCAGTATTGGGGGAGTGCTGTACTGTCAGGGTATGCCGTCCTTCGGATGAGACGTTAACCCAAGATTCCTTCTACCCATCTCTGGTGCTTTTCTGGTGGGTATCCAGGTGGAAACAAAAGAACCCAAGGCACTGTTCGCAAGAGATGGGGACAATTTTATTAAAACCAAACATTATACACAAACTGTTCAAATCTTTTTACATTATATTACATAAATTAACCTGTACCAGTAATATTTTTCCACAATTCTTTCATTTCCTCCCCAAAAACCTTACATTCTTCTTGATATACTGTATATTATCAATTTCATCCTGAAACTTAAAAATTAAATCTTCCACTAGTAAATTCTTATTTAGTAGAAATCTTAGACATCTGTTTTGCCATATGATACACTTTAAGACTGCCAGAATAACATAAACCATATTTTTATTCAAATCCCCCCATTGTTTTGTTAATTGCCCATAAATCAAAATATCATAGGTCACATTCTTAAAAATATGCATACCCCAATAATTCGCTACCATCTCCCAAAAAGCCTTAATAAAGGTACAATCAAAAAATAAATGAAACACACGCTCCTCCTGTGTTCCACAATCTCTTTCCCCACAAATTCGTTCTTCTATTTTGTTATGCTTATGATTACCACGTACATTTAATTTCTCATGGCTGCACATCCATATAGTCGCTCTCATTTTCCTTGGTATTCGTTTTTCCAAGGTTAATTCCAAAATCCTTTGCACATTTATCCTTTTGTCAACCTTAAACACATGCTTTTCCCAAAACTTTTTTTCCATTATTTGTTTATACATCTGCTTTCTACTATTAGTAATTAAGGCATCTACCATAACCCCCCACTGGTTTAAATATTTCCTTCCCACCTCCATATAACCAGGCCAACTTTAACCCCCTACTATATTTCCCTTTTCCCCAATACTTTTAATCAAAGACACACTCTATTTCTCTGTCAGCCATATCCTTTCCTTCCCTTCTCCCTTTATAATGGGTCCAAGATTCGTATCAACAAACATACTAACAAAAAAAACACAGGGTTTATCATATTCAGACCCCCATCTTTAATTGTTCCATATGTTATTCCCCCCTTTTAACTGGATTCAACTTAATACCGCATAGTAACTGAAAAAAGACCCATTATTTTAGATTGCATTTGTTCTGGTACTTGAAAAATATATGCTAAAAATAGAAATATTGGAAGCATAACATTTTTCAATAAATAAATCCTTTTTTCTCTCGTCATACTCCACTGCCTCCATCTTTTTACTTTTGAATGCGCAATATCATATTTTTCTTCCCAGTTCCGCTGAATCTTTTCTTGCCCTCCAAAGTAAATCCCCAACACTTTAATGCCTCCTGTTACTATATCTAATTTCCCTTTCTTTTCCTTCTCCCGAGTTACTTATTGAATAGATTTAACTTTTTTCCTTATTTATCTTGATCCCACTGTAATCACTAAAACTTTCTACTGCTTTTAGCATTTTATTACCTGACATCTGATCTTCAACTAATATTGTGCAGTCATCTGCATACGCACTTGTTTTGTTGATTTGTTTGTACTGCCAAATCATACTTTTAATTTCTGTCTCTTCCTCTATTTTCCTCAACATGGGATCCAGGCAAAAAACATACAATAGTGGGCTTAAAGGGCACCCCTGCCTTACCCAATTTCTAATATACATTTTAGTCCCTAGATGCCCATTAACCATAGGACAAATCTGTGCATCTTGGTATAGTGCTTTGATTAAATCAATTAACTGTTTAAGAATATTAAATCTACCCAAGGTGTCCCATACATACTGATGTTTAGCTACATCAAACGCTGTTTCCTGATCTACAGCATATAAATAACCTTAAAATTCTTCCTCCTGTCCCTTTGCTATTACTTCTCTTATATATATTACATTTTGTTGTGTATTCCGTCCTGGAATTGCACATGTCTGGGTATGTGATATTAAATTATCTGCAAATGTCCTGAGTCTTA
This sequence comes from Neoceratodus forsteri, assembly GCA_016271365.2. Lineage (NCBI taxonomy): Eukaryota > Metazoa > Chordata > Ceratodontiformes > Ceratodontidae > Neoceratodus > Neoceratodus forsteri. Next base: position 694,670,123 of record CM028137.1, read on the forward strand.
TACTTATTATTTCAGCTAAAATCTTATAGTCTGATGTTAAAAGGTTACTAGGTCTCCAGTTTTTAAGTTTAGCTTTCTCCCCTTTATTATGCAAAAATAATGGTAATGCCAACTTTCATGCTATCTGCCACTGCGTCTCCATTCATTATCCCATTATACAGTATATTCTTGTAAGTATGGGTACTAGTTCCACAAACCTTTTATAAAATATATTAGGAATACTATCTATTCCTGGTGCTGTATTATTTATTAAGGTCTTAATTGCTCCGGCCACTTCTTCTCTAATCTGTTTGTTTGTAGCTTCTACCTCTTCTGCCTCTAGCTTTGGGATTTTAGTTGTAAACAAATCCTCCCTCACCTTACCGTCCCCCTGCTGATACTTTTGCCTCAAAAACTCTTGTATAATACATTTAATATTTCCTATATCTGAATAAACCTTTCCCTTTCCATCTTGTAATTCATACATTACTCTACTTGCCACTCTCTCTTTACTACTATCATAGGGATTTATATAGTACTTAGTGCCATGAGTGCCACTCTTTTGTACCATAATTAGCACCTTAACTTTCTTCAGCTGATATTCTTTCATCTGTGTCTTAATTCTTTCAATTTGTTTAGACTCATCCACTTTCTCTTTTGCCTGCCTATTCATCGGTTTATAAAGTTAGGCCCCTAAAGATAAATATTTACCATATTCTGTTGCCTCACATTTTTGACTTTCTTCGATCAAAAATTGTTTAATCTCCCCTTTGGTATCTTCCCACCATTTCGACATGCTTTCATATAAATCTACCACTGTTAACTTATTTTCTAATATTTCCTTTATTTTCTGTTTACACCTTTCTTCCTGTAATTTAGCAGTGTTCATTCTCCAAAACCCTTTACCACATTTCATTCTATTTCCTAGATTTATTTCAATTTCTACAGCTGTATGATCCGAGGTTTCCATTGGTATACTTTTAATATTACAGACCTCTATTCTTTTTTGTATCATCCAAAAATCTATTCTTGCCGAATGCATGCCCCTAAAATAGGTATGCTCCCCTTTCTTCCCTTCTATCTTGTACCCATCCTCCATTCCTGCCTTCTCTAATATTGTTTTAAGATGTACTGTGTCACAATAAATCTTCAATGTAGTTCTTCCCCAATCACTTTTAGACAACCCACAATTAAAATCTCACCCCCAAACTACCAATTTTGATGTATGCAAAAAAGGTTCTATTTGATCTATTGTTATTTCGTTCTTTCTTCCCTTGGGGATTGTATATCACAATAATTCTGACAAAATTATGCTTGACAATCCCATCCACAATCAAAGCTCTACCAGGTGCAAAATCTATAACCTTTAAAATGTTACTTTCCTGGGATATAAAAGCCACCCCCACCCCTGTACACCCTTCAGTGCCAATGGACCATAATGATGGCCCCGATCCAAACTTTCTGAGTTTGGTTTATTTCTTCAATTGTGTGCAACTGTGTGTCTTGGAACACACATGTATCATTCTTAAGATCACTTAAAATGCTAAAGACAGTCTGCCTTTTATGTTTATTCTTAATACTGTTAGTATTATGGGTAATACATTTCAGACTCCCCATGATATTGTTTGTCATATGTAGATCAACCTTCTCCTTTAGATTTCTATCTTCTTTTTGATACTTGTGTATCTGTTGTCTCTCCTTCATCTTCCTCCTCATCCTTTGAAAGGCCTGTATTAGTTCCCTCAGAAACCCTGTCCATCATGGACCACACTTAGTCTTGCAATAAAGTATACTGGTTTGATAATTCTACCCCTTCTCGATCTTTTTCACAAGGAGTTATTTGTTTCAAAGAGATTCTGCTTCTGTTTAGGGGTCTGCCTCGGTGCTCCATCTTCTCGGAAGCCCGCAGAGTGTTTTTCCCCGTTCGCTGTGGGAGTGGCGCATACCTGATGCTACGGCATCACTGCTGACATCGCCACTCCCACTTCCCCTAGATGTCTGCTTTACGCTTGCTGTGCCTCCAGCCTCCACCAGAGGCCAGGCAAGCGCCGAGCATGGGCCCCCCTCCTTCGCGGGAGAGGACAGCTGTCCTTCGGACGCTCAATCCTCTCCCTCCCCTGCTGACCCCCGACGCCCCAAGCTCGTTCCCGAACCTGGGTCGCCAGCATGGTGCTCTGCTTCTGTTTTTTGATCTAGTAACCATTGTACAACTTCCTTCAGTTTTTGCATTTTTTGTTTGTCCTTGTATTTCCTTTTGCTTCTCTCCCTTCGTCATCACAGGCTGCGTTTCTTTTCCCCGATTTTCTGATTCTTTCAGATTCTGTTTCCCTTCTATCTCTTCTTCAAAAGCCTCCAGAACAACCTTATCTTGTTTAATTTTTTCTTTTTTGGCCATCGCTAAATAAACATTCTGTTCAGCGCTTTCACCTGTATCCGGGCTGTTGCGAAAGGCCCAGAGGCATTTGGAGAAAGAGTGCCCCCTCCTCCTCACATAGGCTACATTTGATTTTGTTCTTACACTTGGCCTCAAAGTGCCCCACCATCCCACACAGACCACACTTTGTTTTCTCACATGCATTACTCAGGTGGCCTCTCTCTCCACACCTGTAACAGGCCCCGGATTGTCCTGCATAGAACACGATTCCTCTCTCTCTCTCTCCATACTTCTGTGTTTTTCAACTGATGATACAGTTTCCAGAAGCGATCTAAACCCTCTGCACGTTTAAAACTAATGTAACCCCCCTACAAATGGGGGTTCCCAAAAGTCTTCCTTGGGTGTGCCTAAATGCCCACTGCCAGGCTGGTGTCCTGTGTCCTAACCTTTTAAAAGCATCTGCATGTGAGTGCCTTTATAGCCTCTGTGTTCTGTCTCTTTAAGAGCTACCTACATCGCAGTGTATAATTAATCTGGGTGGGGGCTGAGTGTTTCTAAGCTCAAGTCCCACCTGGGCTGCCAGATAATTGCCCCATTCTGCCATCGCTAACTGAGCAGAGGGAGATCTGTTAGAAGCTGTACCTATTTGCTGATGATCTATTCTTGTAGTAATGATATCAGTTGTCTAACCTGCCTTCTTTGCAGCATGGACATTTCTGCGAATCACCACCATCTTGGTTCTATACTGCCATTATGGACCAATCAGTACCTTTGGGGGCCCTAAAATGGAGCCTGCCCCAGGGGTCTTGTGGGAGTGAATTTCTGTAGGAATTACAGTTTTTCTACTTTGGGGCCTAAATGGACCTGGAGGGGAGACCTTGCTGGGACAGACAGATGAATCAACTAATTGAATCTTCTGGATCAGAAGGAAGTCCCGGTGCTTGCTGCAGCTGAGTGTCAGTCTGAGTTTGGAGTAGAGAGAATGAACAGCTCAAGACATTAGAGCAGCTGCTCCTGTGTAGTCGCGCAGGAAACTGGTAGAAAGGCAGAGTTTGGCCTGTCTGCCTGCTGTCCCTCGAAAGGGATCCTTAGAGAGTGCTTAAATAACTGGACTATATCTGAACCAACTGTGACAAAAGCCACCGAATTGTGACTTTACCATTACCTGAAGAAGACTGAAGATTTGCTGTATGCGATCGGCCTGTCAGAACATCTGAAATCACCACAAAGATCACGGTTTTGCTCAGGAAAGCTGAAATTGCAACTAGACTGTCATCCGACCTGCGGTATTGTGTTTTCTTTTACTATAAGTGTGCTGAATGCTGTTAGTGAGTGGTGATTTGGTTCCCCACTGCCTGCTTGTGTCACGTTTGCTGGAAGCTGAATCCAGCGTATACCGGACTGAATCCAAACTGTTCACCCGGTCTGGGCCCTGCCACCTTGTCCCAGCCAGCTACTCCAGGCACAGAGATCACCATCAACGAAAGACTCACCTGGGGATCAGCCCCCTGCTCAACCATCTCAAACAAGAACAACACCTCCGTGATTCGTGTGGGCCCTGGTTCTCCTGGCATACCAGCTTGTCAACCTGCAGTCTCCATCTTGTCCCTCCTGTGTCTCGTATTGGGTAGCATGAGTAAACCCCAGGGTAGTTCCCTGCAACATCAGCTAAATCACAAGTGTTGTCATCTGATTCCTTTGTTGTTTCCTTGTCACAAACTGAGCCTCCAGGCTCCGGATTACAAATTGTGTGTGGTTGTGCATGTTTCTTTTTTCCATCACAGGGCCCCGACCAGCTGCAATGCCAGCCTACCCCGGGCAATGAATTAGGCTAGCCCACCTTTGTTCCAACTGGGTACCCAGAGTATGTGACTGTGAAGGGACTCTAAAGTGCATGCATGATTGCCTGGTTAAATCAGTGACAAAACTAATCAGCCAAATTACACCCCTCCCTTGTTCATTCCCCGAATAAATCAGAACTAATTCCTTTTGCATTGAACCTGACTGTGGTTCCATTTTGTACCAGAAGCACTGTACTGTTGTTACTTGCTGTGTCTAACCTTATTTTACAGGGGGTCTCCAGGGTCGAACTGGTGGAACCAGCCCCAGTGGCAAGTGCAAACCAAGTGGGGATTTGTATGCTGATTAAAGGTTATTGTAACTGTGTCTGTTGTACATTGCTTAGGCCACTAGAGGGGAAAGAGGGGTGTTACAGTGTCCCCGAGGACTGTACCCAGGTTAGCTACGCTACCAGTAACCCTGTCCTCTGAGGGAGAAGGCACCCGTTTTCCGTACCCAGGCCCCTTAACCTGGACCTAGCCACGCAGGCAGCGGTAGTAGCCCTTGGGATAGTGCCACCTAGGGGTCACACTAACATCAAACTCTGTGCTACCAGGAAGATGTATAAGGGCATATATTTCATAGGGATAGAATTTCATGTTAGTCGTTAATAGTTGTTTCCCAAGAAACAGTCTGTCCAGTACTTCTTCTGTAGGCCCTCTAAACCTTAAGCGTACTGCACTGCATCTCTTGGCCTGCTGTGCTCTCTCTTCTTTGGGCAACAGTTTTTCCTGGGGATTTCCTCCCCAAGGCCTCTCTTTCTGGCCTTCTTCCTCATTATGCATTTCAGTCTCAGTTAAAATAGTTTTTTGTTCTAGCTCCATAGATGTTTCATTGCTATTGTTATCGCTCTCTGATATTATTTGTTTTGTTTTGTCTTCCTCTGAAGTTGCATCTCCTGGTATTAAAACCTCAACATTCTCCTTATTTCCCTCAGGCATTTCTTTTGTTTGTTGTTCTTCTAACATTTCAGTAGCTTTTGACGTACTGGCCTGTTCGGGTCCAACCCCGATACATCTTCTTTCCTCTTCCATCCTGCATCTAGCAAGGCCTTGGTTACCCAGTCAGGAATATCCACAAAATCTCTAAAAGTTTTTACTTCCGAATCCACCTTTCCATTTCTGTTTCTTGCTTTCCCTCTAAATTGCCTTTATTTTCTTCCAGGTTTTTACTTTTTGTTTCCTCCTTAATCTCCTCAGTTTCCATTTGAGTGGTATCTTTAATTTCTACCACCCTTCTTAGGCCAAGCTGTTTCCGACCTATTTTAGCCTTTCCTCTCTGGGCTGACAGTTTGCTTGCTTGTTTGACAGAACCTGTGGGAGTGGCTTGCTTTGATGCTGCCACGTCATCCATATTCAGCTGAGACTGACAGGAATCCGGCCTTGTCACCTTATTACTTTCAGCAACATTTTCTGGCTTTATTTTGCAATCCTCTGTCATTTTACTCTTAAGCTGAAATTCTTTAGAAATGATGTTTGTACTCACAGAAATATCTTTATCTCCCTCCGTCTCCACGAAAGAAGTTTTCCATTCAGTCTCTTCATTTCTCTGCTCCACTTTTTCATACTAACATACTAAAAGCCAGCAGAATAGGCCTAATGGCCTGCCGCTCATGCCACTCTCTCTCTTTCTGATCCATTTTGCTCTCACTTTCATTCTCCATCTCCTGGCCTCTAGTAGTATATAAGACCGGGGAGGAGGCCCTCTCCCCAGTCTCACACTTCCGTCCTCACTCACTCCAACAAAGACACTGCCACATCAGCACTTTCTCCTCTTCTGCTGTCCAGCTCCAAACTGAGCTCCTCCACTCTGCTCGCAGGAAGTCAAGCCCCCTGTTGGCAGAGTAGAGGAATTTCCCTGGTGCCCAGGCCAACATTCCCCTTCCCATAAAACCTGTTCATGCAATTGTCCAAGGCTGTGTGTGGGTGCTGATGTATGAAATAGCTGCCACTATACAATCATAGTCATTTCACTACCAGTCTAGCATTGCTTGTAAAGCGCTTTGGGATACAATGTGTATGAAAAGTGCTACATAAATGCAGATTTTATTTCTCTTTACTTCAACTAGCCAGAATAGAGACCTGCCTGGTTGTTTTTTACATGCAGCTGCCATGTCTCTGGAAATTTACCAGAGTAAATGAAGAAGAAAGCTCAAAGGAGGGAGAAAGAATCATGCACAGATAGAATCTGTCTGGAGTCTAAGAGAGACAGTCTGCAAGTAATTGGAAGGAAAGACTGGCAAAATGGACTGGACAGTGAGAACATTTACAGTAGCTGCATCAGAAAGCAGCACTCTCCAGATTCTGAAGCTGGGGCACAGAGATGGAATGTTTAAGAGAATGACAGCAAAGATTATGTGCCTGACAATAGGCAGGATTGTTGCCTAGTGCACTTACCTGGTTACCAAAAGCTAATAAATAATCAACAGAGCTAAAAATGAATGTTGTAGAGATGGTACCAGAGAGCTAGTGATGTTGCAGCACATGGCCAGTGGCGGCTCCAGCTTCGGTTGGTTACCAGGGCACAGGGTGGGCACTACAGTGGGCAGCCAGGGCACCTACGGAAACCTCAATAGAAAGTGTGGGTGCATATTTATTAACTATGTACTATACCTGGATAAGTAAAACAATGTCAAAATCGACTCCTGTGCTTTACCACACACACACACCAAAGCACATCCTGTGCGGATACAGAAACAGATGTGCAACACAACTTGCACAAAACCAGACTTACTACCTGGCTTGTATATAGTGCAACTATCCACCCACTTTTGTAAAAGCAAAGTGGGGTGGATAATTGAGAGAGGCTAATAACAAGGTGGGTGGCAGCATACTGAGGGAGCACTGTAGCCATTTAAACAGCTGTGGCAATTTAACTTTTTCACACTGCCACTGGAGTAAAATACATCTTCAATGCAGTGGGGGGCAGCAATATTACATTCACGGTAGGTACTGTAGCAATACAATTGCTAGGATAGAATCAGCATTCCTTAATCAGAACTAAAGGTTCAAAACTCCAGTCCAAAGAAGGCACAGATGACCTTCAGAGCTTTAATTTATTTTATTCTAGCGTTGCAGCTGAAGAGAGATACAATGGACACATTTGCAACACATGCTGATGCTCCCTGCCAATTTTTTAAGGCCTTGGAAAAGCACCAGGGAGCATGTGGTACATAACATTAGTGGCAAAACTGCACCATGCAAAATTATTTAAACCTCTGAAGGTAGTTTGTGCCTTCTTTGGAATGGAGTTCTGGACCTTCTATGCTGCTTTTTTTAAATGTACACATCTCCTATTCCTCAATCCAGTAGCGGATATTCACTCAGTAACTGCTCAACCTTCCCCTTTTCATAACCACACACCCTTCCAACCAGCAAAGCCAATATTTTTAGCTAATCGGAATCAAATATACATGGAATCGGATACATTTGGATGTGGGCATTTTACTAGCATATGTAGACACACACACACACACACACACACACACACTATATACATCACACTCTAAATCAGCATTCATTTGTCCTACAGTGACCTGCTGCCAGCTGGGTAAGTGTGCCACTGCCTACCTCGACATCACCCTGCTGGCATCTGCCCATTAAGCACATGATGTTATTCAAATGATGTTGTCCAGGTCAGCCATGGTAAATCAATATAGCTAGCAGCAGGTCATTCTGGGACATGAGATCGTTGATAGCTGGTGTGTGTGTGTGTGGGTATGCAGCAGTAACTGGGTTTCAGGAGAAAAACACACAGTCTACGCAGAGGACTTTTTTCTAGTTTTTGAACAGCCACAGCCACCAAATGACTGTACCAAATCCGAGGGTTAGACTGCTCAGAGTTTGGGAGGGACCATCCAGGTTCGGTGGGGTGAAGATGCCTGAAGGTCAATGAGACAAAAACTAACCATTATAGTGAAAAGTGAAAGAGGAAGACTGCACTTTTTAAAATTCTGCTCTGCTCAGTACTGACTGGTTACACTCTGGAGGGAATAGGACACTGACTGTGATGCTCAGCACAGCATTCCACACTTACTTGCTTAAAAAAAAAAAAAAGTTGGTGCTGCGAGCTGCCATTAAGCAGGCAGGGACAGCAGACAGTCACACCACTGACCTCACTGCATTTGCTCCTTAATCGTATTCTCGACTGCAGTGCTCCTAATTTCTTCATCTGAGCTCCATGTATATCCAAACAGCATGCAGAATAAGAATTCTATCTCATGGGCCAAGGTGCAGACCAGTAACAATGTTGACTCTCTCTGCCCGACTTGCTGCTAAGGCTGCTTGCCTTTTTTCTTGCTCCTGGCCAGGATTCCAAGTCATTGCCATCAACACTGACAGCACAACAGTCAACCATGGGTCAGTTTAAAGAAGTGTTCTTTGGAGGTGGGTGAGAGCCTGGGGGCCGGAGTTCGCAGGTCTGAGAACAGAACTAAAGAATGCTGGCTAGTGGCTACTAAGGGCATGAGAGAGTGAAGGCGGCAAGCAGTCCACATTAAGCGGCAGCACAGATGACTGGATGTATTGCTCACACGCAGTGTGCTGCGTGCGTCAGTGTGTCACACCTGCAGAAGTCGGACCAGACTCCAAAACATACACAAAACAAGTCCAGGGAGGACATCTGCACTGCAGCAGCACAGGGCAGCCCATGGGAGGGCAGGGCTTACCTGACTTGGTGGTCGGTGCGGGGTGCGGACTGCGACCATGTGGCACGGAGGGAACGATCTCGGGACCACTCTCACATGAGACTAACTCAACCTCGGCTCAGATAGGGTAGCACAACACAGATCAGCAGAATTGTTTTAGCAGGTTCAACTGCAGTGTTCCATAGCTACTGCAGATTAGAGACTCAGAGCACCAGGGCACAGCCTATACTGACGTGCCCCGGTGTAATGCCGCCACTGCACATGGCCATTTTATGAAGCAGTCCAGCCATGTGGTAGAAAAGGCCTTCTTTAACGGCAACAGTTTGGTATTAGCAATCAAGCCTGGACACAGAATAAACAAACTCTTTCAACAATACTTCACTTAACTAGTTAATTTAAATGATTAAAGAACTCTAAATGCCCACCGTTTCCTGAGACAAACCTGCGACACAGACTTGACAAAAGGCAGGCATGCCTGCCAGAAAGAGCAACCCATGGCAGAAAGAAGCCCAACCACAACACACCTCACTAAGCAGCTATAAAACACATTATCTTCAGCCACCAGGGAGGAGACCAACCCAGAAACCAGAATCATGAAGCCAGCTGAGTATTCTTAGCTAAAAAACTTGAGAAAGTGTGTCTGCGAACCCCGGATCCAACCACATGAGCCTTTCGCTCAGTGGTTAGAGCACCAGAATGATATTCTAGGGGCCTGGGTTCATTTCCCAGTAGGTCACATTATTTCTTTCTCACAACAATGATGTGATTTAAATTGCTCAGCAGTGGCTAATACTGCACCAAAAAAACATAATTGTCATCTAAAAAACCTGACTGAGAATACCTCAACAATTCCTACCTTCTATAAGCAGGAATCTGAAAGAGTATGATGTTCCAAGCATGGGGGCATCGTACTGCAACTTGACTGGGAACTCTAAGGTCTGCGTTTAAATCATTGCTTATCTGGAGGGATGCATCTGCATTTTCCGTAACTGTTTTGTGTTGAAGTATTTCATTCATTCATCATATTTATCATAGTATATATAGTTTTTAATGGCAGAGAACAGCTGGATTAAGCACTGCTGGGAGAATAGGAGCCGATTCTGTCAGGGTAGGCCATATCTTTAAAAGTATTTTAACTTTTTGCAATGCTCTGGAAGTCACCGCTCCATTTTGCAGGTATCATCCTGGCAGAGGAAGAGCATGACCACGTGACAAGTCAACACAGAGCTAATCATACCCTAATATGAAGCCAGAGTGAGGATATAAAAAAAAAAAAAAACACCCAAGGTCAAACACATTTTTATACTTCAGTTCCCTGCTGCTCCTACACACACTCATATTCAGACAGTTTTTTTTTTCAATCCTACCTTTCCTTGAAGCAAGTTTATTTTTGTACTTCTGATTTCCTTGAAAAGAACCACCCCCAGCCCCCAACCCCCAACTCCACAGACACATGACAAGGACCCCACCTGTTAATTTAGCACAGTTCAGGTCCCAGACCCCACCTGCCTTTGAATCCACCTATGTCTTTTTTTCCCTTAATTTTAATTGATTTTGGGCTGCTCAAGTTCAAAAGTGCTATTTTCATTCATTTACAGTATTTGAATTCCCTCCCATCTTAACACAGTGACACTACGTTTTTTGGGGTTTTTTTTACCTTTTTTTTTAAATTTCTCGCGAGTCCCTGTCATTGGTGGGCCGATGAACTTGCTTTGCCAACCATGGGCTGGTGCCTAGTAGTCAGCGTGTGTTGATCCTCTAAAATACTAGATTCTAGCACTGGCGCTACCACCGCCACTGACAAATCATGGCTGTTGGCAGTTGGGTGCTAACAAAAGCTAAAGCCTGTTCTGCTCTTCAGCAACATGAGGGTATCTGTGGCAGGACAGCTGCAGCAACAAAGATTCCACCTCCCAACTGCCCTTCCTGTTTCTGTTCACTGATGAAAGAGTCAGGCTAGTTTTCTCTACTGTTGGGGGTGCACTTCCTTACAAATATGAAACCAGGTCCCAACCTCCCAGCACTGCTCATCAAGACACACACTGCACTGCCTGTGACCACGAGTCCAGGGTAGGATGGTAGGTAGACTGCGGATGAAACAGAATCATACCACCTTCATCATCATCATCATAAAAAACATTTTTATAGAAATAATCAGCTGAGCCTCTGCACACACACACACACACACACAAAAAACCCATGACGCATTAGAAAAATATTATTTTCTGTCCGAATCACAAATGATAGACTTGGAACTGTGACTAGACTGGTAAAACTGAGACATAAAGTAAGCTTATGACTTACATGGATCTATTAATCATATTATGTTTAGTTTTACTTATGTATTGTCCCTTGGCATTTCTCTAGTTCACCCCCGTAAATGGGCCTGGTTACTAGCAGGCGTACCCAGTTACCAAATAAAATAAATAAACTGAGACAAGTGCTTTTTCATGGGACTTCCAGCATTATCTGTTCCTACTTTTCCAAAAATATAAAGAACATTCCGTACTATTGTTTCAGAAAACAGATGGCTTCTTTGTGTTCCTTTTGTTCTTTAAACTGCAGCAGAATTCACTCACAGCTGTGAGCTCATAGCTGGAAATTGTTACTCTCTCTGTGTGCAACAGCCAGATGCTGTGGGGGCAGGGGGGAGAGAGCAGCAGCTTCCTGGGGCAGCACACATTATTCTCATTCACACTAAATGGAACAGGCACATTGTCTTAAAAGAAATTATATTAAACAAAATTACTAAATTGCATGATGTTGCCATAGAGATTAAATGTAGAGAAGCTTGCACCTTTTTGCTTCGGTGTTTACAGTGACAGCCTTGCAGTTTGGGGTGCCCTCAAGTAAGCATTAATCCACGACGAAGGTGGCATCTAATGGGGAATTAATGCATGGTTGGGGCCAAGTGCCAGAACGGACCAACCATGCATTAATTCCCCATTAGATGCCACCTTCGTCGTGGATTAATGCGCTTGTAACTTGGCTTCTCGGATTCTGTGGTTATTCTTTCTCTTATTCTCATACTCTGCATGCAATAACACAAGGACGTTTTGATTTCTGTGCTGCACTTTTTCAACATTTACCAAAGTACCATTTATATGCTCATGTTGTCAAACCAATATTTAGCATACGTGTGAACAAAGTTTCTATCAACACCTGCTTCTGACAATTTTGAAGATCTACACGGCTATTATTTTAAGAGGTCCGTATGGAGGTCTCTGATACAGTCATTTCTCCGTTTCGCTATTTGCGCGTCAAATATGTTTTGCATATTTCGTAACTTTCTGTGTGTCTCTGCGACGTCGCTCCGATATCGTTCCATGCACTCTTTTACACTTGCGGTTCTGTTCTATTCTCCTTGCTTTTGTCACTTCATTCTCACTCTTACACCTCTCCCACTTACATTTTGACAAGGTTTACTTCACAGTCACTGTTGTCCTAATACTACACATTGCTGTTCATCCCTTCCTCACATTTTACTTGCCCTACGCAGTAGGGCTGCATTCTCATCTGACCCTAGCGGCGGTTGCTCCTCTGTGCTCGTCCGCATGCATGCTAGTTCCCAGTCTACATTCCTGCTGAATTCTGGTCGGTCATACTCTGTCCTGCTTTATCTCTTCTTTCTGTGCACTGCTCCTTTCTCTCCTGTGGCTACTTTCTGCATTACACAAGCAACACGGCATTATCGTGCCATAATGCCATGTTGCTCTTGTACCACCTGACTCAATTCAACCAATTGTGTTTCTCATTTGGGATCTTCTTGTTTTTGCCATGTTACAACAAGGTTTAACTCTGGGGGAACCCCCACTACCCATTCTGTCCCTCTGCCTCCCTTCACTTTATTAAGCTGCACACTGGCAAGTACCCAGATGGCTTTATAGTAATGTGTTGTAAGTTTTTTCATGTTCAGTAGTGTCTCTGGCTTGGGTTTATGGTTCAGCTCCACTGCTGGACACAAGCAAATGATCCGAACTGAGACATTCCACATGATGTCCCCTCTAGGGCCACTGCATTTTCTCCAGTTGTTTCTCCTGCCTCTGCAAATCTGACAGGCAAGGACGTTTTTCTCTGCCTTTGACCTGCTTTTTAGGCCCATTTTTACAACTGTATCACTGCCCTGGTTGACCTTACCACCAAAATTTACAATGCCTTTGATGATGGTCTGGCAGTGGGGTCTATTTTTATAGACCCCACAAAGGTATTTGATACCGTCAACCATCAGCTCCTCCTGCAATACCTTCTCTCTATAGTCCTAACCGTAGACACGGTCACATGGTTCAAGAGCTACCTCTCGGACCGGACTCAATGTGTCAGAATCAAAGGCAATCTCTCTGAGCCAAGAGAGGTGAGTCTTGGAGTCTCACGAGGCTCAATACTGGGGCCGCTCCTTTTCAGCCTCTTCATACACCCCCTGCCCTTAGTTTGCCAGCGCGCATCGTCCTATATGCTGGTGATGCAGTCGTCTCAATAAGTGGAACAAATCTACCCTCTATCACCTATGAACTGGAAGCAAATTTTCACAGGCTTGAGGCGTGGTTCTCTAATAATAAGCTGCTGCTTAACTATAAAAAAACTAAAAGCATGTTTTTTTTGGTTCCTCAGAACTGAAAGAAATTTGGGAAACTGCAGGTACAGAATAGCAAAGGGGATATACTGGAGCAGGTTGACACCTTTAAATATCTTGGGGTACACATGGATAATGCCCTCTCATTCACAACTCATGTAGACCATGTAATCAAAACTGCCAATGCAAAACTATGAGTTCTCTATCGACACTGTCACTACATGCCCCCTGAGGCCCTAAAGCTGGCCACAAGCAGCACAGTCTTTTCTAAGGTAGACTACGGCCTTATAATCTACGGCACTGGAACTGACACAGCCCTCAAAAGGGTAAAATCCCTTCTTAATAAAGCATGTCGGCTGGTCCTGGGAGAAAATTGCTGAACACACACTTGTGACCTCTATAAAGCAACTGGATGACTACCCCTTCACCTCAGGGGTCAATACCAGGCCTGCCTTCTGGCAAAGAGAGCTATGCTCAGGCTAGCTCCTGAATCCACCTCTTGCCTATTCAGACTAGATCAACCATTTTTCAGTACACGAAGTTCATCAAAGTGGGGCTGGTGGTACCTTTTAAGTGTACCTCAATAGCCCAGAGATCTCTCGCCTATAGAGGACCCAAGTGGGTAAATGATCTCCCCCTGACCTAACTGAATGTAGCAATGTCAGCAAATTCAAAGCTGGTCTCCAAGCACTCCTAGCTCTCGCCTGTGTACATCAGTGCCCCAACACAACTTATCCCCTATACCAACAACTGACAGTCACCTGAACGTTCTAATTCAAGCACTTGGAATGTCACTAAACGTCCCCTCCAACTACAACATTACTACAGATTTATCCCTCTCCCACCCTTTTCCCCCTGTCCCTTCCCCCTTGGTCCCATCCTCTGCTTCCTCCTCCACACCCCTATTCCCCCACATAGAAACACAGAAACATAGAATTTGACGGCAGATAAGGACCGCTTGGCCCACCCAGTCTGCTTCCATTTCCTGCCTACTGGATAACCTGCAGATCCTAGTTAACCAGCAGCCTACTTCTTCCTACCCCCACCCCTAGAATTGCCTTATGACTGCCCCCATGCATGCCTGAATTCCATCACTGTTTTTTGACTCCAGGCCTCCTCGGAAGGCCGCTCCATGCATCCACAACCCTCTCTCTGTGAAAAAATACTCTTAAATTACCTCTGAGCCGCCTCTATCTTCAAATTGTGCCCCTTGTTCTTGCACACCTCTTTTTGAAAGATGCTACCCTCTTGGACTTTGTTGATTCCCTTGAGGTACTTAAAAGTTTCTATCATGTCCCCCCTCTCCCTCCTTTCCTCGAGGCTATACATATTAAGCTCCTTAAGTCTCTCTTCATATGTCTTCCGGTGCAGACCCTGCACCACTTGAGTTGCCCTCCTCTGGACAGCTTCCATCCTGTCTATGTCTTTGTGAAGACTGGGTCTCCAGAACTGCAGTGTCAGTTCCACATATTACTAACTTCACCTTATCCACCTCCCCACCTGTACTACCCCCTCCCCCTTCACTGCCAACCCCTCTCGACCTCCCCCATCCTATTTCTCCCCATCCCCTATCCCTCACCACTGACCCTCCACCTCGAATGACAAAGCCCTCTCAGGCTGCCACTCAAGGACATCTTCAACAAAGACTTTCTTTCTGGTGGCCCTACCCTACCCAAGCACGAGTTCTTGAAATCCTTCTTTTGACCTGTGCACTCAGCATAGGGCAGCTTACTTCTAGGAACAGACTTGAACTGCCTGTCTGCATAACCACAGGTTACATGCCCACTCCAAAAATCTATTTAAGGAATATCTGAAAAGACTAATAGTGCTGTTCTTATTGCTCTCAGGCAATATACATCCTAATCCTGGACCTCCCCACTGCTCAAACCACTCACCAAGAAATATTGGTGGTCTAACAGTTGTGTCACTAAACATTTACAGCCTTCTTCCAAAACTTGACAGACTACAAGTATGGACCACCAGACATAATTCAGACATACTTTCGGTAGTAGAAATCTGTCTCACTCCTAATGTCCCTGACGCAGTAATACTACTTCCTGGCTACACAGTATTTAGGTGTGCATGCCTTTCTCAGCGTTGTGGTGGATGTGTGATCCACGTAAAGGACACTTTGCAGGGCCTGGGAATCCCCACCCCTGGTTGTGGTGATTTAATCCAAATGCTGGTCGTTAAGTTGCTTCTCGGCACACACAAGAAAACACCATGCTTTCTCTTTACATCCCACCAAGGCACACTAAACCTGGCTTTGTGTTCTTCATAAATGCCTTATGAGTGACGAGCCTTCACTCAGAATTTCTAATGCCCGAAGATTTTAATATAAACTGGCTCTCCCCTAATGCCACTGATGCCAAGGACGCATTATCTACTATCCAGCTTTCCCAGCTTGTAGAAGCCCCAACTAGGAGGAACTACAAAACTGGGGTCAATACCTTACTGGACTGGGTGCTATCTAACAGTCCGGATAATATCAAGGGCACCTCTGTCCTACCTGACTGTATTAGTGATCACTCCCCTGTCAAGTTTTACTGGTCCAATAACTACCACAAGTCCCCCTGCCAGAACTGTCACTAGCTGGGTCCTCACTCTGGGACACCTCAAGCTACTGCATGCTGACCTGAGGATCACCGATTGGTCTAATGTATATACAGCCAGCAACGTCGACACTGCATTGGAACTCTTCATTTACCACTTTAATGCAATCTGCAATAAGCATGCCCCTTAAAAACTACAAAAATCACAGGAACCTATAATCCCTGCTCTTCCTGATCTACTAAAACACAGGGATCACCTCTGGCACATCTCTCTAGCACTGGGACACAAGCAAACCTACAGAAACTACAAAGCAGCGAGAAATAAGTGTACCCGTTCTGCTGAAGGTCAGTATTTCAAAGAAGCCCTTTCCACCTCCTGGAACGATAGCAGGACGTTCTGGAAGAACATCCAATACATCACTGGTAAAGACCCCAAAACTACCCCGAACAAGATGAACATCGATGGCACCCCTACCGGGGGACCAAAAGCCCATCGCAAACGCTTTTAACAAAGCATTTACAGACCATAGCAATGTCCCCCCTCCCCGACTACTTTGTGGTTACCCCCTCAGGTATAAACACTGCAGTCCAGAACCCACCCCAAGACCACCCACCATTTTATTCCAAAGCAGTGTCTATAAATGAAGCCAGATATTAACTTAAGAAGGTACTGGGGAAAGCTAGATTCAGTGGGAACTCCTTGGACTTAAAGTTTGTTGCCCTTACCCTCAAGGAAATCCTCATACCTCTTACCAAAATAATCAATCTGTCACTCTCTCGGTCACAATTTCCATATTCTTGAATTGGAAATCAGCAGTGGTCACTCCAGTGCACAAGAGTGGTGACCGAGCACTGCAGGGAAATTATCGCCCAATCTCTGTTCTTCCCCCGATCTCTAAGGCCCTGGAGCACATCGTGGCCGACCAACTCGTAGAGTATCTGGGTAACTACCAGCTCCAATGTTCCCAGCAGCATGGGTTCAGGTGTGGGCACAGTACCATCACTGCGCTTCTGGAGTTTACAGGCTTTATCAATAACTCTCTGAAACAACGGCTCTTGGTAGGGGCAACTTTCATAGACCTTACCAAGGCCTTTGACACTGTCAACCATGATCTCCTCATCAGACAACTCTCCTCCATTGGTCTTTCCTCCGACACTACAAGCTGGTTCTCCAGCTACTTAAGCAGCCGAACGCAGCAGGTAAAAATTGGTAACACCCTGTCCGATAGTAGGCCTGTACACTCTGGAGTCCTGCAGGGATCTATCTTGGGTCCACTGCTTTTCGGTTTCTTCCTCAATTCACTACCAGGAACTTGCTGCGACCACATACTTCTATACGCTGATGACGTTGTACTTTTTACCAGCAACATGGACCCTCATCTTCTCCAGGACCAACTTCAGCAATCCTTTACATCTGCAGAGAAGTGGTTTTGGGATAATAAGTGAATCCTTAATTATAACACTAAGACAATGTTGTTTTTGACCTCCCAAAGCAGACACAAAACCTTCCCTCTTACCATCATTATTGACAATGGCTCCCCTCCTGAACTGGGTTGCTATTTTTGAGAAGATCACCATTTCAAGTACCTGGGTATAATTACTGACTCTACCCAGTCTTTCACCCAGCACATCGACCGAACAGCCAAAGCTATTAACCAGCATTTAGGAGTTCTTTACAGGAACAAATATAATCTCACTTCAGAAGCATTGAACATGGCCATCCATAGTTCTGTTGTCTCTCTCGCAGACTGTGGTATTGTCATTTATGGTGCGGCTGCAGACACTGCCCTCCAACGTATCAAAGCATGCCGCCTTCTTACTGGTGCTACATGCTTGACACACACCTGCAATCTCCATGCCCAGGTTAGCTGGTTACAATTTGATAGCAGGCTCAAATACCAATTGTATCTGCTTGCAAAAAAAAGTCACCTTGGGACTGCTACCCCTTGGTGTAATGGCCCTTTTTTCCCCTGCACATAACCCGCACAGTACCAGAAGCTCTGGCAAACAGACTTTCAGAATCCCATGGTGCTGCATCGCCTTTGGACAACATGCATTCGGATACAGAGCTCCGCAGTGGTACAACTCCCTGCCTCCTACCATAACCAATGCTACTTTGCTGGGACCCTTTAGGAAAAAACTCCGGCAGCATCTAATCTCACTGGCTACCTGTGACGGCTACCATTAATTTGCCTTTACCTTGCTCCTACCATCTGCAATCTCTGTGATCTCTACTGATTAGTAAAATGTTAAGCTTCATGTCCATTTCTTGGTCTCCCGGTCAAGTTAACACTTTCATGGGCTTTCTACCCCTGCCGAAATTATTTATTTTCCCTCCTACCTACCTCCACCTCCTCTTCCCTTTTTTGCCCCTCCATCATTCCATACTTCTTTCCTTCCTACTACCTTAATGCATCTTCATCATCACCCCACTACCTACACCACCTCGTCCTCCCTACTCTCCTCT
Organism: Neoceratodus forsteri; assembly: GCA_016271365.2. Taxonomy (NCBI): domain Eukaryota; kingdom Metazoa; phylum Chordata; order Ceratodontiformes; family Ceratodontidae; genus Neoceratodus; species Neoceratodus forsteri. The sequence continues at coordinate 694,688,549 of CM028137.1, forward strand.
ACCCCTCCTTCCCCCCACCCTCCTCCCCCTTTATTCCACTTTGACTACAAAGCTATTCTTTCCCTTCCCTCCTATCTATCCCCATCCTACCACCCACCTCTGCTTGCCTTCTCCCTGCCCGCTCTTTTCTCCTCCCTCCCTCCCCTATCCCTCTCTACTGGTACTAGACCTTCCTTCGACTCAGGCACAACCCAATTATCTGCCTATGTTGTTAGTTGTACAATTCTCCTTTTTATACAAGTGTCCTCATTTCATGTTACCATTACCTAGTGAAACGTTAGCCTTTGTTTTAACTCTGCACCCTGTAAGTGCTTAGATTGTGTAACTATTGTTAGAATTTATGCCTGGAGACAGTTTTCAATTGTTTCTTGCTGTATCTGTATCCATGGAACATATCTATATTCTTGTTTGTGTCATACTTGATGTGGAATCTATGAAAGAGCTGTCTGCTCAAAGATGTTAATCCAAGATCTCAATAAATAAACAAACAATAAATAAAAATATATATGTAGGACTGACGGTGAAATTTCAATGTCAATTTCAAGACAACGTGTAACCAAAGTGTAACTTGACAATTAACATATTAACATACTAAAAGCCAGCAGATTAGGCCTGACGGTCTTTCTTGTCTGCTCAGTAGCCAGCACCTAGTGGGCGCTTGCTCTCCCACCCCCCCCAGAGGGTCATCTTCGGCTTCAGTATACCCATGCACCTGTCCCACCCCCTTTTGAAGCCCTCCACTGTGTGCTCCTCCACTAGCCTCCCGGGCAGTGTATTCCATGGCTCCACCGCCCTCTCAGTGAAGTAATGTATTCTCGTTCTCCCTGTAATTCCCCTTCAGTTTCCACCATGCCCCTGGTTGTGCCCCCTTTCTTTAGCCTGAACATTTCTTTGGCTCCACCCGTTAATCCCTTTCACATATTTAAAGACCCCCTATCATGTCCCCCCTGTCTCTCCTCTGCGCCAGTGAGTAAAGCACAATAGTTTTCATGGATTACCTATCTAAATACAACATACTATGCCCAGAGCACCATGGCTTCCACCCTGGTCACAGCACCTCCTCAGCCCTTTTGGAGTTCTCCCATCAAGTACACTCTGCACTTGATGCTAGGGAGATCGCCGGGGCAGTGTTCATCGACCTATCTAAGGCCTTTGACACGGTGTGTCACCCACTAATGCTTGACTCCCTTCGTCTGCTGGGACTCTCATCGGGCCCCCTGACTGGTTCTCCAGCTACCTCCAGGATAGATCTCAATGGGTCAAATTAAATGGTATCCTATCAACAGCCCTACCAGTATGCTCCGGGGTCCCTCAAGGCTCCATCCTGGGCCCCACTTTGTTCAGTCTCTTTCTAAACACCCTCCCCAGCTCTTGCACAGGCAAAATGCTTCTATATGCCGACGACGCAGTCCTCGTCGCCTCACACCCCGACCCACTCACACTCCAGAGCTCCCTGCAACTCACCTTCAACCAAGCTGAAAAATGGTTCCTTGACCACCGTCTGGTTCTGAACCTTAAAAAGACAAAATCTATGATTTTTGCACACTGCCAAAGTAACTCCAGAAATGCTCCCTTTCACATCATCCCCAGCACACTCCACCCCCATGAACAGGTCTCAACATACAAATACCTGGGCATCACCTTCGACTCGGCGTTCTCCTTCCATACCCATCTTAACGCTTTGTCATCGGCCATGAATGCCCGGATTGGACTCCTCTACCTCCACAAAGACTGCCTTCCTGAGTTTGCCCTGAGGCTTGCTATCACTTCGTCCGTTCTGTCACTGGTTGATTATGGACTCCCTACCTATGCAGCTGCTGACTCCACTGCATTCACCAAAGTCCAGACCTCTATCAACAAAGCCTGTAGGCTCCTGACCAGTGCCCACAGCAGAACTCACACATGCCTACTCTACTCCGCCTCTAACATACTCACCTTTGAAGAACGCCTGCAATACCACACCTGTATACTGGCAAAAAAGGCTCTACTTGGGCTTTGCCCCCCCAGGTGTCACTACACCCATTCAACGGGCCTCCCACCCGGTCGTCACCCGCAATACAACCAAAGCCACCTTCCAGGTACCTAGAGCTAGGACCTCGCTCACCCAAAGGTCCTTTCACCACAGAGCACCCTCTTGGTATAACTCCCTCCCTACGCACATTACAAACATCCCCAAAATCGGCCCCTTCAAAATAGCCCTACGCAAATACCTCACTGACAATTGGAGCTGTACTTGTATATTATAGTGCTTTCCTAGAGCACCCTCTGAACCCGTCTGTCCCGTTAGTACTACATACATCCCAGCCTACTTAGAATTGATTGTTGTAGTCTGCACGGCACGCACAGTACCCTGTGTGCGCCACAGGGACACTAAACAGTTTTGTATTTTTGTTTTGTTTTTTTGTTTGTTGTTTTGCTCTGCTGTATCTCACCTGTTTTGGTCACTGCAGTGCCTTGCTGTATACTCCTTTGTGTCTCACCTGTATTGTTCTCCAAAGTCTTGCCACACAAATATGTTTGTCCCCCTTCCCTGTGACGAGGTACCTTTGTAAATGAGTCTCTGTCTCAAAGGTTTGTAAATCCGATTTATGAATTAATTAAATAAATAAATAAATAAAAATGTAACCTGTGTAAGCTTGAAATCAAGTTATCTTTTGTATGCCAATGTATTTCTGTGTAAATACTGTTGTTGCTGTTTATTCTGTTCTGTACTATGTTTGACTTGGAACTTTTGTAAATGAGCCATTGGCGCAAAGGTGTTAATCCCAAACTGAAATAAATAAATAGTATTGACTTTTCCTCCCTTTACTTCCTATGCTCAGCAGGAGGAATCACAGTGGGTTACCTGTTTGGTCCTCCAGCTAATGAAGTCAACAGTAAAACTTGGGAAATGAAAATAATGTGGCAACAGACAGAGACCATTTGGCAAAGCCATAGAACGGAAAGGCAGTTTCTTCTGCTTTCAGCAAAATCCACTTGTCCAGTACCCAGGCCTCTTTTAGACACAGGTAGTTTACAGGGGAACATATAAATTTGGCAGCATCAGGTATATCAGATAGTGTAATGTCCACAGTATGCTTCTCCACTCAGAATGAAAAGAGAGAATGGTGACAACAGATCACTTAGCTAGGCCAGCAAAAGGATTTTACACGCTACAGGAAACTACTCCTTTGGGGTCTCCTACCATATTGGAGCAGGCTGCTGTACATACAAACATTTGGCAACACCCATTTACTGCACCACCTGTCACTACTAGTTGAAAACTGCATTGCATAACTAAAGCCAACAGTGCCACTCAAAGATCCACCTCAGGCCGTTGCGGCTGAAGGAAAGGGAGGCCTAAACAAACAGCAAAAGGCAAGTGGAATTTAGGCCCAAGATGTAGTTGGGTGAATAACAGCTGGTTATGGAGCCAATCAGGCCTGTATTTAAAGAGCAACTCTGCACTTCAGCATGTACTTTTATAAAGAACAGTTATGTAAGAACTTACCGTAACAGTAGATCTTCAAGGGAATCTCAGCGATCAGGTCACACTGTAGGAACTTCACCATCGGTGAAGTAGGAGCCACACGGAAGATTTTCCAGCAGTACAACTGGGGCCATCCACGCCAACATCACCTGCTGACATCATCAACCCTATAAAGGCAGGCGTGAGTGGCCTCACTCCCTCAGTTCTTTCCACCGGAGCACAGGGAGCACACTCGTGCCAAGGGGGACCAAGGAGCGAGAGAGAGAGAGAGAGAGAGAGAGAGGTGCCCAGGCCAAAAAAAAGGCTGGATACACCAGTTAGCCAGTTCTGAGAAGACAGCCCTATAAAAGGGGGATGGTGGGAGGGAAGGCAGACCTGATGACTGAGATCCCCTCGAAGATCTACTGTTACGGTAAGTTCTTACGTAACTGTTATATCTTTTCCGGGGGTCTCTCAGTCATCAGGTCACACCGTAGGAATGAGTCGTAAGCAGTTACAGGTGCAACAGAACAATCTGGGAGGAAAGCCAACCAAAGCTTAGGACAGGAGGCCCCAGAGAACAGCCCTGCCAAAACATGCAGACTCTAGAAACAATACCTAGACTGTATTGCTTGGTAAAACTATGGACAGTACTCCAGATTGCAGCATTGCAAATGTCAGCAGCTAAGACCCCTTTGAAACAGGCCGCAGAGGTAGCCATGCCCCTTGTGGAGTGGGCTTTCACCACTCCTGGCAACTCTGCATGCTTGTTGTGGTCCACTGACGGTACAGCGAACCCCTGCATGCGAAGACCATCACAACAACAGGAATCGGCCAATAGCCGCACGTTGCTGTGATGGTCTCTGCTGGCACCAAGACTGCCTCGCCGGTGTATCGCCCCCTCCCCTGAGACATCCCCGACCTTAAGTTAGTAATCCAGAGTCAGGGGTGTGTGGGGGGATTCATGGGGCACAGCCCCCAGATAAAAGAAAGATGCATCCCTGACAGTGCAATGCTGTCGCTGTCAGGGATGTCGACACTGCAGATGCTGCAGCACCATAGTAAAACTGCTTGTTGTAGCAGAACACAATACAATGTGCCAAATATTGTTTGGAAACCTAAACGTCCTCTCTTCCTGGGGTGAAAGAAACAAAAAGCTGCTTTGCCTTTCTGCAGTCCTTGGTAAGGAGCAGATAATATTTCAAAATCCTGCACATGTCTAATGTATACAGCAGTTCTTTTTATTTTATTTATTTATTTATTCTAGGATTACAATTACCTTTTAGCCCAGGGCTCTTTTACAAAGGTTCCATGTCATAACAAAGGTTAAACATCATGGGTTACAAGGTTTACACATGTTACAAAAGAAGACATTTGATGAAGATAGGATGGAGGGGGGGTAGGAGGTGAGGAAAAGGGCAGAGCAGGGGTCAGGAGGGCAGGAGGCAGGGGGCAGGGGAGGGTATAGGTGGGGTTGGAAAGAGTACGAGGCAGCCAGGCAGCCTTGCCAGTGGCAAGTGCTGGAGAGGATGGTGCCCCTGGAAGGGTAAGTGTGGTGGGCATGGGGCCCGGCAGAGGTGAGCGTAAGAGGATTGGTGAGGAACATCAGCCAAGGCAATCACAGGAGCTGGAGGCAACAAGGGTGTTTCGGAGCCTGGATTTGAAGGCACCAAGGCCGGTGGTGGTGATAGTCTCATTTACGAGACCATTAAATCAGGAGGGTGCCCTGTAGGTGAATGAACGTTGGCCTTGGTTTGTGTGGCAACGAGGGATCTGAAACAGTTGTGACTTAGATCCCCTGGTGGTTCTAGAACTGTTTTTTTTTTTTTTTTGGAGAAGGGTGCAGACTCCGGGAGGGGCGAGCCCCAACTGAATTTCCTTTGCCACCCACAAGTTTGGTATTGAATACGATTTTCAAGTTGCAGCCAGTTTGTTTGTGTATAGAGGTCACAGGTGTGCGTGAGGTGGTTAGCTCCAGTGATGAGTCGACAGGCCTCGTTTAGGGTGACGGACAACCTTCTGAGTGCCGTGCGAGTGGCGGCGCCATAGATGACAAGGCCATAGTCTATCTGGGAGATGATGGAGCTTTGAACAGCAGCAGCAAGGGCCTCTCTGGTCAGGTGCCTCCATAGGCGATAGAGTAGACCCAGTCTGGAGTTCGCAGTTTTTGCCACATTAGTTATGTGGGTAGCGTAGGACAGGTTGGAGTCTAAGGTGATTCCTAGATATTTAAAGGATTCGACCTGCTCCAGAGGGCTTCCTAAGCAGGTGTTCAAGGAGAGTTGGAAATGTTTTGCTTGTTTTGGTGGCTTGTGAAGATCATGGTCTTGTTTTTTTATGATTAAGAATTAACTTGTGTTCTTTGAACCACTTTTCAACCGAGGTGAAACCATGCTGAAGGGTTTGTTGTAGGTGGCTTGGGTCTTGATGGGAGGCAAGAATCACAGCATCATCTGCATAGAGTATAATTTATAGTGGACTGGAAGTGGGGAGAGGGTTGAGGAACAGGCTGAAAAGTAAGACTGCCTCGCTGGTGGAGGACCAGGTTGTCTTCCCCTGGATTGGCACACTCTGGGAAATAAACTAGTAGGTGGATAGATTGGTTCAGGGTAAACACAGACACCATTATGGGCAGAAATGTAGGGTAGACCCCAGGCTAGTCAGGGGCAGGATGGAGGGCTTGAGCTCTGGATGAAGCCGAGAGCCTGAAGCATGCAAGGTCACATCTGATGCCGGGACCACCAAGCCCCTGTAAGAAATGGGCTGGGAAGTTGGTGGCAAAGATGGTAAGACCTTCAGAGTGAACCCAGGATCCATGTTGAAGGATCATTTAGCCAGGGCTTGAAACGGAGATGTTAAAGAATGCTGGAAGGTAGCCGTTGTTGAGAAAGAACCCTGGTCCATGCTGGAGGACCAGGTTGTCGATGAGGAATGAGCGGACATCGACGGTAGAGCCGTTGTCATCACTGTCAGGACTGTCAAGGCCTGTGTAAGTGTCACTGACAACAAAACTGGCAAGGAGGCTGTCGATGGGGCCTGTTGCTGGTTGCTGCAGAAGGCCTCCATACTCTGAGCCAGAGTCACAAGGATCATCTGAGTCTTTTCTATTGGAGTAGGAGAAGCCCGGCCCGTTGAAGAGCAACCAGAAGTGGAAGCTATCAGTGGGCAGGGCTCCTTACCATGACCAGTCGATGGCTTGTCCTGGTCTCGGTATTTATGCTTCAAAGAATGTTTTGACTGAGAGGCCTGGGAGCTTGTCATTGGCGGGCGAAAGGAGGAGCGGGCCTTCCCTTCCCTTCCTTCTCAATTAGAGCTACCTTCTGCTCCATTTGGAAGGATTCTAGTTCCTGGAGTGATCGACAACAGGTTGCTTGATTAAATTTCTGGCAGTGGGCGCAGGAGCGGACATTGTGAGAATCCCCCCAGACAGCGGACGCAAATCGAATGGTTGTTGTAACGATAAATTTTCTTGCCACAATGGTACTTGTGGAACAGCGATTCCGAAGTAGACACAGGTTTAAAAAAATAATAAAATGGGAGTGTTGTCTTCCTAGTCGATTAAGCATTGAGACACTAGCAGCGAAAGCAGCAAGTGAAGCAAACTGTGAGATGGCAAGAAAATAACCGAGGCTGCTAGGTGGCCACTCATGTATTTATACATATGAATGGAATGATGGCATTGTGGCCGGCCCCCAGTCAGCACTGCTGGTGAAAGCTACCGTTGACGAGAGCGCCATCTGGCGGATACCCAAGTGTATGCCCTGCTGCAAGAAATACCCTCGAAGAAAATCTTAGGATTCTTGCGTAAAGACACCCTGTCTTTGTGTAAAATTAAATAAGGCTCTTCACACCACAGAGCCTGAAGTTCAGAAATCCTTCGAGCAGAAGTAATAGCAACCAAAAATAACACTTTCCAAGAAAGAAAGCGTAACTCATCAGTCGCAACTGGCTCAAACGGAGACAGGGTCAATTTCTCCAAAACAAAATTTAGATCCCAAGCTGTGACGGGGAATGGATTGGAGGTTTAAGGTGCAAGATGCCCTTAAGAAAGGTATGGGAGACATCTAGCTGAGCCACATTATGATGGCCCATGGGCTCGTGAAAGGCAGCAGTAGCTGAAAGGTGCACACTGAGGGAACAGTACTGGAACCTGAATCTGCCAGTGAAATCAGGTAGTCCAGAATCTGACTCACTGGACATGTAAAAGGGTCCAGATGATGTTTGGTAGCCCAGATGGTAAACCTGATCCACTTTATGGCATAGGTAGCCCCTAGTAGAGGGCTTCCGAGCTGCTACAAGGACACCTGCCACCTGCTGAGATACTCCAAACCGGGCAATGACTATGTCCTCAGGAGCTAGGCATGCAGATTAAGGGACCCGAGGTTTGGATGGACTAGGGTCCCATGAGACTGCGTCAGCAGATCCCTGCAAAGGGGCTGCAGTGCCAGACATTCCTCCGCTAACTGTTGCAGTAATGGAAACTATATCCGCCATGGCCAGTACGGTGCAATCAGGATCTTGCTGGCCTCCTCCATCTTCAGCTTTTTTAGCACCCTCTGAACTAGAGGAAATGGAGAGAAGGCATAAAGGAACCTCCTGCTCCAGGAAAGGGCCAACGCATCTTGACAGAAAACTCCAGGCCCAAGATTTAGCAAGCAGAAACTGGGCATTTTTGCACTGAGTGGGGACGCAAAAAGGTCCAACTCTGGATTACCCCATCTGTCAAACAGATCTTCTGTGATGGATGAGAGTAGCTCCCATTCGTGCATTCTGGATTGAGTCTGGCTGAGACTGCCCACCTGGGTGTTAAGCATGCCTGCAACATGGACTGATGAGAGGATGAGGCCGTGGTCCAGCGTCCACTACCAGACTTTCATGGCCACCCTGCACAGGGAGTACGAGTGCATTCCCCTCAGCTTATTGATGTAGTAGACAACACTGAGGTTGTCTAACTGAATCAACAACTGGCCCAGGAGATGGTTCTGAAAAGCCTGCAACACACAGAGGACCGCCCGCATCTCGAGGATGTTGATATGTAGAGATGGCTCCATCTTGAACCATGATCCCCGAGTCTGAAAAGGACCTGGGTGTGCACCCCAGCCCGAATCAGAGGCATCCATAGTAAGAATCTGCTGGGGGGAGGAGATCATGCATGGAACCCCTTGTAACAGGTCCTGGAGGTCTATTCACAACTGGAGCACCTTGCTGACTGGAGTGGAGACCAGCACTGGCTGCTCCAGGTTATCTGTATGTTGGTCCTACTGTACCCAGGAGGACCCACTGCAGCACCCACATATGCAGTCTGGCCAGGGGAACCATGGCAATGGCTGCTGCCATGAGGCCTAGTAGCCTCAAGTACACACTTGCAGGGACATCATGGCTCTGGGTGACTTCCTGAGCCTGAGAAATGAGGCACTCCGCTCTGTGTTGAGGCAGGAAGGCCATGCCCTGCACCGAGTCCTGAACCACCCCTATGTACTGCAGTTTCCAGGATGGAGCCAAGACTGACAGTGATGCCCAGGGGGTGGAACAGCTGGAGGGTCCTCTCCAGGGACCAGAGGAGCAAATCCTTTGAGAAGCCAGTCATCCAGGTAGGGGAAGACGTAGAGACCTTCTCTCCAGATGGCCACAGCTGCTAATCATTTTGTAAAGACCCAAAGCACAGAGGATAAGCCAAAGGGCAAGACTTTAAATTAGTAGTGTTCACCCTGAAAAAGCAACCAAAGAAACTGCCTGTACGGAGGACAAACTGAGATGTGCCAGTAGGCGTCCCGTATATCCAGAGAACACAGCCAATCACCCTACCTGAGTAGGGGCAGCAGGCCTTGCAGCATGACCACGTGAAACTTTTTGTATTGTGTATAAAGACTTTGGTCCTAGAGATCTAGAATGGGCTTCAAGTCTTCAGTCTTTTACCAGGAAGAACCTGGAGTAGAAACCCCTGTTCCTCTGCCACCTGGGCACTGGCTCTATCGCCCTTTTCCGCAGAAGGGACTGTACCTCTTCCCAAAGAACCATCACATGGGCCTAACGGTGAGTGGAGGGCACCGGGGGGGATCTCTGGAGGCTGTTCTAGAAGCTCCAGAGTGTGACCACATTCTATGATATGAAGAATCCAGGCATTTGAAGTTATGGTTCTCCATTGGTTGAGATGAGGGAGAACCGACCTCCGACCACCACCTCTTGGTTGGGGACTGGAAAAGGGAGGTCTGGCAAGAAGTCAGGCAGAGGCGGATCCAGCAGCTGGGGCTGATCCGTTGCCTCTGGGGTGCTTGCCGGCTGAGCCCAAGGAGATGGGGGTAGGCAAGGCCGTGGAGGCATTTCCCTTTCCCTGGGGATGGGAGCCTGCTCCAGACTTGTGGGACACCTTGCGAAAGAACAGGCATTGTCTGCTCCTAGGCTGGGTATGGCAGAGTGAATGGACAGACTTAATAGCCCTGCCAGATGCCTGCAGATCATTAATGATGTTCTGGACATCTGGCCACAAATAACTCAGAGCCACTGAAGGGAACATTCAGCACCTTCTGCTGGACATCCGCTGCAAAACCTGAGACCCTGAGCCAGGCGTGCCTATGAAGGCAAATGCCTGTGGCAGCAGCTCTGGCACCAGTATCAGAAATGTCATACAAGGCCCTGAGGAGGAGCTTACTGGATGTCCTCAGTGGCCTGCAACAATCTGAGACCATCCTGTTTTTGGGAACATTATGGGAGGCCTTGGGCAGCCGCCTTGCCTTTCTTCCAGATAGTGTTTTAGTATTTGATCATGTGAGAAAGATAACTGGTAATCTGAAGTCCCAAGGTGGAGGAGGCATAAACCTTTTTACCCCAAAAGGTCTATCCTTCTGGATTCCCTGTCAGGGGGGAGACAGCTAAGGTGCTTGGGCACCTTGGACCTGTCGTGCGCAGCTTTGATGACCACAGAACTGAACTCAGGCTGGGCAGCATAATAAGGCAAGCCCTTGGGGCGTTGCAGGAACCATGTCTGGATAGTGCCATGCCACAGTAGTGGTATTCCAAACAGTTGGGAGAACAGGAGGAATGACCTTAGGGGGAGATTCTGGAATCTCCAAGAAGTCCACCTGTTCTCTCCTGGTGGCATCCTCTTCCTCAGTATGGAAGCCCATAGCTGTGGACAGCTGCTTCATGGCACTGAAAAAAGTAGGATCCTCAGGCGGGGACCTGGAAGTATGTTTAACAGAGTCCTCACTCACTGAAGAAGCAGTAGACCTACCAGAGGAAAAGAGGTTCCTCCTCTTCAGGGAGGATGACGTCAGGGTAGTGTACTCCTTTTAGACGTCGATCTGTTCTAACTTGAGGTCCAATGACTGAGGGACAGCCGACGGCCTGCCAGCCAGCCCGAGAAGGCCTAAGCAGTGTGATGTCAATGGAGCTGTCGATGGCGCCGGGGAGCCAGGTCTGTAAGTGCCCAATCTTATGCACCAGAGTTGTGGTTAACCTAGCTAAAATATCATTGAGGTCGGATGGCAGAAGAAGAGTCCATTGATGGTGGAGGTGTCACCACCACAGGGGCAACAAGCCATCCATCGAGTCTTGAGAGTCTGACGGCCCCGATGACCAAGGGCCTAGAGAAGCATCAGGCCTCGACAGAGGGACTGGCATTGATGACACAAGGGTCAATGAACGGGGAGCCATCGACCCTCAGAGGTGGGAGGAGGTGCTGTCGGTAAGAACCTGGAAGAAGCAGAGGCCTGGACAACAGAGTGCATCGGTGCAGCCACAGCTGCCAGGGTGCCCCCTGAGGAGAAAGAGGAGGCCACTGGGGATCGGGAGCGCCGCTGGGTGGAGCAGCCCTCTTTGCGGTCTTTCTTATTACTTTTCCCTGAGGACTTGTCTCGGGCCTCTGAGGCCTGGGAGCTCGACAAACCCACCAATGATTGGGAATGAGGGACCCCAGAGGACTCCTGCCTAGAACTGGTTACCTGTTGCTCTATGAGGAATTTCTTCAAAGCCTTCTTGCATCGCCTAAGGGTTGTAAGATGACATTTTTGGCAGAGTTCACAGTCAGAGACGTTGTGGTCAGGCCCAGGACAGCAGACACAGAGGTTGTGGTCATCCGAAGATGCTATTTTCTCTCCGCAGCAGCAACGACAGAAGACAGAAGTGGAAGGATTAACCCTTGACATAAACGAGGTAAAAGATTCTTTTGTTTAATAGAGATTCTAAAATCTAGGGTAAAGGAAAAATTCATAGGCGAAAATAGTGTGAACTGCACCGGAGCTTCTGCAGAGACCCATGTGAACAGAGTCGATGGCGGGAAAGAACTGAGGAGGGAACAGGGCCTCTCACGCCTATATAGGGTTGTTGATGTCAGAAGGTGATGCTAGCATGGGCAGCCCCAGTTGTACTGCTGGAAAATATTCTGTGTGGATCCTGCTTCACCAACGGGGAAGTTCTTATGGTGTGACCCGATGACTGAGATACCCCCAAAGAAGATACAAGATGTTTTGCCTATTACAATTTACCAGGGTATTTTTTTTTTTTCATTTTCAATGTTTCTTTCCAAGGTTTACAGCATATCTTGGTAGTCTATCTAAAAAGCCTGTATTAAAAACATTTGCCACTCCTCTATTAACCTCACAGTATGCTTATGACATCATAGTGCTCACCATTGCAACAGACTGTGATGTCACAAAAGAGCAACTATGTGGTTGGCATGGGAAAGTCAGATACATTTTGAAAGACTTGGTGAAACAATGTGGCATTACCTACAATATTTAGTAGACCAACAGTAAGGAAGTAAAAAATAGAGGATTATGTAGGGGCAACTATCTGCAACAAGTGTATGTATCCATTAAGAGGTTGCCATGGCACTTCGCTCTAGAGGTTTCGGTCAACATGATTACCTTGAAATGGCTACAATGTTTTGTTGCCGATAGTGGACCATACATTATCTTTTATAGTGTATGGTCCACATAATAACAAAAACGAATGAATTATATTTAAAATTAAGTTGTAGGGTCCTTACTTTTGCGGGTTTTTTTGTCACTGCAGCTCTCTTCCCAGTCCAGCTCTCGCTGCCACAGCCGGTTCAGGAAGAGTGGAGGTTAGCCTAACGCGTATATGTGAACACGTTCCATGTTGATGTACCATTGATGTGACATACTCAAGATGGTACAACAGAGTGACATCACATTGACGGTACAACAACGCTGGGAAATGATGGAATTCGGTTAATAATAACACTCCATCGTACACTACAAAAAAACAAAAATATATATAATAAAAATAGAAAATAACTGGAAAACAAAGTTAAAACATAGTTGGCGTAAATCAAACATGTTTAAGCATCTTATTACAGTAGAGAGTTGCTCTTTAATACACAAACAAATTCAAAAAGACTGTAAATGCTCTTTTCTGATATATAAATAGAGCATGTACGCACCTTATCTGGAGCATGGTTTATTCTAATGTGATTCTGTACACTTACCGTAAGTTGAAAAAGTAAATGCATTGCTTACTTAAAATGAATGCTCATGCTGGTGAGAGTTCCTTTCTGTAATGTTCAATGATTTTTTTTGCAGCTGTAATTTAATTGAAAGGGATCGTAATCTGGCCCCAACAGTGTGCTTCGGTTCCAACTTGTACAACCAGAGAACTTTACTCGGGCAGCAAATGTCCACACTGTTGGTGTGTCTGAACCAGCAGATGGAGAGGACCTGTAGAAGCCCTTTCACTTTTATCGACGGTGTTCCAAAACAGATAACTCAAGGGAAACAATATTGGATGATGACAGAAAACAAATAATCCTTTTGTTAACAGGGAAAACAGTGGACAGAGACAGCATTCTGGATGCAGTCAAATGGAAGAGAGGTGTACAAATTGAAGATTATTGGGTCAGACTTTTTACAGATTTGAGCTACAGTATATGGCAGTGCCAAAAAGGCTTTGATGGTGTCTGAGCATTGTTAAAAGAGTTTGCAGTGCATCACTGCAAGCTTCTGGCAGCTTGATTAAAGGTTCATTATGGCAGCAAGGTGTACTTCAAAGCTGGAGGATATAGTGAAAGTTGCAGACAAAATTAGGAAGGCATGTTCGGCATGGGTGGAGGTGCCTGACTGATACAAACTAATTATTTACAGGATGCTATGCTGCTGTGTTTATGTGCAGACTGAGCTAGGACTGAAACTCCTGTGCAACGTGCAATGTTTGATTACATCACATGTTCCTGCCTCAGTTTATGTTATTGTTTGGTATGGGAAGGGGTCTGATGGGGGAGATGCCTTACTTGAACGGGCATAGGTTAATTGAAACAAGGTATGTAGTTCAAAACCCACATGCTCAATTCGACAACCGGGTGATGCTGCAATATACTGTGTTTCCTCTTAACTCTCCAGGGTAAAGTATTTTGCTGCCAGGAGTCTGCCAGTGGCAGTACTGAAACTCTTCTTTTGTTGCTTTTCGATATGTATATGCACAGGGCAGGGTGATAAATGTTATAAACATTAATGTCTGCTTCATTCTGAAAGCAGGGTGACATTTTTAAGAATATGCTTTAAAAACTGTTTAAAAACTGTAAAGGCTATTCTCTATAATGTGGTCTTGTAAAAGACCAGAAGTCCTTATACAGGATTGCTCTAGTAAGGGGTAATAACTACAGTTCCATGTTGGTTTTCATATAAAATTATCAGGCTTCTGGACACATAGCCGAAAAGCTGACGGAGACTTACATGGATAAACATAACAAAAAGCAGCCACAGTTTAGGCAATTAATCTTGGTAACTGTTTAAAATGTTTATTGTAATTACAGATACCATCTCTTATGATGTGACATAGTGGGAAGGGAGGTGCTGAAGAGCTCCCAAGTTATTTCCTGCTCCTGTAAGTCATTAACTGTGTTTCACATCCCTGATGAAATGTACTTCTTTGTATTTTGCTTTAAAATGCAATACAAACAAATCTTTAAAAAAATCCCTCGTGGGCAGAGACAGAAGGAATGAATACCCTCTCTGAGGCTACCTATTTATTTCCACAAGTCAAGTGCTTGCACCAACCTGCTTGATACTGGATACTGGTGCTTGCTGTTGCAGAGGTGAGTTTCTAATGCCCCGTTTACACTGCCCTATTTGTAGCGCATCAACCTGTGCGCAGAGGCTGATGTGCTGCAAATACTGCCGTGCAGACACTTTCCAGAGCACCTTATGTGCCGTTCGGATCATTTTTTTGATCTGACTCAGTTGAGGGATCAGTATCGGAGCGAGCGCATTAAATGGTGGTGTAGATGCTTTTGCTGTGCTCGCGCCGATAAAAAGGCTGTCTCCCTCAACTTCTCTGTGAATTTACAGCCCCCCTCCTCAGATCGACCTGCAGCGCTGAGAGGGCAGGCTGTGTAAACATCAATGCAGCAAGCACAGTGGGAAGGGAGCGAGGCAGATTTCTGAGCGCTGCTGCCGTGTAAACATGGTTTTAGATGCCAGTGCTTTCTGAGGAGGTACTAAACATGCCTTATTTGGCCCATGGTACCACTGCTGTGGTAGAGGCCATGTGGCCCAGACTTCTCAAGATTTCCTGTGCAGTCCTTGTCTGACCTGCCTGAAATGTGTTCACACACTGGATCAGAGCTTCTATCCTTTGCTCCACACTTTGCATCAATGATTTCCAGAATCTGTCTAGCCTCCAAGTGCAACTTCTGCCCTCCCCAAGGGCCTGAAAATCCTCCACTTAAACATCTGCAGTCTTGTGTCAAAAACTGACCTTTTGCATCCTATGGTAATCTCTCTCACACCTGATATACTAACATTAACGGAAACTTGGTTAAGCGCTAAAATACCTGATCTCGCCATTAATATCCCAGGTTATTCCCTAATCAGGCAGGATAGGACTGGCAGGGGTGGTGGAGTACCCCTGTATATCCTGTCCTCACTTCAGTTCTCTACCATTCTATCATCCTCAATACCCTCTGCCTACAAAGCACTTGTAGTAAACATTACCTTGCCTTTTCCCTCCCCTGTCTTCACAGCTGGCATCTACTGTCGACCTGGCTCCAAGTCATCCGATACTTTGGATCTCACTACCTCAATAACCTCCCTCTCACACAAAGGTGAGCTATACATCCTGGGTGATGTAAACCAAAACTGGCTATCACCAACAACTGCCAAGACACGAAATTACATCATGGCCCTCAGTGTCTCCCAACTCATCCTGGAACCCACCCGCCTAAATCATAAAACTCTCAACCACTCCCTGATAGACTGGGCTCTCACCTCCAACCCCACCTAATCATTAATTCAGGCATCCTCCCGGATGCCCCCAGTGATCATCACCCAGTCTTCGTAGTCAGAAAAGTCCATAGACCTAAACTGCCTCACAAAATTCTGCAACTCTGCTCCTTCAACTCCTTAGACCTTAATCCCCTTCTTAATGAACTGTCCAGCTCCGACTGGTTCCCTATTGTCTTTGCCCCTTCCATTGACCAAGCCTTCGGTTATTTTAAAGATAAATTTCTAACTACATGGAACTCCTACGCTTCTTTTTCAAACGCACTAGAGTTCGTGGCAACCATATTCCCTGGGTCCCCTGGAGTTACTGACCTGTCTCAGGGAATGGGACAAAGCTTGGAAGAAACATAAGGCCTTCCAGCTTCCCCTAGACCATGTCAGGTATCACATGTTAAGAAATGCCTGCACAAAAGCTACCAGACATGCCAAGTCTCAATATTTTAAATTATCTTTTCTCAAAAACATCAATCCCCCCTCTAAATTCTGGAAAGTGGTCCACGCCCTATTCCCCCCCTTCACATTGACCTCCCCCTGTGCTTAAAATAAACAACTCATTGGTCTCCAAACCATGTGCAGTGGCTCAAGAGTTTAACTTCTATTATACCTCCTGCGCCACAGCACTTCTAAAGTCACTCCCCTCTAACCTCCCCCTCCTCATCCTCCCACACCCAGTACTCAACCCCTCCATGCCCATCCTTCCTTCTCTTTTTCTGTGGTCTCCCCAGAAGAAACACTAATGGCCCTTCTCTCTCTTAATCCTTCCAAAGGCTCATCGCCGGATGATCTTGACCCTAAACTCCTCTACCTTTCAGCTTCTGCTATAGCTTAACCTCTCTCCTTGATCTTAAATCTTTCCTTATTGTCCTCATCTGTTCCCACATCCTGGAAACATGCTGTGGTCCTCCCTCTCCCAAAGGGTGGTGACCCCTCCTCCCCTGCAAATGTTCGCCCAATCTCCCTACTCCCTGCCTTGCTGAACTCTAAGAACACCTGGTCCTCTCTCAGCTAACCTCCTTCCTCAATGACTCTTCCTTTTTTACCCCGCTCCAGTCTGGTTTTCGGAAGAACCACTCCACTACCACCTCCCTACTCAGGCTCACTGACTCCATCCTCACTGGATGGATAATGGCCTCATTACCTCTGCCATCTTTGTTTACCTCACCAAGGCATTCGACACAGTCTCCCATGCCCTACTTTTTGACTCCCCTACGGCTGCTGGGTTGTCTACTTCTGCCCAAAATTGGTTTAGAGCTTACCTCTCAGGCAGAACACAATCAGTCAAGATCCAGGATACAATCTCTCACCCCCTCTCTATTTCCACTGGAGTTCCACAGGGCTCGGTGCTTGGGTCCATTCTCTTTTCCATCTTCCTAAATGACTTGCCCTCAGTATGCTCCCCCTCCACCTCTATCCATATGTATGCCGATGACACTGTTCTGTTCTCGTCTGGCAAATGTCCTGCTGATGTTGCAACCACCCTTCAGCTTGACTTCCACCAGGTTCAGTTATGGTTTGCCTCACATCAACTATTCCTAAATGCCAAAAAGACTGTCTCCATGACCTTTGGCACTAGGCAGAGACTCTCTAGGCTTCACCCTTTAGCGTCTTTCCATACCCTTGATGGAACAATATTAGAGGTTACCTCCTCATTCAGATACCTTGGGGTTTGGCTGGACCAACATCTCAACTTCTCTGACCACACTGACACCATCCTGAAAAAAACTGCGCCCCAAGCTTGGTGCCTTATTCAGGAAGCATAGCTGCATCCCTACAGCACGACGTGAACTAGTCCAGAAAATAAGCCTCCCCATTTTCGACTACTGTGATGTAGTCTATGGTGCAGCTCCCAGATCCTCCCTAACCAGATTGGACACTCTAACTCCTCCTGTCGATTTGCCCTTGATGCTCTATCACACACTCATTACTGTGACCTCTACCACACCATTTCCCTTCCCCTGCTTGCCAACAGGTGCCTCACTCATTATGCCCAACTCCCTTCTAAATTTTGATTAGGAGAACTTCCCTCCTACCTCTCATGTTTGCTCTCTTCCCCGCCTCCCCCCTTCCATTCCCTCAGATCCTCTGTTACTCGCACTTTGTTGGTCCCCCGTCGTACCACTCTCATCGGTCAGTCAGGCTTTACCCATCGTTCCCATAAATCTGGACCCCCCAAATTCGCACCTTATCCTCCCACCCTTGCCTCTGCCTTACATAACTTTCTCTCATCTAACTACTCCTGCTTTAACCCTCCTTAACTGTCTTCCTATGCCTCTGCTCCTCTCCATGATTCACATCACTTATTAAACCTTCCACCCCCCAGCCTGCGTCTCAGCACGCTCTCCTCCCCCTTCACCACTATGTACTATGTTCCTCAGATATGCCACTTGTAACTAAATGCATATTTCACAGGTATGATATATTTAATTGTATGTTATGTTACAAATGCGACTGAATGATTATTTATGTGTTTTTTTTAACTGTCTTGTTACAATGTATTTGAATGTTTAATTTCTTGTATGTTTTAAATGTTAAACTGTATAATTAATTCTTCATCCAATAGTACCCCACCCCACCCCACCCGGGAGACAAGCAATCCTGTTGTTCAGTATGCCTTCCTGGTGAAACATTTCAATAAATAAATAAAATAAACTTTTCTAAGTCTAGGAAGGAACCCAACATCTGCAGACTGCTTCTCACCATATGAATTGAGCATACTGCCTCCTCTTTTGTTTTTCCATACACTAGCTACTCATCTAGGTAAGGAAATACCACTACCCCCTGCCTGCGCCGGTAAGCTGCCATCACTGACAAGCACTTAGTGAACACTCTAAGTGCAGTGATCAGACCAATAGGCACAGCTTTGGGTCAGCCCACTGGCGTATAGGTAGTGCTACGGCTTGCAGTGCTGACAATCCGAGCTTGGGAAGAAACCTGAGATGTTGGCGGGATGGTTGGGGGTGGTGGGAGGAGGAGGACTGCTCTCCCTCCAGGGAGGTGGTGATACACAGCCCAGAATAATCCTGACCCCTAGTGACGGCTGGGGGCAGGGATCACAGAGCAGCAGCAGTGTAGCAACTGTCTAACGTGTCACATCTGTAATCACGTGTATTGCCGTCACTGACATCATTATACTCGTGTTCCACTGCATTAATAGGGAATGAAGACCAAGAAAACCCAAGGAAAATTCCTCCGCCAGCAGGATAACTTCTGGCCACTCTCACACCCTGCACCCAATTACCAGGCACCAATGCAAAATCAAATCCGTTTGGAGACAGGGATTGGGAAACCCTGACAATCCCCCACCCCAGCCCTGGAGGAAGACGAAGGTGAGGAAAGTCCTGGGAAATTTAGATTAACAGGGCCAGAGTTGCCGGCACGAAGGTGGCCGCCCGGTGCTCAGGGTAATTTATAAAAAAAAAAAAAAGGCACTGCTTTGCACTGAAACTGAGAGCGCCCCAATGCCAAGGCCTCCAATTTTCCTGTGGCTCTTTGGAACCACATTCTGCAGCGCGGTTACCATTTGCCACAGAACTTCTGTAGTGGTGGTTTGTAATTTCTGTGGCAGTTCTGCGCAACAATGACCTGCCACATTGCAGCGTCAGCTTGTTGTCCGGACACCATGTCCATGGAAACCAGGATTGGGGAACACACACAAAATCGCTATTTCACAAAATAAACCCACAAATGTTTATAAATATTTGTTTACATAGCAAAAAAAAAAATTCTATCACACAAGGTCCTATCCTATTGCATAAATTAAATATGCAGAGGGAGCACTGTGAGATAAATGGTTTATCTGTACTCATGCTGATATTCATGCTGTTTACACCACTCATGAGGTTACTCAAGGTCAAAACAATACCTGTCGAGATCAATAATTTATCAAACAGGGACCACTGCGTATCCCATATGTATATATGTATATTCATTCTGTCTACAGTAACGTAGTGTTTTTTTTAATGATGTTCCCTTTTAATGATCAGGAAATTGTATCCTCATTCATGTAGGCCCCTTTGGAAATGGAATAAACAGAATAGTGGAGATATTTTAAGCCCCATTTTTCATGCCAACTTACTTCTGCTGATGAAGTGCATGGCCCCTTCAGGCCATGACACGCACATCAGCCTCTGTGAGGGAAGGTTCCTTGGCTCATCACAAGGTGTCATTTGTGCAGAAGAACTCTGTGCAGTACCTTCCCAGGCTCAGAGCAGTGGTAAGTGACAGTGCTGACCCCCATCCTCATGCTGCCCAGCTGGCTCCCCAAGCTTGTCCCCAAACCTAAGTCACCGGCACGGGAACACAATGTGCTACCCACTGGACCAAATAGCAGGCCCTACACACAACATTTCTTTTTGAACTTTTTTTTGCTATACTTTGACCCCATATTTTCAACACAGTCTTTTTATAACCCAACCCCCCCTTCTGAACATGACAGGCATCATTTATAAAATACCGACTGAAACGGTGTTTTGCGCCGCAAATGCGAAAACATAATTTAAGCAGGATTTGAAAAATGAAACCCAGCATGTTCATGCGGTATCGTAAAAAATGACTATACTGAAAATGTGGGCTTAAAATATTGAAAATTACTAAAGTTATGAAGGAAAGTTGAGAAATGTCAACATGCCTTCATAACTTTGGTATTTTTTTTTAAGATTCTGACCCCAAATTTTCAACATAGTCTTCTTATGATCCCACTTCATGAACCTGGTAGATATAAAAAAAAAAAAAAATGGTCAAATCCTGCTGGAAAGGGGACTTCACAGAACGACTGGGAAATTTCCTTTTGGGTCAGATTTGAAAACTTTCACTAACAGTGTTCATGAGGTGAGGTCCAAAAAAGAGTACATTGAAAATGTGGAGTCAAAATATTGAAATTTACTAAAGTTATGACTGAAAGTTGAAAATTTTCAAGGTGCCTTCATAACTTTTTTTTTTTTTTAGATTTTGACCCCATATTTTCAACATAGTCTTTTTATGACCCCACTTCTGGTAAGTAAAATTTTTAAAATCTGCCCGAAAGGTGATTTAGCGGACTGAATGAAATCTCGTTTCAGGCAGGATTAGAAAAATTTCACATACCATGTTTATGAGGCAGTGTCCAGAAAAGGCCAAGTCAAAAATTTGGTGAAAAAAAATACAAAAAAAAATAAAAAGTTATGAGTTGAAGTTCAAAATGCATTGAAAATACAGCAACCACACGTACCTTGTTTCTTCAGTTCCTGGTCAGCACTGAAGAAGGACATGTTCAGTGGAAGAGCCATGCTGGACCACTTCTAGGTGAGTGAAGTTATTGAGGGGGGTCAGGGTGGGGTAGGTAGAGAGGTCATCAGCAAAAGACATTGATGGATGGTTTTCTGCTTTTCAGGTTAAGATTACTTAAAATAAAAAAAAAAAGACTACAAGGGACCGTTTTTTATGTACAGGTGCAGGGTGACACTGGGGATTGTGCATCGGAGTGTCACAGATGTCTGGCAGCCCCAGGGGTGGGCACTCTGGTGTCCATGTTAATGAAGGGGTTTGGGGGACATGCAATATACTAACGGCGGTCTCAGTGCTGGTGGGGGGGATATTAAATGTGTTCCTGTTCGTGGAGCATCAAAGCACAGCACCAGAGGGCCTTCTTTTTTTATGGCAGGTGGCTGGTAGGTCAAAGAGCGCAGCACAGGAGGACTTTTGTAAAAATACTCACAGACTCGACAGTAACTTTCGCGGCTGGCTACGACTTCCACGATCAACCAAGAAGTGTGCAATTAATTTCCGCAGAAATCCACAGTAAATTCTATGGCCACGGATCCACGGAAAACTCAGGGCCTTGCCTAATCCTAATCTGAATATCAAGTACTTCCTGTGGCAGGGTTTTATTGGGATGCGGGAATACACATTCCTTAAGTCCCGTGACCCCAGCCAGTTTTCTTGTTGTAAGGAGGGAATCACTATTTGTAAAGTTACTATTCTGAACTTCTCTTTTTTTTTTTTAGCAGCCTTAGGTCTAGAATGGGTCACCTTTCCCCATTTTTCTTCAAAGTGAGGAAGTACCTGGAGAAGAAACACCTTCCCATCCCAGCTGGAAAACAGAATCCTCTCTATAGCATTTAACTCTAAACAACTTTCTCACCTACAATTCCAGAAGGAGTTTTTGCTCTGGTAACAGAATAGAAGACACTCTGAATTTTTTTAACTTACAAATTGTAGGGTTAGGCCCTTTCTTACTGCCTTTAAAACACACTTTTCAGTGAAACCCCAACCCCCCGTTTTTGTTACTCAGACAAGGCAACAACCACAATTGGCAGAAAAAGGTATCAACCCTGACATTAGGGCAAACACCTGGCTCGGGCATCTCAGAGGTCGGGGGAAGGGCACAAAACAACATTTCTATTTTTACCCAGGTCCAGGGAGAGAGGTGCCAGGTCTAGGGTGTGGCTCATGTCTGTGGGGCCCCCAGGAACATCACACAAGTCACTCAGAGATTGATTGTCCGCAACCAGAAATTTGGGATTTTACTATGGCTTTTATTCCTGACAAAGTATTAACAGAAAATTGTGGTGCCCCCAGGGCTTGTAGATGTACAGACACAGAAGGCACATTTATAGCAGGCAAAAACATTTCCCAACTCTTTCAGGCTGTACTGAGATTTCTCCAAAGAATATTTCCCATGAATGTCCAGTCCTATTTCAGGAGTACTTGGACTTACCAGTGCATTTTTTAAGTGGATCTAACCACAGCACTATTTCGAGCACCCCTGGGCAAGCCAAGTTAACACCTTAGGTCGTTCCTTGAAACCAGTTAGGTCTCCTTGAAACCAACAGTGAGTGGTCAGTTTACTATGGCCAAAGCTAGACTCTCTCTGCCATTACTTCTAGGAGAAAACAGGATTCCCTAGCCACACAGGGGCTACAAGTGACATCCTTACAGCATAAACTTTGTGCCAGGGTCCCGAGTACCTGTATCCTAGCCATCTTGGGCTCCTAACAAAGCACTAGCCAACCCACATTGAACATCAAAAGAACCTTGTACTTGCAACAGCTTGTGCCCCTCAAGACACTTGTAAAAAACTTGTGAAATCTGCAAAGCTCACACAAAAGCCATATCTCTTGGGCTTGTACACACACAGTCTCTACATTCTGGGCAGTTCTGATAGCTCTTACAGTCTTTTGGGGTTTGCCCCAAAGTACTCACTGAATCTTCAGTCCCATCCCTTTTTCTGTGAAAAATCTTCACCACCTCGTGTCTTCACATGATCTGGTAGCCAAATGTAACACATTACAGGCAAAGTGGGCAAGCATTAAGGATGCAATACTTGAAGCAACATCCCACTGTGTTAGACAGAAAAGGAAGTGCAAAAGAAGAAGGAAACCATTTTGGTTCTCAAATACAGTAGCAGAAAATGTCAGAGCCAAAAGGCTGGCCTTCAGGAAATATAAGGGAACACAGCGGGATGAAGATAGGGAGGCACACCAAACTGCCCTAAGGGAAGCAGGGAAGGCAGTAAGGCAGGCAAAGTCCCAAACTGAGGAAAAACTAGCACGAACAGTAAAAGAAGGTGAAAAGACTTTCTATAGATACATTAGTGAAAGGAGAAAGTCCAGAGGGAGTATTGCTAAGCTTAATGGAGAAAAGGGAGCATGTGAGGAGAAGGACCTTGTGTAAAGGCATCTATCCTAAATAGATACTTTTGCTCAGTATTTACTGAAGAAAAGGTAGGGCAGGGCCCACAGCTCAGCATCATGGACACAGGGGGAAGGAGGAAGGTGAGCACTACTCCCTTCAGAAAAGAAAGGGTCCTACAAGAGCTTGCTAAGCTCAGGGTGGATAAGGCAATGGGACCTGATGGCATACATCCCAGGATACTTAAGGAGTTAAAGGTGGAACTAGCAGAGCCATTAACAGAACTGTTTAGTGAGTCTCTGAGCACAGGAGAGGTCCCAGAAGACTGGAGAAGGGCTCATGTGATCCCACTCCATAAGAGTGGTAGCAGGGAGGAGGCGGGGAACTACAGACCAGTCAGTCTTACCTCAGTAGTGGGCAAGATTATGGAGGCACTCCTTAAGGAAAGTATAGTGCAACACCTGGAATCCATAGGGGCACAGGATCCAAGACAGCATGGGTTTACAAAAGGAAGGTCCTGTCAAACTAATCTCATAGATTTCTTTGACTGGGTAACCAGAGTGGTGGACCAAGGGGGAGCAGTTGATGTCGCCTACCTTGACTTCAGCAAAGCTTTTGACACTGTTCCACACAGAACATATGAACATACGAAATTTGCCAGCAGATAAAGGCCTAGAGGTCTATCAAGTCTGCTCGAATGTGCAGCTAGCACCCCTTATTCTGCAGCTGCCACTCCCCTTCCACCCTTCCCCTTCATTAACCCTCCCCCTTGTCCTGTCCCATCCTCGCTTAAAGCAGTCCACTGTTTTACTGCATACCACTTCTGCAGGTAACGCATTCCACCCAGCCACCACCCTCTCTGTAAAAAGTGTCTCCTCATCTCCTCCTGAACCTTCCTCGCCTCCAGTCTCATATCATGGCCCCTGGTGGCCCTCCCTCTCCTACTTTGAACAGCCCCTCTGTACCCATCTTGTTTATTCCTTTCATGTATTTAAAGGTTTCAATCATGTCACCGCTCTCCTCTCCTCCAGTGAGTACATGTTCAACTCCTTCAACCTCCTCTCGTATGATAAGTCCCCAGCCCCTTGATCATTTTTGTAGCCCCTGCGCACACCTCTCCAGTAACTTAATGTCCTCTTCAGATACGGACGCCAGTACTGCAGCAGTACCCAGGTGTGGTCTAACTAATGACCTATACAGTGGCAGAATCACCTCCCCCCTCCTCGAGGATATACCCCTTGCAATACAACCCAGCATTTTGTTGGCCTTTGCAGCTGCCTTCCTACATTGTGCTGAGTTGTTCATTGACCCTGTAATGGGCACACCTAGATCCTTCTCCTCCTCTGTCTGGGCTAGCTGCACTCCCCCTAGCTGGTAACTCCTCCTTGGGTTCTTCATCCCAAAATGCAGCACCTTGCACTTTTTGGAATTAAACCCCAGTTGCTAGGTGTCTGACCAGATTTCAAGCTTTGCCAGATCATCCTGCAACCCCTGCCATTCCCCTAGGTCATCCACCACCGCGCCAACCTTGGTATCATCAGCAAACAGACTGATCTTGCTCTTGATGTCCCATGATATGTCTGCAATGAATATCCCAAACAACACTGGTCCCAACACGAGCCCTGTGGGACACCGCTCGTCACTGCCCTTGGGTGTGAGAGCTCCCCACCCACCACTACCCTCTGTTGCCTTCCCTGCAGCCAGTTTCCTACCCATCTCACCAGCACTCGCCCCTGTGCCTACTAACTTCCTTCCCAGCCTTCCACGTGGCACAGAGTCGAATGCCTTACTGAAGTCCAGATACAGGACATCCACTGCATGGCCCCTTTCCAGTTGCCTAGTTACCCAGTCACAGAACTCGACCAGGTTGGTTTGGCAGGATCTGTCATGTATGAAGCCATGCTGTCTGCTGTCCTGTAGTCCTTTGGCCTCTAGGAGGGCCACCAGCCTCTCCTTCAGGATAGTCTCCATTAGCTTACCCACGATGGATGTGAGGCTCACTGGTCTGTAGTTTCCCGGTTCATCCCTGGGGCCACTCTTGTGGAGGGGCACCACATGAGCCATCCTCCAGTCCTAAGGTACACACCCGAATGTAGTGAGGCATTAAATAGGTCTGCCAAAGGTCCTGCAAGGACCTCTGCCAGCTCCTTCAGTACCCTGGGGTGGATGCCATCTGGGCCTGGCGCCTTGTCCACCCTCAGTGCCTTCAAACCCTCTCAAACTCTGCCCTCCATGATTTCCCCATCAGTCAGCCACTTCCCCCCCTGCTTCTGCCATTTCTCCCACCTTGGGTGTCACCCCCCTCTTCTCTTTAGTAAATACTGAGCAGAAGTACTCATTTAGTGCTTCCGCCTTATCTCCCTGCTTCCACCCAACCCCCCTCCTTCCTAATCCTTACTATGTGGTCCTTACAGCTCCTTTTCTCCCTGATGTACTTAAAGAAGTCCTTCTCCCCCTTCTTAATGCCTTGTGCCAGCCTGAGTTCCGTAGATGCTTTGGCTCCCCTTACTGCCCTTGTCACCTCCTTCGATTCTGTCAAGTACTCCTCTCGTCCTCCCCCTCCCTGTTTTCTTGTACTTCCTAAAGGCAGCTCTTTTCCTCCTTACTTTTCCATGACCTCCTTGCTCAACCAGCTCAGTTTCTTAGCCCTAGCCTTCTTGCTCTGGGCTTTGCAGCAGGTTTTTGTTGCCTCCACTATCCCCAGCTTTATAAGCAGTTGATAAGTAAGCTGGGTAGGCTCGAGGTGGGTCAGAAGTTGGTCAACTGGGTGGCAAACGGTTGGGGGCAGAAAAGAGAGTGGTGGTAAATGGTATACAGTCAGAAGAGATGCAAGTCACAAGTGGGGTACCTCAGGGATCAGTCCTGGGGCCAGTCCTCTTCAACATCTTCATTAGTGACCTTGCAGATGGACTAGAGGTAAAGGCTTGTCTGTTTGCAGATGACAACAAGATCTGCAACACAGTAGATGATCCAGATGGGGTGGGCAGAATGAGAAGAGATCTGGATAAACTAGCAAAATGGTCAGAAGAGTGGCAACTGGGATTTAATGCAAAGAAGTGCAAAATCATGTACATAGGGAAGAGAAACCCTGAAGCCACCTATAGGCTGGGAGGGGAGTTGCTAGCAGTCACAAAGGAAGAAAGAGACTTGGGCATCATCATCACTGATGACCTGAAGTCATCCAAGCAGACCTCTAAAGCAGTAGGTAAGGCTAGGGGGGTGTTAGGGTGTATTACTAGGGGTATCACAAGTCGTAAGAGGGAGGTAATAATCCCTCTTTACAAGACACTGGTTAGGCCCCATCTGGAGTACTGCGTGCAGTATTGGAGACCACACCTTCACAAGGACATTAACCAAATTGAGGCAGTCCAGAGAAGGGCAGCCAAAATGGTGCAGGACTGCATGAGAAGACATATGAGGACAGATTAACAGAGCTCAGTATGTATACCCTTGAGCAAAGGAGGGAGAGGGTGATATGATTGAGGCATTCAAACACCTTAAGGGCATTAACAAGGTGAAAGAGTCTAACATGTTTAAATATAAGAAAAATAGCAGGACAAGAGGACACAGCATGAGATTAGAGGGGACCGTTTAGGGGAATGTGAGGAAATTCTTTTTACAGAAAGGTGGTGGATGCATGGAATGGCTTACCACAAGAAGTGGTGGCTATGAATACAGTGCAGGGCTTCAAACAGGCATGGGATAGGCATAAGGGAGCAATACAAATGACTATGAATAGATAGACCACTGACAGAGCAAAGGCCGATGGCACATTTATAAGGTAGAAAAAGAAATGGGCAGACTGGATGGGCCTTGCGGTCCTTATCTGCTGTCAACTTCTATGTTTCTAGCCACCACTTCCCAGGAAACCAGCTGTTGGTTACTGTACTAAGATAGAAAATAACAAACTGAGGGTCCTACCCTCTAGCAAGTGATCTCTGGGCAGAGCACCTTTTGCTGTAGAACTCTCAACTTCACTCCACACTCTCCACTACTGAAGTCAAACAATAGTGCAGCACAGTATGGCTTATGTTGTTGCGAGGGTTCTAAATTCCATGACATCCCCTGCCCCAGCAGGGCTGAGCAGGTGGTGATGTAATGTTTTAGAGATAGAGTTTTAAACCCTCTGACTGCCCAGGCTATCTGCAGGACCTAAAACTGATGGAATTCTAGTAACCCCAGGAACTGGCTGGTTACATCTGTGTTAACTGTTTTCAACTCTTTGAGATAATAAGAAAGGTGCCCTCCCACTGACAATGACCCTAGGGCAACATGGACAAATCTGTCAGGGGTTGGGCTTTACCTCGACTGAGGGAGCTGATGCAAATTTCTGTCTGACTTCACTCCCATTCTGCTACTGTCTCATTCTGTGCCCCTTTTAACTTTGTGTTCGGTGCACACAGGGTTTGCTGCAGTAAGCCCTTCCCTTCTCTTCTCTAGGGCATGTAAAGCATTTTAGACCTCTTTTTTCTGTAAAATTTTTTTAAAAGCTGCATTCTGCTCCACGCTCTACCGCTTCACCGAATATGCTACACAGACTGACTCCTGAACTCAGCTCAAGCCCCTTGATTGGATGTTCACCCCAAGTGGCATGGCTCTCCATCCCTGCTGCTGAATGCTCCACCAAAAAAGCTACAGACTAACTCCTGAACTCATGTACAGATGAGCCCTGGTTTAATTCCTGGCGCCTTTGCTCAGCCATCCTGCGATTCGCCATCCCTTAGCTGGGCAAGTGTTGATTGGCTCCCCCGCTGCTCCTGTTATCTGCCTTAAGCTGTTGCTTGTTTCGGCTGTCTGCTCTGTAACACAGCTCCAATTTTTGTTTCCGCCCATTCTACCCCACCCACCACACACTTTAAATGCTCTAGCTGCACTGTGGGCTCCGCCCTACAGCCCTGCAGCCCTACATGTGGAATTACAGCTCTCCCACACACAAATAACATAGCCTGCTGCATATTTTACTATATTAACTTCTATTACAATTCAGTACCCTGCAGTTACTCCTCTCTTCTGATACTCTGCCTACCTGCAAATCTTCCTGCCAGATCTATTTAAAGCTTACTAGTGTCCAGTCTCCACTGAGCCCTCTGTTTTTTTCTCATCTGCTCAGCCCATCATGCATCCACTTATTTTCTTTGTTCTCCTCACTTACTTACCTTGCTTACCACCTTCTTCTAAGCAGTCCACTGCCAAACATGGACCATGCCCAACTTTCAAATCCCACATAAGTTTACACTGTCACTTGACCAAGTTCCTTGGACCAATTTCCCAGCTAGGCCTATTGCTTTTATTTTATCGGCACCTAACTCCTTTTCATTACTCTCATTACTGAAGCTGCAATCCCCGCTGATCCTACTCCGGTGCTATACCCCTTGCTCCCTTTTAGCACTACCATGGTATAAATGAGACAAGCTGCTCTTCTGCATCCTGACCTACCTACTCCTCTTGTCTGGGGACATCAACCCAAACCCTGGCCCCTCTGTCACCCTCCCAAATGCTCATGCGAATACGGTCTCTGGTTCCTCACCTTCCTGCACCCTCCCACGTGGCCTTAAATTACTCCACGTAAACAACCGTAGCTTTCTGCCTAAATTGGTCCACCTACAACCCCTGACTGTCTCCCTAGACCCTGACACTCTTATACTCTCTGAGTCCTGGTTGAATAGCAAGATCTCCAATAACGAACTTGGTATCCCAGGCTACTCAGTTCACTGACAAGACCGTGCAAGTAGGGGAGGCGGTGTGGCAATGCACATCTCCGTAAAACTCAACTCAGATATCATACTATCTACCTCCATCCCACAATCCTATGAGGTACTGCTAGTCAGACTATCCCCACTTTTTTCTGTTCCAGTATATGTAGCTGAGGTCTACTGTCAACATGGCCTATCCTCATCTACTGTCTCCGAGCTTATCACTATGATAATCTCTCACTCCCCTGTAGGCAAGTTGTACATAATGGGGGATTTAAACTGTAACTGGTCCACCCCCTCCCTAACCAAGCTGCGAAATGACATTTCAGCATTGAACCTGTTGCAGTTAATACTAGAGCCAACCCACCTCAACTCCAAAACACAAAACCACTCACTGCTAGACCGGGCCCTCACCTCCCACCCTCATAGTCATAAAATCTGGCTTGCTACCAGACTCGCTCAGCGACCACTACATGAAATTTGTGGTTTGGAAAATTCATAGAGCCAAAATGCCCTACAAAATAATTATTTCAAGATCTTTTAAGTCACTTGATCTTGACCCACTTCTCTGCAGTCTTACCTTAACTGATTGTTCCCCCAGCTCCTCAGCAAACTCGGTGGACATGGCCTTAGACTACTTTAATGGCAAATTCATCACTACTTGGAACCACTATGCCCCTGTCAGGCATTCCAGGGTTCGGGGCAACCATCTCCCCTAGATCACTCCAAAGTTACTAGCATGTCTACATGCTCAAGACCTAGCCTGGAGAAAACACAAAGCGTTCAAGTGTCCCAATTATTACATACTTTATCGCACCCTACGCAACAAATGTACAACAGCTACTACATTAGCTAAGGCAGAATACTTCAGCTATACCTTCCAATCGAACATAAACAACCCTTCTAAATTCTGGAAGGTAGTCTATTCCTTGTTCTCCCCTCAAAATAAACTCCTCCTTCCCCCCTCAAGGTAACTAACTCACTAACCTCTGACCACCTCGTTTTTGCTACTGAATTCAACTCATACTTCACATCCTGTGTGACCTCTCTCTTTGCCTCCCTACCTTTGCCCCTTACCTCCCATCTGTTTGCCCAGGCACCTATTACCCGCGTACAAAATAACCTTGGCTTCACAATCTCCAGAGTCTCATCTGCTGACACACTGTCTGCTCTTTTTGCACTAAACCCAACTAAAGGCAGCTCCTCTGACGGTCTGGAACCAAAACTCCTTTACCTCTCTGTCCCCATTATAGCCTACCCTCTGGCCAACATCCTAAATCTTTCTTTCATCAACGCAGCTGTACCAAAAACCTGGAAACACGCTACTGTCCTACCCCTTCCCAAGGGTGGTGACCCATCCTCACTTGGAAATTACTGTCCTATTTCTCTCCTCCCTATCCTAGCCAAACTCCAGGAGCACCTGGTCCTTTCTCAACTCTCCCCCCATTTCTCAAATATTAATTTATTCACATGTTTCCAACCCAGTTTCAGGAAACACCACTCCACTACCACCTCCCTACTTAGGCTCACAGATTCCATCTTCTCAGGGATGGACAGTGGCCTAATCACATCTGCCATCTCTGTTGACCTTGCAAAGGCCTTCAACATGGTCTCCCATTCCCTCCTTCTTGACAATCTCTCCTCAGCTGGTCTGTCTGACACTGCCATAAAATGGTTCAGAGCCTACCCAGTTGGTAAGACACAATCAGTCAGAATCGCTGACAAACTATCCTCGCCCCTTCCCACTGACACTGGTGTTAATCAACGATCAGTGTTTGGCCCAATTCTCTTCTCAATATTCCTAAATGATCTCCCATCAGTATGTACTTCATGCTATCCTCCAGTCCAAAGACTGGAGGATAGCAGATGTAGTCCCCTTATACAAAAGTGGGAACAAAGAGGAAGCGGGGAACTACAGACCAGTCAGCCTCACCTCAGTAGCGGGGAAGATCATGGAAGCACTACTGAAGGAGAGATTGGTGGATCGTCTGGTTGTCAATGGACTACAGGACCCAAGGCAGCATGGTTTCACAAGGGGGAGGTCATGTCAGACCAACCTCGTTAATTTTTGACTGGGTGACTAGGGAGGTGGATCAGGGGCAGTGGACATGGCCTATCTGGACTTCAGCAAGGCCTTTGACACTGTGCCACATAGGAGACTATTACACAAACTGGGGAATATGGGTGAGAGCAGGACAGTAGTGTGGTGGGTAGGTAACTGGCTGGTGACAGGACACAGAGGGTGGTGGTAAATGGCTGTCACTCCACAGAGGAAGAGTGTCCAGTGGGGTACCACAGGGATCAGTGCTGGGACCGGTCCTATTCAACATCTTCATCAGTGACATTGCGTAGGACCTAGAAGGCAGAATTTCACTGTTCGCTGATGACACAAAGCTCTGTAACAGAGTAGACACACCAGAGGGTGTAGACAGAATGAGAAGGACCTGCAGAAACTTGAAGAATGGTCAGGGTTTGGCAGTTGAAATTCAATGCAAAGAGAGTGCAAGATAATGCATATGGGGCACAAAACCCTGGCACAATATGTCAGTTGGGGGTGAGGATATAGCAGCCACCAAACAGAAAGGGATTTTGGGGTTATCATCTCTGATGACCTCAAGGTAGGGAAACAGTGTGACAAGGCAGCAGTAAAGCAAATAGGATACTGGGATGCATAGACAGGGGCATCACCAGCAAGAAAAGGGAGGTCATAATTCCACTATACAAGACACTAGTGAGGCCCCACCTGGAGTACAGTGTACAGTTCTGGAGACCTTACCTACGTAAGGACATAGGGTAGAGAAGGTTCAGAGGAGGGCAACACAGATGGTGCATGGATTGCATCACAAGTCCTATGAGGACAGGTTGAAGGAACTGAACACGCTCTGAACATACGAAATTGCCAGCAGATAAAGGCCTAGAGGTCTATCAGTCTGCTCGAATGTGCAGCTAGCACCCCTTATTCTGCAGCTGCCCCTCCCTTCCACCCTTCCCCTTCATTAACCCTCCCCCTTGTCCTGTCCCATCCTCGTTTGAAGCAGTCCACTCTTCTACTGCATACCACTTCAGCAGGTAACGCATTCCACCCAGCCACCACTCTCTCTGGAGGAGAGGACGGAGAGAGGGGATATGATAGAGACATACAAGTATCTTACAGGGAGGAACAGGGTGCAGGAATACACTATTTTTAAGTGAAAAAGATGTTCCAGGACTAGAGGGCATGGGATGAAGTTGGAGGGAGGACAATTCAGAGGAAGCGTGAGGAAGAATTTCTTCACAGAGAGGTGGTGGACAAGTGGAACATCCTGCCAGAGGAAGTGGTGGGGGCTGAAACAATTACGGGATTTAAGAATGCACGGGATAGACATAAAGGAATTCTGGAGGTCAGGGGTAAGGAAAACATAAACTGAACTTACAAGCTCAAATGGGCAGACTGGGTGGGCCATAGGCCCTTATCTGCTGACACCGTCTATGTATCTATGTATTTATGATCCACATGTATGCTGATGACACTGTCCTGTACACCTCCAGTCACACCTGCTCCGATGTAGAAACCAGACTCCAGTTGGACTTTGACACACTCCAACACTGGCTTATCATTCATCAGCTATCCCTAAATGTCAAAAAGACTGTCTGCATGACCTTTGGCACAAGGCAACTACTCTCTAGGCTTACCTCCCTCCCTCCCTCCCTTCCTTCCATACCCTAGATGGGACTTCGCTGGAGGTCACTACTTCCTTTAGATACCTTGGGGTCTGGCTAGACCAGCACCTCAACTTTTCTGGACATGTGGACGCCATCCTGAAAAAGCTGCGCCCCAAGCTAGGCGCACCCTACAGGAACCGATACTGTCTACCTCTAACAGTTAGACGTGAACCAGTCCAGAAAATTATTCTCCCCATCTTTGACTACTGTGATGTAGTTAACGGTGCTGCCTCAAAGTCCACCTTAACCAGATTGGACTCCCTGTTTAACTCCTTCTGTTGCTTCGCACTGGACTCTCCTTCTCACACTCACCACTGCGATCTTTACCACTCTCTGGCGTTCCCTTCTCTTGCAAACCACCGCCTGTCCCATATGGCTAAATTCACCTCCAAATTCTGGTTCGACTCTCTCCCCTCCGATCTCTCCTTGTTGCTATCTACCCCCCAACCCGGCCCACTCACTAAGATCCTCTGATGCCAGGACTCTGGCTATCCCTCACAGGCTCACCTCTGCTGGACAGTTTGCTTTCTCCTACTCTTTCCTTACACTCTGGAACTCGCTACCTCCTCAAATCAGGCACCCCTCCTCTGCTCAGTCCATCTCAAGTGCCCTTACAAACTTCTATTCCTCAAATTGCTCATGCTCCTAATAATGCCTCACCTCTTGCCCTGGCTGCACTTATCTGATGCCCATTAAGTTTCTGCATACCTTTGATACAATTACCTATGGCTCCTCCTGAGAATGCTTTTATGTAGTTTACTTCCTTACTTTGCACTAAATGTATGCACCTTTTTTATTTTTGGGTTGTTTACAAACTACCTGACACTAAATGCATCTAATTTTTGTTAATTGCATCTTCATCACTAGTTGTGTTTATTATATGTACCCTGCAGAAGGTTCTGTCTGTCCTACATGTTAAGCAATTTGATAATTACTCTGTTGTTATGTTCCCTGACTGATACTCTGTTTGTTCAAATGTTTATATTGTACTCTGTTTGTTCAAATGTTTATATTGCCTCCCCATACCTCTTTCCCCCAGGAAGCACCAAGAGACAAGCTATTTTTCACTCAGTGTGCCTTTTCTGGTGAAACTCTTCAATAAATAAATAAAAGAATGTGTTGGAGCCTTAGACGCAGTGTCATTCATTTGACATTGGTATGATCAGGTTCCAAACAAGCCTTTACTGTAAGTGCTAGGTGAAGCTTCTCTTGTGAAGGCACACCCTCACATAGTGGCAGGAATATTCCACAAGGCCTGCTGGCAAGATACATAATAACTCAGACAGAGAGCCTGCCTCAACAACAGAGTACAGGTAGTGTACCCCTTTGTTGCCATTACGATAATTTTTCAGGAATCTATATTGGTAAGTGCTGCTGAGAATTAACCTTTGCTTTCTCACAAGTACCCACCTGAATAACCCCCCCCCACACACACACACAAGTTAAGTATAAATGAAGTCAGAGCCTTCTCTGGGTACTACATACCTTTTTTTTTGTTTATTTATTTATTTTTGGTCCAGCCTTCCATTTCTCCTCAGGTCTCGTCCACTCTTGCCGCCCCCATGCCCAGGCTTACCCTCCTGGCGGACACCGAGGTTTCCTCCCCTAATGGACATTGTGGGCAAGCCCTGGATTACCCATCGGGTCTGGGCCACGAGCTGGATCCTCTCATGGGCACTGAAGGCAGAACGGAAATGAGCCAGCATGCTGGGGGCAGGCATTTTGTTGTTTTTCCTGGGGCGGGACGCAAAGACATCCAATGTCCGCCTGCCCCTGAACGCTCTGGCACTGGTCGCGTTGTACCCCTGGCGTCCTTCAGCGCTAACACACTTCCCTCCCTCCTCCCGAGAAGGACAGCAGTCCACAAGATGCTCCATCCTTCTCCCACCAGCCAGCCCTCTAACGCTCCACGTCTTTTACCAAACCCGGGTCGCTGGCATCACAAGCGGAACTGCTGTGCCGACGAGCTGGCTAGATACCTTTTCTTAATCTTCTTGTCTATAGCTGTAGAAGTTGAAGGCATAGCAAGAACATTTTCAAGGGTATTCTCAAAAGCCTTATAAATGGACATGGATGCTCTTTTTGTCGAGGTCAGACCCGGCATACTGATGTGTGCTACCTCCTCTATGTCTATTTCTGACTCAGTGGGCAGTAGATTCAGCATGTAAGTTTTGGTTTATAAAATGCAGTATGCAGTAAAATACAGTATACAGCAGATGGATTGGTCTTCATTCACCCTGAGTGGGCAGCCAAAGTTCTCATGAGCAGTATCCTTTTGTGAAATTGGTCCCTCCTCTTACCCCTTAAATGCATCTTCTGCTGGGAGGCTGGCAGAGGCACTGGAGATAGGTTTTTCAAAGCTTTACACTGTTTAAAAGAATTGCCACATTTGTTTTATGTTCTCCAATGAGAGCATGTTTTTCCTCTTTCACCAGTTCCTCCATTTGTTTTTCAGGCAGATGGACTTCAACTCAAGATGTTTTTCTTTCTGCCTGCTTTACTCAGCCGTATTTGGCTGGTGACCAGAAAGCCTTTTTTTGCCATTTTATGGCTGCCGTCAGAGTGCTCCCGATCAGGAGCCCTATGCTCTTTACTGGAAGATAGTTTAGCTGTCTTTTCAGTCTCCTTGGGTGCCAGAGACCACCGCAGAGGAGAAGAGCCATTCTAAGAACATACATACGAACATACTTTATGTGTGAAGTGGTACATTGACCTTAGTATTTTCATACACAAGCTTGTTTTGCAGTTACGTACTCTCAGTAAGCTGTTGTGGAAGCTGGTGCAAAGATGTTTAGACACACTTTTTTTCTTTATTTTTAGATCAGAAAACTGTTCAGAGTTCACAACTGTCAACATGAAGATCTGGGCCCAGTCAATCAAAGCAAAGGTTGGGGCCGTCTGCTTTTACCAGTCAATGCTCGCAAGATATACACTGTTTAAATCCTGTAGGCCTGTTTACTTTTTAGACCTTCTTGTCATGCCAATTTAACAGAAAGTGACAGAAAAATTTGTTTCATGGGCTGTGTTTGAGAAAAAAATACAACTGTTTTACAAATGAAGTACAGTTTAAGCAAATTTAAACATAATTTTCTTTGATTTGGAACCAGGAACTGGTGGGAAAAAAAACAGCTATCCCAGTTCAAAAATTTCACAAAATAATAAAACAGATGAAGGGACTTTTGGGACCACGGAGGCTTGTGTACTATACCATCTTTGTACAAGACATATGTTGGTCCAATAAAAAGTATAAAACTAGCCAATGACTGACTCCTGTTTTCCAAGGACCAATAAGGTCACTTTCTGCCAAATAAAAAAAACTAAGAACACTTGGTCACAGAGACTGGAAAAGGACTCCAAAGTGACAGATCTCTTCAGTACAGAAATAAATCTGCCACTGGAATGTAAGGGGAGCATGACAACACTGTGAGTTTGAACTTTTACATTCTAAAGTCGTATTTCCAGAGCAACACCTCTTCTAAAGTTGAGATGCTGCTATCTGTACGACATCACAAATACAATCTAATTGCTAGAACATCATAGGATCCAACTGCTAGGACAGCAGGTGGACAGACTAGCTGGAACACAGGTCTTCCTCTATTTAAAAAAAAAATACCTGTCTATAGTACCTATTTTTTGGACAAGTGTCTGCCAATGTAGTATGAGTGCAACAGGTGGATGCAGAGTACAACAACTGAAAAAAAATAATGTATATTTAATGTCAAACCTGTTAGGGGTGAATGCCTCACTACAGCAGTGATGCCTCTGGGCTGGTTACACTACCTGTGATTAAGAGACAGTGACATAAGTGTTTGCTACAGCTTGCAGACTGACAAGGTACTGAGCTGTAGGTTAGAGCAGGGTGCTGGCACGCCTACACAACTAAAATTCTGAATAGTGCCAACTGTGCTTAAAGGCCATGAAATAAAAAGCAAATGTTTTACAGTTTTACAGTCTGGAAAATTTCCCGGCATCAGCCATGATACTACTCATTTCTTTACAGATCTACAGGGCGCTGTATACTGTACATCCATTCTGGGTAAATGCATCTGAATACTGAAAGAAAAAAGCAAACTGAACTCACCTACATGCACCTACTGTATATACACCCAGATCCAACTGTTTCCTTAAACTGCATATTGTGTTCTACAAAAGTTACTGTCACTGACAATAAATGAACTCCTACAGGTTATTTCTGTAGTAAACCTAACCACCTACTCCCTCTTACTGAACTCAGCAATAAAACTGCAGCTATGCTAACACTCACCAGTGCACATTAAGTTGCTGTATAACTCTTACTGTTCTTTTCTATCCTTTCCGGGATTCCACTACAGCATTTTCAAAATGAAATCCAAACACCAAAGCAAACGAAGTGCCAAATTAGGCCAGGTAGCCACCCACTTCCCCTGTTGCATAATCAGAAAAGCTGCTTGCAATATAAAGTATGCTGAAGAGAATGCCACGAGTGACACATTATTCCAGTTCCTATTATCTCCTTGCCATTAAAGACATTTTGAAATTTTCATCAAAGATGTTTCAGACTGCAGTCATAAACCTTCCTCAACTCATCTGGAGGAGAATCTGACTGCTAGAATCTAACTGGCCTCTCTTAAGGTGCATTTACACCCAGCTGCACTACTCTGTGTGAGAAACAACAGTTCCTCTGTTGCAGACAGGACAGTCCTGGCCATCCAGGAACTGATCCATTTCTACAACAATGAACCGCTCAGCTGGTGGGAAGTCACAACACTACTGCAATTTGCTGCCCTTATGTGGACACTCCCCACCACTTGCAACATTACTAAGGACTTTTTCCCATTATTCTCTGTGTTTGCTCTGGGAGTCGCCTGTCCACATGCACACCACAATGTGGACACCTTCCACTCCTTTTTTTTTTGCCTTATCTTTTTATCACTGGGCCACTCCTGGTCGTCCACTCCTTTGGGTGACCAAGCCTGCCCTCTACCCACTGTTTCCCCCCGTTGCCATCAACTGCCACTTATCGCGCCGTAGCCCCAGTCGACCCGTGTCCCTTCACTGGGGGTGGGGGCCTCTCCCATGGTCACAAACAGGAGAGGAGACTTTCTTATGCTCAACGGCATTTTGTCCATCCTCAACGGGGCACAGCAAGGGCACAGCATGGACACCTCTGGTTTTGTGGTGGCGAGAAAGAGCAGGTAGCCATCATTTAGATGGCCGGGCAACCATGTTTTTTCAGTGTACACCCAACCCTCCCTACAGCCGCGTGCTCGCAGCATTCTGGTTGACGCCCCCATACAGCGTGGTCACCCACCCTGCAACTAGGCACTGCCCATAGGGCCACCAGGTGCCGCTCTAAGAGCAGTGCATTGCTCACTCCCCGGAAGAGAGCATCCAAACCTCCTTGCCGGCCTCCGATCCTACTGCCCTGGGCTCAGGGTGCCAACCCGGTCGCCAGCGTGTCAAGCGAAAACCCCATCGCCTGGTGCCACGAAGCCAGCTTCCACTCCTTTTTGATGTCAGTACTCGAGATCTTGGTCTTCTTCATGCAACATAACCATTTTTATAATGTTCTATACTTTGTTTAGCATGACCACTTAATTTGTTCCTTTTTAAATGCATCTTACTGCTGTATCATTTCATTACCTGATCCTCCAGATACTGTTGTAATACACCACTCTACTGTACTCTCCCAGGACATACATGTAAACAGGCATTCAGTCGTAGAGTGTACCTACCAGGTAAACAAAAACTAAATAAATAAAATAAACTTCTTCAAGAAGACCTCTTTGTTTTAAGTATCCATGGTACGGTTTTCTGACAGTGGGGTCAAGGAAAAGAAACATATTCATCATTTGATTTTTCTAAACATTTTCCTACAGTGGTGAGACAAATTTATTTTATTTTATTCTTCTTAAGCTGCAATTTGTTAGTCATAATAGCAAACCAGCTGGCCCAGCGGCATGGAGGGCTGAGGCACCAAGTGCCTCACCTGCTGCCACATTGACAACCTGGGATCAGGAATGAACCTGGGACGCTGGTGGCTGGCCAAGGCAGGAGAGGATAGAGCATTCAGAGGACTGCTCTCTTCTCCTGGGGAGGGGGGGTTACAATGACTGAAATTAACCTGGCTCCTACCATTGACTGGGGGTATGGCAGCCAGGGACTGACTGGATAGGGAATGGAGTGGCAGCTGCCGACATCCTATGTGCAGTAGCATGCATGGAGACGTCTGGGAAGCATTACATTACTTTCATACGTCCAACACATCGGCAACACAGCAAGGGCAATTAATACAAGAATAGGGCTCCCATACAGGTGCAGACACTGCCTACTACATAAGGCATTGAACCTGGCCATCAACAGCTCGACAGTCTCCCTCGTCGACTGTGGCCTAACAATCTATGGGTTGGCGACAGACACACCCCTAAACCGCATCACCACTGCGCTAAACAAGTCGGGCCGACTGCTCACATGTGCGGAAAGACTAACACACACCTGTGAGCTCTACACCTGGGCAGGCTGGCTACAACTGAAGGACAGAATAAACTACCAAATCTGCCTCATCGCCAAAAAATGCTCCCCCAACCAACTACCCACAGGAGTCCAGAACCTCCTAAGTCCACACTCAAGAACCCGACACACAAGGAACTCCTCCACTCAGACCTACAAAGTTCCCAGATACCGCACAGCTCTGGCACAATGTGTCTTTTACTATCGTGCTCCACTATGGACCAATGCCTTACCTCCTGATGTTATCAATGCCAAATCTATTGGATCGTTCAAATGCAGACTCCGGCAGCACCTAGTAAATGTGACTGCTACCATTAGCACCCTTCTGGAGCATCAACTAACTACCTGCACTTACCTCCTGACAACTCACTGGGTTGAGGGACCCCAATCCCAGCACTTTAGGTTACACCTACCCCCAATCATGACATCGGTCCCACTTCCCTACCCCCTCAGATGCTCCCAACTACCTTACTCCTTCCACCCATGTTTGCAACCCCTCCTTCTTCTCACCTTGGAGAGCTTCCAAGTAGGGTGTTAACCTCTGACGCTAGCTAGCTGCTATACTGCCTAAGCTGTTTAATGCTGCTGTACCCTGTAACTTACCTGTACCATATGTAACCCTGTCATCTGTATTGTATTGTCTATGTAACTGGCGTGGATCCTATAAATGAGCATCTGTTCACTGGTGTAATCCAAGCCCTCAATAAAATAAAAATAAATATATTACATACTCATTCTACAATGGAGAGAGATAAGAAAAATAGGTTCCTGGGCGGCTGACTTCTAACCACCCCATAACCCTGCACCCGAATGCCCCGGCCACGCTGCCTTCACACAATTGTAAGTCCTGGTGGAAAATCAGGGAGACAAGGTAGGAGTGGCTGAGGCCCAGTGGGCTTGCTTGGGGCCAGGGTAACTGCAAAACATAACGCCCAAACCAACTATCTAGTGCCCTGGGAGAAAATCATAACAGAAAACTCCACCACCGGACTCGTATGACATGATCATCCTGAAACTTTTCAAGCACAGCATGCTAAATGTTAAAAGTTGTTTTTTTTTTTTTAAAGTGGCAATTGTATTTATCATGGCCTGATCTGTTTTTGTAATCAAAGTTTAAATATTAAATATTTTCATATGCAAATCGGTTCTTCCATCAAATACAAAACACTTTTTGGCTTACAAAATGCCTGGCCAGAATTTCTAGGAGCATAGCCAGAATTTACAATATC
Organism: Neoceratodus forsteri; assembly: GCA_016271365.2. NCBI lineage: Eukaryota > Metazoa > Chordata > Ceratodontiformes > Ceratodontidae > Neoceratodus > Neoceratodus forsteri. The sequence continues at coordinate 694,728,954 of CM028137.1, forward strand.
GTTATACATTCTGCTGATGTCTCTGCAAACTCTTGACAATCATTTTTCTGCCCTGGCCCAAGAAAAATAACTGGGGACACCCAGGGCCACGTAGGTCACCAGAGTTTGTATGTGACATCTGGCTGAGAGCCAAGCATGGAACAAAATGGATTCAATCCGCTTTGCTGGAAGGGAGAGAGGGTCTGGGACACCAAATGTTTATGTAATGCATGATGGAGCCCAAGGAAAGCACCAGCTGTAGGAGTGTGAGCCATGGGGAACATGGGAAGTGTCAGAAGGCATTTTAAAATTTGCTGAAGCAATTAATTTTGACTTGAATATCTACGCATCCAAGTGTGAAAAACTGTTCTGCATTTTAAGTTTTTCAAAAAGTCACAGATACTAACATTGGTTCCATTCTAGCATTACACAATGGTTTAAGATCAGCCATTCATACAATACCAGTGGAGATATAAATGGCAAAACAAGTAATATCCTGGTATCGCAAGATATCAGGAGATCTTGAAGTCTTGGAGGTTAGGTACGTCACAACTGACATCTTGAAGGTTAGATATAACACAATAAATACTGAACCCATAAGAGAACAACGTTCACAAGGCTAATGACATCACAGTATCTCTGTGCAGCACTGAAGCCCGTTGTTGTAATCAATGAGAAACAGTTAAATCATCACACAAACAGCATACTTACAAGTTATAGCAAACTGTGTATTTATTTTTATATATTTATTGAAATACTTTACCAGGAAAGCACACTGAACAATCGGAATTGCTAGTCTCTTGGTGCGTCCTGGGGAAGGGGGTTACAGAAGGTAGTACATGTACATTTGCCAATGTTGGCCACACAATATATAATAAAAACAATACACTACATTTGATATACATAATAATAGGGTAATGCACAATTTGATGAGAGAGTGGGCAGAACAATTTACACAAACAAAACATAAGACTAAGTGCAGATAAGTGCTAGGGGTTGGGTGAAAGGTGAGGGAGAGGGAGAGTGTGGATAGAAGATTTACATGACCGGTAAGGGAGAAGAAGTTAAGTGGGGCCGGCCAATGATAAGGACGAGGGGGACGAATAGTGATGAATTTGAGGTGGTAATGAGTTCCAGAGTTTGGGGATACGATGTGAGAACGCAGCTTGTCCTATAGTGGTGGCGTGGCGAGGGACAGCCATAGTACGAGAGTCGACTGATCTGAGGAAGTGATGGGGAAGGGGAAGGAGGAAGGGCAGAAGAGTGGTTGGTGGATAGTGTGCCAAACCATAATTTAGAGATAAATTTGGAGCAGTGGGAGGGACGTCTGCTGTCCAGCGATTGGAAAGCCAGGGAATGGTAGAGGTTGCAGTGGCGGGAGTGAAAGTAAAGCGAAACGACAGAAAGAGTTAAAAAAGGTATCCAATTTGGCTAAAGAGGACTTGGGAATGGCACTGTAGACTGCATCACAGTAGTCGAAAATAGGTAAGATAATTTTCTGGACAAGTTCATGCCAAGCCGCGAGAGGCAGACTGCTAGAGTTCCTGTACAGGGTACCGAGTTTGGGTTGCAGTTTTTTCAGGATGGCATCGACATGTCCAGCAAAAGTGAGGTGTTGGTCGAGCCAAACCCCAAGATACCTGAACGAGGATGTGTCCTCGATGAGAATACCATCAAGGGTGTGGAAGGAGGGTAGCAGGTTTAGCCTGCAGTCTTTGCCTAGTGCCAAAGGTCATGGAGACTGTCTTTTTAACGTTTAGGAAGAGTCGATAAGAGATAAGCCAGTGTTGAACTTTGTTAAAGTCAATTTGTAGTTTGGCTGCTACATCAGAGGAGGAGTGGCCGGAAGTGAGCAGGACAGTGCCATCTGCATACACATGAATGGAGGAAGATGAGCAAACCGTCGGGAGGTCATTTATGAAGATTGAGAATAATATAGCGCCAAGCACCGAGCCCTGAGGCACACCAGTGTGTATTTGGAGAGGGGGGGGAGACTGCATCCGCTAACCTGACCAACTGTGTCCTACCTACCAGCTAGGCTGTGAAACAGCTAGTGGCAGAGTCAGACAGGCCAGTTGAGTAAGGGTGTCTCAGAGGAGGGAGTGGGAGTCTGTACCGAAAGCCTTAGCGAGGTCGACAAAAATGGCAGAAGTGATTAGACCACTGTCCATCCCTGTGAGAATAGAGTCAATGAGTCTAAGGAGGGAAGTTGCAGTGGAATGACGTTTCCTAAAGCCAGCTTGGTAAGGAGTGAAGAAGGAGAAGTCTGACAGATAGGAGGAAAGCTGGGAAAGGACCAGATGTTCCTGATGCTTAGCCAGTACAGGAAGGAGTGAAATTGGGCGGAAATTACTAGGAATGGAGGAGTCACTACCCTTTGGTAGAGGGAGGACTGTAGCATGTTTCTAGTCACTAGGGACAGATGCAAGGTAGAAGAAGAGGTTGAAAGGTCAGATAGCGGGAAGGAAATGGCAGGAGCAGTGAGATATAACAATTTAGGGTCAAGCCCATCCAGGGACCCGCCTTTGGAAGGGCTGAGTGCAATGAGAGCTTCAAAGATATCATTTTGTGAGACAGGGAAGAAGGAGAAACACCCGGCCAGGGGTGAAAGGAGTGAGAGGGGATCAGGAGCAGTGCTGGGGGTGGGGTGGGAGGAGAGATGATAGGAGGCAGTTGCACAAGTAGTAAAGTAGGTGTTGAATTCAGATGCACAGAGGTATGGTCGGAAACGAGGGAGTTATGTACCTTTAGGACCGGTGTGGGTGGCTTTGACGGGGTTGGGGGGAGGGAGTGAACAACCTTCCAGAACTTGGAAGGGTTGGCCATATTGGTTTGAAATGAGGGGCAGAAGTATTCAGCTTCTGCAAGCTTGATGGCTTTGGTGCATGTGTTAAGGAGGGTCAGATATTTTTCAAAGTCACTTGGCAGCTTGGAGAGTTTGTGCTTTTTCCAGGACCGGTTATGGACTTGCTGGCAGGCCAATAATTCAGGGCTGACCCATGGCAGATGGTTGCCATGGACCCTGAAGGGTTTTAGTGGGGCATGTGTGTTCCAGATATTGAGGAAGTTATCTTTAAAATAGGCTAATGCAAGGTTGATAGAGTTGGCCGATGCAATTGGTGTCCAGTCTGTTTGAGTTAGATCATGATGAAGAGGGGCAAGGTCAAGTGATCTGTAAGAACGTGTCATCAGTGATTTGTGAGGGACTTTAGGTATGTGGACCTTGCAAACCAGGAAGATCATATAATGGTCACTTAGAGTATCGTGGCGAAGGCCGGACCGAGTGATGCAGTGAGGGTGAGAAATGAGAGCCCAGTCAATCAGGGTGTGGTTTAGGGTTTTATGGTTAAAATGCATTTGTTCGTGAATTAACTGCTTAAGGTTTAGAGCAGTTATTTCATTTCTTGTTTTACCTATGGACGGTGATAACCAATTGAGATTGAAATCACCCATCTTGAGGCGGCGTGGCCAGCAGCCGAGCTAGCAACAGCTTTCTGCAGAGGCTCTGCAATCAGTTCTACATTTTACAGAATTAATCAAACAGAACTTCTCATTGGAATAAATAACCCTAACACTTTAAAAGAGCTTGCTGTTCTGAACAATTTGATACCTTTCTTTAGAGGCTACCCATCTGAGATTTGAAGTTATGAGTCGCACAGACAAAATAGCACCAGTCAGAGAGGGGGCTCGTCCAAAAGACAATAAAATCGGGTCTAGCAAGGAATCGATCTCCGGGACAATAGAGGAGGCAAATCAGCCATCTAATGCCGCGCTCCTCAAGGCAATACAAAAATTAGATAGGTGAATGGAAGAGTTTACTGCACAGTTTAAAATTATGGATGCTAAAGTTGGTAAGCTAGAAGATGATACCAAAACAGCAGCTAAGTCAGCATCTACAGTATTGGTGGCAACTTCGGGTTTGGTGAAGGAGAACGGATTACTGAGGCGACGCCTGAAAACTTAGAAAACTTGTCTAGAGCTGCTAACATCAGGATCCTGGGTTTACCTGAGAACGCTGAAGGAAAAGATTATGCCGGCTTTTTGTTAAAGTTATTTGGTGACCTCTTTCAAGATGCCAAGGACTATACAATTATTAAGGCCTACCGGGTCTCACCTCATGGCTCCAGACAACGCATGATGAATGGGCAGTTATCACCTCAAACCCTCCTGGTGGTATTAGAGTCCACAGGTGAAAGAGATGCAATCATTGCTCACGCCAAGAGGATCGGATCAAGGGAATGGGATGGGGTTAAAATTCACATTTTCCCCGACCTCAGCTTTGCAACACAGCAAAGGAGAAACGGGTACGATGCAGTGTGGGCCCTTTTGCGGCAGCTGAAGTTCATACGTACTACCAGTGCTGCACTCAGTCTCCAGATATTCCATGGGGAAAAACTTTCCAATTCTGTGACCCCTGCAGAAGACATAGTTTCTAGACTCGAGTTGAAAAGAATTTGAAATTAAGAACGCTGATGCAGATAGTGAAAACGAGGACAGTGAATGATAGACTGGTACTGGGGTAAACATAAAATTATTGCCTCCCGTCAATGGTTACAAGTGTCTGTGGATAGGTAAATTAGATATTCCGAACATAAAGCATTTTTATTCTGCAAATGGTTCTCTTGTTGGGATAGTCAGGTGGGATGCTGTAAATTCATACCAGACTAGAATTAACGTGTAGGAATATCTTAACAACTTAAGATCAGACCTTATGGAACTGAACAAGATGGTCTGAACTCAGTTGAATCCCAAGCTGATGTTAGGTTCTGTTGGGATAGTCTACTTAATATAATGATTGTCAGAGTTAATATTGCAGAAGACTGGTAAACACTTCTGATGTTTTCATTGATGTGGGTGGGAGATATATCTATCCAAATGATAGGAAGCTTTTCTCTATTAAAAGATTTATTGGTTAAGCTCCACTCATGGCTGCATTAAGCCAGTTGTATTAACTATGGAATGTATACAAGTTATTTAAGATAACCCCCCCATTGCTGGAACATCTTATAGGGGCTTAGCAAATCTTGTTCCTGTAAAACTGAAATATTGCATTTCTTGACATGTGATAAACCTTAACTATATGCCTGCCTATATGCTTTCTATGCTGTATACTGTTTGCAGTAAATCTAATAAACATAAAGTTCAATAAAAAAAAAAAATCACCCATCTTGTATAGTTCACCTTTGGTTGTGTGCGACATAATGGAGGTAACACGGTCAATAGCGACTGCCGAACTGAGGTCTGTGTGACAGTAAATTCCAGCTACATAGGGGATGAGAAAGGCAGGGCTAGTCTACTAGCATCCTTACAAGGAGCATTTCTCAGGCAGTTAGTAAGGGAATCCACTAGGGAAGAGCCAATACTAGACCTGGGCAGCAGAGGAGCATACCAAAAAGTGGGGGGTCAGAACTGCATAGAACACCCTAGCCCAGGATACTGGGAAAATAACTGCCTTCTTGAATATACTTTAGTCAGCTTACCTAGTTTTTTTATAATCATGAATAATCCACATATTGATGCATAATCCATGAAAATTAAAATCCAAAATTCAATGTCTGACCCCTCAGCTTCAAAAGTGAGGGGTCGCCTGACCCCTGGCTCTGCCGCCTATGCGGGACAGGTGCTCACTAAAAGAGACAGGGTAAGAACTGTACAACTGTGTAGTTTAGCATCAAAACAGGTACAGAAATAAATTACACAAAGACGAAGGTCCTGAACTTTAGAAATGCAGGCATTAAAGTAATGGGAAACTGCCTCAGAAGCAGCCTAGCATAGATGGATGGCCCAGCTGGAGTGGAGGAACAATGGAGACAAATCAGGGAAGGTATGGGGAATGCAACCAACCTATGTGTAACAGGAGGGAAAAAAGGCAATTGTGGTGCCCTAAGGGTTGGCAAAGTAAGTGAAGGGAAAAAAAAGATGGCATGCAAGAGGTACAAAGAAACAGAAGCAGGAAGATAGCAAGAAGTACTAGGTAAAACAGAGGGAAGCAGGGAGGGCAGTGAGGCAAGCAAAGGCGCAAACAGAAGAAAGGATAGCCAAAGGAGCGGCAGTAGGGTACAAGACTTTCTTCAGGTGCGTAAGGGAGAAAAGGAAGTAAAGGAGAAGGATAGAGAGGATGAAGAGGTTGGTAGATGGTGACTGTGCAGAGGATGATCAGGAAAAAGCTGACGTCCTGAACAAATATTTCTGTTCGGTCTTCACAGTGGAGACAGAGGGTATGGCCCAAAAAGGAGCAGCAAGAACACAGAAGGGGGAGGTAAACACAAGTCTATTTACAGAAGAAAGAGTATTGAAGGGACTTGCAAACCTGAAAGTGGACAAAGCCATGGGGTCGGATGGGATACATCCAAGGGAACTGAGGGAGCAGCTTGCTGCAGCACTGGCATCCTTATTCAACATATCACTGTAAAAAGGAGAGGTGCCAGGGGACTAGAGCAGAGCTGATGTAGTTTTGCTCCATAAATGCAGTAGAAGGTTACAACTATAAGATGTCAGTCTCCCAGCCTGGTGGCACTGAGGGTTGAGGCGCTGGACGCCCACACTGCGCCATGCCGGCAACCCGTCGGGAACAAGCCTGGATGGTTGGGGGTTGGCAGGGGAGGACTAGGATTGAGCATCTGACGACAGCTATCCTATTCCTGGGAGAAGGGAGGGATGCACACTGCGCTCTGCTGGTCCCTGGAGATGCCCAGTGGTACTGCAGTAGCACAGGTGCCAGTGGGGGGGACGCACAGCAGACATACGCACGTCAGTGCACTGATGTCCTTGCACGTCCGTGCTTCCAGGGAAAATAAATGGAGGAAAAAGCAGCACAGATCCACGGCAGCTTGATAGCCGCAGTTTCACCAGCCGATGATGCCCGGAAGGCATGTGCCGGTAATGGTTCCTCACTGGGCGCAGGGGCTACGGGAAGGGCCCCTTTCGCAGGCAGAGATGCGTCTGCCAGTTGGGCATGCGAGAAGCTTTGGGGTCGGAGGTGGAACGGAAGAGCAGTGGCTGGATGTAAAGCAGGACTGTGGCTGCAGGTGAGGATAAAATGTTAAATGATAAAAAAAAAGATGGTCGGTCTCACATCAGTGGTAGGGAAATTAATAGAAAACCTGTCAAGAGAAAGACTAGTGGAATATCTTGAATCCAGGTGGTTGCAAGACCAAAGACAACATGGATTCTCAAGGCGGAGGTCATGTCAAACAAATCTGATACATTTTTTTGACTGGATGACCAGGGAAATAGATCGTGGAAGGGCAGTGGATGTGGCCTATTTGGATTTCAGCAACACTTTCAATACTGTACCACATAGGAGACTGATGAACAGTCTAGGGGTGGGGACCAAAGTTGTAAACTGTGTAAAAAACTAGTAAATGGTAGACGGCAGAGGGTGGTGTTAAATGGCACTCACTCTAATGAGGGTAGAGTGACCAGTGGGATGACACAGGGTTCAATATTGGGGCCAGTACTGTTCAGCATCTTCATCAGGGACATCACAGAAGAGCCTGCAGAGAAGGTATGCCCTTTTCCTATTCATTAAGTAGTTTTCCTTCAAAAATGCAACCATCTCCTCCTTGATAAACATCACCAAAACTTTTCCACTACTGCCGTGAGGCTCACCAGCCTATCTCTGCCGGCAGGCTGTTCCAGTGGTTCACAACCCTCATGAAGATGAGGAGTGGCATGTTCTCCACATCCTGCTGGAGCCAACCAGATCAAGACAAACATGTCCATCTGTTCATATGTACCCAGGTATTCTTTCACTTATGTTGTGGTAACATGTTCAGTTCTACCAACTGACTGCTTTAATAACTTGCCCTCTCACTCCGAGTTTGGTTTGCAAACGTGTCTTCTGTCTTTCTTTTGTAAGCATCAGAATGCATTTATCGGTTTCTTTTCAGGGCTGCTTCCTTTTTAAGGCCAGAGAACAGAAGATACTTTCCTTCTTTTCAGTTACGTGTATCCAGAGACCTACTGCTAGAATCTGTGTAATCCTTTCTAAAGAGATAATGACCTAGGACAACTTTAGAACAGTCTGCCCATGCAAGGAGATTGGACCCTTTTTCAGTGCTCTAAACTGAAACCAAATTTGTCACAGTATCTGTGACTTAGGCTAAAAATAAAAGAAGCCGGGATTGAATGGACACGGAAGCTGAACTACACTTTTCCCCTGGAGACACGATTCTACATAATGGGTTTGAGGTTGGAGGGACTGTGGAGTTTTCAGTGGTGTCAGTTATGTTTCACAAGCACTAAATAAACTGCAAACATGTATAAATGTGTTTTAAAAATTAAAAATGAAATGTTAGAATTAATTTGACTTCAATGTTTTGCTAATTTTACTCAGGGTCATGTTAACTATTTAGTTTTGGGAGGGCAGACTAGCTGCAGACAAGTGATTTCAGAGGTCCTGACAACAACTCTGCAATTCCTCTGTGGGTGTGAGTAAATCCGGCACTGGCAAGTTCCTCACAGGAAAATTTGGTATAGGAAAGTTCGGCGCAGAAAAAGTAAACAGCTGGAAATTTGGTCTACGCTGTCATAGATCACCACTCCAGTGAAATCTGAGGTATAAGCATAAATTTACTATTACAATACCATGCCATCATGGATCACCACTCCAGTGAAATGCGTGACCAAATTTCCATCTGTTTCATTTTTCTGTGCCAAACTTTCCTGTGGTGAACTTGCCTGTTCTGACCTTTCCAGTGCTGTATTTGCCGTGCCCCTCCCCTGCAGACATTTATTCCCTTTAGGTCTCTTCTTGACCAAGTTACTTTGACTTCTTTGAGGTCAGTTTGCCCTCCTCACACTTGTTTTGTAAAATCTTTTCATTCTACAACTTGTATCCATTATACAAACTCACAAACAACCCCATAATGTGAAGCACCATGGGATACAGATGCAAATCACCATGAAAATATAGGCTGGTTCTGCTTTAACCAGGAATGTATGGTGCCAAAGGGCCTCTCATGCAGTCTGCAAAGGGTGAGAACAGAAGACACAGACATTTGTTTCATCCTACATAGGGCTCCATCAGTGTGTGCCCCGTCAGTGTGTCACACCAGGGTAAAACGAGCCAGCCCTAATGTGGTCTTGCAGGTTTGGGTCATTGTGCTGAGGTTCTTTGTCTTTTTAGTTTGTATTCATTGTGTCTTGTCCAAAAGTTTTCATTTCTCCTGCAAACCACTTACAATGTCCTGTGAAAGGCTCCCTGTGCACTTCTCACTCCTTTATCCCAACTTCAAAAGACAATGACTGTAAATCTCTGTCCACACTGCACAACCACCTTCAGTAAATGCTTCTAAAAAATGTATGAGCTAAGACAATTTAGTGCTTCCACAATCTTGTTACAACCAGGTGTGCATCCACACTGCACTGAAATCTGTAAACATGTCCACCTAGCATGCTTTTAATATTGTCTTGTCTACAATTTTGTTTAAAGAGGACCTTTCTAGGTGCCATCTAAACAACAGGGGAAGCTTCCTTACCAGCTTGGGAGTACTTCCACCATAGTTTAATAATTGTAATATGATGCTATTTAGGATGGGAAGGGATCATAACTTGCTCCCGAGGGGCCAGTGGAATGGTCCTTTCCACTTTTTAAATTTGCCAGCCCTGTCCCCACCTGGGTCCTCTCCACTGAAGTTATGGGGCAAATTTTTGAATGCTTTTTTCGTAATAAAAACATAGAAAACTGACAGCAGAAGGCCTCATGGTCTGTCCAGTTTGCCCTGTTGTCTACCAAGGTGAGGCACTCTTTTTTGCCATTTAAAAAGTCTTGTGGTAAAAATCAAGCCTTGCACTCAACTGACATGGGTTTGCTAGTGAAGAGCTGGTCTTGATTTTTACCAAAAGACTACTTGAATTACAAAAACATTTCTTAAATATGCCTCCTAGACTTTATGGAGCATGCCTCCATGCTGTCAACACACATCATGAAACTTCAGAGAGCAGGCTGTAACATATCTAACGTGCAGGTGCCCAGGAAACGATCTTGTTCAGGAAATTTATTTTTTAAATACTATTGATTAACCACAATCAATAATATAGCAATACTGCCACAAAGACACTCTTATGGTTCTAAGAGTGGTGACATTAACATTCTTAGGGTATCAGACCTGCTCACCTTTGATTCACATTACTTATACATTAGGAATGTGCATAAGACCACGTTATACAGAAACACAGAAAATGACATCAGACCAAGGCCCACTGGCGCATCCAGTCTGCCCACACCTGCCTAGTTATGACACCCTGAACCCTGTCAGTCCTCATTTCTTCCCCTCCTTCAATTACCCCATACACAGTTTTCCCATGTGCCTGCAGTACCCCTTTGTACCCCCCTCCACTGTTACAGTGCAGACAACCTATTCCAGAAGTTTGTTCTATTTACCACCACTTACACATTCCATAAAAAAGTGCTTCCTGACATTCTTCTTGAATCCCTCCACCTCCACCACCACCACCAGTTTCCCCTGGTGCCCATGTTATCACTCACTGTGAACAACTCACTGTTCTGCACCTTGTTTATCCTGCGGAGGTACTTGAACATCTCGATCCCCTCTTCTTCTGGTTGTCCAGCGTGTAGATACATGCCCCTAGTGCTTCCCATTAGACCTCCCTCGTTGTCCCTGTATCATTTTAGTTAGCTCTTGCTTTCAGAACAAGGAGGCAGCTGACTGAGACAGCTAGAACACTTCTAAGTAGAGGGCAAGTAGACACATATTATTAAAAGGTGTAGGGTCTGCAAGATAAATTGAGACCTTCAGTCAGGGTATAAAAGGCACAATACTTAGCAGTGTGCTAGTCTGAGCTGGGGGAAGGCAGCTGAAATTCATCTCTGCAGTTAGTTGGGATGAAAGCTGTTAATTGGGGGGTGTGGCATAGGCACAAGTGAAGCAGCTGTCTGCATTTACACTTCACTTTTGTTAGCTCTTGCTCAGTGTGTCCTATCCTGCTCATATCCTTTGTGTGAGTGGGACATGCGAACATACAAACTTGCCAGCAGAAATAGGCCACCTGGTCTATCAAGTCTGCTCGAGTGTGCAGCTAGCACCCTCAACTTGCAGTTGCCCCGCCCCCTCGTCTTCCCAGTTACCCCCCCCCACCTTGTCCCATCCCCTTTTGAAACTACCCACTGTTTTAAAGGCTACTACCTCCTCTGGTAAAACATTCCATTCTGCCACGATCCTCTCCGTAAAAAAAGTGACTTCTCATTTCTGTCCTAAATCTTCCCCCCTACAATCTAAGGCCATGCCCTCTCGTGTCCCTCCCCCTCCTCAGCCTGAGTATCCCCTCAGTGCCCACCTTGTTTATCCCCTTTACGTACTTAAAGGTCTCAATCATATCCCCCCGGTCCCTTCTCTCCTCCAAGGAATACATGTTCAACTCTCTCAACCTTTCCTCGTATTGTTGGTCCTCCAATCCCTGGATTATCCTTGCTGCCCTGCATTGTACCCCTTCCGGTAATTTCATATCCTTCTTCAGATAGGGGCGCCAGAATTGCACACAGTACTCTGTGTGGCATCACCAGTGCCCTGTAGAAAGGCAGAATCACCTCCCTGCTCGTGGAGGAGATCCCTCTCGTGATACAACCCAGCATCCTGTTGGCTTTTGCTGCTGCTCTCCTACACTGCTCTGTATTGTTCATCTTCCCCATTACAACCACCCTACACCCTTCTCCTCCTCCTCGGTGGGAACCAGCTACACCCCTCCCAGCTGGTAACCCCTCCCTGGGCTCTTTGCTCCAATGTGCAGCACTCTGCACTTTTTCGCACTGAACCCCAACTGCCACACTTCTGACCACTCCACCAGTTTGGTCAGGTCATCCTGCAGCCTCTGCCAACCTGCTATATCGTGCATCACCTCCCCCAATTTAGTACTGTCAGTGAATAGACTGATCTTATTCCTGATGCCATATGAGATGTCCGCTATGAATATTCCAAACAGCAGTGGCCCTAGTACCGATCCCAGAGGCACCCTGCTCATCACAGCCCTTAGAGATGAGAGTCCCCCACCACCACCACTACCATCTGTTGTCTCCCCTGCAGCCAATTCTCAATCCATTTAACCATCTTAGTCCCCACCCCCACATATCTCAAGTTCCCTCCCAACCTCCCATGCGGCACCAAATCGAAGGCCTGACTGAAGTCCAAGTATATGATATCTACCGTATGACCCCTGTCCAATTCCCTCATGACGCAGTCATAATACTCAATTAGGTTCATCTGGCAGGATTTTCCGGAGACAAACCCATGCTGTTGACTGTCCTGGAGCCCACCGTCTTCCATAAAGGTCACCAGCCTTTCCTTAAGTATTGTCTCCATCAGCTTCCTCATGATGGAAGTTAAGCTTAACGGCCTGTAATTACCCAGCTCATCCTTTGGTCCACTTTTATGGATGGGTATCACGTGGGCCATCCTCCAGTCATGCGGTATGCACTCAGTGTCCAGGGAGGTATTAAACAGTTCCGCCAGCAGTCCGGCCAGGATCTCAGCCATTTCCCTCAACACCCTGGGGTGTATGCTGTCCAGTCCTGGTGTCTTATCAATCTTCAGAGCCCTTAACCCCTCCAATACTCTAACCTCATCCCTGCCCACCCACTGTGGTAGCTGCCCTTTCTCCCTCGTGAATACAGAAGAGAAGCACTCATTCAGTGCTTCTGCCTGATCCACCCCCTTCTCTGCTCATCCCTCATCCTTTCTGATCCTAACTATCTGGTCTTTGCAGCTCCTTCTCTCCCGTATGTATCTAAAGAAGTCCTTTGCCCCATCCCTGATGCCCTGTGCCAGTCTTGATTCCCTGGAGACCTTACCCGCTCTGATTCCCCTGGTAACTTCCTTGGACCTCTTCACATACTCTTCCTTATCATCCAACGTCCTGGATTTCTTGTATTTCTTGAACGCTTCTTTTTTTAGCCCTCACCATTTTTAAAACCCCTCTACTTAACCAGTTTGTTGTTTTAGCCCTTCCCGTTTTGCTCTGCAATCTGGTACATGTATCAATAGCCTCCAATATCCCCAATTAGTTTTTTCCCCATTTCTGATTTGCATCCCAGTGTGGCTGTATTCCTTTCAAATGCCCCCTAAAGATTTCACCTATCCTACCAAAGTCAGCCTGTCTGAAGTCCACCACCCTGGTCCCTGTACCCGCTGCTTCCCTGCTCATAGTAAGTGTGAACCACAATGAGTGGTGGTCACTCCCAGTCAGCGGGTCCTCCACCCCCACCTCCCTTTCGGGCCGGAACTAGATCCAGTATATTCCTCAACCTAGTTGGCTCAATGACCATCTGTGCCAGGAAGCAGTCCTGGAAGGCATCCAGGAGTATTTGCTCCCGAGCACTTGAGGCGGCTGGGATACCCCAATCCACTCCTGGTAGACTGAAATCCCCCACGATCACTGTGTCACCTTTCCCACACACCTTCCTAATTTGCTCCAACTCCCTGTCCAGGTCTTCTCCTTGAGTCAGTGGCCTGTATACCACCCCATCCTGGGAATCCTATTCCTCGTGTCCTGGAATTGCATCCATAAGGCTTCTGTCCTATCCTCCTCCCCCTCTTCCCTTGCACACTTTATACCTTCCCTTCCCTTCCATACATCACTACCCCTCCCTCTTTCCCTTTGTACCTATCCTTCCTGTGAGTCCTATACCCTGGGATCATCAGGTCCCAGTCCTGGTATTTGCTGGCCCACGTTTCTGTGATCGCAGCTATATCCACCATCCCCTCTGCCAACAGAGCCCATAGTTCTGCAGTTTTATACCCCAGACTCCTTGAATTCAAGGAGCAACCCTCCAGGATTTTCCTTTACACTCCTTACTCAATTTCCCACCCTTCTCAGCCCTGCCCTTCAATCCCTCCCTGCTTCCAACCCAGTTTGTACAGGGGTAGACTCATTTGTCTCCCCTCTCCAGAGAACCTTCCCTTCAGCAACCCACTCGCCACCCCTCCGCCTAGTTTAAATTAACCTTTGTTTCTATGTATTCTTCTAAACTCTGTTTTAGCACCCCTTCCCCTATGCTCAAATGCAATCTATCCCCTGCGTACAGGTCCCTATTGTCTCAGACCCTGCCCCAGCCTTCCACTAACTTGTACCCCTTGGATCGACACCAATTTCCCAGCCAACTGTTGAATTCATCTATCCAACCCTTCCTTGCCATACTTGCCCTGGGCACTGGGAGTACCTCAGAGAAGGCCACTGAGCTCCTTACCCCCTCACTCAACTTACCCAGTTCCATGAACCTCTCCCTAACCATCTCTACCATTTCCCCTGCCAAGTCGTTTGTACCCATGTGCCCCACCACGTGGTTTATGCCTTCCCGTCTTTGCACACTTGAAAATAGCCTGTCCTGCTTTATCTGCCGTCAATCCAGGTACAGACTCTATCCATATGCGTTTATGTCTTTCCCCTTTACTCCCCCATCTGACTCCTTTTATTATGGAATCACCCAGCACTAGCACGTCCCCCCCCCCGTTTCTCATCCCTCCCCCAAACTCTCTTTCCTTGTGCCTGTCCAGAGAGTCCACACTGCCCTGCACATTTGCATCCCTATTGGTACCCTCAACTCCACACCCAGCTGCCTACCCAGTCCTGTTCCTTCCCCTAACACTCTCTGTACCTGACTTGTCCCCCTTCTCACCTGGAGCTCCCTCATCCTCAATGCCATCCCTACCCTTCGCTCTGAACCCCCCCTTCACACCCCCATACTGTAACCTCCATGTCCAACCCCACAGCTGGACCATTTTCCCTTAACTGGGATCCACTCCCTCTCCCTCAGAGTTGTGCCTTCTGGGAGACACATAACCTCCCTCTCCCTCCTGATGCCTGCTCCTATCTCCATACCCTAAACTACTGAGTCCCCCACTAGAAGAAGCTTCCTTCTCCCTTGGGATTCTCTGGCCCCATCCCATGTGCCCCCCTCCTGGTGGGTCTGCCCTTCACCCCTGGTCAAAACCTTGGGTTCTCTTTCAGGGCTCTCCCTCTCCTTGAGATCATATTTGTTCTTTGGTTGTACCAGGTGCAGGGGTGCTTGAGCTCCACCTTCCTCAACCTCCCTGAGTCCACTGTAGTCCATCTAGGCCTCTGACTGAGTACCCTCTGTGGCAGCGGCTGGTGGTATGGTAGTCCCTGAGTAGGGGGCAAAGATCCCCAGTACTCCTGGCAACTGTGCTCAAAGCCTGGCAACCTCCTCCCTCAGCCCAGAGAGATGCCTGCAGATTAGGCAGTACCGCAGTGCCCAGACAGTCCTTCTGAACACCACTGCTCCGCACCCACTGCACTATTCCTTGTGCCATCCTACGTACTCCTTAAGTATGCCTCTCCCCTCTTTTAGTGTTTCTTTACAGTATCTCTCCCTTTTACAGTTTCTTTGTTTTTGACCCTATGTTTCTGCAGCAGTAGGACTTTTGCAGATAGTTTACAGGAGGCTCTGCCCCTGGTATGATCAGGTAAGCCCCAGGTGTTACGGCCAGCAATCCAGAAGGAAAAAGGGAACCTAACAGCTCCCTATCTGGGGTACACCTAAGTATCAACTGATCCTCCACAACTAGGTACGTTATCTCTAATAAATGATGCTGTAGTGTAATAAATGTTGTAAGATTGTGGTGCCGCATGGTATTTGCATAGGGTTATTGAACAGCTTATTACAGACTGGGTTATTTCCGAAAGACCAGAGGGTAGTGGATGTGGTTCCGCTTCATAAGGGAAGGGGACAAGAAGCAAGCGGGGAACTACACACCTGTCAGTCTTACCTCTGTTGTGGGTAAACTGATCAAGTCACTGGTCAAACAGGATCTCGTGGACTACCTGGAGAGCAACAGACTCCAGGATAACAAACAGCATGGGTTTGTGGCAGGCAGTTTGATAATTTTCTTTGACTGGTTGATGAGGGTACTGGATGGGGCAGCACTCTTGAATTACTCTACTTTGATTTCAGCAAGGCTTTTGACTCATTGCCTTACAGAATATTGCTGAAGATAATGGAGGATCAGGGTTTGGCAAGATGGGAAAGATACTGGTTGAAGGAGAGGCAGCAGAGGGTTGTGATTAATGGTGGCAAATCAGAAGAGAAAGAAAGGTCATGAGTGAGGTGCAGCAGGGATCCATCCTGGGTCCTGCCCTCTACAGTATGTTCATCAGCGAAGAAGGAAGGCAGTATAGCATAGTGGTTAAGAGCACCGAGCTGTAAACCTGAAGAACTTGGTTTGAATCCCCAGAGCCACCACCTGCATGCCATGTGACCATGAACAAGTCACTTAACTTTCCTGTGCTTCCAAGACACACTGAGAAACAAGCCTTGGAGTAGTGTGTCTTTCCTGGCTAAAAACTGTAAAATAAAAATAAAATACACTGGAGAAGGAATATGGAGCAAGTTGCATCTCTTCACAGATGACATTAAGGTCTGTGGGAGGGTGGACAGAGATGAGGGAATTAGGGAGATGCAAAGTGACCTGCAAAGACAAAAGAGGTGGTCTAAGGTTTGACAGTAGAAATTCAACACCATAATATGCATGGTGATGCAATTAGGGAACAAGAACCCCAGGACAGAGTACTGGATCGAAGAGGTAAAGCTGAACACTGCCACTGAGGAGTCATCATTGGTGACTTCCTTAAACAATCAAGCCAGTACACCAAGGAATATAGTAAGTCAAATAGGATGCTGGGATGTATCGGAAGGGGTACTATCAGTAGAAGAAAAAAAGAGGTATTACTGCTACCTCTTTATAGATTATTGGTGAGGCCATACCAGGAGTACTGTGACCAGTTCTGGAGACCTCACTTAAGAAAAACTAAGGACAGGCCAGAGATGGTGCAAAGAAGGGTGACTAGAATGATTCAGGGCCAGCAAGGAAGAGCTTACACAGAGCAGTTCAAGGAGAGGAACATGTACTCGCTGGAGACCAGATGAGAGAGGAGTGATATGACAGAGACCTTCAAGTTCCTGAAATGAATAAACACAGTAAACTGCAAGGAGCAATTTAGTATGAGCAACAGTTCAAGGATGCAGCAGCATGAGTGGAAATTGACAGGAGGGAGCTTCAAGCGGGATATGAGAAAGTTTTATTTTACAGAAAGGGTAGTGGAGCTGTGGAAAAGTCTTGTCTGCGAAGATGGCGGACGCCAAAACCACTAATGTTTTCAAGTACACCTGGGACAGAGTGAAGGGTATAGTGGTTACTCAGGGCAATAGTATTAGGGAGGGAAGCAGGGAATGGATAGTGAGGGCTACTATGCTATATGGACAATAGGTCCCAGGGTTTGACAGGGAACTATGGACAGAATGGATGGTCCATTGGTCTTTTTCTGCCATCATTGTCTAAATTTCTGTTCTAGTAGCCCTTCTCTGCACTGCTTCCAGTCTATCCCTGTCCTTCTTCAAGTGTGGGCTCCAAAATTGCTCATAGCACCATAAAGGTGGTCTAACCAGGCATCTACTGTATACAGGGGCAGTATTCCCTCCTTCCTCCTGGGGTATATGTCGTAGGTAGGGAAATGGACAGACTAGGTGGGTCAAGCGGTCCTTATCTGCCATCAAATTCTATGTCTCTGTGCTTCCTCCTGATAGTGATCCCTCTCCCACTGCATCCCAGCATTCAGTTGTTCGCCTTTTCCACAGCCCTATTACACTGGGCCAATGCCTCCAAGTTCTCCATTACTAACACCCACTGGTTCCTTTAATCTGCTGTACTCTCCACTACCATCCCATCTATCCAGTATACTGTTCTTGGATTCTTGACCACTATGTGCATTACCTTGAACTTTGTTCATATTAAATTTCAGCTGCCACACTCTTGACCACCTGTCTAGTTTTTCTAGATCCTTCCTTATGACCCTTTCCCCATCATCTGTGTCCACGCTATAAAAAATATTGGTGGCAACTGTAAAGAGGTGTATCATACCCCAGACCCCATCCCCTATGTTAAATATAAATATATTAAAGAGAATCAGTCCTAAAAACAATCCCTGGGGTATACCATTTGTAACTTCTTCTACCCCTGAGGGCTCTCCATCTAGGATCACCCTCTGGGTTCCCCCCCACTCAACCAATTCTTTACCCACCTTGTTAAATTATTCCCTACCCCCAGGTCACCGAGCTACTTTACAAAAATTCTATGTGGAATGGAGCTGTTTCGCTGAAATATAGGTACAGGACATCATCTGCCTGACCACTATCCATGACCCTTGTCATACACCGAAGAATTAAATCCATTTCATCTGACATGACTTCCCGCTGCTAAATCTGTACTATCTGGAGTCCTGCAAGCCACCGGCCTCCAGGAGCCCTACTATCCTCCACTATATTATAAATTCTAGTTGCTTCCATACTATAGATGTCAGAATCACTGTTCTGTATCTGCCTGGTCCATACTGAGCCCAATGTTTGTGTAGCGGGACCCCACTCCCTATCCTCTAATATTTTGGCACTTCCTCGGTCTTTAAAGAACAGCTGAAGGAATCTGTTAGGGGTCCATCCAGGACCTGCCCCATCTCCTGTGACACCTTACACATTCCATTTGGGTCCATTGATTTATTCACATTCCGTGCCTGTAGGCCCTTCCACTCTCTTCACCGTGATGGGCTCCAAGCTGACACCTGCTAATAGTCTACCTATTGGCTTTCATGCTGCAATTTGACAGCTGGCCCCTGACCTTCCTCCTTCTTCAGCCAGAACACTCCCTCCTTAGTTTGTGCTGCTCTGGTATATAGCAAACACAAAAACACTTTGTCACCCTCCTTAACAACTCCACTAGCCTCAACTCTGCGGCCGTCTTTTGCCTGTCCTACTGTCCTGTTTGACATCCTCATACTTTCTTGATATGCCCCACATCCCCTTCAGTCTGACTTACTGGTATTTTGTTACTGATGAATGAATTTCTTCTTTCCTCTTACTGCCTCTGCTGCCAATTGTGAAAACCACAGCTGTTTCTTCCCCCTCTTACCCTTTCCAATACCATGGGGCAAACATCTGCCAACTCCAGTACTCCCTTTCTAAATCAGAGCCCACCTGCTGGCTGCTCCTACTGTCGCCATCATGTGCTGCATTCCCCTACCCCATCCCAACATCTCCCTCATCCTCCCAACATTTGCCCTTCTGAAGTCAAGGACCATACTCCTGGAGGGTACCTGATCAGCTTTTAGCCTGACCTCCAGCCACACAATTCTGTGACTGCTGAAACCAAATGGTTCCCTCATCCAAACCTCCCCCACGCTGCCCCTGTTCGCCAGGACTAGGTACAATACAGTTCCCTCCCTTGTAGATTCTGTCACTCTCTGAATCAGAAATACCTCTTGTATCTCCTCCACCAGGGCCTGGCTCTTTGTACTCACTGCAATTGGGATACTTCAGTTCACATCCAGCATACTGAATTCGTAATGTCAGTACTTCCCACGTCCTACCATTTCTTTTGAGAGGGAGTACATATTAGGTATACGTGGTCATGCGTTTCCTTCATCAATACCCTGCATTTCTTTTAGGGCCTGGAGCCCTCTACCAGACTTTTCACATGACTATGCTCTGTGTTGTTGATGTACTCCTATTAAAAAAACTTATATAAGTGTTTAATGCATGTTTGCTTGAGAGTACCCAAAGAGATAAGCATCAAATATCAATTATTTTTCTATCCTTTAGTATCCTGGAGCTATAACAGTTTAAGGTCTCTTACAGTATAATGTGGTTATATCATACACTATAGCTATTTCTATTACAGGTTTTTATTCATTTATTGAAATGTTTAACCAGGAAGGCACACTGAACAACAAGTTGTTTGTCTCCTGGTGCGACCTGGGGGAAGGGAAACATGGGGAACATACAGTATTAAAACACACAACAGAAGAGATAACATATTAAAACATAAGCACTAACATGAGTAACTATACTATGTATTACAATAAAAATACCAGGAGAATAGCGGATATCATAAAACTAATAAAAACGGAATAAAACGAAATAGAAGTTTAAATTTGATGGACTGCATCTGACTAAAGAGGGAGTCAGTGCATTGGGGCAGAAGTTTGATGTCTTTGCAGAATATTTAAACTAGCAAATGGGGAGAGGGGTGCAGCACCCCATACGTCGAATGGGAAGAACACCCTTCCCCCCTCAGCTAGTGGTCAAACAGGAATTCAGCGTGTTTGCCGTTCATTTGCATCACCAGGTAAGAAAAAGGTTTGTCTCCCATCGATGCACAGGGTAATGCCAAACTTCACCCAACAACTAACACACCAAAATCTGGCCAATGGAAAATCATGTACACAATGCTCACAGCCTGGGAAATAAGATCCCAGACCTGCAGGCAATAATGTCAGAGCTAAACTGGACATAGTAGCAATTAGTGAGCGTGGTTTCAGTAACCACACTTGGGAGACTTCAGTACCTAATATGTATTGTTCAGAAGAGACCGAGGTGCAAAAAGGGGGTAGGAGGCCCTGTATGTTAATGAAAATATCAAAGCTACAGAAATTCAGAATACACATAAGGAGCCAGAAGAACTGTGGGTCACCCTGAAACAGGAAATGGGACAGCCATAAGAACTGGGGTTGTCTACAGGCCCCCAGACCAGAGGGAGGACATAGACACATTACTGTTAGAAGATATACAAAACATGACAGCTAAAGGGAGGTTCTGATAATGGGAGACTTCAACATGCCAGATACAGATTGGTCAATACCAGCAGGAACATCTGCCAAAACTAGACTCATAGTGGATTCCCTGCAGGGAGGGCCTCAAACAACTGGTACAGCAACCCACAAGAGACAGGGCTATCCTAGATCTAGTACTGACTAACAAAGAAGGGATCACAGATCTCCAGGTGAAAGGTCACCTGGGGCCAGTGACCATCACATGGTATGGTTCAATTTGGCTACTACATCTAAATCATCCCATTCCAAGACAAAAATAGGGACTTCAGAGGAGCTGACTTTGATAAGATGGCCAACAGAGTTAAGCTAGCCCTGGCAAAAGAAACACAGGTGAGGAGGTACAGGCAAAGTGGGCAAGCATTAAGGATACAATACTTGAAGCAACATCCCATTGTGTTGGACAGAAAAGGAAGTGCAAAGAAGAGGAAACCACTTTGGTTCTCAAATACAGTAGCAGAAAAGGTCAGAGCCAAAAGGCTGGCCTTCAGAAAATATAAGGAACACAGCGGGATGAAGATAGGGAGGCATACCAAACTGCCCTAAGGGAAGCAGGTAAGGCAGTAAGGCAGGCAAAGTCCCAAACTGAGGAAACACTAGCACACGAACAGTAAAGAAGGTGACAAGACTTTCTATAGATACATTAGTGAAAGGAGAAAGTCCAGAGGTGTGCTAAGCAATGGAGAAAAGGAGCATGTGAGGAGGAGGACCCTGTAAAGGCATCTATCCTAAATAGATACTTTTGCTCAGTATTTACTGAAGAGAAGGTAGGGCAGGGCCCACAGCTCAGCATCATGGACACAGGGGGGAGGGAGGTGAGCACTACTCCCTTCACAAAAGAAAGGGTCCTACAAGAGCTTGCTAAGCTCAGGGTGGATAAGGCAATGGGACCTGATGGCATACATCCCAGGGTACTTAAGGAGCTAAAGGAGGAACTAGCAGAGCCATTAGCAGAATTGTTTAGTGAGTCTCTGAGCACAGGAGAGGTCCCAGAAGACTGGAGAAGGGCTCATGTGATCCCACTCCACAAGAGTGGTAGCAGGGAGGAGGCGGGAACTACAGACCGGTCAGTCTTACCTCAGTAGTGGGCAAGATTATGGAGGCACTCCTTAAGGAAAGGATAGTGCAACACCTGGAATCCATAGGGCACAGGATCCAAGACAGCATGGGTTTACAAAGGAAGGTCCTGTCAAACTAATCTCATAGATTTCTTTGACTGGGTAACCAGAGTGGTGGACCAAGGGGAGCAGTTGATGTCGCCTACCTTGACTTCAGCAAAGCTTTTGACACTGTTCCACATAGAAGATTGATAAATAAGCTAGGTAGGCTCGGGTGGGTCAGAAGTTGGTCAACTGGGTGGCAAACTGGTTGACTGGCAGAAAACAGAGAGTGGTGGTAAATGGTATACAGTCAGAAGAGATGCAAGTCACAAGTGGGGTACCTCAGGATCAGTCCTGGGGCCAGTCCTATTCAACATCTTCATTAGTGACCTTGAGATGGACTAGAGGTAAGGCTTGTCTGTTTGCAGATGACACCAAGATCTGCAACAGAGTAGATGATCCAGATGGGGTGGGCAGAATGAGAAGAGATCTGGATAAACTAGCAGAATGGTCAGAAGAGTGGCAACTGGATTTGTAAAGAAGTGCAAAATCATGCACATAGGGAAGAGAAACCCTGAAGCCACTTATAGGCTGGGAGGAGTTGCTAGCAGTCACAAAGGAAGAAAGAGACTTGTGCATCATCATCACTGATGACCTAAAATCATCCAAGCAGACCTCTAAAGCAGTAGGTAAGGCTAGGGGGATGTTAGGGTGTATTAGCAGGAGTATCACAAGTCGTAAGAGGGAGGTAATAATCCCTCTGTACAAGACATTGGTTAGGCCCCATCTGGAGTACTGCATGCAGTATTGGAGGCCACACCTTCACAAGGACATTAACCAAATTGAGGCAGTCCAGAGAGGGCAACAAAATGGTGCAGGGACTCATGAGAAGACATATGAGGACAGATTAACGGAGCTCAATATGTATACCCTTGAGCAAAGGAGGGAGAGGTGATATGATCGAGACATTTAAACACCTTAAGGGCATAAACAAGGTGAAAGAGTCTACATATGTTTAAATGTAAGAAAAATAGCAGGACAAGAGGACACAGCATGAGATTAGAGGAGGCCGATTAAAGGGGAATGTGAGGAAATTCTTTTTCACAGAAAGGGTGGTAGATGCATGGAATGGCTTACCACAAGAAGTGGTGGCTATGAATACAGTGCAGGGCTTCAAACAGGCATGGGATAGGCATAAGGGAGCAATACAAATGACTATGAATAGATAGGTCACTGACAGAGCAAAGGCTGATGGCACATTTATAAGGTAGAAAAAGAAATGGGCAGACTGGATGGGCCTTGCGGTCCTTATCTGCCGTCAACTTCTATGTTTCTATGTTGTGCCATATAATTGAGGGGTACTCAGTGACTAGCATATAACGATAAGGCAATAGATAGTGCCATTTAAGGAGGAGCGACACTACAGATAAAGCAGAGCAGCTAGAGGGTGAAGGGGGGCGTGGAGATTTTAGGATGGAGGGAAACAGGGTACAGTTAGAAGAAAGGAAGTTGTGAAGGGCAGAGGAAAGGGAGTGGAAGGAGGAGGAATGGCAGATTTGATGAGGAAGGGAGTTCAAAATTTTGGGGAGACGATGGATGAATGCTGATTGTCCTGCACGCGTAGTACAGTGGGAGATCACTAAGGTGTGGGATTCAGTGGATCTAAAGGAGTGAGCAGGAGCGGGGGGGAGTAGAGAGACAGTAGAGGACAAATAGGAGGGTAGGGAGCCAAACCAGTATTTAGAGATAAGTTTAGCACAGTGGGAGAGACAATGGTTAGTAAGGGAAGGGAAAGAGAAAGACTGGTAGAGATCACAGTGGTGAGTTCTTATAGGGGAGTCCAGGGCAAAGCGGCAGAAGGAGTTGAAAAGGGGATCCAATCTGGATAAGGTGGAAATGGGGACAGCACTGTAGACTACATTGCACTAGTCAAAGATAGGGAGGATCATCTTCTGAACAATCGCACGCCTGGCCGCAAGAGGGATGCTATTATGGTTCCTGTATAGGGTGCCTAGCTTGGGGTGCAGATTTTTCAGGATAGCGTTGATATGCCCAGAGAAGTTTAGGTGTGGATCCAGCCATACACCAAGGTATCTGAAGGAGGAGGTGTCCTTGAGTTTAGCCCCATCCAGGGTGTGGAAGGTGAGGAGAATGGGTAGCCTTGCAAGTCACTGCCTGGTGCCGAAGGTCATGGAGACGGTTTTCTTGGCATTCAGAAAGAGTTGATGGGAGATAAGCCAGTGCTGGAACTTAGTGAAGTCAAGCTGAAGTCTGGTTTCCACATCATGGGGGGAATGGCCGGATGTGAACAGGACTGTATCGTCAGCGTACATGTGTATGGAGGTGGTGAAACAGACTGAAGGTAAATCATTTAGAAAAATGGAGAAGAGTAGGGGACCCAGCACTGAGCCCTGGGGAACTCCGGTGTGGATTTGGAGAGGAGGGGAGCTGGACTCAGCAATTCTAACCGATTGTGTCCTACTTGTAAAGCAGGCCTGGAACCAGTTAGTTGCAGCTGGAGAGAGTCTGGCTGTAGCAAGGGATTGGAGAAGGAGGGAGTGGGAAACCGTTTCGAAGGCTTTGGCTAAGTCAACAAAAATGACAGAGGTAATCAAGCTGTGATCCATTTCAGTTAGGACCAAGTCAGTGAGCCTGAGTAGGGAGGTGGTAGTAGAATGTTTTTTCCTAAATCCAGATTGGAATGGGGTAAAGAAATTGGAGTCAGAGAGGAAGGATGAGACTTGGGTGAGGACAAGATGTTCCTGGAGTTTGGCGAGGGTGGGGAGCAGGTAAACAGAATGGTAATTGCCCGGGGAAGTAGTGTCACCCTCTTTTGGGAGGGGGATGATGACAGCATGCTTCCATGGCGAGGGCACTGAGGCAGTGGTGAAGGAGAGGTTCAGAATTACTGAGAGAGGGTGAGCAATGGCTGGGGCCGAGAGGTAGAGAAGCTTAGGGTCAAGCTCATTGGGGGAACTGCCTTTTGATGGGTTGAGGATCAGCAGGGCAGCGAGGATGTCTGCAGGCAAGACCACCGAGAAGGAGAAAGGGTAGTGGTTTTTGTCAGGGCTAGGACTGCAGGTAACACTAAAAGAGGGAGATCTCATATATAAGCAGGTAGGAATGGAGGCTAGTAAGGCAGAGGCACATGAAGTAGAAATAGGCATTGAATTCTGTGGCCACTTTAGCAGGGTCTGCAGTGAGGTCACTGTTGATATTAAGGACAGGGGAAGGAGGGTGGGTGGGGGGTAAGAAGGCGTGGACGACTTTCCAGAATTTGGAAGGGGACTTTAAACTCGAGTGGAAAGTTGAAGAGAAATATTCAGAGTTGGCTAGTCTAGTTGCTCTCGTGCATGCACTGCAGAGTTTGCGTTAAGTTATGAAATCACTTGGTAGGTTGGTTGACTTATGTTTCCTCCAGACTTGGTCGCGTGCTCTGAGGCAGGCCAGGAGCTCCAGGGTGACCCAAGGAACATGGTTGCCACGAACTCTGGTACGCTTGTAAGGAGCATATAGGTTCCAAACAGAGAGGAACTTATCTTTAAAGTAAGCTAGGGCATCATCCATGTGTGGAGCAGTAGTTAATGGACTCTAGTCAATGTTAGCAAGGTCTTGGAGGATTGGATTAATGTCAAGGGATTTATGTGAGCATGCTAGCAGAATCTTATGAGAAGGTTTACGCTTGTGGACCTTCCGTACCAGATAAATTAAGTGATGGTCACTTAAGGCGTCGGGAAGGATGCCTGACTTGATGACTCGATGAGGGTGGGATGTGAGAGTCCAGTCTATCAGTGTATGGTTTGGAGTTTTTGTGTTTAAGCAGGTTGGTTCAATTATGAGCTGGGTTAAGTTTTGTAAGGAAATGTTGTTGTGTGCATTACTGTCGGAGGGTGCCAGCCAGTTTAAGTTTACCTGGTATGGTGGTAGAGAGGGAGATGGCATACTGCAAGGAGGAGGAGGAGATATACATAGCCATCCCACCTCCTCTGCCTAGTCCGTTTTGTCGAGCTAGGGAAAAGCCAGGGATGGTAATGGATTGGTCAGGGACTTTAGTATTCAGCCAGGTCTCAGTTAGGATGAGGATGTCAGGGGACAGCGAGATAACCATGGCTTGCATGAGGTCTAGCTTAGGCAGGAGGCTGCGAATATTTAGATGTAGCAGCTTTAGACCACTAGGTGGAGTAAAGTGATTACAGGTGCTTGGCCCATGGAAGGTTAGGGATGGGCAAGGAGTGTTAGTCAGTGGGCCTGGGTTGGGTTGGGATGGGATGGACGTTGCCCGACGAAAGGAGAGGAAGGGCTACAATTAGGTAATGAAGTTTGGGATTTTTAAGGAATTGCTGAGATTTAGTTGGTTTTAGGCTGGAGGGTTCTAGATTTGGGGAGTGGCATTTATAAGGAGTCTGATAACTGCAAGGGCGGTAGATGCAGAAAAAAGTGGGGCTTCAGGGGCCAGCAGGAAAAAGCACAAATTGTGTATAAAGGAAGCAGAGGTAATAGTATGGTAATTTGTAAAGATCGTAGATGTTGTGAGAGGTGCCAGAGCGGAGTTGTTTTGGATAGGGCAGGGAGATGAGGGAAAGGTGAGGGGGGGTGAGAAAGGCTAATAGCAGTAGAGGGGTTAGTGGAGATATCTGCAAGGCAAAGCAGTATTGCATAGCTAGAACAGGTGTGGAATTTTTTTTTTTTTTTAGCACAGACTGAACAGGGAGGGGAGAGAGAGAGGAGAGAGAAGGGGCCAGCGAATGAGGATCTCTTAAGCAGAGATCCTCCATGGTGGCTAATTGGGCTGGGAGGTGTGGTACAGAGAGCTGCAGAGCATTTAAAGAGTGCGGGGTGGGAGGCAAAATTCAAATAGTGGTGGGTGCAGATTGCGAACAATGCCGAGGACTGTAGCTTACAGCGACTGCCCAATGGAGCACAGCACTGAGAGAGACACGGCCAATGGCAGTGTGCGGAGACTGCAGATAAGCCAATGGAGTGGAAGGCTTATGAAGCCTAGGGTCCTAGGCTCGCCAGTGGAAAGTTCGGTCTGTACCTGGTTGATGGTGGAGAGGCAGTAATTCAGTGTAGCGGGTGGCTAGGAGTCCAAGCCGCAACTGCTGCCAGCAGCGGGACCTGATCAAGGGCTGAAATCTGCAAGAGGGAGAGGACACAAGGTTAGTGGGATATATTGGTCGTGGATAACTGCCGCGAGCTGATCGGTGGGAGGGAAGAGAGAGGAGGAGGGGAACAGAACAACAGAGTCTGTAACAGGTATGTATTCACAGTACATGGCTGACCCTTACTACCCACTAATTTCCAACTCTTCCCTCCTGCACACAGTAGTCTAAAAGTTAAAAACTATTTCCTCTGAACCATGTACTATAACTTATTAGGCACACGGGGTTGGGGGGGGGTGAAGAACTAATTTCACCTCATGAAGCTGGGTTTACTATAAGCCATTCAGGCTTTGGTCTTGTGACTTACTCTGCCACCCAGCTTCACTCCATGAAATTACCACCTTGCTCTTCACAGGCATACCAGGTTAGAAGAGCGAAGTAAGAATAGTGCAGGCAAAACTGCACTGTAAAAATAGTGAATGCTAATACAGCTACAGGGCTAGAATAGCATAGGCCAGGTTAGCGTTATCCCTGTAACTGTACTGCTGTGGGGGAGAGGATGGAAAAGGGATGAATGCTGTGCTGGGAGGGGTTCCGCCAAGCAGCTGCCATGGCACAGAGGACAGAGCCACAGGCAGGGAGGATGGCGGCACCTCGGTGGCCCAGGGTTCGATTCCTGGGCTGTCTCCTTTTTTTTCTCTTACCCAGTCAACAATCCCCCCCCAGGTCTGTCTGTGTCTCGAAGTTGCCTTCCCCTTGGAAGTAATTACTATTAGTAGGGGGGGTGTTCAGGAAGGGCAAAGTCCCCTGTAATGAGGAGTGCGTGGGGAAAAAAAAAGAAATCTCTGTGTTCTTTCCTTTGCCATGGTGGCAGTCCATGTCTTCGGGGACTGCTACCATTTGCAATACCGTAGCCCTAAGGTTTGTCCATGTCCCCGAGTTGCCCCCCCGAGGTAGTTATTTTTAGTAGGGTGGGTTTGGGAAGCCCCCATAACGGAGGGCTCAAACAGAAATCTCTGGGGTGCCGGCCTGTCGGCGCAGCGGTTGGAATTCTGCTTGCGGTGCCGGCGATCAAGGTTCAGGAATGGACCCAGGTCATCGGAGGGAGAAGGATCGAGCGTCCCTGAACTGCTCTGCTTCTCCGTGGGGGCGTGTGTGTTTAGTGCAGCAGCGACACCCAGTAGAGGCTGCGTTCGTCGCACAGCACCGACCCCTTCCGAACTCAGGGGTGGGGCACAGGTGGGAGTCATTGCATGTCCCTGCCCCTGCAGACAGGGGAGAAAACAGTGTGTGCCTGGCCGTCTCCATGAAGCCCTGCCCCCGGGCTTCAATTAGCCTCCAAAGACGGCTCTCCTGACCAGATACTAATACTGCGGCGCAGGTAGGGAGACGGTGCCATAGCTCCGCCCTCTGGGTGGGACGCCAGGGGTGCCTGGGAGAGTGCAGGCACAGTCGGAGGTGGGAGTGCAGGGGTCCGTGACCAGGGCGGACATCGACGGCCAAGGTACACAGCAAAAAGCACACTAAATTAAAATAAAAAAGAAATCTCTGTGTTTTTTTTTTGCCATGGTAGCATTCAATGTCTTTGGGGATCACTGCCATTGTCACTGTTCTTGCAGCTGGCATTTTGGGCGGGCACTGTTATTGACAGTGCCGTTTTGACTTTGCAGTTGTTTACCATGCAATTTAGGATTTCGCTGTCTTGACCTAGCACCCATGCATAATCCCTATGTAATCAATTGTTAGTAGTGTGTAATAGCAACATTCTTGGTTGTGTGAACTATGTACAAATATTAAATATGTGTCTTTCACATCAAGTCATACTGTGCTGTTATTTTACAAAGCAATAATTTATTTTTAAATACCCTTATCATGGATTTTGTAGTGTAGTTTGGCAAAACATTAGTGAATAGTCAATGAGATATACAGTGGAGCCCACTTATAAGAACATCAGATATAAGAACATCCTGTTTATAAGAACATTTGTTAAATGTCCCAATTTTTGCCTACTATTTTCAATGGCAGTAAAGCCCGTTTATAAGAACAGTTAGCCCGTTTATAAGAAGAGTTTTTATGTCTGCTTGCGCGCATGTGCAAGAAACACAGTGCCACCATACAACTTTTGGGAGGTGTGCCGCCCGCTCTGCCAATGCCCTGATCTATTCCGCAGGTGCAACCACACCGTACCAATGAATGGCCGAGCTGTGTATTACAGCAGTTCAGATGCAGTGGCGTGCAGTTGAAAGAAAACCACCGCTGCAATCAGTGGTGGTAACATGTAGGCAATTTGCATGTTGACGTCAAGCTGCGGCTGTCGCCGGCCACCTCTCAGTCCCCATGAAAGTTGGTGGGGGTGCCCAATCCCCCTATCGGTAAGCCCCCTCCCCAGGTCACTGGACAACAGGGGAGCCCAATCCCTGTCAGTATAATGTCCACCCCCCATTTGTTGTGTGCCGAGGGGGGTGCCCCACCTCCTCGGCTCATGCGCCCCCCACAAAACACTCTGTATGTGCCAACAGGGTGCCCAATCCCCACGCCCACCCCAGTGTGCCAAACCACCTGTAAAAAAAGAAAACCTTCCCGCACTGTTTTTAATTTTTTAAAGCCCTGTAAACAGGAAAGCGGTTCCTCGCTGTCTGCAGTGCCCCCTCCCCAACCGCACCCACCCTCTGTGCACGCCACCTCCCACACTCCATACTTACCTCCGGAGCCTGGCATGACGATCTTTGGTGGAGCAGGAACATGTCTACACTCTTCATAGCCACCCACGAACTGAAAAAATGCCGGTAAGCTGTATAATGGCATAAATGGGGGGGGGGGTTCAACTTATGTGGATATCTCGGCCATTTTTCGGAATTTTGGCACCACAATTTCAACATGGGGTTCTTGGGACCCCATCTCATGAATTCAGTGACTATCATCTGGTTATTCGGTCCCGAGAGGTGATTTTGCAGTCATTGTGCGGAATCACCTTTCAGGACCGATTAACGAAACGACAGTGTTACTTTTCATGAGGTGGGCTCCCAAAAAGCTTATGCTGCAAATCTGGTGAAAAAATTCCAAAAAGTGGCTGTGTTACGAGCGTGCATTGTGCAGTTTCCATGCACACTCGTAACTTCGCAAATCTGTTAATATTTTCACTCCAGATTTTCAACATTGGCATTTTTTCACACCTCCTAATGAACAGTATAGCTGTCATTTTTCACATCCTGGCCGAAATGTGTTTCCACACTTCCGGTGCACAATTGCACGGTTGCTGTGGGAAATCAGTGTTCAAGACAGATTAAGAAAATCACAGTAACTCTGTTCATGGCGAGATCCCAAAATACTATGTTGAAATTTGGTGACAAAAGTCAATAAAATTACTATATTTATGAGCATCGTTCGCGGTTTCACGCCCTCATAACCCGAGAATTGTAATATTTCCTCAAGATTTTCAGCACTGTCAATTTTGCACACCTCCTTATGAACAGTACAGCTGTCATTTTTCACATCCTGCCCGAAATGTGTTTTTGCACATCTGGCGTACAATGGCACGGTCGCTGTGGGAAATCAATGTTTGGGACAGATTAAGAAAATCATTGTGACACTGTTCATGAGCAGAGGTCACAAAATGTCTATGTTGAAAATTTGGTGAAATAATTCCACTAAATGACTGTGTTACGAGCGTGCATTGCATAGTTTCCATGTACGCTCGTAACTACAAGCATTTTTAATATTTTCATTCCAGATTTTCAATATTGCCATCTCTTCACACCTCCCTATGAATGGTACAGCTGTCATTTTTCACATCCTGCCCGAAAGTACAGTTATGTATGAACTTACCGTAACAGTAGATCTTGGGCTCTTGCAGTAGGTAATTACATATAGGACTGAAGCTGGCAGGTGCCAGGACCCCACGAAAAAATTTCTAGCTAGCAGTCTCTGGCGGGGGACCGCCCCGTCAGGTGACCGGTGTCAGATGATGTCGGTATAAAGGCGGTCCCCATGCGTCTTCCTAATAATTCTTTCCCTTAAAGGCCAAAGGCAAGGCGACAGAAGCGGATTTTCCCCTGGAAAAGAGCTGAAAAATCTAAGGGATGGAGGGCAGGAAGGCATTACTTACTGCAAGAGCCTCTCTCGAAGACCTACTGTTACGGTAAGTTCTTACGTAACTGTACTATCTTATTTCGAGAGGGCTCTTGCAGTAGGTAATTACATATAGGACTGAGTCCCAAGCAGTCTGAAACAAGGAGAAGCACACGGGAGGAGGAAAACTACTCATCCATAGATCCTCCAGCTGTAAGGGTCTCAAGAAAGGAGACCTTGTAGAACAGCCAGCCCGAAGCCTGCTCTGTGGCGAGAGCCAATGTCCAAACTGTAATGTTTCGTAAAGGTATGGACAGAAGTCCAAGTGGCGGCTGCACAAATGTCAGCTGCCGACACATTCTTGAAACAAGCCACAGAGGTAGCTACTCCTCTGGTGGAGTGACCTCTGACTTGACCCAGAAGGGACTTGTACTTGTAACAGAAAGTGATACAATTCGCCAACCATTTGGATAGGCATTGCTTAGAAACAGCATTGCCTTCTCTTTTGTAAGCAAGAGAGACAAAAAACTGATCAGTCTTCCTGAGATCCTTTGTCCTGGTGGTGTAGTATCTCAGTAGTCTATGAACATCCAAGGTATGCAAGAGGTACTCCCCTTGATTGGAGTATTACGTAAATAAAGCAGGTAGCTCAATGGATTGATTCAGTGTAGATTCCGCTACCACCTTTGGGAGAAACTTAGGGTTGGTACGCAGAGCCACACGTTTCTTGTGAAAAATCAGATACGGGATTTTGCACATCAAGGCCTGGAACTCGGAAATACGGCGAGCTGAAGTAATGGCCACTAGGAAGAGAGTCTTCCAAGATAGGAACTTTAAGTCTGCTGAGGCTGCAGTTCAAAAGGAGGCAGAGTAAGCTTCTCAAGGATAAAATTCAGATCCCAAAGGGGGGCAGGAACGCGAATAGGGGGCCTCAAATGGAGAACCCCTCTAAGAAAAGTCTTGGAGACTTTCATTTGCACGAAAGTTCTGTCCCCAAAAGGAATATGGTAAGTGGAAATGGCTGCCATGTGATCTTTCAAAGAGGAATGGCTGAGACCCAAATCAAAGAGATGATGTATGTAGTCCAGAATTTTCCCAACAGGGCACGAGAATGGCTCGAAATCCTTGGAAAAGGCCTAAATTGAGAATCTTTTCCATTTCATGGCGTAGGTAGATCTAGTGGAAGGCTTTCTAGCCTCCACCAAGGTCTCAGCCACAAGTGGGGAAACCCCAAATTGGCCTTGGGCTATGTCTGCAGGAGCCACACATGCAACTGAAGGGACTTGAGACCTGGATGAATCAGGGTCCCCTGATCCTGGGTCAACAAAAGCTGCAACAGAGGACAGAAGAGAGAACCAAACTTGCCTGGGCCAGAAAGGAGCGATGAGGATCATGTGAGCCCCTTCTGAGCTGAGTTTGTGTAATACCCTCGGAATCAAGGGAATCGGGGGGGAGGGGCACAGACTGATCTGTCCTCTCAGTCTAGAGACACAGCGTCCCTCCAAAAACTGCCTCGCCCGGGAGCGAGCGAGCAGAAGGCGGGAAGTTTTGCGTTGTGGGGAGACACGAACAGGTCTACCTGCGGCGTTCCCCAGCATAGGAAGAGATCATCTACTAACCCCTGATCTAGTTCCCATTCGTGAGCCATTGCTGATGACCAACTGAGGTGGTCTGCCAACGTGTTTTCGACCCCAGAACATGAACCGCCATCAGGTGAAGGTTGTGTTGCACCGCCCAATCCCAAACTCTCATTGCTTCCCTGCATAGAGGGTAGGGAACGCATTCCTCCCTGCTTGTTGATGTACCAGACTATGCACATGTTGTCCATCTGAACAGTCAGATGACCGGGAAGCACATACAAGATCAAGGCTGGGAGAGCATACAGAACGGTCCGGAGTTTGAGCACATTTATATGAAGAGTCTGCTCAAGCCTGGACCAGGAGCCCTGAGTCCTGTGAGACCCTAGATGGGGTCCCCAACCCTCTCCCGAGGCGTCTGTTGTCAAAGTTTGGGAGGGAGGATCTAGACAGAAGGGAACTCCGCGGAAAACGTTCTCTTGTACCATCTACCATTGCAAGTCCCGAGCCATGGGGTTGGAAACCAAGACTTCTTGGTCTAGGTCATCCAACATCTGGTCCCACTGAGACCGAAGCGTCCACTGAGAGATCCTCATATGGAGCCGAGCGCGAGGGACTGTTGGAATAGCAGCCGCCATGAGCCCGAGGAGGTGAAGGACTTACCTGGCGCTGACCCGCCTGTGACTGCACAGCAGACTTGCATGAGCCTGAAGGGTATCCGCCCTGTCCAGTGGAGGTCGTGTCCAGGACCGCCCCAATGAACTGGATCCTTTGGGAAAGGACCAGATGGGACTTGGCTTGGTTGATGGTGATACCCAGGCTGGTAAAAAACTGCAGTGTAAGGGAAAGGGAGCACAGGAGATCCTCCCCTGGAAGGGGCTGTACTCCCTGGATATGCAGGTGAGCTGCTATCACAGAAAGGCATTTGGTGAATACTCGGGGCACCGAGGAAACACCAAATGGGAGGGCCTTTAACTGGTAGTGGTCCCCCTGGAAAGCAAAATGGAGGAATTTGTGGTGGGAAGGGCGAATAGGGATATGCAGGTAAGCATCCTGCATGTCCAGAGCGCACAGCCACTGTCCCTGCCAGAGAAGAGGCAGAAGGCTCTGCAGGGAGAGCATTCTGAACCATTTGTATTCCACGAACATGTTCAGGGAACTGAGGTCTAAAATAGGCCTCAGGTCCCCCGTTTTCTTTGGAACTAGGAAGAAATAGGAGTAGTAGCCTGTCCCCCAAAGGTGGGTTGGGACAGGCTCTATCGCGGACTTCAGAAAAAGGGAGGATATTTCTTCCCGAATCAGAGAAAGATGTTCCGGGGAGTAAGATGACCTGGGGTGTGGTTTTCTGGATGGTTTCTGAAGAAACTCGATTGAGTGTCCTGCTGCTATCAGTTGGAGCACACAAGCATCTGATGTAATCCTCCCCCAACCCGGTAGATGGAAGGAGAACCTCCCTCCTACTGGTTCCTCTGGGAAGTCCAGAGGCTGGGGAGAGAGAGGAGTCAGAAGGTGTGGGGCAGCGCTGCAGCTGAAGCTCCCGCCGCTTTTTTTGGGCAGGGGGGCATGGCAGCCGGAGGGGCCCAAAGTTTGTTGGCCCGCTTGCCTGAGGTTTCGCTTTGGGCGAAGCGTCTGCGAAAGGCGGCGTTGTCCCTGAGGGCCCTGTACATGGAGTCGACAGACTTAAGTGCAGTGCCCTTCTCTTGCAGGTCAGTGATGATGTCCTTGACATCCCCACCGAACAGCACCGACCCCCTGAAGGGCGCATCCTGAATAGCGGACTGCACTTCAGGGACCAAACCTGACACCCGGAGCCAGGCATGACGCCGTAGGCCTATGGCGAAAGCTGAGCTCCGACCAGCAGCGTCCACTGCATCGTACGTGACACGGAGCATGTGCCGACTGGCCGAATGAGCAGACCGGACTAGATCAGTCGCTTCCTGCTTAGTCTGAAAGCCAGGAAGGGAGTCCAACTTGACTTTCACCTCACTCAGGATAGTCTTCTGGTAATCCCCCGTATGGGCAACATAATTCAGGGCCCTTATTCCCTGAGTGGAAGAAGCATACACCTTCCTCCCGTACAGGCCCAGAAGGCGGGATTCCTGGTCAGGTGGAGACGAGCTGAGATGCTTTGGATTCGCCGACCAGCCATAAGTGGCGCTAATCATGACAGAGTCGGCTTTGGGGTGTGTATTCAGTGAATCGACACCCTCCGGAGCCTGGTATAGCCTATCTGCCTTCCGCGGAAGGGGGGCTAACGCCGACAGTTGTTTCTAAATAGTAGAAACAAGGTCCGCGTGAAGCTCGATCCAGGGTGGAATCAAAGTCAGAGCGGTTTCGGGCAGATCCAAATGAGAAGCGAGTTTCTTTCACTGTGGATCTGGCTCCAGAGACTGCCATTGGTGAACCGCCTGGATCTTTCTCAGCAACTCCAGCAAAGAAGGATCTTCCGGAGGCGAGTTTGGAGGAGTCCTAGGCCTGGGTCTGTCTGGAGTGTGTGGCTTGTCATCGGGATCAGAGCACTCATCAGTATCAGTTCCAAAAGGTCTCCAAGGAAGAAACCCTCCAGGCGCAGGAGAAAGCGGACCCCATGGGTAACCCGTGGGAAGCGTGTCCTCCCAAGCCCTGGCACCTAAAGGCTCGCCTCTGGTGTCGGGTGGGGAGGGAGTTTCGCTCTGGCGACGGGCATCCGGAACCAGGTCCGTGTCAGCAGATGGCTCTCCACCTCCCTGTTAAGCTGAGCCTTGGCCTCAGCCCACCAAGAAGCCAGAGTCTCCTTCACATCCACTGGCAGATGGGGGGTGGTGAAGGAGGAGGGGGGTACGGATATTGGGGATATCCATAAGGCACATATCCGTAGCCCGACGGCGGGAAGCCCAGCGTCTGGTACTGAGGCACAGGGTACTGCGGTGTCGGGTAGGTCGGCATTGGATACCCGGGGGCCAGGGGCTCTGAAGGAGCAGACGGCCCTGGGAAAGGCCCAGCAGGCAAGCCAGTAACAGATGGCCCGGCGGGCATCGGGTCCGGCAAGGGGATGTCTCCCAGCGTCGGACAGGCCGGTGTTGGAGTCGGCATCCGAGGGTCCGACGTCAGGTTGTCTGGCCCAGCAGGAGGGAGACCTGACGGGAGCGTGCCTGTGTCCTCGGTGTCACCCAGAGAAGGAGGACTAAAATCCCCAGGGTCCAACAAGGGAGATGCTGGAGCCTTGGTCAGCAGCGGCAAGCACTGCAGGGAGCTGAGGATGCTGGACTGATTGGTCGGGTCCGGTGTTGGCTCTAAAGCCATGCATCCGTCGGAGGAGCTGACGTCCACCTTACTGGCAGGGTCTGGGCGAGCGTCAGAGGAGCCGGCGTCCAACTTATCGGAACCGACACCCAATGAAGGCCACGAGGGAGGAGCGGCCTTGGTGGGCATTTTCGAGGCCATGCGCTGCCTGCCCCGAAGGGCCGGGCAGCTTAGCGGCCTTGTCCGAGCAGGCGTCAGTGTAACCGACGTCCGGCTTACCAGAGCTGCTCGACCCGGAAGGCCGCATGGTGACGGTCTTCCCCGGAGCGGCTGCCTCATTTGCTCCGGAGGCTCCCGACGCGCCCAAGCACTAGCCTGACGGGAGGGACGCCGCCACCTTAGAAACCTCCAAGACGGTCGTCGAAGAGCGGCCCACCAGGGGGGACGTTACCTTCAGCACGGTGACTCCAGCCAGAGTCACGGTGACCATGGAAGAGGAGTCCCGGTCCCAGTGCTTCTCCTTCTTTTTGCAGTGACCCTCAGGGGAAGTAGAGGCCTGCTGATGCTTCTTCAGCTCCTTCTCCATGGAGGACATCTTCTTCTTCTTTAAGATATGGGCCTCCAGGGACTGCTGCCTCCGTTTGCGGGTGGCAGCGTTAAACTGCTGGCAGTGCTGGTACTTCTCCACGGGGTGATCCAGGCCTAAACAGAAGAGGTACTGGGAGTGTCCGTCCTTTTGCAGGAGATGGGCGTCGCAGGAATCGCACTTATTTTTATGCGAATCGGATGGAGTAGGGGACGACATACACGGCAGATAGTGAA
Organism: Neoceratodus forsteri; assembly: GCA_016271365.2. NCBI lineage: Eukaryota > Metazoa > Chordata > Ceratodontiformes > Ceratodontidae > Neoceratodus > Neoceratodus forsteri. The sequence continues at coordinate 694,765,452 of CM028137.1, forward strand.
GAGATTTGACGAGAACATCGAAGAAAAAATGGTAATAAAACCGACGAACTGACTGACGAAGCAGTGAACTTAACCGTGAGGCACTCTCGCAAGCTAACGGCAGGAAAGAACTGGAAGGCAGGCCAGAGACTGCTAACTAGAACTGTTTCCATGGGGTCCTGGTGCATGCCGGCTTCAGTCTTATATTTAATTACCTACTGCAAGAGCCCTCTTGAAGTAAGATCTGTGTTTTCGCACATCTGGCACAGAATGGTGTAGTCGCTGTGGGAAATTAACGTTCGGAACAGATTAACAAAATCACAGTGCCACTGTTCATGAGCAGAGGTCCCAAATGCTTTCATGAGGTGGGGTCACAAAAAGCCATGCTGAAAATTTGTAGTGCAAATACCAACAAACGCACGGGGTGTTAGGGTTTCTAATCATAACATCCCACCCTGTACAGACTGACAGGTGTCAGGGGTGTGCCTTTGGATTGCCAGCTGTAATGCTCACGCCATTCCACTCCCACCCTGAAGCCAGTGACAGGCATCGAGATGCGTCTTGGACTCTTCGACCCCAGAGTTCACCCCATTATTTTATACTGCACCCATTTCAACATATGTCCTTATGAAATGGGGTGACTGTCAAGCTGAACACCCCAAGGCACAACTTAACACTTGTCGGTATCTGCAGGATAGGGTGAGGTGAAATGCTGTGAGCGTTATAGGCGATGACCCAAAGGCACATCCCAATGCCTGTCCATCTCTGCAGGGTGAAGGTGGGGTTGGCGTGAGCTGAATACTTCACTGCCATTCCTATTCTGCATCTGTCTAACTCCTGCACACATCCAATGCTAATATCAGCAAGCAAACATTCTACACTGACAAATGCTTGATTTTCCAGAGGTAGTGGCAGACGGTCATCTCATCATCACCTCTAAATGTGCTATGCCAGGGTTGAATATTCATCTAGTGTCCTCATTAACAGTCACTAAAGTAATGAATGGATGTGGGAGAGAGATGCCTTATGAAGAAAGCAGCTCATATTCCTTCATAGTCAGATGAGACACTGAATGAATTTTACAATACCCTTAACTATTTGAGCAAGAGTTCTTTTAAAAAGCTATATTATACTACCTTTAATAACGAGTTCTCTAAAATGTAGTCTGAGCACAGTTTCATCACGTTAACCACAGATGTTCATTGTTTTCAATGAAGCCCTCTTATAAGAATATCCAGGTTATAAGAATATTTTTGCTTGGCATTTAGGGTGTGCTTATAACAGGGTTTTACTGTATTTACAGTTTTGGTTATCTAAGGCAGCCTAGTTGAGATGCAACATCTTGTTTTAGCCGGGGTCATGCTTCGACCCAAGCTTATATATAGCTGGTTGGACTGAAATACAGAGAGGTTAACAGACCTCAAGGTCACAAAGTGGGCCCCTCGATGTAGTGGGACTCAAACCAGGGTCTCCTGGTTCATTACTCTGACCACTAGACTACTCTGCCTTCACCTTAATCTGGACCTACCCCCTTTCCACATATTGTTTAAGCAATCAAAACATTTGACTTGAGCATAATTATGTTGGGAAATCAAAAATCAAATTCAAGTGAGCAAGACACAGGTTTCAGTCTGACAGCAGCATAAACCACAAGTGTCTATATAATTTCTGTAAATGGGAAGTAAAGACAGACAGTTCTTAGAACTTGAGGGCAAATTTCATTTCATTTTTACGTTCGCTTGCGCAAATGCGCTAGGAACGTTTTGGGAGAGTAGCACACTTTGGAGGTGTGCCTCTCCCTTGCAATCCACTGCTCAGTTGAGCAGGCGTGGCGGTCCTGCACCAATGGGTGCGGGAGCTGTGTATGACAGCGGTGGTCTTCGCTTCAAAGAAAACCACCGCTGTCATACAGAGCACCGTTACCGCCTCAAAGCTTTGGTGCCATGGTGGGAGCCCACCCAGCGTGGCAAACGCCCCCAAGAGTTTGCCGACGGGGTGCCCAATCCCATCGGCTCCTCTGCCCCCCCATCTTCTGCCATGCTGGGGCCCACACCAGCTGGCAAACATCCCGCGTTGTCAGCCGGCGGGTGCCCCAATCCCGTCGGCTCACGGCCCCTCCAGCCATCTTCTGCACGCTGGGAGCCCACCCCAGCGTGGCAAGCATCCAACGTCGTCAATAGTAAAAAAAAAAAAAGAACCTGTAAAGTAAAACATTTGATCCTCCGCCCCTCCACAACCGCACCACCCACTCGCACCCTGCCTCCCCACCCCCCACCCCATACCTCCGGAGCTCGGGTGACGATCTTGATGGACGGGAACACGCCTGCACTCTTCAAAGCCGACCGCGAACTGAGGAAATGCCAGTAAGCTGTATAATGGGCTAGATAGGGTTTTTCAACTTTATTGCATATCTCAGGCATTTTGGAATTTCTGCACAATTTTCAGCATGGGGTTTTGGGACCCTTCTCATGAATGATGTCACTGTCATGGCGTTAGCCGGGCAAGGGTGATTTACGCAGTCAGTGCGCGGTCACTGCGCGAAATCACCCTTGAACAAACTCTTCATGACAATGATATCTTCATGAAGAATTCCAAACTCATGATAATCTGGTGCAAAATCCTAAAATTACTGTTTCTCGGCGTCGTTGCTACAGTTCCCAAGCACTGCGTGGGTTTGCGAATTTTCAATATTTCACTCCAGATTTTCAACATTGCCATTTTACCACCTCCTCATGAGCAGTATAGCTGTCATTTTCATCATCCTGTCCAAGCGTGTTTCCGCCCATGTAGCGCACAATGGCGCAGTCGGTGCTAAATCAATGTATGGGACACATTAAGAAAATCACAGTGACACTGATCATGAGCAGAGGTCTTAAAATGGCTGTGTTGAAAATTTGGTGAAAAATTCCTAAAATGACTGTTTTATATAGGTGCTATAAGTAGTTCCTACGCATTGTAGAATTTGTGAATTTTCAATATTTTCATCTAGATTTTCAACATTGCCATTTGTTACCACTCCTCATGAGCAGTACAGCTGTCATTTTCACATCTCACCCAAAATGTGTTTCCGCCCATATAGTACACAATGGCGCAGTCGGTGTCTGAACTCAATGTATGGGACACATTAAGAAAATCACAGTGACACTGTTCATGAGCAGAGGTCTTAAATGGCTGTGTTGAAAATTTGGTGACAAAATTCTAAAATGACTGTTTTACGAAGTGTTTGTTCGCAGTTCCTATGCACTCATAAGTTTCTAATTTTCAATATTTTCACCCAGATTTTCAACATTGCCATTTTACCACACCTCCTTATGAGCAGTGCAGCTGTCATTTTCACATCTTGTCCAAAACGTGTTTCTGCCCACGTAGCCGCACAATGGCACAGTTGCTGTGCGAACTCAGTGTATGGGACACATTAAGAAAATCACAGTGTCACTGTTCATGAGCAGAGATCTTAAAATGGCTATGTTGAAAATTTGGTGAACAAATTCCTAAAAATAACTATTTTACAAGCGTGCGTTGTGCAGTTCCTACGCATGCTCGTAAGTTTGCGAATTTTCAATATTTTCACTCCATATTTTCAACATTACCATTTTACCACACCTCCTTATGAGCAGTACAGCTGTCATTTTTCACATCCTGCCCAAAACGTGCTTCCGCCCAAGTAGTGCACAATGGCGCAGTCGGTGTGCAAAATCAATGTATGGGACACAGTAAGACAATCACAGTGACACTGTTCATTAGCAGAGGTTTTAAAATGACAATGTTGAAAATTTGGTGAAAAAATTCCTAACAATCACTGTTTCTGGTCGTTACACAGTTCCCCACGCATGCTACCGTGGGTTTCACCAATTTTCAGCATTTCCACTCCAGATTTTCAACATTGCCATTTCACCTCACTTCCTTATGAGCAGTACAGCTGTCATTTTTCACATCCTGCCCAAAACGTGTTTCCGCTTATGTAGTGCACAATGGGGGTAACAAAAAGGTCATGCTGAAAATTTATTGTGCAAATACCAGCAATCGCACAGGGCATTAGGGTAAAGCACCATACTGGCCAAACACCACTGCAAATACCTGCAAGTGAACGTTCGGCATTGACAAATGCTTGTTATTTTTTATACTTGTTAGCAAGATGAGCAAATTGCCCATTTTCACAAGTGATAAGTAAGACATAAAAGTAGAACACTGAGGAGATACTAGATTAAATATTTTAGACATACATAATAAAATAAACATCCAAGTAGCGATGTTGTGTTAACTGGCCTAATAGTTACAATCAAGTAAAGATATTCAGCCACTGAACAAGCTTATTCTTAAACATCCGGACTGTCCTAATATTGGTGACTGCAGATGGAGTACCATTAAAAAATGTAACAGACCTAAACAGAACTGACCTCTGACCAATTGATTTTTTATAGAGAGGGACTCTGAATAAACCTCTGGACTGGGACCTTGTTCCTAGAGGACTATGTTGGGTAGGAAAAAGATCTTGGATAACCAAAGGGAGTAGACCCCCGTATTCCCTTAAACACAAAAACTCCCAACTTTATTTTTGTCCTATCTGAAAAGGAAGGGCAATTAGCTTCCCTTATCAATACACAATGGTGGGTTCTCATTGGGAGACCTGTCATGAATCGCAATATGTTATGGTAGGTTACCTAAAGTTTCTGCAGCATTTTATCACTAGTTCCTGAATAGATCATCAGACCATAGTCAAGTGCACTTAGCAAAAACTATGACCAAGAAGGGTACAAGCCGGCCCAGTGGGGCGGAGGGTTGAGCGCTGGATGCCACACCTCGCATCACGCCAGCAACCCAGGTTCAGGAAGGCCAGGGAGCGCCAGTCGGGGAAGAGATCGAGGCCTGTAGGACTGCTCTCTCTTCCCAGGGGTGGGTTTGGGATGCGCTCGCTCTTGAAGCGCCCTCTGGTGGCGGCTGGAGGATCGCGATTCTAGCAGCATGTCATATGCCTGGGGGCGGAGCCATGGCAATTCATTGCCTTGCTGGCCAGGCCCCGTGGAGAGAGGGGGGGCACAAAAGTACAAAATCCCCAGCTCGCCGAGGAGATAACGAGGGCCTCAGGGATCTCCCTCTCATCCCCAATGCCAGGCCAGGCCAGGCCACACCGGGGATCCACAGCCGACCTCCCAGAGGGATGGACCCTTTCATTTCAGAAAGACCTGCCAAGGGCGAGTGGGCCCTGTTTCGGGGGGTGATCCGGGGCGCTGGGAAGTTCCTCTGGGAGGGGGTGAACCGGTGATGGCTGGCCACGGTGGGAGAAGGGGTAGGATTGAGTGGGCACCTCTGAAGGATGCCTCGGAGAGTACCGGTGCATAAATAAAGTTTAAAAAAAAAAGAAGCATACAAGATTCAGTGATAAGAAAAGATTTAATCCCAAAAAACATTCCTAACTACTGATGCATTTTTTTTTATTATTTTGTTCACTTGAAGATCGAAAGAAAATTGAGAATATAAGGTAACCCCCAAATAATTGAAAATATCCACTAATTCAATTGAATCCCTTCAAATCAACAATCTGGACACTTATATCTCTAGCTTTCCTAGGACATGTAAAAATCATTAGTTTAGTTTTCCCAGAATTCAGAACAAGATTATGTGAAAGCAGCCATTTTTGAACCGTTTCAAAATCCTGATGAACCTTGGTTAGTGTGTGATCTGGATTAGCCCTTGTTGTGCTGCCTGCGTGTTTACACGTCCTAAAAACCTGTACGTTCTAAATCTTCTGGCAGCCTAAGTGTTAAGTCCATCTGAAAATATCGTCACATCATCTGCATACATGATTATGTTGGACCCAACACACGTAGAAGGGGAGGCATTCAAAAAAAGGGAAATTAGAAGTGGGCCCAAAACTGAGTCTTGTGGTACCCCACAGGAAATTAAATGGGAGTCAGAACATGCTTGACCAATAATAGTTCTGTGCTCCCTGTTATTTAAATAACCACCTATCTAAGAAATAACGTCCTTAGAAAAATAAACTTCATTCAAAGTTCCCAACAACAGTGTATGATTTACCAGATCAAAGGCCTTGGTGAGGTCCACGAACACTGCTGCGACAGAGTGCCCTAAATCAAGAAGAACTCCGTATGCTGCTCGTGAACCCCACCAAGGCTGTCTCAGTGTTATGACTTTTCCTAAAACCATGTTGACAATTAGTTAATAGATTATATTTTGATAGAAAATCCTGTATCTGATCAAACACAATTCTTTCGAGAATTTTGGATAGTGGTGCTAATAATAAAATTGGTCTAAAGTTCGAGTCAGTATTCTTGCTACCTGATTTATGTATGGGTTTAATAAGTGCTAACTTCCAAATCTGGGGGAAAACATTATGACATAATGAATAGTTAAATAGTATTGTAAAAGAAGTGGCCAATATTTTAATTACCAGTTTCAGCAATCTATAATCAGTCATATTCTGTCCGATCATTGGTCTGGGGTTACATTTAAGGACATAATCAGTGACTATTTCAGGGGTCAAAATATGAAAATGGAAGAAAGGATGCACACAATTTTGGTTCCCATCCAAGACCAATTTTTTATTAGTTGAAAAATTTTGATTTTGAAATGTTACTAAGTCCCCAAAAAATGTGTTAAAACAGTTTAGATGTACGAGTAGGATCACTGACTAACTGATCCCCATCTTGCAGTGTGATTACTGTTTCACCAATATTCTTACCCATTAGATTATTGAGCGTAAACCAGATTTGTTTTGAATTACTAAGAGATGACAACTGTTTGTTTTAAAAAAAATTCTACTTTTGCTTTTCTTATGGCTACCTTACATTTGTTCCTAAGAATCAGTAGTTTAGTAGTAGGCTGGGGTTGTTACCTTTTTAAAATAATTTCCATGCTCTTTTTGCCTCATTAACACTAATAATTCTCTAAAACCCATTCTTTTTTATTCGTTCTGATTCTCATCTTTTTTTGGGGGGGGGGCTAACTGATTGACAACCTGGTTAAATAATTCACTAAATCTGTCTAACATCTGGTTAATATCATGAAACTTTTTAAGACAAGCCCAATCAATTAGTTCACAGGCCTCAGTCATAAGTGCAGTGGTAACCCTATTTACGTTTCTAGTTTCTACACAGAGTGGTGGACTATGAGACTGTTTAGATTACCACAAGCAAAATACGGGACAGTGGTCACTAACCACATCAGACAGAACTCCCGATTTAATTATCTTTAACGGGTGGGTAACCACAACCCAATCAAGTATGGAACCCCCTCCAGGATAGTTGTTGTTGTTGTGTAAGGAAGGAAGATGGCGGCTGTGCTGAGCCTGCCAGCGTTTTAGCGCTTTCAGTGCTGCTCGTTTTTAGTGTTATTTTAGCCTTATTGCTATCTATTGTTTTTATTTTAGCTAGATAGGGCAGAAGGAGTGAGGTAGTTAGTAATTTTGCGTTTAACGAGTAGAACTGTACCCTGAGTTTGTTTCTCCGGTCTCCATTTGCTCTATCGGCTTTTTGCCGTTGGCTATTGGTGGCGGTTTGCATCTTCATGCTGCTGCTTTCCACCTGTGGCCACTGAGTTGTTGATGGAGCCTGGAGTTTTTGTTCCGGATATTTTTTGATTGTACGGCAGGTCTCTGAGCCTGTGCTGTGGAGCAGACTGGTTCCCTGCTGTCCCATCGTGCTGCTCTCTGAATTCTTGAGATTGATCGAGTTCTTTTGGATTCCTGGGATTTTGCAGGCTGTCCTGTGGAGGACTGGGTAGGTGCGTGGACTGTTTTCACAACTGCTGAGGATTTGCGGATCGGCTCCGGGGAACTCGTCAGGAGGTTTTTGTTGGAGTTGTGGATTGTTCGACTTTTTGCTGCACCGGAGGCCTCGTTTACATGGACGAGCTTTTGCTGGGGCTTCTGGTGGATTTGTTGGTGCAGAGAACTGTTTCAGAATTTGTGGGGAGTGTTGTCCACCTTCTGGTCTCCGACCGGGCAGGAGTCGCCCTGGGTGCTTCCCAGGGAGCTGGGGGGAACCAGGGCTTCTTCTAAGCCGCCTTAGGGTCGGCTGTTTGGGCTGACTTATGAGACAGTTGTAGCCGCAGGTCGTCGACTGGGTGGGGATACTGCTCCCTGAAGAAACTTATTTTGCCTCCTTGAAGTATTCTGCTGCTTTTTGGATAACGAACTGTTTTGAACTGCTGGTCTTTGAAGAGCAGCCGCTGGAGGATTTGTCAGACACCTCTAGGCTCCCTTGTTTGGTTCGTTTTGAACATTTATCATTGGACTTACCTGCTGAGAACTTTTTGGATTTATCCGGATTTTATTCATTTTTTGGACTGCTGGAAAACCGATTCCTCTGTCTTTTACTAACTCCTGGACTGAGGGTGGTGAGAGTGGTGTATATTTATTTATTTCATTTTGTATGACTATAAATCTGATTTATTTAACTGGCTCCCTGCCATGTGAGAGGTGGTATTGGGAGAGTATATAACACCTGTTTGCATTGTCGCACGTGAGAGGTGCTGCATTGTTTAAAATACAAACTTGTTTTAATAACCAGTGGTATATTCTACTGTGTTTTAAGATCATTTTATTTTATTTTATTTTATTATTTGTTATTTTTGAGTTGGGGTTTATTTTGGTTTATGTTAGTTTATTTTGTTTTATTTGCCTCCCCTCAGTGAGAGAGAGGAGAGTGTGTTATTTACAGAGTGTGTTATTTATAGGTTTGATATTTATAGGTTTATTTTTCTGTTGTTTTTGATTTGATTAATGACGGTTGGGCACTATTCCCCCACTAGGCTCAGGGAATTACGTCCCTTTGAGTGCCCACCATTGTCACCTGACACCTATTTTAGGTGTCGAGCACTGGGCATTCTGAAGAGGTGAGGATGAAGGTGGAAAGCTGGGCCTTGTGGGGGACAGGAAGGGGAGGCAGTTGGGGTTTGGGGTCCAGAAGACATCCTGGGCGAAATGGGGTCAGGATAGGGTCACTCTTATCTTGTCCCCATGCCAAAGTCAAGAGGACAGGTGCCGAGTCTTCTCGGCAGCTCATCCTCTCTTGGCGGTGCTGCAATGCCAGATCAATTAAGAACAAGACAGCTATTATTGCTGATCTTGTTGGTTCATCTGATCTGACTTGCATCACGAGACCTGGCTGGATGAAATCCAGACCCTATACTGGCATTGGCAACTCCAGCCGGGTTCTCGGTGATACACCGTCCAAGGCTGGATCGTAGGGGCGGAGGTGTGGCCATTATGTTTAAATCTGAACTGGGCCTTGTGGATGTGCCATTGGGAAACACAAATCTTTTGACTATATCCTGGGTGAGGGTGCAGGCTGTGGGATTCTCCTCGTCTACCGTAAACCAGGTGATGGTGTCGAATACCTGCAGGAGATTGCAGACTTCATTGTCGAACTGGTGTTGAGGTTTCCCAGATTAATACTTCTGGGTGACTTCAACGTCTGGGTCGACGATGAACTATCTCATTTTGGTCAAAATCTCCTCCAGTTGATGAACACACTGGGCCTGACACAGGTTGTTACCTCCTCTACCCATAGGGGGTCATTCATTAGACCTGGTCTTTCTCTTGGTATGGAGATCACTGATTTGGGGTGGAACCAGTCAGTTGGTGGACCATTACACCATAAGGTTCAGTTTCAGGGCCCCTCTAATAGGTCTGCCCCTATGGAGATGGTCCAGTACCGCCCTTTAAAAGTATTGGCCCCAATGACCTAATAATGGTGCTGGAGCTATCGAGTCTGTCGGTGAATGCATGAGTCCAGATGGTCTTGTATTAGCCTATAATAAGGCTGTGGGAGATGCTCTAGACAAATTGCACCTGCCGTGTTCGGCCTCTCACCATCCGTCCAAGGAGTCCATGGTTCGATGGCTCCTTGAAGGAATTAAGGCGAGTAGGCCGAAGGCTGGAGAGAGCCTGGCGGAAATCGGGCCTTGATGCTGACAGGCTTAGATTGTTGGCCCATTATGATAGCTACCAATCAGAAATCACTGTAAGAAGGCAGAATTCCTGTCAGAGAGATTTCTGCTGCATCGACCGGCTCAGCTTTTTCCGGACTGTGGACAGACTGTGCAATCCAGTCTGTCTTCAGCCTAGAGAAGCTTTTTCTCAGCTTAGATGCGAGGAGTTCGCTCGCTTTTTTGCAGATAAGGTTACCAGCATCAGGTCCGGCATCGGTCCGACCTCTCCTACGGGGGATTGTGGTGGACAACTGGTGGTGTCTTATCCTCGGTCTGTCTGGTTAGACTTTCACTGCCCGGAATTCGTGGACATTGTGAAGATCATCCAAACAATGCGACCAACTAATTGTAGTTTGGATCCGGGTCCTACACCGCTGTCAGTAGGTTGTGTAGAAGTTATCTACCCAATCCTTGCTGACATTATCTGGAAATCCTTGGAGAGGGTTTTTTTTCCTGACCCTCTTAAGAAGGCAGTAGTTCGACCACTCCTAAAAAAACCCTCCTTGGACCCAGACTGTCTAGCTAACTACCAGCCTATCTCTAACCTGCCATTTGTTGGTAAGGTTATTGAAAAGGCAGTTGCGATGCAATTGGATGATCATCTTACATCTCATAATGTCTATGATACTCTCCAGTCTGGTTTCAGGAAAAGGCATAGTACTGAGACTGCCCTTGTTCAGGTATTGAGCGATCTCCTAATGGCCAGAGATCGAAAGGCTTGTACCATTCTGGTCCTTCTCAATCTATCTGCTGCATTTGACACTGTAGACCATGGGGTGCTATTGGAGCGACTGCGGGTCTTTTGTGGGCTGTCTGGTACAGTCCACAAGTGGTTTCGTTCTTACCTCACTGGCAGGTCTGAGAGAGTTGTCACTGGAATTTATTCCTCTGACGCTTTCTCCCTGCCTTGTGGGGTACCACAGGGCTCCATTTTAGCTCCCATGTTGTTTGCAGTGTATATGCTGCCATTAGGAGAAATCAACAGGCGATACAGTCTGAGTTTTCACTGCTATGCAGATGATACTCAGCTGTATCTGTCCTTTCTCCCCGACCAGACTGATGCACTCTTTGTACTTAATAACTGCCTGGATGAGATCAGAATTTGGATGAGTTCGAGCTGGTTGAGACTCAATCCGGATAAGACTGAGGTACTGGTTGTGGATCCAGGTCGTCCTGGGGTAGGTTTGGGTGCTGGACAGTCATCAGGTTTATTACTTGGTGGTGTACCGCTCTCTACCTCTTGACAGGTGCAAAATCTGGGCGTTATCTTTGATGATGGTCTGACCCTGAAATCTCAGGTGTCAGCTGTTGTCAAATCCTCTTTCTACCATCTGAGGAATATCGCCCCGGTGAAACATCTGATTCCCCAGGAGGACTTTCCAACTTTGGTCCACACCTTTGTCACTACCCGTCTGGACTACTGCAATTCCCTCTACCTAGGGCTACCAGGGGTCGATATCCGCCACCTTCAGCTGGTGCAGAACGCTGCAGCCAGGCTTCTGACTGGGACTCTTAGAACTAGTCATATTACGCCTGTGCTTCGCGAACTGCACTGACTGCCTGTTCGGTGGCAGATCACCTTTAAGGTTGGTTTACTAACCTTCAAAGCCCTACACGACCAGGGACCCGGTTACCTGAAAGATCTTCTGATTCCCTAATGCCCCCTCAGTCCTCTCTGTTCCGCCAGTGAGGGATTGCTAGAGATTCCATGGGTTCGATTGAAGTTATCGGGATCTCGTGCCTTTGCCTTCTCGGCTCCAACCCTGTGGAACTCTCTACCTCGCTGATTAAGAGAATGCCCAACCGTTGACAGTTTTAAAATTGCCTTAGGCCGGCCCGGTGGCGCTGAGGGTTGAGCGCTGGGGCGCTTTACCTCGCGCCACGCTGGCGGGTCGGGTTCGGAGATGGACTCGGCCACGAGGGGCTGGCAGGGGAAGGAAGGATCAGCGTCCCGCGACAGCTCTCCTTCCTTGGGCGGAGTGAGGGTACATGCGGCAAGCTACAGTGACACCCAGCGGAGGCTGGTGTCTGGCAGTGTGAACGACCTGACAAGGAGAAGCCGGCAGACGTCAGCACGTAAGTGCACGGACGTCATTGCACGTCCAGCTCTCCAGTGGGCCATACTATACAACTAAAAATAGGGACCTCCACCTCTATGAAGCCCTCCCCGGGCTTCCTGTCCGATGTCGCCGATCCCCCAACTAGTTAAACTAGGACCGTGGGCTGGAATATGGGGTGCCAGCTTCGCGGCCCCACCCTCTGGGGGGCAAGCCAGGGGTGACCGGGGGATACGGTCGGCATAGAGGGAAGACCGTGGGTCCATGACCAGGGTGGATACCTGGTGGTAGGATCCCCAAAAAAAATTGCCTTAAAGACATATCTTTTTACTTTGGCTTATTCCTCGTAGTTATGGTTGTTTTAAATGTTTGGATTTTATTGTTCTATTTATTTCTGTACAGCGCCTTGGTTTCGAAAGGCTTTATAAATAAACATGACTTGACTTGACTTGTGATTGAATCTGGTAATTTGAGAGATTAACTGTTGAACTCCTAACTCCTGAAATAAATCTATCACAAAAGAGTTCTGATCGGTACCCCAATTAAGATCAAAATCCCCCCTCAAGATCCACTCCCTATTGGTTGGTAAGGATTTTCTGAGATCAGATATAATATCTAATCCCTGCTTAATTAAACGAGGTGGGATATGGATGGAAATAATCGTGAGGTGTTTATTAGAGCCAGAGTAGATCAATGGAAATATCACACCCTGATCTATTTGGTTAAAAAAACATTTCAAACGCTGCTATCTGCTAAAAATGCATTCCTTCTTTTTCTGTCAACTTTGGGAATGTGTCATACAGTATTTCAGAGAACACTCTCCCTCTCCTCTCTGCCTTTCAAGTCATAGAGTGTACGTCTTGGGTAGATGGACCCCTAAGGCTGAAACTCAGTATCCAGGAATGCAGTCTGGAAGGAAGGGGGTTTCCCCATCCCGTCCAATCTGCTCATTATCCACCACCCCAGTTACGGTATGTTGCATCACACATTCCAAGATGTGACAACTGACATCTGTGTGCCACCTCAGGACTGTATCAATTCTTGTGTCAAGAGTCAGCTACTTGGCGGTTCTTATCAAAAAGTGGTCATAACCCTCCCTCCCTCCTCGCAGCTTGCGCTCTTCACCTCCGTGACAACACCTGAGCTTCAACGGCTTGCATCAGAGAATCCCGTAGCCACTATGGAACCCAGATCGCCTGCATGACTATGCCCAAGGGTCAGCATTCCTGCCATTCTACATTATTCATTTCACTGCACTATGAAAGTGGCATATCCAGAAACACAGTCATTCTTCCTATTTTTTTTTTTTTTAAATCAGTTCCTTTCTTAAAAAGGTGGCAAAAAGCCTGGCCTGGTAATGCTGGGAGTAGTGTATCACTCTTCCATACCTGAAACCCTGGCTCATGTCTCCAATAAGACTCTCACGCTGGGCAGGAGAAGTCTAGTGCATATTCCAAAGGCAACACAATGACACTTCAAAGGAAGCAGCACTTATTCCACCCCCCCCAGCTCAACAGAACAAACACTATCACCATTTTCCCAGCAAACGTCTAACGGACAGGGCAGAATCAACAATAAGCAAGGCCACTTGTATTTGATTTTAACCGAAAAACCTGGTAAAATTCCGGAATTTGGACTATCTGAACACCAGTAAAAACAAAGCAATTCACGGAACTTGGCATTTTACACCAGATCAGGAAATCTACAAAACCTGTATTCTTCTTATAATTGCTTCCTGTAATATTTTCAGTTTGCTTCATGTAATCCTCTGTATATTAAGCCTTCTTTTACTCTGAGGCATAAATTAGTTTTGGGAACTTGGTTACCAGTATTTATTAATCAAAAATATTCTGATTCGCAATCAGCCAGGTTTGAGGAGCAATTTCACAAAATGTTTGTTTTTGTCATAGAATACAGTCCAGAAGAGTGCAGTTGTGGGGAAAAAATGACAAACTACAAAATAAATTACCACAAGTCTGTACTTTTTACCACCATTGCAGGAAAAAATACTACAATTTGGAAATGTTACCACAATTTGGCAAATCAATTAATCAGCAACTTCTGCTAATCGAGGCGGCACTTGATTAGCAAATCACATTATTTTTTTTTGTATGGCAAATTGCTGTGTGAACCCGCTTAGTTTATGCCTTGTTATTCTGTTTATTTATACGTATACGAAAATAATGACAGCAGAATCCCAGTACAATATGGAAATTAGACTCACAATCACTGGTGCAATTCCCGGAATTTCAAGTCTTGAAAACAGAATTTCATTATTTTAATCACCGTAAATCAGTGATCTTGACAATGAGGAGTAGAGAAGTGACAAAACCAGGGCAAGGGTGGGCCAGGCAGCATGATGTTCTGCAGCTGCCAGAATCCTGATAGTCTGCCTGCCACTCTAGTGCAGCCCCCTCCCAACCCCCTGCAACATCGATGTAAAGGGAGTCAGTGGCCCATCTACAGGGGAAGGGGGCGGTGATGAGGAGGTGGGAACTGCAGAAGGGTGTCTGGAGTTTGTAGGGCAGCGCAATCCTCCCGGGGAAGGGAGAATAATGAAAAAGGCGTCAAGAATGCACACACTTGCCAGTCAGGTGGCGTAGAGGGCTAAGGCGCTGGCGCCTTACCTTGACCCATGCCGGCGACCCGGGTTCGGGAATGAGCCTGGGTGTCGGAGGTCGGCACGGGGAGGGAGGGCGGAGCTGGATGGAGCTGCTGACAGGCAAGCCCTCCTCTCCAGGGAGGGAGTACGGCGTCCCTCGGCTGATGACTGACCCCCAGTGGAGACTGGAGGAAGCTCGGGCCGAGGTGGCCTAGTCACTAGGCCTGGTGTTGGGGGAAGGAGGCCATGACCGGGGCTGTTCGGGCGATGTGCGCCCACGCCGCATGCACGCTGACTCCTGGGCCTCCGGGAGAAAACACTGAGGAAAAATGCCGGTCCCAGAGTGAAGACTGACCCCTGCAGGCACCACTCCAAGGCCAGGCAGGTAAGAGCCGGTCATTCGGGGACGGGCTGGGGGTTTCGTCAGATGGGGGCCGATTGGCAGGGAGGAGTATAAAAAAAATATATAAAAAAAAAAGAATGCACACACTTAAAGAGCTGGTGGCACGTTCAGGATAACATGATATTTAGACATTGTCTAACTTGGATTTCCCATTGGTTCTGTATTCTGCCTCCCCATTATTTAGTAGAGAGGTCATTTGCATGAAAACAGGATCTTTGCTCCTGAAGAGTTAATCTATTCCTCCTACTTTCTCCCTATCTGAAATCATAGAACACTACTTGTGACCTCACAGTTACTCCCGTGGCAACAGACTGTGGTATCACAACAGAGGATTATGACTTGAAATAGGGAGTAAGTTACAAAGGTAGCTGACCTCAAAATGAATTCTACGGGACAACGGTCATATATTAATACACATTTCTTTAGTAATAAATTACGGGGAGGAGAAATATATAAAATATAAATGGAATGCTAGCAGAATTGTACCTAATTATTATGTTTTTTAAAGTTTTCTATTTTTTTTTTATATGTACTTTATGTATTTTTATCCCATTTTTCTCCCCGAACTGGGACCCTGGCAGACACATATATGCGCGTGCGTGGAGGTCCACGCACACCCCGGGTACAGACTCAGCCCCTTCAGTCCCACGCTTGGCTATTACCGTGCCCCCTCATGCCTACGCTTCCTACCAGACCTCCACCCAGTGGAAGTGGAACTACAGAGGATGCGGGCATCCACCCTGGGGGGGGGGAGCTGCCTTGTGGTTGCTCGATCCCGCTCCCTCCCCCATGCCAGCTCTCAGATGACCCAAGGTCGTTCCCAAACACGGGTCACCAGCATAGCGTGAGGTAAGGTGTCCAGCGCCTCAGTGCCACCGGGGCCGGCTTAAAGTTTTCTTTCAGGCATCAGTAGCTCTTTAAAAGAATGGAAAGCAAAAATTTAACGTCTACTGACAGATATCTCCTACCCTTTTCATGTACATTTGCAGATTGGTGAAGAATCATATCTTAAACATATATATTTGTTTTAAATCATGCGGATGGTCTGTCACCAACCTCTTTAAAGAAACCCTAGACCTAGCCCTGGTAAGGCACACCGCACTACTGGTGTCAAAAGGTTCTAACATGATAGAATAAAATGGCCTCAGCTTTCTCATCTTCTCAAACCTATCAGTGGGTCTCTGTACTAATTTTATGCTTTCACCACAACATTGGGACATGTGGTCATCAGGGGGACAAAATGTACATAGGACAGTAAAGCATGTATATCAGTAATCCTCACCATTTTGAATCTATTCACACAGAATTCACAGATCTTTCACCAGCATTTAAATGGGGCCTGCAATTATTTTTACTCAAATAATTGTTTCGGTTACATCAAAAGTGCTGCATATACACCATCGACTGACAGCAGAACACTACAGATCTATGTTGTTCCACCAGCACAGCAGTAGCACTACCACTCATAGGGCCGACGACCCAAGCTCGGAAGCGACTTCAGGAGTCAGAGGGTCAGCCAGAAGGGAGGAGGACAGAGTATCCCAAGGACTGCTCTCCTCCTCCGAGGAGGGGTGGAAACAGTGACTGGCATTAGCCTGGCCCCTAGCAGTGTCTGGGGGGTCAGTGGAGGGGCAGACATCAGGCATGCTGCATGCGGGAGGATGCGCAGCACAGTCATTGGCATCACTGCATGCCACTTCCTCCTCGCTGGGAAGAAAATGGGAAAATGCCAATCAGTAGGATGACACTGGTCTCCTGCAGGCACAGCACCTGCCTATCTGGACACATCCTGGCAAACCGGATCCTGTTCCCGGTGGGGCTGGGGAGGCAAGCCCTGGAGGAAAAGCTGGACAGGTAAGTCCCAGAGGATGCTGGGGTGACAGGGCTGGGGGAATGGTGGATATGGGCGTCAGCATGGGAGATGAAGAAATCATCAAACAAAAACAAAAAAAAAAAAAAAAACCGCTACAAATCTAAAGCAATCACAATCTATTTCAATTTTTTTTATAGCACAATCTACCAGGTATGTATGTGATCAACAGACACACAGACACACACACACACACCTATAAATGTCTTTTATTGGAAGGCACACTACAAACAAAAAAATACGCTACAGACGAAAGATGCATCCTCAGGGTATGAGAACAAATGTGAGTACCTCAACTGTCAGCAAAGCGTTATATGTTACATTTTTCTCCTACACCTTCACCCACTCCTTCCTGCCTCAGCAATTACAAAGGATTACTGAATTATGTAAAGCCCGGCTCCCACTCCTGTTTTTCTTTGTCTGAATGGAGCAAAAGATGGTGATTAAAAAAAAAAAAAAAAAAAACTTTAGGGACACTCTGATGTGCACATATGAATCAAGTGCTACTCTATAAACATGCAACTTACTGTGAATGTGTAGCACACACGTTGGTCACTGTGATACCAACGAAGTACTTTTGCTCAGTATTCACCAGGGAAGGGGAGGGTGAGGGACCGAGAATGATTAAGAGGGGTATTCAGGGAAGGGAAGTAGACACCACCCTATTCATGGTGGAAAGAGTCCTAGAAGAACTCCGTAAAATAAAAGCAGATAAGGCAATGGGGCCAGATGGGAGTACTAAAGGAACTCAGGTAAGTGCTGGTAGAACCACTGGCTGCCTTTTTCAACACATAACTAGAGACATGGGAGGTACCTGAGGACTGGAGGAGGGCAGATGGGGTCCCTCTCCACAAGAGTGGAAGCAGAGAGAAGGCGAGCAATTACAGGCCTGTAAGCCTGACCTCAGCAGTGGGGAAACTAGTGGAGTCCTTACTTAAGGAAAGGATTGTGAAGTTTCTGGAGGATAGCGGGGCACAAGATCCAAGGCAGCATGGATTCTCAGTGGGAAGGTCCTGTCAGACGAATATTACAGATTTGTTTGACTGGGTAACCAGGGTTATAGATCAGGGACGGGTGGTGGATGTGGCCTACCTGGATTTCAGCAAGGTCTTCAACATCATCCCGCCCAGGAGCTTGCTAAATAAATTGGGGAGCCTGGGAGTGGGCCCTACGATGGTAAAGTGGGTTGGGAACTGGGTAAGGGACAGGACTCAGAGAGTGGTGGTAAATGGCATGAAATCTGAGGAGAGGGAGGTGACCAGCGGGGTGCTACAGGGGTGAGTGCTGGGGCCAGTCCTATTCAATGTCTTCATTAGCGACACTGCAAAGCGTCTGGAGGGAAAGGTGTGCCTCTTCACAGATGACACCAAGATCTGCAACAGAGTGGACACACCAGAGGGGGTGGAAAAAATGAGAAAGGACCTAAGCCTATTAGAGGAGTGGTCAGGTGTCTGGCAGTTGAGTTTCAAAGCTAAAAAGTGCAAGATTATGCACCTGGGTTATAGGAATCCAAGGGAGGTGTACAGGACGGGTGGGGAAATTCTGGCCACCACAAGTCAGGAAGGAGAGAGACCTGGGGGTTATCATATCTGATGACCTGAAGGTGACCAAACAGTGTGAAAAGGCAGTGGGGAGAGCAAACAAAATGTTGGGGTGCATAGGGGGAGCATAACAAGCAGGAGGAAAGAGATGGTGATGCCACTGTACAGATCACTGGTGAGGCCTCAGCTGGAGTACTGTGTCCAGTTCTTTTTTTTTTATATTTTATTTTTTATTTGATTTAAAAAAGTATTCACACTTTTACATTTTACCATGTTCAAGACCAATCGGTACATTAAAGTAAAGATATTCCTTCTGGAGAGAATAAGCCTCTCCTTAATCTAAGGAAGTAAAAGCATCCTGAACATTTTGATACCACATTAGGGGGTAATGCAAGCTATAAAATACCAGGTAAGTATTAACAGTAAATCAGCTGTGGTGAAGAGCCCATGAGCAGTGTGACTAATTTCGTCTTACTAAAATCCATTTAAATATAATGTCCAGCATGAAGCATTAACTCCACAAAGGTGGAGTAAGAGACGTCACACTAAAAATCTAAAGTTAACTATAAACTTTTAATTTTAAACACCAGCAGCAGAAAAACAAAAGCCCTGATAGCTCTTAATATATTCCTTCGAGCTATATTTGTGTTAAGTTTAATTAATATTATGCCACCAAACTAAGTTAAACCCTCCAAGCTGTAGGTATAAATTTTAACAATTACAAGAGTCCTTCAGTATTCTCCGGTACAGTACTGAAGCATCATCAACAATGATGTAGGCATACCTTCGGTTCAGCCAGCTCCTAGTTCCCCGATTTCCCCATCTTCCGACTCAGTCTCTCTGGTACGCCGAGCTGTGGCAGAAATGAAATGCGTGGTGCATTTGCCGGCCTCAGTGGGATCAGAAAACAGCCATACTTTCCCCTGGTGCACAATGCGTAATCTGGCTGGAAAAATGATAGAATGGGGAATGCAGGCTTCGCGCAGCAGGCGCTGTGTACCATCAAACTTCTTACGGCGCATTCTGGTGGCATAACTAATGTCAGGGAAGAAAAGGATGGTATGCTCATCCTGCATAATAGTGCTCAGCTGTCTGGCCAACCGCAGAATTCGGTCTCTCATCCCCACTCCATCCGTCACTACCAGCAGTGTGCGGGGCACCTCCGATTCCTCTCTTTGACCTATGGGAGTCGCGCGGTAAACATTTTGGACATTAAAGGAGGAGGGTTGACCCCTTAAAGTGAGTTTCTCCTCTAGCCAACCTTTAATATTTAATAGAGGATGGTCTCCTTCAACCCCCTCTGCCAGTCCTAGAATACGCATATTGGAAGAGCGAGACTGATTTTCCAAGGTCTCCATACGGGCCCTAAGGTGAGCATTTTCCTTAATGATCATGACCGTAGCTGCTGTGGAGGATTCCGCTGCTTTTTTAATGTTGTGGAATTCAGCTTTGAGGCCTTCCACATCCATTTCCACTACTGTAACCCTTGTGGCAAAGGTATCCATTTTATTATTTAATTCAGCTACCGAAGTAATGATTCTTTTCCGCCTCAGACCTATGGAGGCCATCGTTTCCTCTGATTCTAGATCAGACGCGGCCCCACCTTCACCAGGAGTCTTAGGTGGATTAGGGATCCCACTCGTTTTTCCTCCTGTTCCATCCCTGTCCTTCTTCGGGTTGCCCATCCTAGGGTTTAAGAGGTTCCTCCTTCCAGTGGCACCAAAAAATTTTTTCGAAAACTGCCAAAAAATACAGTATTTTAATCAAATCTGTCCAAACGCTCAGAGCTATGCTCTCCTGCTGCAGTTTGGCTCTGGCTCCACAGTGCCCCCCCCCCCCGTGTCCAGTTCTGAAGATCATATCTCCGGAAGGACACTGACAAAATAGAGGCAGTCTAGAGAAGGGCAACAAAGATGGTACATGGACTGCACCAGAAGCCCTATGAGGAAAGACTTGCGGACCTTAATATCTAGTCACTGGAGGACAGAAGGGAGAGGGGAGACATGATAGAGACTTTCAAGTATCTTAGGGGTGTAAACAGGGTACAGGTGGAAAGCATATTTCAGAGAAAACTCTGCACAAGGACAAGGGAGCATGATATGAGGCTGAAGTGTGGAAGGCTAAGGGGTAATGTTAGAAAGTACTTTTTCACTGAAAGGGTGGTGGAGCCATGTAACAGCCTTCCAGCAGAAGTGGTGGGGGTGAAAACAATATGGGGGTTCAAGAGTGCATGGGATAGACATACGGGTACCCTGGAGATGTGCAGAGCAAGACAGCTGCAGATCAAATAGGATCTGGGGCTGCAGCAGTGAGTAGGGAAATGGACAGACTGGGTGGGCTGTATGGTCCTTATCTGCTGACAGATTCAATGTTTCTATGAACCTGGCTCAAAACATAATGGATTTGTATTACTGTTGGTAACAGTTTTGTCCAAAGGACATTTCTTATTCTTCTCTTTAAATGCACCTCCCAACCCCCTCAGCAAGAATTCTCTGTGCATTTTCTGGGATTCCATCCTTCAAGGATGGATGCATTGTTCTACATATAACCCCAGAACCCACAGCCCATTTTCTGTGGTTGCATCCTATGAGGATTTCATATTTTCCCATATACAGCCCATTTCTTATGTGTAGCAGGGTTGAATAAGGCCCTGAACCATTTCTTATGTGGAAAGAGTTAAAAGCAAAGATATGTTCTATCCTCTCCTGTCTCTTATCTGACGGCACAATCAAATTTTCTTGTGATACCTAGGAACTGATCACTCTTGCGGTCTTGTGATTCTCCCCCCCTCACATCTCCCTGCCTTCACTTGAGGTTTCTATCTTTTCTTCTCCTTTGTGTATCTGTGGTTATAAAATTATATTTGAATCTTTGTGAGAAACTGGGATGCCTTGGTTTGAAAATGTATATACTGTAATTGTATTGTTGAAATGATTGCAAAAAGCTATTTGGAACTCAGGGGGTTAACTTTGACATGCAGTTTGAGCTCCACAAGCTCTTTTTCAGAGTTGTTAATAGGAAATTAGGTTTGGGACACCATGTTCTATTTTGCTGCACCTGCAAGGAAAGAAACTGACAAAGTTCTAACACATTTTGTGAGAAACAGGATGTCTCTTAACAGCTACGGATGCAGAAATTAATTGCCAGGCAAAGACTTCTTATAAAAAGAGAGCAATCTTTTGTTGGAGAATGAAACAGAGATTGAAACTTAGAATTAAAGATACCCTCAGACGAAGGACTTTGTTTTCTCTGTACTGCCTTTGTAATTAGCTACCCTGAACAATTCTGTTTTTGTATTTCACTGTTATTGATAATAAAACGCTACTTGCAAATTGTAAAATTGCTCCTGGTTTTCCTATGCTTCCTGACCTGTGCCTCGACAGCACTAAGATTTTGCCATGTGGCAATGACAACGTTCCCTCCTTACTGTGCTTCTCTGGAAGCCTCAGCCCAGTTTATTTCATTCTGTCCTTAGGGATGACAAAGGTCCCTCCTTACTATATATCCCTGGAACCCTCAGCCCAAATTCTGTGATTTCATCAAGTGAGTTATTTGCTATTCTCCTCCTTATACCAGTGAGCACTCAGTCCATTTTCTGTGATTCGATCTTGTAGCGATGATATATTTTCATTTTTATAGACCACAACCATAAACATATTTTCTGTGCTTTGGTTTTATCAGGCTTTTGTATGCTCCTCCTCCTCATAGCCCCAAAACCGTAAGCCCGTTTTCTATGAATATGTCCTCAGGGGATGGCAAATGTTTCTTCTTACTGTATAACCCTGGAATCTGAAGTCCATTTTCTGTCATTCCATCCTGTGGAGGTAACATTTTTATCTTTATAGTCCCAGAATGACCTGTGCTTTTTGTGGTGCTCTTCTGCATTTACAGCGCACACATCAGCCACTGCTAGTTACAGCTCCACTATTGTGGGCCAGCTAAACCACATTTAGAAGTCATTCCCTTCCCTTCCTCTGATTTCCCCCATCCCAGTGGGCAACAACTGTGAGGATTTATCAAACACACACACATCCCTAACATGGCAATCGAAGATGACAGTCAACACAGTGCTCCAATTTCAAATTCCAAGCTTACATAGTAAACACAACATAGTAACTGTAATTTAAGGTCAAAAAGGATTCTATGTTCAGATTTCGTAACTGCAGCTTCCAATAAAGATATCTAACTCAGAAAGCAGGTGGGGGATGCACACAGGGAGCTACAAATCTCAGAATATAGCTCAACCGATTATTATGAACATCTGTAGGTTGCAA
The DNA here is from genome assembly GCA_016271365.2 of Neoceratodus forsteri. Classification (NCBI taxonomy): domain Eukaryota; kingdom Metazoa; phylum Chordata; order Ceratodontiformes; family Ceratodontidae; genus Neoceratodus; species Neoceratodus forsteri. The sequence goes on from CM028137.1 coordinate 694,788,129, forward strand.
GCAATCACAGGTTAAATTGGGTAGGAGCCTACTGGAACTCAGTTCTACCACCCCTTCAAAAAATATGTGACAGTTCCACCACCTCTGTCATCATTTTCCATTGAGTAATACAGGAGAGTTCTACCACCTAAAAATGACAGTTCCACCTCCCAGAAATCTAGATGTGTGAGTTCCCCCACCTAAATATTTCCATTTTAACCACAGCAGTGCCATACGAATCAACATTGGCAGCAGAGAGTGATCAATTATTTGTAAATTTTCAGGAAATCTCTTGTAGGAGGGAGACTTTTGTAAACCTATGTAGACATAAAGGTGTTAACAGTACAGGACAAATAGATACAGTCCCTATCATTTATAACGAGCTGATTTGTGTAGTGGTAGCGTGCTTGCTATAGCACTTGAATGCATAACCAAGAATAATAAAAAAAAAAAAAAGGCACAAACAAACGTAAAGTGACCAAACTTTCATTGGAAAATGGGTCAGTGAGACCTTTTGTCCCCCCCCCCCCTTTTTTGGTAAAATGGCAGTTGTTGTCACTCAAGCACACCATGTACCTGTGAACGGTAAACAAAGTTCTACTTTTCATGAAGTCTGTGATTTTCGTTTGTACAGTGATCTGCCTGGTGTAAGGACCGTAGATCTTCTCTGCTTGTGCTAATGCTTCCCAATTCAGCATCAAGTCAGACCGCTGCTCCATAGCTTGCCGTAGCATGATCAGTGCCATCCTAACATTTTTTTGTTGTGACCTGGATCTCCTCCAGCATTTCCTCTCTCCTGTCCTCAACCTCCTCTGAGTCGTCAATGCTCATTGACTCGAGCACCTGGCTGGTGTACTCACGCGCGGTGACTCTTCCTCATCTCCTCAGTGACATAGCTGACTGAATTATTCAATTGTCATCCCCTCAGGCGGTGATAAATTCTCAGTTATGTCTTCTAGTGGCAACTGTGTTTCTGGCTGAACAGTGACAAATCCAGCCTTCCTGAAGCAGTGCAGGATTGTAGTGTTTGTTACAGAATGTCAAGCATCCTTAAGTAGCCACACAGCATCAAACAGTGATACTTTTTGGCACATTCAGCAGCTGTCAGGTCACAATTGGTGTCCCACTCCTCAAGCACACGCTCCCTCATACACCAAGCATACTGTTATTTCATAGAACAGATTAACCCCTGATAAAGGGGTTCGATAATGTATGTTGTGTTGGGTGGGAGGAAAATTTCTTTTATGTTTTGGAGTTTCGTTGAGGACGGCAGGGTGACCAGTAAAACTGTTCGGGAGTAGTGCAACTTTCCTGCCCCTTAGTTTTCGATCACAGACTCTGACCCAGTCACTGAAAATCTCAGCTGCCATCCACGCTGTGCGGTTTGCCTTGTATGCTACCCGGAGATGAACACCACAGAAACAGTGTGGCACAGAAGACTTCCCAATGAAAAGAAGCTTCGTTTTTTTTCCCTGCCATCCATATTGCAGCATGGCAATGCAGAAAACCATTCCTTGGTCTTTTTCTGACCCAGCAGGTTTTCCATGTTAAAGGCCAGAGTCCCATAACCAACACAACTGAAAAAGATCACAACTGAAAATGTTCTTCGGTTCGAAACCAGCAAGTAAGTTGAGAAGCACTCTGGTGAGCCACTGGTCAGTGCTTTCAGTGTCCGCATTTTGTTTCTCTCCATGGGTACAGCAAAACCACATGTTATTGCGGGTTTTCCACTGCTGGTCAGCCTTCTGGTGGGTTGAAGTCTGTTCTCCCCATGGCCTCTTCCAACTGTTTAACCTTCTCAGTCAGGAGTGGACCACTATTCAGGGAATCATGACTGCACGCATTCTGGAACCACCGCAGTAAAGCCTCTTCGACTTCTCATGTTTACCATCCCACTTTCGTTTTCCTTAAGGGTCGTTGTACTGGTGCCACTCTGCAAAAAGCTGGTAACTCAGTTTGAGGAGATCCACAATGAGTGGACATGGGCATAGAGACATGCTGTGCAGTGTCACACTGACTCACTTTAGGCAGTTCATCTATTTTGTTTAGCAGTTGTTTTTTTTGTAATTATCTTTTTATTAATTTTTTCTTGTCACCTTACACGTACAGGTTTCCTGATGAAGAAGACAAGCAATATATCATATTATGACAAAGTAGAATGTTTACAACTCAAAAGATTGTTATACAATTTGTAGACATTTGTTATACATTACTGTAATCACAAGTCTGTTCATCACTAATGTGTCATACAATTATAATAAACTTTTAACTGATGGACATGGTTGTGGCTACCACATTTTTGTTTAATGGTACTTTCCTAATTTAATGGTTCTTTCAGACACTTGCCAAATCAGTGCTGAAAAGACCAGCATCTCAGAATGTGAACCATCACCAAAGAGTGGAGTGAATCCAGATCATCTTCCTTTCTAAAGACTTGTTTCATTTTTTTAAGAATGTAAGTTAGGGTGCAGTTTTAACTTTCAGGGGACCACATCAGGGTGATATGCCATTATCCACATTAGCAACTGTTCCACTGATTTGTGAACTGAGTTAAGGCTTGCGGGTGACTGTTACATACTAAAATGCTAGCAGAATAGGCCTAACGGTCTTTCGAGTCTGCTCGATTGGTCAGCCCCCACCCTGGGTGCTGACCTTGCTGCCCCCCTCGCCTTCTCCCTTCCCAGTTCCGGATATTCTTGCTGCATTGGATTTTGCTTCCAGAACCCTTCCCCTGTACCTGTCCCAGCCCCTCTTGAACCCCTCCACCGTCTCTGCCTCCACCAGCCCCTAGGCAGTGCATTCCATGGCTCCACCACCCTCTCAGTGAAGTAGCACCTCCTCCTTTCTCCCTGAATCTTCCCCCTCCAGCTTCCACCCATGCCCTCAGTGGCCCCCTCCTCCTTCCTTCGAAGCACCCTGACTGTTCCTCCCCTATTTACCCTCTTCATGTACCTGAAGACCTCCATCATATCCCCCCAGTCCCTTCTCTCTTCCAATGTGTACATATTTAGCTCTTCGAGCCTCTTCTCATAGGTCCTGTTCCCCAAGCCCCAAATCATTTTGGTTGCCCTCCTCTGGACCCTCTCCAGGAGTTTAATGTCCCTCTTTAAGTGTGGCCTCCAAAACTGCAAGCAGCACTCAAGGTGTGGCCTCACCAAGCAGTTATACAGAGGGAGTATCACTTCCCTCCTTCTGGAGGTGATCCCCCTAGCGATGCATCCCAGCATCCTGTTGGCCTTGGCTGCTACCCTCCTACAAGTCTCCGAGTTGTTCATCTTGACATCCACCACCACCCCCAGGTCCCTCTCAGCCATCGAGACTTGTAGCATTCCAGCATTCCCCAGGGTGTACACTTGGCCGGGTTTCTGGCCCCCAGGTGGAGTACCTTGCATTTCCCTGCATTGATCCTCAGCTTCCACTTTCTAGACCATCTTTCCAGAGCCTCCAGGTCCCCCTGTAGGGCCACCCTCCCCTCCTCCCCATCCACCACCGCCCCAAGTTTTGAGTCATCTGCAAAGAGACTCATCTCACTCCTGATTCCTGTCCTTATGTCAGAGACATAGGCGTTGAACAGGAGGGGCCCAAGGACTGATCCCTGTGGGACCACACTAATGACCCTCTTTGGGGATGAGACTATCCCGCCAACTACGACCCTCTGGGTCCGGTCCTGGAGCCAACTGCCTATCCATCTGATCATCTGGTTCCCCACCCCCATTTCTCCCAGCTTATCCAAGAGGCCCACGTCAGGAACAGAGTCAAATGCCTTGCTGAAGTCTAGAAAGCCTGCCATTGGTCGTTCCATTCGGCATATTTCCATCACTATATCTTCCCATTCTTGTTGCATGGGTATGTCAGAAGTAGGCCAATGGCGAATTACAGCGTTTCTTGCTGCCATCACCCACACGCTTAGTTGTTTCTGATATAGTTTTACCTTAAAGACAGGTGGGAACCACGGGGATAGAACTATTTCCAGTGTTAAAGGTCCCATTTGAGGTACAGTAGCAAATGCTGCAGTGCTTTTTCTATTGTCCCCCAGAAGGGTCTGATCCTGTCATACATTCAAAAATATATGGGCGTGGGTGTCACATAGTTCCCTGCACCCTCTCCAGCAAGATGTTCTATGTTGCGGTTCATATTTCCCAGTGATTTGGGGAGTTCAGAAATATTGCATTATTGTTTTCCATCCGAATTCCTTCCAGAGAAATCCGGAGGTATTTTTAAGCCGATAGGTGCAGGTTTGTAACCATTTCTGGTCTGTAATCTCCATCCCAGTTTCTTGTTCCCATTTTCTTTTTACGTTTTCTGTTCTTTCATCTTGGTTAGCTTGCAATGTTTTATGCCTGGGATGTAAAATGGTCAGGTAGGCCCATTTCCTGAATTTGTATAACAAACTGAATCAGTGGGGCTGTTTGGCCCCTGGACATTCCAGTCCTAGTCTATTTCCCAGATAATGCCTAATCTGCACATATCTAAAGTGAACAATGTGTTTAAAATGAAATTCTTATTGCAATTGTGTGTACACTTCGAAAACCCCTTGGATGTAAGTATTAATAATTAAATTTCAAGCCTGCCATGTTCCAGCTTCAAAAAGTGGCATCCAGAAGGCTGAGGGTCAACCGTTCATCAGCAATTAGCCCTTCTAAATGTTGGGCTTCCAATTTAATGTGTGGGTCTGTCAGTAGTGATCTCCAGATGCCAAGCACGGATGGTATTAAGGGGGATTTCAATATGTGCAAAGGCATACCGCCCTGTGGGGTCAACAACAATGTCAGTAGTTGATAATCATTCTCATGCTGTTCAATTTCTGCCCAGTGGAGCTGGCCCCGTTATCTACTCAGGTCAGCAGGTGGTGTAATTGGGCCACCCTACAATAGTTTTTTAAATTAGATAGACAAGGCCTCCTGTGTTTTGGGAAGCTGCAGTGTTGTGTATGCAATTCTGGGTTTATGCCCATTTCATAGGTATCTGGAGATAGCTTTGCACAGACAATTGAGATCTGTTGCTAGGGGTTCCAACAGTAAATTCTGAAAAAGGTATAAATAGCGCAGTAAGCAGTTTATCTGTATTGAATCCACTCTTTGGATTAAGGAAAGTGGTATGTGATTCCAGCACATCGGGTCTTCCAAGGCTTGGTGCTGCAGTCTGTGATAATTAACCCGATACAAGGTAGTGAGATATTTCTCTCTGTCTCTCTATAACTATATATATACACATACATATACACACACACATATGCACACCACGGGGGTGAGAGCAATATCAGTATGATAAACTTGGTTATTTCCACTGGAGTGCGATATCTGATGATGACATCACCTGAGTTAAAATATCTGACAAATATACATACTCTGCTGATGCCACCACTCACTCACTTACTCAGCCTGCATACTAAATTGAACTTCTTTACAAATCTGTTTCTCACTACTACCTGCAAGCAACTCAATTAACATTCAAAGAACATTCAGCTGTTTTCCACAATGTTGTAAAACTCCCAACCCATTACTACATTTTCAAAAAATCCTGCATTCTAAATAACAGTGCCTCACACTTACTTGCAAGTAACTCACTTAATATTGCAAAAGAACATTTAGCTGTTCCCCACAGGGTTTGTAAAACTCTCAGCTCATTACTATGTTATTTTAAGTTCAAGAAAACCTGCAATCTAAATCAAAGTGCCTCACAGTTGCTGTTCCTCACTGCTTGCTGAAACTAAATTAATTAGCGTTGCCAAACACATTACCTGTTTCTCACACTGTGCGTAACACTCCCCGCCCATTCAGAAACACTTAAAACACACTCAGAACAAAATCAAACAGTGCTCTCAGTATAACCTAGAGGTTAGAGTAATGAGCTTTGAACAATCTTGGTACATCCAGCACACCATACCTGGGTTTGATTCTCACAACCTCCACATCCATACTGTGTGACTCTGAACAAGTCACCTCTAAAAACATACCCAGTTACCAAACAATAAAAGAACACACAGGAAAACATAACTATACTTAGGAAGCTCTCACTCCCATTGTATAAACAGCACATGTAATGGGCAGACGATGTGCTATGGATAATATTGTCACTCCTGCAGCATGAGCTCTGGATACCCTTACTCATGAATATCCAGAGCTCACTCTGCAGGAGTGACAATATTATCCATATCACACTCCTGCCCATTACATATCCTCTCTCTCTATATTTATATATCTATATATATATATACGTATATATTTATGCAATAGGAGTTGGTTCAAAACTCATTGAATAAATCCATTTATCTTCACAGCCATTGAATAAATAAAATGTATCCATATAGTAGCTATGTCACAATCATTCCGGAACTCATACTAACCATATTCAAATGTGAATAACTTTAAAATGAAAAAAGAGAGCATGGTACTGTGAGCATAAACATTGTTCAGCACAAAATTATCTACTAAATGAGTGGTATTTCATTTATAGATACCGTATAGATTTTTTTTTATAATTGGCAAAAAGAGGCAGAAAATGCAATTTTTGTTCACTTTTTTGATAAACATATGCAAAAAAAGATAAACAATCAAAAGCAAATGTCCCTGCATTGATAGAAAGCATCCCTGTTGCATACATGAAATATACAATGGTGAGCTGTCAGATAAATGATTTATCTACACTTGTGCTGTTTGACCTTGGACATCTCACTCTCATACCTCTCAACCTCCTGCCTCATAAATCAGGGACAAGGCTTAAAAAAATCAGGGACAAAGGACCAAAATCAGGGACACATCTTCTAAATTGATGATATCCACTCAGGAAGTTGGTAGTATAAGGGGCTTGGTGTAAATGCATTTTCTAAGTAGCAACAAATCTGTAACTCTAATGTTTGACATTATTTTCTGCTTACAAGCTCCACTGTTTGGTCACAGAAACAGAATTTTAAGGAGGGTCAGGGTAAAATTTTGAGGCAAAATCAGGGACATCTCTGAAAATCAGAGACAGCTGAGAGGTATGCTCACTCATGGCTTATGCCACTAGTGAGGTTACCCAAGGTCAAACAGCACTTGTGTAGATAAATCATTTATCTGACAGTTCACCACTGTATATCATACATATATATATATATATATATATATATATATATATATATATATATATATATACATACACACACACACACACACACACACGTATCTACATATATATCCTCAGATATCTCATACAGGTTTGATCCCATTGCCACAGGAAATGTTTGTGTAATTACGGTGTTGGAGTGTAATAAGTTCCATCTTTCCTATACTTAGCTTACAGCCAGAGAGGTGTTCTAATTCCCCAAGACTCTGACAGAGGTTTGGAAGTGAAGTGTTCGGATTAGTGAGGTAGACTAAAAGGTCATCAGCATAAAATGCAAGGTGGTGTCCCATCCCGGCCACTTGGGACACCCTTAATAGTTTCAGTAGAACACAGTATTTGTGCCAGTGGTTCTGCGTATAATGTGCAAAAAAAAAAAAAAGGCAGCGAGAGGGGGCAACCTTCTCTGGTTCCTCTAGTATGAGTTATCTGCTGGAAGTATGTCCCATTGACTTTATTTATTTATTTATTTAAGAGATTTACCAGATAAGCATTCTGAACGGGGACCGCTCATTTCCAGATGCGACCTGGGGTTACATAGGTCAAAAATAGATACAGTGCAATCACAGTACATCAGTGTTACGTAGATCAAGAATAGCTACAGTACAGAGGTGCAAATAGACAGCAGGTTCAATAGGCATTATACTTGAAAAGGTATATGTGACAGCTGAATCTGTGGTTGATCATGGTTTATGGATTGAAGGAGAGGTTATGAAAAATTTCTATATGTGTGGAGGGAAAGATAAAATTCATATGAAAATACGAACATACGAAATTTGTCAGCAGAAACAGGTCTCACGGTCTAGCAAGTCTGCTCGTATGCGCAGCTAACACCCTTACATTAATGAGTATGTTAAAAATTTCCAAGAGATGCAATCAAATGCTTTTTGGGCATCTAAGTTCAAAACAGCTGAAGGGATCTTATTTCTGTTAATAAACTGGATTAAATAAAGTGTTCTTCTGATGTCCGTCATTTGAGGGGAGATTATGAAGCCAGATTGATCTTTATGAATTAAATACTGTTAAATATTTTCTTACCTGTCAGCTAAAATGCCTGCAAAGATCTTATAATCAATGTTTAATACAGAGAACAGTCTGTAGGAGTCACAAAATATCAGATTTTTGGCGGATTTCAGTATTGCCGATATGACGACATATCGCCAAGAATCTGGAATAGGCTCACATGTACAGATCTCATTAAAGGTCGTCAGTAATGGTGGTATAAAGTATTGTTTTAGTTGTTTATAAAACTCGACAGTATATCCATTTGGGCCAGGACTTTTCCCTGTTTTAAGTTTTTTAATTCAATTGTGGATCTCCACTGCTGTTATGGGCAGAAGCAGACTAGTTTGCTGATCTTCTGAGAGTTTAGGGAGTCAGAGTTTAGAGAAAATTCGGTATATTTTATGTCTGGTGGTTTGGGTGGTTGAAAGTATAAGGTTTCACAGTACTTTCGGAGGACCCCCAAGATTGCTTTGGTTGTATGATATTGTCTGCCGGTCTGGGGGTCTTTTAACTATGTTACAGTGCAAGTCTTTTGCTGCTGCTAGAGATGGTAGGCCAGTACTTTGGATGTTCTGGCACTGCCTTCATAGTACTGCTGTTTTAGATATAGTAAGGTGTTTTGAATTTTGATAACTACAATCTGTCGTATATCTGAATGGGCTTGATTAACCAGTGAAAGAAGGGTTTTTGTCTCCCTGTTCATGAGCCATCTGTAGAAAGTCTAATTTGGATGTTAACTCAGTGAGGCACTGCTCCCTTTGTTTCTTTTTGCGTACTGCATATTATATAATGTAGCCCTGGAGCACAGCTTTCAAAGTATCCCATATTGTGCTCTCAGATATGGATTCTGAACAGTTGTCTCATAGTATTTGAGGGATTTGTGTCTGCAGGAGCTGCAAGAACTCAGGGCCTCTTAACAATGTGCAATTAAATCTCCATTGGTGTATGTCCGGTCCCACCTCCAATGTTAGTGTGAGCCAAGTAGGGGCATGATCCAAAACTAAGATCTGGGCCATTTGTGTGTCTTCCCCCATTCCCATGTGTTTCTCCTGTAATGAGAAAGTAATCAATTTTCGAATAAAAGGAGTAGAGGTGGGAATAAAAAGTGTAATCCCTGTCATGGTAATTAAGCATATTACATATATCCATCAGGCCCAAGTCCTTCAATGATCGGTTTACCATGTTTCTGCCTGGAAGTAGCACGGGGGTAGGGTTTGGTATGCTTAGAAGGATCCATAAGGAGGTTTAAATCTCCTCTATTATTATGGCACCTCTGAAAAACTAAGTATTTTATTCAGAAGTGTATTGTTGATGCATCTGACCATGGGAGTAAATATAGGCTCACAACAGTTGTACGTTTCCCCTGAGTTTGGCCATTTACCATTGCTAATCTGCCTTTTTTGTCTATGAATGTAGCGTCAATTTGGTAGAAGGAGTGTTCAGGTAACAGGATGGCTGTTCCCCTCCTCCTGCCAAGTTGGTAGGAAGATGCTATAGTTTGTTTAGCAAGGGGTTATAATGTCGCTACTACAAATAGCGCAGCAATAAATGCCGAAGGCAAAACACTGTATTTCGACATAACATCGGACAAAACACTGACCGACAACAACAGCAAACACCCATTCAAAATAATATTTTTTCTCTTAATTTCTTTTCTTTATTTCGCTTTATTTTTGCGGGGGCCTCCTCCCACTTCCCCAAACCACCTGAACTAAAAATATCCAACTCCAAAGGGTGTGGACTTTGGGGATGTGGAGAAACACGGAATGGAAAATTTTTTTTTTTACAAAAAAAAGAGAGCAACACCTGGAGACTTGGGAGGAACCAAACTGCGGTCCCAGGTCTCCAACCCTGCCGTGTGCTGGTGCCTTAGTCACTTCCAACACGGTAGCAGCTCGGCCAGACACCACAGCAAACAGCAACTTGATCCCTTGTCAGTTAAAGCTCAGAGTGACAGGAGCAGTGGTAATTACCTACCACTATTGTACCCCTGTCGCTCTGAATGCAGGCGTGCTTTATACAGCGTGGTTACTGCAGCACTATTTAAGTGATGTTTTGACCTGGTACCATTTGTTTAAAGCCATATTTCTATGGCAGCCAGGTGGATTGAGGGCTGAGGTGCTGGATGTCTTATCTCACGCCACGCCAGCGACCTGGGTTCAGGAACAGATTTGGGTCATCAGCATTGGGGGGGGGGTTTGGAGCAGGACTGAGCTGCTGAAAGACAAGGCTTTCTTCTCCGGAGGGTGGTTGCCACCCCCCCACCATCGTGCCGCAGCCACCGGGTGGAGGCCCGGTGGTCAGTGTAGGCAGCAGGGGTGACCTATAGCAGGTGGGTACCTCGGGACATGGTGTATGTACACCTCCACATGCGTGTGCACATCTGAGGTAGGGGGCTGGGTTATGGGGAGAAAAATGGAAAAATACCATAAAAACTACATATAGCAAGCCATATTTCTTTAATTTCTCATATTCATGATCTGAAAGATGTGTCTCCTGTAATAATAAGAGATCAGGTTTCATTTTATTTAAAAATGTGAGCACTTTTGTTCTCCGGATAGGTGAACCCTTCCCGTTCACATTCTGACACACTATTTTAAATGACTGCACCATTTATGACAGTAAAACCTTATTCTAATTCTTGTACATATTGCTTTTGTCCTCTCTGATAAAAGGATTACTCTGGTACTAACCAGCCATTCTATAGACCAATGAATCTGTAAGTTAAGAGCATAAACATATAATACAGGCACCTGTAGCATCTTGTTACGAGCCATAAAACAGGGTCCAAATGTTGTCATGAAAACCAACAAATAAAAGGGTAGTTATTAAATGGGTGACGTCAACTGGACAGTCTACCCTAACTAGGAACCAAGAGGAGTAGTCAAGTGGACAGTCTACCCTAACTAGGAACCAAGAGGAGTGTCCCTTGCGGTGTAGCTCCTGTTGGTCCGTGAGCAACCTGACTTCCACAATGTGGGACTTAATATCGTGTAGTCCTAGATATCTGAGGCAAGGAGGTAGCCTGCTGGCTACTCGTCCCTGACTAGAGAGGGGGGAAGTAACTCCACTGAGCCTTCCTGGAGTTATTTTCCCTCCAAAGAAAAAAGTTGGAAGGTATAGAGGGTAAAAAAAATTGCTATGAAATAGGGGTGAGCAAAAAGGAAAAATAAAGTTAAAAATCAGTGTCGTCATGCAACATTGTGGTTCCATGAGCCATGAACCCCCCTCACCTCCCCAGCTGTAAGATAATGAAACACTTCTCCATTAACCTTTGGTCTGTGAAGATGTAATTATGATGAGGGCAATGGACTGCTTTATTGTGAGCCAAATGTTTAAAAAAGATAAGTAGTCACGAATATAATTAAATATCCTGCCCCTCTTCACACCTCTGTTCTCCGTTTAAAGCTTCAGCTCAGTCACCTCTTTCCCACAAATCTGCAATTATATGTACATCCTAACATTACGTGACCTCCCTCTCCTAGGTCACTAGGCATGCAGTGGGAGTGTACTGTGAAATCCTTTCCAACCTGCCTGATATCATGCACAACCTCATTAGAAAATGTTCTGTGATCACTTTACCAGGATCCAAAGGGTTAAGGGAGACGTACAGTTATTAAGATCATTAGCCATTCTGTCCTGCTCCACCCCTTTGATGTCCATTTGGGGCTTCAAGCTAAGCATCTCATTCCCACAAATCTGCTGTTATATATAGAGCATATCATTTAGTGACCTCCCTGTTCTAGATCACTAGGCATGGAGTAGGGGTGCGCTATTAAGTCCCATCAGCACAAGTATTTGGTTAGACCACACAATCAGCAGTGAGTGGGGCAGCTCTTTGAGTGCAAAAAACAACTTTTCAGAGGGGTTTCTCCATTATGCCTGACGGCTTGCACAACCGCTGTATAAAGCAGTCATTGACCGTCCCACTGGTGCTGTAGATCAGCTCGAAAAAGAGGAACCAGGTGGTAGTGCCAGAAGTATGTCCTCCCTGTCTAGGCTAAGTCTCCATATGTCCTGAAAGCAAGCAAAATGTTCCCCGCTAATTTGCGGTACTCAGGCCTCCCGGGGGCCTCTGTAAGCTTCACAGGAGCACCAGTATAGTTATATTTATTAAACTATAGAAAACTGACAGTTTGGCCTCATGGCAATGTTAATTAAGGCTGGCTCGTGTGGACAGAAGTGTCAGAACATGCCTCCCCAGCTCCCTGGCGATCATGCTCCGGAACCCCATCCATAGCTAGGTCGGGTGTTGCCAATGTTTGTATTCCACGTGCCCCAGGCAGTACAATACAATTGGAATGATGATCCCGGTTAGCTCACTCTCCCATCCCCCCTTAACCTTACCGTCCCCTAATCCTCCAGCACTAACCTGCAGTCAATTTTACCATAGTGAAAGGTTCTCAGGTCTCTGAGGTGGCAGTGTGGTAGCGCTGAGCTGTTGCAATACACTGGCCAGTGTGTCTTCCGTGGAGTGCTGTATCCACCAGGCAGAGGAACGAGTCTGCCAGACAGGAGGGAGAAAGGTGCTGTTCACTATCTCAAAGGATGGCTGTGGTGGAAGTATACCTCATTTTTGTAAGTCCATTTTTGCTTGAGGCAGTTTCATGACTACATTGTCCGTTCGGGAACTGTACAACCAAGCGAGCAGGATAGGGAGTTTTAAATTTGAGTTGGTGGTTCCGTAGGAAGGGGAACAGTGGAATGTATTTCCTCCATAGTTTTTGTGTGTGAGGAGCATAGTACCTGTAAAAAAAAAAAAACTTGTTTTGTGCCATAAAATAACTTCTGCTTTTGCCTAGCAAGCTGTAGAATTTTATCTTTGACCGAGTAGTTAAATAGCCGCACTATTATGGACCGGGGTCTGCTGTCTGAAGAGCAAGGTTCAGGTCCCAGACTTTTCAGAGATGCCACAGTCAGGGATATTTTTCCTTCTGGCCCTATTTTCAGCAGCTTTTTGCCCGTGAGAAATCTGCAATTGGGCCTCCACAAGTTCCTTTACTGTGGCTTCTAGTTGTTCAATATGAGTTACTATGTCAGTGATCTGAGTGTCTACCCTGGAAGCTCTTTACTGTAAAGTGGGTTACATTGGAGCACAGATCTTTTACAACTGCTCAGAAGGATTGGATTTCAGTTGAAATTGTTTCCAATTTCACCTTCTTTTGCATCTGCTGAGGTGGTGGTTGTGATCCTGCAGCAAACGTTTGGGCCTTGGCTGAGAGATTGGATCGCTTAGAGTCAGAGTCCTCTGTCCCAATTTAAACTTATGCTTCGTCAGCAGCTCCTAAACGAAAGCACTTGTGATTGTTACACCTAGTTTCCCACTTCAGAAGACACCCTTATACCACTTTTTTCACTCTCTGAGGCTCTTACTTGGCTTCTTGTTTTGTTTCATCTCTCCTGACAGAACAATTTCCCCTTTCCCCTGCCACCTCCTCCCTTACCTCACCCCCCCTCCTTGCTCTTATCCCACTGACCCCCCCTCTTCCTGGAACTGTCCAGGTCCTCTGGTCCCCACTCTCTCTTATCTTCTTCCCCTTCATCCACCCTCTTTTTCTCCTCTTTTACCCCTTCTCCCACATTAGCCTCCCCTCCCTCTCACCTTACGACAAGGCCTCTGGCTGCCATATTTTCTTTTCCTTCTCTGTCTGGACTCTGCCCTCTCATCTCCCCTACCCCTTCCTTACTCTTCCCCTTCCCCCACCTCTGATTAGCAATGTTGCTTCAAATGTACCTTCTGGTTTTCTAGGCTTGCTTGTAATCTTGAGTGTGTAGCACTGTTCTCACTTAGCAGGGGTGTAGCCAAGAGATTTCCAATTTGCACACCAAGTGAACTCACTGCTACCCCCCCCCCCCCGGGTGTAACCAGACAATATACAAATGTACACCAGGACCATGTTTTTTGCCTTATTTGGCACAATAAATACAACTTTTGCATCTCTTGACAATGGTTGTTGCCATGCATGGGTAAATAGAAATGCCATGCGTTGTTCCCTAAGACACCCACATACCAGCCCAGAGCCTGTAAAGTTGTATTGTCCTTGGGATGCAAAGAGAGTATTAGTGACCATTCCTTCTAGTTTTGACTCCTATGAATAAAATTACAGAAAGGTTCAGTATTTTCTTTGTTAGTTTTCATGGAAAAAGGAAGCAGTTCAGAGCCTACTTGCTACCCCCCCTTAAATAAAATTGCACACCATGGAGTGCTTGCAGTATGCCTGCCTACACCCATGCCACTTAGTTACCAGTTGACTTGCTGTGCTCCGATGATTCCATGAATGTTGTCTGTACCTCCGTTGATACCATGAATGTTGTCTATAACTCCCAACCTTATTGTAACCCTTTCCTTTGACGTGGAACATTTGTAAATGAGCTGCCTCTAGCTCAAAGGTATTCGTAATCCAAGATTTAAATAAATAAATAAGGTATCAGTTCCACTGCCTTTCTGAAGCTGAAGAATAATTTTATTTCTAGTATTCTTAGCCATCATCTCCGATGCCTCTTTTGCTGTTATTTTTAAGAGCTTTGTTTCTTTCTTAGCTCTGAAAAAGAGGTGTTTTTTTGTTGTTTGTTTTTTTTAACTGATGGGAGGAGAGCGCCTAGTTCAAGCTGCTCTTCACTGCATGACATCACCAGAACTCCTTGTTTAGCAGTTCTATCTTACTGCTCAGGCTCATAGCCTTTCTTACGCCTACTGCTTCTCAGACTGCTTTTTAAATAGTTTAGGGAACGGCTCTGGATTAGTTTTAATTAGACACCAGAGATCAGACTGAAGACTCTGTGATTACACTGCATTAGGGCAATTCACACCTTGAGACAGTGTCATTTCAGGTCACATCTGCCTGAAATACAAGGCGACCTTAAGACGGTATGTACAATCTTACCATTTTACCAATGAGAATGGCAAATGGAAAACACAATCTGTCTGTAGTGACTGACTGCCCCAGATAACCGGTGGCATTACAAGTAGAGGGAACTATATGCAGGGATTTATTTAACTTTAAAAATTGATTAGCGTTTTGCTCATAAAAGTGCTAAATCTTTGTGAAAATGCATAGCTCTTGCCTCACTGTGTTTAACAAACACAACACTTCTAGAAAATCTATATAAATACTTTCTGTACAGTTAGTATCGTCCCAAGAAAAAAACTGCTAATCAGTTATTTAAAACCCTGATATGACTGTAGTATAAGTGCCTATATACTAATCTGTTCGAGCAACGCACTAAGTTTGTTAGGAACTGATTGTGAGCCTCTAATTGTATTTTATTTTATTTATTTATTTATTTAGCTTTTGTTGACCGGGTAAGTGCACTAGACAAATCCTGCCTATTTTCAGGCACGACCCGGGGGAGGGGGATACAGATGAATGCCAACTGACCTTGAACCAGATTAAGCTGTTGGTGGTATTTTAGTGAATGAGGGAAATTTGGCCAGGACACGGGAAATTCCCTACTCTTTTCGATAAGTGCCATGGGATCTTTAACAACCACCTGAACTACCACCAATCCAGGCAGATGGGACCTCGGTTTAACATCTCATCCGAAAGACGGCACCTCAGAAATGCAGCACCCCTCTCATGCTGCATTACAGTGTCAGTACTGGGATATTAACCCAAGTGCCAGATGTGGGAACTGAACCCACAGCTCTCTGATCTCCCGGCCTCAGAGGCGAGTGTGCTACCTAAGCTTGTTCTGTTTCCTGCATTGTATTTACCTTATTGTTGTAGTGTCCTATCTTTTGTGACGTGGAACCTTTGTAAATGAGTCTTTGACTCAAAGGTATTTTCTGAATCCTGAATAAATAAATAAAAAATAAATGCAATGATATGACTGCTTGAATGATTTTAGAAAAAGCAGAGAAACTGTTGAAGTTTTGTATATAAATACATATTATAAAATGGGCTTCACAATCCTTTAGAATCCTAACAACTTCAGTTGTCTAAACACATCACTTGACCACTGAAAAATCTCTGGTATATGCACTGTTCAAACCCTAATCTACCTAGCAACAGCCTAACTAAATAAAAATAAAACCTTTTTCCATTAAAAATAAAAACTATACCACCTTTTAAACACAAACCCCCAAAAGGGCACAGGTTTCTTCAACATAAATGCACTTCTGGGTTCAGTCACTCTGTGTTACCAAACTTACATATTCTACCTAGCAACAACCCAACTTCCACAATAAAAAAAAAAAAATTGTTACGTTCAATGACCCACTCCTGGCTATGGATTTATTGAGCATTAACACACTTCCCAGATGCGTTCAAAGTCATTCAGCCATTGACATCATGCATTCGGATTTGTTCGGGGCACGCCTTACGTCTCTAGCAATCCATGCCCTGTTGTGAGTGATCACTTACATACAGTATGTCAGAAATGAGGTCAGGAAAGAGTACAGATATTGTGGGGGAGATACATATAGCTGTAAGAGATAATGAAAAGTACTATTCAAATGACAACAGTAATCACCAAAGAGTTAGGCAGTTGTAACAGGAAGAAATGTTAGTACAGGGCCAGCCCAGTGGCGCAGAGGGCTGAGGCATCTGTGCCTCACCTGTCGCCATGTTGGCCACCCAGGTTCAGGAACAAGCCTGCATCACTCGAGAGTCAGCCAGGAGCAGGAAGATCAAACATCCCAGCAGATGCTCTCCTCCTCCTCCAGGAAGGGACAGCAGCTCGCTCTGCCACAATATCACCACCTAGGAGACCATGGGTGGCGATGTGGCTAGCAGCAGCTGGAAGGGGACGTTCCCTGATGGAAGATGACAACACGTCTGATGATGTGCGCATGTCAAGCCATCAACTCTGTGGAGCATCCAAGGATTGGGGAAGAAAAGGAAAACACAGCTGGCTGCAAGCAGGATAAAGCCTGCAGCTCCTAGCAGACCACACAGTGCCTACTGGGCACAGGGCCCATCACACACAACATGACATCTGGAGGGGGCTTGGGGAACCCCTGATGGCCCTGCCACAGGGAAGCTGTGGAGCAACAGGTGGTCCACAGGATAGGTCCCAGAAATGGTAGGTGATGGGGTTGGGGAGCCTCAGGGGCCAAGGTATCCTTCATATATGGGAAGAACTGTTAGTTACACTCTAACAATGACAGTTTATTACAGGGTCCCTCATTGGCTGCAATAAAATCTCCAATCCCCTCCTTGTAATTGTCAGCTGTTGCACAAAAGGAAAAATGTAAAATGCTGTAAATAATCCCCCAAACAAGACTATATCTATTATATCATGGAACACAGCAGGTTATCATAATAAACTGATAGATGCTGACTGGCATAAATTCTTTAACTCTGCTAATATTATGTTTGTAAAAACTACACATTAAGAAACAGAATACATCAAGCTAAGTGTCTATCAAGTAGCAGAGGTGTCAGCACACAAAAACTCTATATTTTGAAGACCAATGGGTGGACTGATTATCACTTTAAAAATTAAGACCAGGAATTACGTTTCTACAAATTGTAACAAAAGACAGAACGCTTGGCTTGTCAAAAATAAGGTTGTGATGAATACAGAGAAGACCCAAACAATGCATCTTGAATCCCCCGCCAAACTAGCAGCCTACCCCAAATTAGCAGCCTGCCCCACCCCCTGCCCATCAGATATACTGATGGGACCCCTCTGAAGGTGGCACCATCCTTCAAATATCTTGGGGTTACACCTGACCCACATCTAGATCCCTCCCCCCCCCAATATCCTCAATGTTTCTAAGTCAGTAAATTCTAAACTTGATCTGAGCTACGGGGTTACAGGGTTAAACACTGTCTTATGCCCAATGCCTATTTAGCCCTTGCCAGGGGAGTCTTACGTCAGGATATGGGTGATGTGGTTATAAAGCAATAAAACAAGAGGGGTAATCTGGTTTTAACGGATAAGCAATTTTACAGAAACAAGGTACTCACATTATTGAGGGATGACAACCACTATACCAAACTGCCCTCCAACCCAACAACTGTCTTTAAAACTGAACTGCTGCATTTACTGCAGTCTGCTAAGTATTGGGGGGACATCACTGAGAATGAGTTATAGTTTTTGTTATCTCAAATACCCCTCACACCAACAATCTATATACTCCCAAAATTCATAAAAATGCTATAGGCCCATCTGGCAGATCCATAATTTCGGGTATAGGGTCAACTGACAATTTTGCACAATTTCTTGATTTTTTTCTTCAGCAGCATGTGACAAGCCTCAAATCCCATATCAGAGATACAATGGATGTTTTTTTTTTTTACTTTCTATTTATTTGCCTTCCTGCCCCCTGCACTCCGCCTTTCGGGAGTACCTGGCATCTGCCTTGGTTCCTTCCTACCTGGAGCCCTGCACTGGTGCCCTGCCATAGTTTGATCCTCTCGGGTGGGGACAAGGTGGGTCCCTTACACCCCGAACTAATGCACTTCGTCGGGGACGCCAAGTGGGGCAGGCAGAGGACCACTGAGGTCTGTGCTGATGCTCCGTCTTCCCAGAGCAATGAATATAATTGGCTCACCATTGAGGCTGGATCTTTATATATCAGCATCAAACACAATGATGGAATCAGGGCTTGTTCATACTACCTGCAGAGGGACCCCAAAGGATACGATTCCTGTACAACTGATTGAAGAGGGGCTTGAATTCGTACTCAAGCACACTTTCTTTGAATTTGGCAGAGATTACTACTTACAGCGTTGTGATAGTGCCATGGGGGCGTCAACAGACCCCTCGTTTGCAAATTTATTTTTGGGCAAGTGGGAGGAGGAACTGATTTTTGACCGTCAAAATAATCCCTTCCATGACCACATTATACGTTGGTATCATTTTATCAACTATATACTGTGTGTCTGGAAGGCAACACCTGATGATGCAAGTCAGCTTGGACAGTGGATAACCAGAATGACAGGAATTTGAAATTCACACACAAAGTGTATTAGCAGTCAACTGACTTTTTGGATGTTACATTTATGGTGAATGAAACAAATACTGTCACTACAAAAGGTTTTAGGAAAATCACTGCGACTAATAATTTCTTATTAGCCACAAGTGCACACCTGAGAAAGCTTAAAGAAGCAATATCCTACAACTAGTTTCTCCGTCTAAGGAGGAACTGTTCTAATCTGAATGAAAACGTAATCGAGTGTGCACTTATGAAAGCACAAAACACTGAAATAAACGACTTGCTACACCCCAAGATTAAAGATCCTGCAGAAAATGAGATGGTATGCTTTTCAACTGAATATAACCACCTTGCTGGCCAAATTGGTGGCATAGCCACCAAATGTTGGCCCATTTTATCAAGCGACGATTCCCTTTCTGCACTTTGGTAAAAGACCTTGGGTCACATTTAGGAAAGGAAGAAATTTAGAAGACCAACTGGTCAGAAGTCAGCTCCCCAAAGTTCCCCCTGTTACTTCATGGAGCCTGCAGAAACCACATGGGAACTTTAAGTGTGGCAACTGCATTTCCTGTCCTCTCTGCCACCAGGGCAGTACATTTACATCACCCATCAGTGAACGCACAGTGTCCATTTGTCAGTTTATCTCCTGCATCACATTGTCGTATATGTGTTGTTAGTCCATGCAAGTTAATTTATGTGGGCATGACAACCAGACAACTCAAAACACGGGTGTAGGAGCATGTACGGGACATAAAACACTTCTGTATGGCTAATCCGGTTGCTGCTCACTTCTTTTATGAACACAATAGTGATGCTTCATCGTTAAGATTTATGGATTTAGAAAATGTTGAGGTAGGACGAATAGGTGGTGACAGAATTCAGAGGCTTCAACAAAGAAAAACATTTTGGATGTTTTCCCCTTAGAGCCATGCATCCAACTGGATTTAAACTAGAAACTGATTTTAAACCATACTTGTGATCACATATTTGAAATGAAGCAAAAACAAGAGGTGTTTTATTCATACCATAGTATTTGCCACTTAACCTTTCAGCTTAACGTGGAATGTTTTCTTGTGTTTTTTCCAACATCCCCGTCCTCCTTTTGAAACACACCCCACCCCGAAAAATTTAAACAGTGGTGGCTTTTTGGAAAAAGAAAAAATAACTTCTTTCCTGTGTGAGGTAGTTTTTCATTATATGATAACCTATTTGCTAATAATGTTTCTCTTTCGTCCTTTCTTTTACAGCTCTGAGATATGGTGAGCACAGGCATATTCCAGCTCCCTTTAGTGTCTCTGCTGTGTATGTCACCCAATGTATGATTTTGGCCATTCAACAATGAATAACTTTTAATTTACTTTGAACATAGACTGCCCAACAGAAATGTGTGTTAAGAAAACACTTGTGTTTGAATTTGGGGAATGTAAAAAGCAGGTTCATCTAAGCCAAAGTTCACTGGCAGTTTATTACTTTTTTGTCTTCAAGACATAATATTTTGTAAATAATTATTTTGTTTCCTGGATATCAAACCCCACCCAAAAAAAAAAAAACCTTTAATTTCTTCTTTTTTTCATGTAAATTTTACATCTTATCAGTTATATCGTATTCCTTTTTGAATGTATGAGTCAAGGAATCACACCTATACTGTAGCAAACACTATATTCGTATGGTCACTTTAACCATGGAATCAATTAATGATTTAGATTATTGCTAAATAATCGTGTGCTAAGTGACTACAGTATAAAAAACATTTTGAAACCCCAGCAGTTAGCCTCCTGACGAAGCCCACTGGAGTGAAGCGCCAAGGCTGCTGGGTAATGGTGTTTCAAGCTTTGCTATCTTGTTCTATGGAGCAATAAAAAGATTAAATTGCCAACTTATTTTACCAAAACTGCATATGTGTTTTGCTGTTATCTTTGGAACTATACCTTACTGCACACCTCTGGAGTGCAGGACGATCTTTTGTTATATTTTTGAGGTGTGCGGCACCTCATCCTATCTGATTGAGCACTGTGGAAACCACGGTTTCTTTGAGTCTTACTTCCCCTCCTTAAACTATGGGCCCATATCATTTACTAATGCTCCCACGTCCCTGCTCTTCAAAAGGGAGATCACCTACAATAAAATTTACAGATTTTCCCTCTCACTGAACCGTGCAACTCATCACTGTGCCCTCTATAGCCTCCTGGATTAGCTATCTCCTTCAAATGGTTACCTACTTGGCTCTAGGTTGCCTCACTGATAAAATACTTAGGACTGGTCCCCTGCTTCCATTGTGTGTCTTCTCAAGTTCTTTCTCCTATCCTACCCCCTGAGATCCAATGATGCATCTTTTCTTGTTGTTTCCAAAACATCCACTTAGATGGGGAACCAGGCTTTTAGCATTACTGCACCCAAGCTATGGGACTCGCTGCCGCTCTCAGTCCACTGTTCCTCCTCCCACTTTCTGTTTAGAAGGCCCTTAAGGCCAACTCGAGATGTTGCTGCACATGATTTTCTGGTATTTACTTATATTATTTGACATCAGTCCAGCAGTTTTTTATCATTAGCACTACCTACACAGGACCAGCTGATATACATTTTATTTTTGCTTAGTTGTGCTTAGGTTTCTGTACTCCTGCCTGCCATCTTCAGTTTTTGTTTCTTCTCTGTGTCAGCATGTTTATAAACAACTCTGTATTTTATACTGTGTTTTACATTACTGTTCCTTGATCACGTGTTATTGTATTTGCTTGTCTATATCAGTGGCGTCATGCCCATAGGGCCCGAGGGGGCATGTGGCCCCCCCAATATTGTTGTGAAGGCTATTTGAAAAGAATGTGTTTCATTTTTAATTTTTTTCAAAGGTCCTACATGCCAAAAAAAAAAAGGTGTTTTTCAATATCTTTTTTTGGGGGGGGAGGGGGCCAAATTGAAGACTGACTGTCTGAGAACAGCAGTTTAAAAAAATGTATTTGCTCCCACTGGGCAGGTGACTGCATTCAGGGTTGCGCGCCTATAAAGACAGAGAGAGAGGGGCAGTCACAACAGACAGTTGATTGGCTGCTGGCTGGCAGTTACCACCAATCAACTGTCTCTACAACGGAGACGCGAAGAAATAGCTCGGGACGCACAGCAAACTGTTTTTTTTCATTTTGTTGTCGTCTGACGTCCGTCCTTCAGTTGAGTGACTGCTCGAGTTCAGACGAGTTATCAGACAGTCGGCAGGCACTAAGAGAGTGCATTCGGTCAAGTCGGGTCACGGGGAGTGAGCGTTCCCATCCTCTGAGACCACTAGAACAGCTGCTTGAACCTGCTTCCTAGTTTAAAAAAGGTCAGTACCACAGGGGAATGGAGGCAATTTGGTCCAGTGGTTAGAGCACTGCTGTGAACCTAGTGGGAGGGTTAAGCCAGTTGGTTTTTGAAAACAAAAGCACAGCGTGTCTGATCGCTCCAAATGTTAAGAGCTGCAAGTATATGCTGTTCCCTCAAAAATGCATTACAGTGGCTAAGTCCACAAAGTACTGAATCTGCAAAAATCAGCTGAAGAAACTAATCTACAAACTTTGCTTGCTTTTTAGTGATTAGCTTAGTTTTTTTCCTTTTATATTTGCCATTTTGAATAGCAGGAGTTGAATAAACTTTATTCTGAAACTCATTCTGGTCAAAATGTTCTCACATTAGCAAAGGATCCTTATTATGTTACTCTGTGTGCTTTTATAACTTAATGGAGATATGCTGTTATTTCATATGAGATCCCCAACTTTTGTTTGGTAAGTTTCATAGCCCTAATAATAATAATAACAATAATAATAATTAATTTTTATTCATGAGAAACAGACCATAATACTAGAAACAGATATACCATCTAAGTCAGGGACTCATTTACAATGATTCTAATAGATCATTTCCAGGCATGTCCTAGGAACACAGGGCAGTTAAATAACTGGCATGAATCAAACCCAGGTCTGCTGGATGCACCAAGCTCATTCATAGCTTGTTACTCTATCCTCTAGGCTGTACTGCCTGCCAGCCCATCCTACCTTCCAGTCATCCCACTCTACCAGTCTTCCACCCAGAGGCTACAACTTACATATGCTTTTTGTCTGACTGATGGGAATTCCTCATCCTTCCTTTGCTGACAGAGCTCATCCTTGACCCCACACTGCTTTGTACCCATCAACCTGAGGCCAAAACTGGTGCCTTCTGAAACTAATTCCAACTGGAGCACGACATGCAATGACCTGTGTGCAAAACAGTGGTAAAGGGCCGAGACAGCTGGGAAGGGTGGCATCTGAAATGGGAATACAGTGAATGGTCTTGATCTCCAGCTGAGAGTGATAATACTCGTAATCAGGGTTACTATTCTGGCAGCAAATTAGACACGTTTCCTGAATTCTGTTATGTGCTTCCAGCAGACTTGTGCATTCCCATGGTTTTTGTGCATGCTGGGAATAGTTGGGACCCAGAAAGCTCCTTAAGTACAACTAAATCTTTTTTGTGTACACCCTGGCCATCATGAAGTGGCCACTATGACGACTACTACTGTCACTGAGGCGATAAGCCCAACAAAGATTGCTCATCCATATTTATTCTATGTATGCACTGTATGAATGTTTATGTTTCATTCTGACTTGAGCTTTGGAACGCAGTCTATGACTCAAACTGTTGTAATTCCGATTTCCTAAATAAATACAATAATAAATAAACAATCATAAGAACCCTGGTGGTGTCCTATGCTCACTTGGAAGGTGGCAACACTGGAAACCAGATTGTAGGCCTTTTGAAGTAGAAGAAAGTTCCCTACTCTGTTTCCAGTTGTGCTTCTATGAAGACCACAAACTGGGTCATTCTACATTTGGCATCTTTAGAGAAACCCCAGGCTTTCTGTCAATTAGAGGTTACATATGAACATACAAACTTAGGAAAGAAAGACCATTGAGTACTCCTCCCCAGCAATTCAGAGGGAATACCCCATCGCCGAGATTTTAAGGTCCTTATCTAGTTTAAGCTTTAATTTATTTATTTATTGGAATCTCTGATAACACCTTTGAGCTAAAAGCTCATTTACAAAGATTCCACGTCGTAAGGCAATAGACAAGGTACGTAGACATTATAAAACAGATAGGGGTATATATAGCAGGCAAGTACATTATGGTACATACAGATACAGATTCAAGCAAGTACAGTTAAAATACATCAGGTAGGAGAGGTCAACTATATTGCAACAGTACTAAGAGCATACCTAAGGTGGACAAGCAATTTATAGTGGTAGCTGAGCTTTAGAGTAGAGTTGTGGAGGGTCAGAAGTGGTGGTGACCAAAGGAGGGGAGACAGAATGGATGAGATCAGGGGAGGGTGGGGCAGAGACAAAGGGGTGAAAGAATAAGGGGTTGAGTAGTCAGAGGGTGGGATTGGATAGGAATCTACCCAGGGTTACCGTAAGTAGGTGATAGGGCAGGGCTGGATGATGTGTGGGGAGCTTGAAGGGAGAAAGAAGCAGTGTAAACCAATGACCTAGCTGGGAAGGAGGTGGAGGTAGTTCAAAGTAGGTTCAGGTTGTTAGGGAAGATCTGCAGGAGGAAACAAGTTTGCTGGTCTTCTAGAGGTGATACTAGCAACAAGGGCCAGCACAGCCAAGAAGAGAAGAATAGAGAGTTTAATTGCTGGCTTAGGAAATGGTGCAGGGAGAAGGGGTTCATCTGTATTGGGAACTGGAGGGAAACCTGGTCAAACAATGCACTCTTTTCACAGGGTAGGCTACATCTCAGTACAGAGGAATTGAGGGTACTCCGGGACAAATTGGGGGATAGATAGCTACTACACTTAAGCAAGCAATAATACCCGACAGGGTGAGTGGTATTGGGCAGTACTGGAATGCCCAGGGGTGTAATGGTGGAGGGCCTTATAGCCCCTGGAAGGTCCGGTATTGCCCATACCGCTCACCCTTGAGGGTATTATTGCGCTTAGAAAATGGGCTATAGGTGAAATTTTTGTAAACCATAAAAAAAAAATACATAAAACGTTAATAAAAAAAAACACTTAAAATTAACTTTTGTGGTAAAGTAGTCCCTGTATTGGAACAGTCACCATTGAAGGGCACTAATGTGTTTTTTGTGAAGTTTCTTTCCTGTTGTCAACTTCTCCAGCTGAAGCCTGCTTGCTGCTTTGTCTGTCCCCCCCCCCCCATACACACACTTAATTTTATGAGCGCTGAGTTAGAATAGGGGAAAGCAGCCTGCTGTGTTTTATTCATTTAGGTAATTTTTTTTCCTCATAATTTTCAGTTGAAGCACAAGTCTGTGGCAAAAGTTTCAAAGTGCTCTGTGTGTGTTGAGATTGAGTGGTACTCTGCAACTCAGGACAGTTATATTGGTTAAAAAAAGAGTAGTCTCTTGTTTCAGCAGTTTTATTTTGGGGTATCTTTATAGACACGGAGCACCGTGTGGACGAATGGGAGAACAGCGTGAGCCACACTAGCATACCTTCTGGGAACCACAGCTTTTATCTTGATGGTGTTTCTATGGACTAATGGTTTCATGAAAGCGAGGCAGTATTTTGTGGATGGTGCATTATGTTTTAAAGTAAGAGAACTGCAGTGGAGTTGTGGGCTGAGTTTGCGTGAGGCAGGACTGCAGTACAAGTCCCCTTGCTAACAGAGTGAGAAATGACAAGTGGCGCCATCGCCGGACACTGGACATTACTGTGGAGCTGTAAGCCACTGTGAGGTACAGAGCAGCTGCATTAACTGTGATATTACTGAAACAAAACAGAACTGTTCTTTGTGTGTGTTTGCAGTTATATTGGGCATTGGGCTGCTCGCTGAGTCAGGGGCACAGCTGGTGGGTTACTGGAGACCCTGGGTTTGAATCCCAGCAGCCTAGGTGCATACTGTGTGATCCTGGAGCAAGTCACTTAACTTCCTTGTGTTCCCAGGTCGCATCTAGAGACAAGCTTCGACTTAGTGTGCTACTCCTGGTTAAACAATGTTCCCTTCCCTACTTGAGGGGAAATAATGCTGGTTTTCACTTTGGATTTTTTTTAACTTTTTTTATTCAATTGATCAGTAACATTACAAGTATGTGCAGGGTACAAATATATAGCATATCCGTTTTGAATTCGTGGTGGTGGTGGTGACCTAGTCACTCGCTAAGTGATGTGAAAGAATGGTGAGTTGAAATTATGTGCCCAGTGCTGCAACCAATGAGAAAACAGCTTGGGCACAAGGATACTTGGTGGGCATAAGGCAGGTTTGGTTTGGGACTTTTTATTTGGTGGGCATCTATTGAAAGTTAATGTTCCCCTGTGGAATGGGTACCAGCCAATCAGATGCCTCCAAATAAAAAGCCCATTTTCTAATTTAAACTACTGGGGTGGGAGGGGGGAAGCGGGTCTCTAATCCCAAAGACTCCAGAAGGACGAGGTCAACAGAACCCCCCACACACACACACTGGTGGAAGAGGTCTGGAGGAAGGAGATGGAGGGGGTGAGGAAAAGTTAGCAAAGGGTGGAGGGGTAAGGAACAGTTAACAAGGAGAGGTGGGGGCACACAGAGGGGAGAAATGTGAAAAAAAGGAAGGGAGGAAAGGGAGGTGGGGTCAGATTCTAGGTGGGGGGTGGTGTCTCTGAATGCGCAGAGTCTTGGAAACAAGATGGATGACCTGCAGGTGCTATTAACAGATGGGATGGTAGGCATAGTGGCAGTAACCGAGACTTGGCCACACACACCATGACTGGGACCTCGTGACCCTGGATATAAGCTATACAGGAGTGACAGGGCAGGCAGGAAGCTGGGAGGGGTGGCAGTTTACATCAGGGAGGGAATAACTTGCATGACGGAGGAGTCAGAGGAGGGGAAGGTGGAGGCATTGTGGGTTCAGTTACAGTCCAACAGACAGAGAAAGGTGAGGATAGGGGTGGTTTACAGACCATCCAGCCAGGATGAGGAGGAGAGGGACAGGGAACTCAGCTCGCAAATACTGGAGGCTGCAGGAAAAGGAGAGGTAGTAATAGTGGAGGACTTAAATCTGCCCAAGGTAGACTGGAGCATACCATTCATAACATGTAGCAGGAGTCAGGTGATCCTGGAAGGGCTGCAGATTAGGTTTCTGACTCAGGGCATCACAGAACCAACCAGGGAAGGGGCAGTCCTTTATCTGGTGCTCATGGATGGGGAGCATGTACAGGACCTAACAGTCAGAGATCCCCTGGCTGGGAGTGACCACTGCACAGTGTGGTTCCAGGTGGATTGAGCAGGAAAGCATCCCGACTAAGACCAAAATCTTGGACTTTAGGAGGGCAGACTCCAGAAAATGGGTGGTGTAAGGAGGCACCTGGGGCATCAGAGCAGATATGGGGGTGGACCAAAGGTGGTCCATCATTAAGGAAAGAATAATGGTTGTCACAGAGGAGTGTGTTAGGCTCAGTGAGAAGAACATTAGGCCCAAACCACCCTGCTGGTTCAGTTCTGGGATTGCCCAGGTAGTAAGGGAAAAGAGGTTAGCCTATATGAAATACAGGGAGACTGAGGGAGGTGGATTTGGAGAATTACCTAAGGTTGGCTAGTGCGACAAGTATGGAAGTCCAGCAGGCTAAGGCTCAGAAGGAACTATGGAGAGCTGAAGGAATTAAGAAGGGGGAGAAGGCCTTTTTTGCTATATAAGTGAGAAAAGGGACAAGAAGGAGGGGATTGTTAAGCTTAAGAAAAGAGAGAAGTGGGTGGAGGAGAAGCAGATATACTAAATGAATACTTCTGTTCCAGAGAGAAGAGGAGCAGCTGGGAGGGGAGCATGGATGTAGTGACAGAGGAGGATAGATGAGGGAGGGGCTGCTGGCATTGCAGGTATACAAATCACCATGTCCAGACAGAGTACATCCAAGGGTTCTCAGGGAAATGGAGAGGAACTTGCATGGAGACTGGCAGGCCTGTTCACTAGTTCAGTGCAGTCAGACATGCTACTGCAGGACTGAAGAATGACATATGTGGTGTCCCTCCACAAGAGCAGCCCCAAGGATGACCCAAGAAATTACAGACCGGTCAATCTGACTCCAGTGGTATGCGTTAGCAATAATACCAGACAGGGTGGGTGGTATTTTGCTATACCGGACTGCCCAGGGGCATAATGAGGTAACACTGCAAGTAGAATGAACAAAGGACAAAAACAAGTGATCATTTTTCTAACCTATATCAGTATTATGGCACTTAGCTTATTGGGGAACAGCTTTCTGGACTGCTAAAAGTCACCAAAATGCACCATTTGACTTCAGTTTTTCAAAATGTTCTCGGGGGGGGGCATGCCCCCCTAGAGAGGTTGAGATTATGTGCCCCTCCACAGTTTCTGACTGCATGACGCCCCTGGTCTATATTATACTCCTTGTCTTGTAACCTCCCAGGTTGTACCTGAAAATAGGTGCAATTGTGTCAAGTGCACTTACCTGGTCAATAAAAGCTAATAATAAGAAAATAGCTGAGAAAGAGATTGTTATAGGCAATGTTTCCTTACTGCCTGAAAATGTAAACTCCAATGCTAAAGACTTGAACTGAGATCCTATGTATAGAAACAGATTCAGATATGCTCATTGTAGGGGATTTGAATGCTTGAGTAGGTGACCATGCTATTTAAATGAATCATTAATAGATACATTTGATAAAGGGGAAATTAAGATGAGAGCATCTATGGATAAAAAGGTTAATTGTAATGGACAAAAACTTACAGATTTCATAAACACAAATGGTAAGTAATTTAAAATAGAAGATTAGAAGAAGATCTCTAGGGAACCCCCAACTCATATAGTGGGACAACAGCCACAATTACTATGTCCATTCCTAGACTTACAAATAGAGTACTTGCTAACAAGGGACAATAGGGTTTAACTGAATTTTTACAGAATACGTCTATAAGAAATAAAAAAATGTTAAGTGGAATGATGTACAAATACAGAAATTACAAGATTATTTAGATTACCCAGAGATGATAGCCTTGAGAGATGAGCTGTTATGGGCTCAAACAGTACTTCAAAAACATGTACAGTACTGATGGCTGAAATCATGGAAAGGTTATATCCAATGTTTTACAAGATATGGTAGTTAGAAATATTAATATCAGTGCTTGGTTTGTTATTGTAGCTATGAAAAAATATTACACAACCTTAAAGTACTAAAAAAAATAACCCAACAAAGGCAAATGTGGCAATACTAACAAACAGGAAGAAAAAATGATTCACTGTAGTAATCTTCTTTCTTCCAATGGGTCCTTTAGCATCAGTAGCTGTTGCAGTGAGCTGACTAGGTAGTACTGCCCCAGAGGTGGAGATTATGGCAATGAGTTTATGAATTAGCCAATCAGAGAGAAGCTTGAGGGTGTGCTGAGCAGAGGCTGCGAGAAAGGCCTTTTTTCAAAGACTTTTTTCAAAGCAAGAATGGCCACATGCCCACATAGGAATGAACCAACAGGATTTAAAAATATGTAACTACAAGATCTAGAACACCAAACATGAAAACTTTACTCCAAATTTAATTCAAAGTTTAGAATAACCAAATTGGTAGAAGGCAAGAAGCAGAGCCCTCTTCTGAAAGGTTATCGGGGGAGGAAGGGTGGGAGCTTACTGATGCTAAAGGACCCCTAGGAAAAAAAGATTACTACGGTGCATCATTTTTTTTCTTCTCACACCAGGAGTCCTTTAGCACCAGTAACTGTTGCAGACTATAAAGCAGTGCAGTTGGGAGATGGGTAGAAAACCTACTTAGGAAAGGAGCTCTGCAGAACCGCCTTGCTCGATCTGTCATCAAATCTAGACTGTTCATCCAGGCAGTTGTACTTTGTGAATGTGTGTACAGTCTTCCAGGCAGCTGCTTTACAGATATCCAGTAAAAGTATGTCCCTAGCAGATGCCACAAAGGCAGCAGGCTTTAGTAGAGTGGGCCCTGAGGCCTTTGGGGGTTGTTTACCAGCCTTTTCATAGTGGAATCAAATGCAAGAGACTATCCAATGAGAGTTAGTTCTCTCAGTAGCTGTTTTTCCTCTACCTACATCCCCATATGTGAGGAACAGCTGTGTGGATGAGCCCCTGAACTGCTTGGTGCATTCCACATTCCAAGTAATAAAGCAGAGGCCCTCTTAACATCCAGACTGTGGAGCTTTTGCTCCCCTGAGTGGAATTCTCAGTAAAAAAAACACAGGTAAGGTGATGGACTAATTGAGGTGGAACTCTGAGACCACCTTAGGCAGGAATTTCCTGTTCGTCCTGAGCTCAGTCTTGTCCCTAAAAGGGATTATGTAGTTGGGTTCTGTACAAAATGCCTGTAACTCTGAAAGCCTTCTTGCAGAGGTAATGGTTATTAGGAATACAGTTTTCCAAGTGACATACTTGAGATGGGCCATAGCCATGGGTTCAAAGGGTGGCTCCATGAGCTTGGCAATACAGAGGTTCAGACACCAAGGATGGACAAGTTCCCTGACTGGGGGCTGGACATGAAGACCACCTCTAAAAAACTGTTTAAACACCGGTTGGGAAAAAACAGATTTATTCTTTCCAATAGAAAGATAATTTGAGATTGCAGCCAGATGGAGCTTCAGGGAAGAAGGCCTCAAGCCTGAAGCCTGTAAATGCACCAGATAATCCAAGATATTAGAAACTGAAGCCTTAAAAGGATTAATTTGTTCCTTCTTGCACCAGAAGGAAAATCTCTTCCCTTTGGCTGCATATGTCTTTTTTGTGCTAGGCTTTTTGGCCATTCTCAGGATCTTCAGGACTTGTTCAGAGTACTGAGTGGCAGGGAACTCTAACTCCTCAACAGCCAGGCTTTGAGGTGAAGAGACTTCAGGTCTGGATAAGTTAATCCTATCTGAGGGAGAGTCAGGAGGGAGTGACTGAGTGGAAGGCGAACAGGTTTGCTGCAAGACAGGGTTAGCAGGCGAGGATACCAGGCTTGCCTTGGCCAGTCCGGTGCCACCAGAATCATTGTTGCTGGCTGGGCTCTGAGTTTCAGCAATACCCTGAAAGTCAGAGAGAAGGGAGGAAAGGCATAAAGGAACTTCCCTGACCAGTTCAGGGTAAGGGCATCCATTGGGAGAGTTCCCAGCACTGGAGGTTGGCAGCAATACAGAGGAAGCTGACGGTTGAGGTGAGAAGTGAAAAGATCTATTTCTGGAGTGCCCCACCTTCTGAAAACTGTAGCCAGCACTTGCTTGTTCAGACACCATTTGCTGTGTCCTTGGTTGATGCAACTGAGGGCATCTGTCAAGGTGTTGTCCTCGCCTGGGAGGTGTATGGCTGAAAAGCTGACATCCAGGGAGTAGACCAGAACCTAGATCCTCCTGGCTTCCAGAAACAGGACGCTGGAGCTTGTGCCACCCTGCTTGTTTGTGTAAAACATTGTAGTGGTGTCGTCTATTCTGATCTGCACTCTGTGGCCCTTTATCCGTGAGGCAAAGGCCTTCAGTGCAAGTAGATGGCCCTGAGTTCCGGCAGATTGATGTGAACCTGTGACTCCTTTGGAGTCCAGCAGCCACTGATGGACGTACTGTCCAAATGAGCTCCCCATCCCAGTAAGGAAGCATCTGTAGTGATGATTTTTGTGGGAGAAGGTGCCTGGAAGGAAATTTCCACCGAAAGGTTGGTTGTTTCCTTCCACCAATGCAGAGCCTGAAGGAATATCTTTGTGACTGGAACCAGCTTGGATAGTGCATTGTTCTTTTGGGACCAGTGAGACCTTAGGTGATACTGTATATCCCTCATTTTTTATTTTATTTTTATTTATTTTATTCTTTGTTAACTGGGTAAGGCCCACTAGGCACAAGTGCCTGTTTTCAATGGTGACCCGGGAGCACTGGGGAGGTTAACTGATTTGCTCAGAATCACACAGTATGCAAGTGGAGGTTGTAGGAATCAAGCCCAGGTCTGTCTGCTGGATGTATCAAGCTCATTTATAGCTTGTTACTCTAACCTATAGGCTATACTGCCAGCCCCATTCTGAATCTGACTCCTGGAACAAGGGCTGTCACAGATGCCATGTGTCCTAAGAGCCTTAAAAAGTGTCTGGCTGGCCTGGGCTGGCCCAGGAAGAAGGAATTTGCTATGGACAAGATGTTTTGGATTCTTTCCAAAGGAAGGAAAGCTCCTGCTCTGCAGTGTGTCCAACTGTGCACCTATGAAAGTAAGGAGTTTGGTTGGTTCCAGGTGGGATTTCTTTTGCTTTATAAGAAACCCCAAGTAGTAAAGAGTGTTCTTTGTCAAGGAGAGGGCCTCTTCTTCTTGTAGAGGGTTTTTTCCCCACTATGATCCAGTCGTCCAGGTAAGGATATCGAAATTTAAATACCTGTAAATTTTTCTTCTCCGACAGCTGGTCTCCGGGCTTCCTTACTCCTGGGCTGTACCTCCTGATGCTGATCCACAGGCAGGAATCAGACCTCTGCAGCAGGGGACATAAAGCCCTCCACTTCCTGTTCTCCTCAGTTCTTCCTAAAGCAGTCCAATGTGGTAATACTACAAGAACTTGGGAACAAAAAACAAGAATTTTAAGGCATATATGGCCGTGAGGCCAGCCAACTATATACATTCTGGGAGGGAATCTGAAGCCCAGAGACCAGCCGTTAGAGAAAGAAAATTTACAGGTATTTAAATTTCAATTTCTCTCTCTTAAGCTGGTCTCCGGGCTTCCTTACTCCTGGGATATACAAAAGCAGTAAGTCCCCAGATGTCCCGGGTGGGAAGAATGTCAAGAGCCCTTAAGGGTCAGGGGTTGAAAAATCCCCAAGTCCGAGGTCCGGGACGCAAAAAAAGCAGCTTGGGACTTGCACACTACAGCCCTTTTAAGCCCGACGGACTTGGCTGTATTTACTTCCCCCGAAACAACCTCCGAAAGTTTTAAATAAATGACAAGCATGGTGTGCACTGGCCCTTTAAGTGAATGCTTCCCCCTGTGTTCTGCGTGATCCAAGGTGCTGCTGTGTACTGTAGACTGCTGCCTGGCTGGCTGGTGTGGCAGAAGCCTGCTTCTAGCCTGCTCGGGATCTGTGGCACCCTGCTGGCTGCTGGTATCTGAGGCTCTGTGCTCCTCTTCCACGCCTCCTATCTTAAGCAGCCAATTAAGAAGCCTGACTGAAATTGGTGGTTTGGCGCACAACTGCACGCACCGCACAGAGAGAGAGAGAGGGAAAGAGGAGTCGATACCAGAGTTATATTTGTCGAGCAGACTGCAGAGCGGAGATCTGTGTAAAAATGAGCCAGGAGTCCATTAGCACTCGCCGCTCAGAGTTGCTGGTCTGGAGAAACAGTAGAGCCGTCGGAGCCCTAAGCCCATAGTAATTAGGTACTCCCTTGCCAATCGGTGCCGGTCCTGAGGAGAGACTTCAGTAGAGCTAGTAGAGGAGGGCAGTGTGAGAGTGCGATGACTCGAGGAGAACTAAGAGAGGGAATCGGGATTCATTGGGTAAGGGTGTCTCTCCCCCCCCCCCCCCAAGAATTGTTAGCAGTAACAGCCCGTTTATTTAGAAGGAGGACCCATCTTGTCATCAGTCATCTAACAGGAGCCTGGTAGTAAGGAGTTTGACACGGGGGGGGCGGGCGCTGAGCAGACTGGGTGCCAAGATAATGCCATTATATAATAATTGGAGCCCCCCATTATTTAAAAATTAAATCTATCTTGTTAAAAAAATAACCAAAGAGTCCCTGTTGTGTTGTTGAGGAGTGTGTGAACTGTGAGTGCATTCATGTGAAGGAGAGGGAGTGGGGATAAAATGCATTTCAGCTCTCTCCATAGTTCTGCTGACCAGACCTCAAGGAAGTCATAATATCCGCAGGCAGGGCACCTGTGGGTGAACAAGAACAGAAGAGTATTTCTGGTGGCTAGCAGTCCCTCCCCCACCTGATCCATTGCCTGATATAATAAAAAGTGTTCCTGGTTGCTAGCGGTCCCACTCCTCATCCGATATAATAAAAACATTTTCTGGCTCAGATTGGAGATGGGGAAAGTGGGGTGATGTGGCTCTGCCTGTCAGGCTG
Source organism: Neoceratodus forsteri (assembly GCA_016271365.2). NCBI lineage: Eukaryota > Metazoa > Chordata > Ceratodontiformes > Ceratodontidae > Neoceratodus > Neoceratodus forsteri. The sequence continues at coordinate 694,822,081 of CM028137.1, forward strand.
GGCGGGTCCACTAGACCACCACCAGGGACAGTTTAGTCTCTGACAACCAGTGGATTGGGGATGGGGACCACTAGCTACCAGGGAGATGTCATTAGTGTTACATATATAGATACATAGAAATGTGATGGCAGAAAAGGACTGCCAGGCCCACCTAGTCTGCCCATTTGTCTAGTTCTCTGCTAGGACATACCCTTCCCCCTCACCCTCAACAATCCCTTGTGTCTATCTCGAGCTCTTTTGAAGCATTCCACTGTTTCCAATCAACTTCTCAGGGAGTGTGCTTATAAAAAATGGGAGACTAAGGCTTTTTAGTTAAAAAAAAACAAAAAACAAAACAACAAAAAAAAAAAAGATGTACAAAGTATTGGATTGGACCCAGAGACTGTGTGTGTCTGCCTTACAGCACTGCTTCAGCGATCTCAATATAAAAAGAAAAGTGGGGGTTCACTGGTGCATGCTGGATTGTGAAACTTAATTTAGAGCCAAGCATATAGTCTTGAATCCAGCCTGTGAGCTGTGAATAATTTGGCTTGTAGAGGGCTACCTGTTGCTTTCTATAAGAAATGACGAAAAATTTGCTTTAGTAAAAATGTAGTGGGGAAAAAAAAAAAACTGTGACTTACTAATGCCTGCCACGGACTTATGGACCAAAACTAACATAAGTCCTGGACTTACGGCCTCCCAAAAAATATTTCAACCCCTGAGGGTTCACCACCGCTTGAAACGCTCTGCGGCCAAAGGATGCCTCTGCCGAGGACATCACCTCCAGTGAGAAATTTTTTTTTTTGTGCTAGCGTGTGTGAATGGATGATCACAAAACCCCTCAGTGTGAGTGTGCTGTTGATGCTTCTCTGAATTACGCCCCCGAAGGGAGCCATGGACTCTCACTGGGCCAGGCAAGTTACTGTGGCCTGATCATAAGCCGTAGAGGGCCATGGACTCTCACTGGGCCAGGCAAGTTACTGTGGCCTGATCATAAGCCGTAGAGGAGATGGATAAAATCTGTTTGGCTATAGAGCCTATTGAATCCTTGCTGCCCCCAATTTTTTCCTTTTAGCTGACATGAACACAGGCAAGTTACTGTGGCCTGATCGTAAGCCGTAGAGGAGATGGATAGAATCCGCTTGGCTATAGAGCTTATTGAATCCTTGCTGCCCCAAATTTTGTTCTTTTAGCTGGCATGAACACAGTTGAAGTTTTGTGAATAACTTCCTCTCTCTTAATGTACATTTTTCTCCCTCTTCCCAGGCCTAGTGTATGAAATTTTCCATCCTTGTTGCCTTCAGAGAGTGTGCAGAAGGAAGGAAGAATTAACCCTTGATTGTAATAGAGGGGGGCCATAACTTGGCAAGCAAAAATTGGAACTGTTCTATCATGATGAACGAGTGTGCAGCTCTTGGGCAAGCCATGCTTTTAGTTTGCTGAAACTCCTGGCTGGAGTAATAGCTCTGAGGAAAAAAAAGGGGCAGCCTTTATTTTGAGATGCATGATGGATGGCTTGAGGTGCTCTAAAGGGGGGGCCTTGGTTACGGCCTTGAGAACCATATTAAGACTCCAAGGAGATAGCCTTGGTGGATTAAAGATGTTTTAATGCTGCTGCCTGAAGAACTACCAGATGTGGGGATATGAGCCCAACAATTCCCCAGAGTCCATCAGGAGAGCCCCCAGTGCATAAACTCTAATTTGTAAGGTGGCTGGTTGCAGTCCTTGACCATCTGTCTTAAAGGAACTGCAGTAGTACAGGCGATTATATTGTGTCGTTCTTTATGTGTCTGGAATGAAGCCAGAATCAAAATGTTCTCCAGATTTTATAATGTATTTTGAAGGAAGAAGAGACACACGGGTTCCCCATCATGTCAATAACAGGAGCTGTGCCGCATGGCTCCTTGAAAATTTTTCCACTCACTTTCCAGGTCTAGAGAGAGAGAGAGAGAGAGAGAGAGAGACCAGTTGTTAAAATGGGGTGCAGAACTGGACCTTGAGGGAGAATGCCCTGGCTGAACCTGAATGTTCCAGGTGGTCGCCCTGACCAATGAATGAGAAACAGCAAAGTGCGGAAAAACCATACGGGACAGACTAGAATCATGACTGCCCTGTCCAAGGCCACTTTGTGGAGGACTCTTGATAGAGGCAGTATTGGAGGAAGGCATACAGGAGACCGAACAGATCCCAGTTTACGTGGAAAAGGTGTCCTGAGCCACCGCTGGTTCGTCCTTGGCCAGGGAACAGAATTGCTTTACCTTGGAGTTCTGCCCACAGGCGAAAAGATCTGTTTGCTATTCTGTCTGAATGTGGGAGGCACTGTCCTTCAGCTGCGATCCCCTGGTCGACCCACCTTGCGACTGAGTCATTCTGCTATGACATTTTCCTGTCCCAATACAAACATCGCTCAGTGGTGCTCAAACCACTGAAGGAGAAGGGATTCTATTAGCCTCTTTGAGCTTCTCGTTTCGCCCTGATGGAAGGTGCATGTCAGTGTTGCCACATTGTCAGTTGGAATCGGGTTAGTCTGATTGAGGAACTGCTGTGCAGCATGTCTCGGGGCAAGGCCTACTGTTCCCCCCTCAGAAACGCTTATACTGTACTTTGTGTCCAACAGCGATTCCCCTGCCCCGTGCAAACAGCTGATGCAGGTGAGTCCTTCCCAGCTCCTGAGGCTTGCACTGGTCGCGATTTTGACTTAGCGCGGATGGCCTAACCTGTGGCCCTTCATGACCTCTGACCTCTGGGACTGTCCCTGGAGGAAGGGCTTAATCAATCTTAATGAGCAGTTTGAAAAAATAAGCAGGTAGCTGAGGAGCTTGCAAGACTCCTTGATGAGCAATTACAGATCCCAAAATCTAGTTTTCAGGGGGAGAAACCTTGTGTCATGATGTGAGCCCCCCCGGAGGATCAAGGTCTGGTTTGGAATTAGGGAGCTCTTTCTCCAGTTGATGGGAAAACCATGTGCCATAGAGGACCTGACTACGTCTGCCACTGCCTGTAATGCTTGGTTGGGTGTGGGGCCTTTAAGTGGACGATAACCACTGCTAGCACCCTAAATACTGTCCATGGGTCTGCCATGCCTCCTAGTGATTATGAAAATGAGGGCAGAAAAGTCCCTACTCCAGTCTGAGGGGGAACCTGCTGGAAGGAGACTAGTAATTGCTTGAGCATGCCAAGACTGTAATTGCTTGGGACACTGCTAATCTACTGGTAGAAAACGGGCCAGTGAACCACGTGAGGTCATAGGTGGCTTTGAGTTTAAATTGTTTGGGGATTGGTGATGTACTATGTTCCAAATCTCCTTGTGTGTTTTAGTAAGGACCCCTTTTCCCCTTCCCTTGAGGATGGGTCAGGGATCTTCAACGCGGTCTTGTGTTGCCACCCCCTCAGGTGCCACCACATCCTACCCTGTAGTTATACTGGTTACAGGAGGAGAACCATGCGAGTTTTCCTGAAAGAGTCTCATTCTACCCTTGCTGTAGCCGGGGGCACGAAAATGCTTTCAGGAGCCTGGAGACCAGGAGTTGTTTCTTTCCCTTGAAGCAGCATGTGTACCTTCCCAGTTTCCTCAAATTCCATTATCACCTCTTTGAGGGTTACTCCCCACTACAGCGACCTGTCCGCCTGCCATGCTTGCAGCCTTAAGTATGTCGAGGTGAGGTGAGTTAAAGCATGGCCCTTGCTGCGCAACTGACAGCCTCCTTTGAGATATCTGCTGAAAATGCCCAGAATAGTCCCGCTCTGAGGCTGTTGCGGGGTGGGCTTATCTACATCTGGCTCGTCAGCACGCTGGAATGCCAGGATAGTGGCCCAAGGTATTGCGGCTCCTGCGGAAAAAAACAGGTTGGCTGGACTTGCTTATATGTGGCTCAGTCAGCAAATTGGAATGCCACGTCAGTGGTGTTGAGAACAGGTTGTTTGCAGCTGCTTTAAGAGAGGAGTGGAGGACTAAAAGCGTTTCTTCGAGGGAGGGCCTCTCCATTCCCGTCCAATGATGTCAGCGTGGCTCAGTTGGTAGCACATCCGCCTCTGGACCAGAAGGTCGTGGGTTCTCGTCCCACACTGGGATTAGACTTGCACCTAAAAATCGCTGGCATCCGTGTGCAGTATTGGGGGGTGCTGTACTGCTGGGGTGTGCCGTCCTTCGGACGAGACATTAAACCGAGGTCCCTTCTGCCCATCCTGGTGTTATCCTGGTGGGTGTCCAGGTGGAAGTAAAAGAACCCAGGGCACTCTTCGCAAAGAGTAGGGAACATTCCCGGTGTCCTGACCAACATTCCCCTTCCCATAAAACTGGTTCATGCAATTATCCAGGCTGTGTGTGGGTGATGATGTGTGATATGGCCGCCACCACACATTCAGTCACTTCACTACCAGTCTAGCGTTGCATGTAAAGCGCTTTAGATGTATGAAAAGCGCTATATAAATGCTGATGATTCTTCTTCTTCAATGATCATCTCAGAGGGTAGCCTTTATGGTAGTTTAACCATTTTTCTGGTTGCTTCTGTCTAAGCCTGAAACTACTAGTATGCTGTCGGGCCACTGCATAGGTGTGTTCTGGCCCTTGTCATTCCTCTGTTACAGAGTCCTCTATGGCTGGAGGAATAGGGAAGGCTGTGGCCAAATTGGCGATAGCTGGTAGGAAGCCTCCGGGGAAGATCAGAGGGGAATCTTGGCTATGATTTATTTTTTTTTTTTTTTAAATGAGGACAACCGCTCCTCTTCAGTTGAGGACAGAGCTGGGGGCCTCTTCCTTTAGCTTTCTTGGGAGGTCTCCCACCAGGAAACCCCAGAGGTTGCCTGTGGAACATGCAGGGACCAAGGCAAAGGCCTCATTTTACCTGCAATACGGCCAGGGCAAAAGGCCCCCTTTTACCTGCGATAAGGCCTGGGGCCCGGGGGGGGTGCGAAGCATGTGGGGTCCAAGGCAAAGGCCCTGTTTCACCTGTGGGTGATGCCTGGGGTCTGACAGGGGACTACGAACTACCGGGTCCCCCGTTGGCCGCTGCTTTCTTCGCCGTGGATATCCGTCTGACCTTTGATATTCGGCATACCCCCTCCCCTTGGGGGCTTTCTGATCTATGCTGCAGCTGGCCCTTTAAGGGCAAGATATTGAGTGCTGCCCTTTAGGTTTTCTGCCCCAGGGATATCTGACACTGAAAAGTTCTGTCACCAAAAACGGCTTTCCCTGGAAGAACCTTAGTCTGCCTTGGAAGTTCTAGCTGACTCTTTAAGAGCCACTTATGAGTGACTGATCCATTCTCAGGCCCTGATAAAATATAAGTGACTGATCCTTGCTTAGGCCCTGATAAAATAAGTCCCTGCATTTGATGAGGGAGATTGGCGGTGGGGGGGAGGGGGGGGTGCAGGTGCTGAACTCATTTCCCCTGTCAGGGCGCTACCACCCTGTTAGGCTCCTCAGCGCTCGACGCCCAGTTGAAGTCGTGTGAGACTATCATCTAAGACATTTGGGTGAAAAAGCATGGTACATGTCGCAGGCCTCAGTGTCATGCCTGACATCCAAGCAGTACATGCACGAGGCATGCAGGTCGGTGCAAGACGTTTTTGGCCCGCATGGGCAGCAGTGGAAACCAGGTGAGGATTTATCCTCTATTGCGGTCGTGATCGCAAAGCGATTAGCAAAACTCTAATGAGTTGAAGTTTAGGTAAATCCGTGGATTTAAGCGTCAGGGCCTGCAATAACGTGGGAGCGGTAAGGAGGGAACCTGAATCTTCCAGCATAAAGGAAGTTCTGGCTTCAAGGGGCAGAGCCAAGGCATATACCAACTGGGTGGGTGGATCGGAGGAGCCAGCTTAAAGACCTTCCGGCAAGATTCTTAAAGGGAAAGGACATGCCAAACAGTGTGGATAGATCAACATATCCATGATCCTAGAAATATAGTTACATAATTGTTTTTGCAGATAAAAAGAACAAGTCTATTAAAAATTTGTGGAAAAAAGTGAACGACGCTATTTTTTTTTTTTAATCATTTGAGAGTTTTTACCTGCAGCCATAGTCCTGCCTTATATCCAGCCACCGCTCCCTCCTTTCCACCGCCGACCCCGAAGCTGCCGTGCCCAGCTGGCATACACTACACCATTGAAGGGGGCCCCCCCTCTCTCAGCCGCCATGCCCGGCGAGGATCCTTTACCGACACACATGCATTCCAGGCATCGTTGGTTGTGGAACTGCAGCCATCAAGCTGCCGCGGACTCTAGCTGCCATTTTTTCCCCATTTTTTGTCCCCTGATGGAAGCATGGCCGTGCAATGACGTCCGTGCACAAACATGCAGACGTCTGTCGTGCTTCCCCCAGCTGAGCACCCGTGCAACTGCAGTACCTCCGGGCGTCCCCAGGGACCAGCAGAGCGCAGCATGCAACCACCCCTTCTCCCCAGGACTAGGAGAGCTGACGTTGGACGCTTAATCGTGGTCCTCCCCTGCCGACCTGGGCTCGTTCCAGAACCCAGGTCGCCGGTGTGGAGCGAGGTGTGGCATCCAGTGCCTCAACCCTCAGCACCACCGGGCCGACTGTGAACAACACTATTGTTAACAAAGACGCTTTGATGTTCTGTGGTTTAGTGGCAAAGGGTGATAAAATGTTTAGTATGGAACTGAAAGTTTAAATAGAGCCTGGTATTTGGGAGAACTATAATTTAAGCAGGGCTCAAAATTCTCTGTTATTTAGTGTTCAGCGCATACCAGAAATCATGCACAGAACACCAAATTCTGCCTCTCGGTAATCCGAGGTGTATACCACTTTAAGAGCGATTAGTTCGAGTGCCGCCACCGTTTCATGAGTCATGCCGGCCATTTTGTGCAGCAACCTATGCTTTATGACCTGGTAGGCAGCACTTCAGAACTCAAAACGCATTCTTTCTAGTTCTGTGAGAACCCGCATGCTGCACAAATGTACTACTTTTCCTTTTTTTAAACTTTATTTATAACTAATTTTTAAAGACATGATATACCAATACATACATTTTTACAAGACATAACTTGAATGATACATCGAGCTTAATGACGACTTATTCTATTCAACCTTATTTTACCTGAGCATATGAACAAATATTATATATGTAGGGAAAGGTTTCCAAATCCACAATTAAATTAATAATTAAATTAATCAGGGGAGATTAAGTAGACTGTAAGAGAAGACCAGGCTACACACATATTACCATTTTACTATGTCTATAAATGCCAGCAGCATTGTGTTTTTTGTTCATGGTACAAAATCTTGTCTGGGGGAGGGGGGTGATATAGAACACCCATCTCCTCCACATCTCCTCAAACTGTATCCTTCTCCTATTTGTTAATGCTGTTAGTCTTTCCATCTTATATATACCAATAACAATGTCTTGCCATTGTAGGAGATTGGGTAATTCCCGGCTCACCCATTTTTTGGTTATGGCCTTCTCAGCAGCCAATAATGTTATCAACAACAATTTTGTAGACACTGTATCTCTATATTCCTTAGGTATCTCAAAAAGGAGAAATAAGGAAGGGGCAAGTCTCAAAGAGAGTGAAAATACATTCTTGATGGCCTCCTGTAATTCTGCAATGAAAGTCTGAAGTTTGGGGCATCTCCAAAACACGTGGACATGCGCAACCGGGGTATCCCCACATCCCCTCCAACATTCTGCCTTGTTACCCCGGGCATAATGATCCTGTACTGCAGGTACTCTAAAAAAAATCTTACCACATTCTTCCATGCAAACTCCCTCAAGCTTGGTGAGGAGGTGTTTCTGTGTATTTTACTCATATATCTATCCTACATCTCCTCTGGAATATCCATATCTAAGTCATTAACCCATGCCTTTTGAATTGAGGCAGTAGATTCTCCCTCCAGCTAATGGATTGCAGCATATACTGTAGGTATGATATTATGTGTTCCACAGAAGCTCTGCCCTCCAGAATCTTTTTAAGAAGACTAACCAGCTAAGGAGAGGAGGAGGTTGTCCACATGTCCTCCCTGAAAATTTTAACCAAATCCCTTACTTGAAAGTATTGGAACCTATCTCGCGGAGAGATTCTGTAACGGGCCTCTAGGTCTGCAAAGGTAAGAAAGGTACCCCCTTCCATAAACTGGTATATCATGTGGAGACCCTGTCTCTCCCACCTTCGGTAGCCCGCGTCCATCCTGGCTGGTAAGAACCATTCTAAATATGGTAAGGAGTAAAACAGTGGGCTCCAAGTCATACATTTTTTAGAAATTAAAACTGATTACCAACTCTCCAGGGTAGCCACTGTGTATGGATTATTAATTTCTCACAGTGCCACCTCCTTTAAAGGTGACAGCAGCACTTTATATGGTTTCATGAGATGATTTTCTATTATTTCTAAAGATTTCCACTTTGCAGAGTACAGAGGATGGAGCTAATATAGTTCTAATCTGCACAGCAGCATGGTAATGTTTAAAATTTGGAAGGGAAAGCCCCCCTTTGTTCTTTTTTGTTTTGTTAACAGGAACATTTCATCTGCAGATTAGGTTCATTTTATTTTTCTCCGTACTGCGTGGCAGTGCCACTCAGCCACCCGAAGCTGCCCATCATCGTCAGGGTAAGAGAATAAAATTTGTAGGTAACAATATGTGTGGGTCCAGGAAGCAGGGACTACACTGGCCCCACACATACTGTAAAATAAGTAAGTCATAAGCCACAACGGGGTGTGCATTAAAGGATTGTAATAACTGGGTCACATTTTTCCCATAGGAAAAGACGTTTGTAATTATGATAATCTCAACTCACTGCGGACATACAGAAGGCACAAAAAGCTCAATTTTTTTTTTTTGTACTTAATTTCTTTTCCTCCTCGGTCCCTAGTGGCCGTTCCTCCCGTCGGTCTCCCAGCCCCGTCCCCGGCTCGCAGCTCAACCCCCAGCTACCCCACAACTTACCCCCCGTGGTGGGGCGATGGGGATCCCTCAACCCGCCTCACACTAGGATTCGTGCTGGAGGTGTGTTGCTGCCAGTCGCGGGGGTGGCGCCTGCAGGGACCGACCATCATGAAGCATGCCAGGACCATTTTCCACCTAATTTTTTTTATCCCTCAAGCCAAGGGCATGCAATGACGTCCAAGGAGCGAACGTGCATGTTCCTGCATGCGTTCCTCTGAACATTTGCCTTGGCTTCCCCTACTGTAACCTTCAGCGCCCCTAGCTCCCAGCCACCGCTAGGAGCCAGTAGTGCACCGAGAGCCGGTATCCCCCCTCCCCGGAGAAGAAGAGTTGTCCAAAGGATGCTCGATCCTCCTCCTCCTCCTCCTCTCTGCTGACCCCCAGTGGCCCATGCTCATTCTCGAACATGGGTTGCTGGCGTGATGTGAGGTACGGTGTCCAGCGCCTCAGCCCTAAGTGCCACTGGGCCGGCACAAAAAGCTCTATTTAAAAGTTTTTCACTTAAGGTGTAAGATTAATGCAAAGTGTTATTTAAATTTATAGTGCATGATGTATATCTTAAAGTGCTTTTTCTGGGGGGGGGGGGGCTGTGGAGCCCAAGCTGAATGGCAGCATCTTTCAACTGCTCTCTACCTGAGAAATAAAATCATCAAAAATCACCCCTTAAATGCTATGATACGACAAAATAAACTACTCCAGTCGACATAGGAGCTCTCTAAATATAAAATGCGCAATTATCGTAAGGACAGAGGCAGCGGCTCAGGCACCAAATCAACTGGAACTTCCTAGCTCCCAAGGTCGGGCCATGAGGCTCAGGCCACAACTCAGCATGAGTTGGAGGAGACTATGACTTCGATAGGCCTCAAATTCCACATCTGATCACTTCGGTCTCTGAGCTAAGCAACAAGATGGATTCCTTCGGTACCAGGGTGTCGGTGGTTGAAAAAAGGCAGAGGGGATACAAATGAAGGTTGGAGACATCAGGCGGCAAGCTGACTCGGCCACGGCGGCATCCCCACTCCTATCTAAGAAAACATCGATCTGATGGCCACACTTGAGACACCAGAAAATAAAGCCCAATCTTCACACATTTGAGTCCTCAGGCTACTGGAGGGAACTGAGGGTGATCACCCTCATGTTTCTACAGGACTGGCTCAAGGATAAACTGGTGCCCGAGGGTCAAAATCTCTCTTTTGGATTACAGAAAGCCTACCCCCAGGGGATAATGAGAGGACTCGGAAACCCCTCGCACTTTTCTCATCATAACAAATGGTGTGGGCACTTGAGACAGGATCCTCTGATTTGCTCGACAAGTGGGACCCAATACTCAGGACGAGCGTGCGGTCTACCTGTTCCCTGATGTCAGCTACACCACTCAGATGCACTGAAAGAAGGGAGGTCATAATTCCACTATACAAGACACTAATGAGGCCCCACCTGGAGTACAGTGTACAGTTCTGGAGAACTTACTTATGTAAGGACACAGACAGGGTAGCGAAGGTTTAGAGGAGGGCAACAAAGATGGTACATGGATTGCATCACATGTCCTATGAGGACAGGTTGAAGGAATTGAATATGTACACCCTGGAGGAGAGGAGGGAGAGAGGGGATATGATAGAGACATACAAGTATCTTACAGGGAGGAACAGGATGCAGGAATACAGTACAGTTACGTAAGAACTTACCGTAACAATAGATCTTCGAGAGAGGCTCTTGCAGTAGGTAATTACATATGGGACTGACGCCGGCAGGCAGCAGGACCCCACGGAAAAATTTCTAGCTAGCAGTCCTTGGTGAGGGCCGCCCACATCAGGGTGACCCAAGGCCAGAGACGCCAGTATAAAGGGGGCGTCCTCACGCCCACCTTCAGTTCTTCTCACCAAAGGAGGCCGGACGAGAGAAGTGAATATTTCCCCACTGGAAAAGGAGCAGATTTAGGGGATGGAGGGCGAATGAATTACCTACTGCAAGAACCTCTCTCGAAGATCTACTGTTACGGTAAGTTCTTACGTAACTATACTATCTTACTTCGAGAGGGCTCTTGCAATAGGTAATTACATGTAGGACTGAGTCCCAAGCAGTCTGGAACAAGAAGAAGCACATGGGAGGAGGAAAGCTACTCAGAGTAGATCCTTTAGCTGTGAAGGCCTTAAGAAAGGAGGCCTTGCAGGACAGCCAACCCGAAGTCTGCTCTACAGTGAGAGGCAATATCCAAACTGCAATGTTTTGTATATGTATGGACAGAAGTCCAAGTGGCGGCAGCACAGATGTCTGCCGCTAACACATTCTTGAAACAAGCCGCTGAGGCAGCGACTCCTCTGGTGGAGTGGCCTCTCACTTGACCCGGAAGGGTCTTGTTGTACTTGTCATAACAGAAAGTGATGCAATGAACCAACCATTTGGATAGGCATTGCTTAGAAACAGCATTGCCTTCTCTTTTGGGTGCCAAAGAGACAAACAGTTGATCAGTCTTTCTGGGATCCTTTGTCCTGTTAGTGTAGTATCTCAGGATCCAGTGAACATCCATAGTATGTAGTAAATACTCCCCTTGATTGGAGTACTGCGTAAAGAAAGCAGGTAGCTCTATGGACTGGTTCAATGTAGATTCCGCTACCACCTTGGGGAGAAACTTAGGATTGGTGCGCAGAGCCACACGTTCCTTGTGGAAAATCAAGTATGGAATTTTACACATCAGGGCCTGGAGCTCGGAAATCCTCCAAGCCGAGGTAATGGCCACAAGAAAAGGTGTCTTCCAAGAAAGGAACTTCAAGTCTGCAGAGTCTGCTGGTTCAAAAGGAGGCAGAGTTAGTTTCTTAAGAACAAAATTCAAATCCCAAGGAGGGGCGGGAACTCTAATAGGAGGTCTCAGGTGGAGAACCCCTCTGAGGAAAGTCTTCGAGACTTCCAGCTGAGCAAACATTCTGTCTGCAAAGGGAACGTGATAGGCCGAAATGGCCGCTGTGTGGACTTTCAGAGAGGAGTGACTAAGACCTAGGTTGAAGAGATGGCGCAGGCACTCCAGCGAATGTCCCGCGGGGCAGGAGAAAGGCTCAACGTCTTTCAAAGCAGCCCAGATTGTGAACCTTTTCCACTTCATGGCATAGGTAGACCTAGTGGAGGGTTTCCTAGCCTTCACCAGAATTTCCGCCACCTGGGGGAGAAACTCCAAAGCGGGCTTGAGCTATGTCTGCAGGAGCCATGCATGTTGCTGAAGGGACTTGAGATCTGGATGGTCCAGGGTCCCCAAATCCTGGGTCAGTAAACATCATGACAGAGGAAGAGGGAGCGGAGGTTTCTCTGAGAATTGTTGCAGAAGAGAGAATCAGACTTGCCTGGGCCAAAATAGAGCGATCAGAATCATTTGTGCTCCATCTGAACCTAGTTTCTGCAAGACCCGTGGGATCAAAGGAATTGGTGGAAAGGCATAGACGAATCTGTCCTTCCAATCTAGAGACAGAGCGTCCCTCCAGAAAATGCCTCGCTTGTGAACAAGCGAGCAGAAATCTGAGAGCTTTGTGTTTTGAGGGGAAGCGAACAGGTCGACCTGTGGTGTTCCCCAACGTAGGAAGATATTGTCTAGAACCCCTTGATCCAGTTCCCACTGTGGGCCAGGCAAGTGACGAGCGACTCAGCTTGTCTGCCAAGGCGTTTTCGACTCCCGGAACATGAGTTGCGGTAAGGTGAAGGTAGTGTTGTGTTGCCCAATCCCACACTCTCATTGCTTACTTGCAAAGAGGGTAGGGCCGAGTCCCTCCCTGTTTGTTGATGTACCATACCACACACATATTGTCCGTCTGGACGGCTAGGTAGCCTGGAAGGAGATACAGATGGAGGGCTTGGAGTGCACAAAGCACTGCCCGGAGCTCGAGCACATTGATGTGAAGGGTTTGTTCGAGCTTGGACCAAGAGCCCTGGGTCCGATGAGGACCGAGATGGGCTCCCCAACCTTCACCCGAGGCATCTATGGTCAGAGTCTGGAAGCGGGGGAGGAAGGAAGAATGGAACCCCCCAAAACAGGTTCTCTCTGACCATCCACCACTGCAAGTCTCGAACCATGGGAGAGAAGACGAGGACCAGCTGATCTAAGTCATCCTCCAATTGACCCACTGGGAGCGAAGCGTCCACTGAGAAACCCTCATGTGGAGACGAGCGCGAGGAACTGCTGGGATAGCAGCCACCATGAGCCCCGAGAAGGCGAAGAACCGACCTTGCAGTGACTCGCCTGCAGCCGGACAACAGACTTACCTGAGTCTGAATAGTGGCCGTCCTGTCCGGTGGCAGGAAGGCCCTGCCCAGGGTCGTGTCCAGTATCGCCCTGATAAACTGGAGTCTCTGGGATGGGATCAAATGAGACTTGGAATGATTGATGGTAATACCCAGGCAGGCAAAAACCTGTTGGGTAAGGGAGAGGCAGCGCAGGAGTTCCTCCTTGGACGAGACTGGCAGGAGCCAGTCGTCCAGGTACTAGGAAAACCTGCACCCCCGGTACGTGAGGTAGCCGCCACACCGCAAGGCATTTGGTAAATACTTGGGGAGCCGAGGAGAGGCCAAATGGAAGTGCCTTGAACTGATAGTGGTCCCCCTGGAAAGCAAAACAGAGATATTTGCGGTGGGACGGGTGAATGGAGATATGCAGGTAGGCATCCTGCCTATCCAGAGCGCACAGCCACTGGCCCGAGCGGAGGAGGGCCAGAAGGCTCTGCAGAGAGAGCATTCTGAACCTCTTGTATTCCACGAATGGGTTCAGGGAACTGAGATCTAGGTCAGGTCTTACATCTCCTGTCTTTTTCAGGACCAGGAAGAAGTGGGAATAGTAACCCATTCCCTGTAGGGGAAGGGGGACAGATTTTATCGCCTGTTCCAGCAACAGTGCTGAAATCTCTTCCTGGATCAGAAGAAGATGTTCCCGAGAGTACGACAATCTTTGGGGAGGGTGACGAGGTGGTTTCTGTAGAAACTCTATTGAGTGTCCTTCTGCGATTAGCTGAAGCACCCATGAATCTGTTGTTATCCTCTCCCACCCGGGAAGGTGGAGGGAGAACCTCCCTCCAACCGGTTCCTCCGGGAAGCCCGGAGGCTGTGGGAGAGGGAAGGAGTCAGGTGGTGTAGGGCAGCACTGCAGTTGAAGCACCCACTGCTTTTGTGGGTAGAGAGGGCTTGGCAGCTGTGGGGGTCTGGCATTTAGTGGCCCATTTTCCTGGAGGTTTCACCTTTGGCCAGTTCTGTCTGCGAAATGGACGGCGCTGCAGTTGATAGGGATGGTACACAGAATAGACGGACTTTAGTGCTGTCCCCTTCTCCTGCAGATCGGTGATGATGTCCTTGACATCACCCCCGAGGAGCACTGACCCCCAAAAGGGCGCTTCCTGTATAGTGGACTGCACTTCCGGGACCAACCCTGACACATGGAGCCAAGCATGACGTCGTAAGCCTACGGCGAAAGCTGAGCTCTGTCCAGCAGTATCCACTGCATCGTAAGTCGCACAAAGCATGTGTCGACTGGCTGAACGTGCAAAGCGGACGAGGTCAGACAGTTCCTGCTTGACTTGAGAGTCCGGCAGGGAGTCCAACTTGGTTTCCACCTCAGAAAGAATTGCCTTCTGGTAATCCCCCATGTGACCGACATAGTTCAGGGCCCTGATCCCCAGCGTGGAAGAAGCGAAAATCTTCTTGCCATACTGGTCCAGAAGGCGGGATTCTTTATCAGGTGGCGATGAGCTAAGGTGTTTTGGATTAGCTGACCGGCCATGAGCGGTGCTAATCACGACCGAGTCGGCTTGAGGGTGGGAATCTAAACAGTCAACACCCTCTGGAGCCTGGTATAGCCTGTTCAACTTCCATGGAAGAGGAGCTAATGCCGATGGTTGTTTCCAAATGGTGGTAACAAGGTGGGCATGAAGCTCGATCCAGGGTGGCACCAAGGTGGGAGCTGTCACGGGCAGATCCAGATGCTCAGCGAGTTCTAACCGCTGTGGGTCTGACTCCAAGGATTGCGACTTATGCACTGCCTGGATTTTAGGTAGCAGCTCCGTGAAGGAAGGATCCTCCAGAGGAGACTTCGGAGGAGTCCTTGGCCTGGCTCTGATGGAAAGCGAGGCTCGTCGCCCTTCTCGGAGCAGCCGTTGGAGGCATCTGAGGCAGAAGAGGAAGAAACTGAAGAAGAAGACAACTCCCTTTCCCATCTAGGGGGAGGAACGGACCCTTTGGGAAGCCCCCGGGGAAGCATGTCCTGCCCCTCTCTGGACCCAGAGGGTTTAGCCCTGGTGTCTGGAGGAGGGCAGGGAGTTTGTCGCTGTGGACGTATGGAAGCCAGTACCAGCACCGTCGTCTGAAGATGACTCTCCACCTCTCTGGTGAGTTGTGCCTTGGCCTCAGCCCACCAGGAGGCTAGAGTCTCCTGCAAATCCACCGGTGGCTTGGGGGGGCGGTGGAGGGGGATAAGGGTATGGGTTATACCCATAGAGCGAGTATCCATAACCCGACGGCGGGAAGCCCAGTGTCAGGTATTGTGGCGTTGGGTACTACGGCGTCCAGATACTGACGGGTCGGGTACCGGGAGAGCTGCCGGAGCAGACGGCTCCCTGCTGGGCGGGACAGGGGCAGAAGGCCCGGAGGGCAGAGGACCTGGCGTCGGGGCGGCATCCGGAAGAGGGATGTCGCCCGGAGTCAGCACTGCCGGCGTTGGAGCCAGTGGCCGAGGTGCCGGCGTTGGGGCCAGCATCTGGGGAGCCGACGTCAGATCAGTAGGAGGTTGGTCCGACGGAGGTGGAACAGGGACCTCAGCGTCGCCTGGGGATGGAGGGGGAAAAATCCCCGAGGTCGGGCTGAGGAGACTCAGGGTCCCCAGAGGGCAGCGAAGGCTGCGGGGAGCCAGGAACGACGGACGTGGGAGGGTCTGGCATTGGCTCATCCACTGTGCAGACATTGGGCGGACCGACGTGCGTCTTGCCAGCGGGTTCCGGGCGGGCACCGGAGGGGCCGGTGTCTGACTTAACGGAACCTTCGCCAGAGGCAGGCTGCGATGGAGGGGCGGCCTGGTCTGGCGGAAGAGGGGTCAGGCGACTTACCGACCTTCTCCGTGCAGATGGAGGAGCCGATGTCTGGCTTTCTGGAGCCGCCTGTGCCGGTAGGCCGCGAAGCCATGGCTTTACCGGGGGCGGAAGCCTCCAAGAGTCTGGAGGCGCCTGACTGGCCCAAGCGCGAGCCAGACAGGCGGGCCGCCACTGCCTTAGAACCCTCTAAGGTGGCCATCGAGGAGCCTTTACCTTCAACACAGCGACTCCCAAGGGAGTCGCGGTGGGAGAGGAGCCCTTGTCCTGGTGCTTTTCTTTGTCCTTTCTCTTGCGATGGCCTTCAGGGGAAGTTGATGCCTGCCGAAGTTTTTTGAGTTCTTTTTCCATGGAGCTCATCTTCTTTTTGAGAATGTGAGCTTCCAGGGACTGCTGCCGCCTTCTCCGGGTGGCCGCGTTGAAACTCAGGCAGTGCTGGCACTTCTCTACTTGATGGCGGGGCCTAGGCAAAAAAGGCACAGGGAATGGCCGTCCTTGTGCAGGAGTTGGGTGCTGCATGAGTCGCACTTATTTTTGTGCTCGGAGGGTGTAGGGGACGACATACACAGACAAATGACTGAAGATTACTAGGAAAAAAGCAAAAAACTCGGTAAAATTACCAACGAAGGAGCCTGACGAGCAATGACCTTTTTCACGAGGTGTTGGCATAAGCTAATGGTGGGAAAGAACTGGAAGGTGGGACTGCTAGCTAGAAATTTTTCTTTGGGGTCCTGCCGCCTGCCGGCGTCAGATCTATATGTAATTACCTACTGCAAGAGCCTTCTCAAAGTAAGATACTATTTTTAAGTGAAACAGATGTTCCAGGACTAGAGGGCATGGGTTAAAGTTGGAGGGAGGACGATTCAGAGGAAACGTGAGGAAGAATTTCTTCACAGAACAGGTGGTGGACAAGTGGAACACCCTGCCAGAGGAAGTGATGGGGGCTGAAACAATCATGGGATTTAAGAATGCATGGGATAGACATAAAGGAATTCTGGAGGACAGAGTTAAGGGGTAACAGACTTCTAGGAAAACAAAGTGAACTTACAAGCTCAAATGGGCAGACTGGGTGGGCTGTAGGCTCTTAGCTGCCGACACTGTCTATGTATCTAAGAAATTCGACAGAGTGAGGAAACGGACGAGTGAAGCTTTGATTATGCACTCAATGGTTTTTCCTGCTCAATTTAGGAATTTTTTTTATTGTTATACTTTGTATTTATTTGTTTATAATAAATGAGCACATACATTCCTTGATTTCAGGTACAGGATAAAACAGATACGTATAATTATTATGATAGGTAATATGTATTCCTGCATTCACTGTCACTTCATTGTGGAGGAAAAACAAACATATTAAAAACTGACGGCCCGTCGGCGCAGTGGTTGGATCACAGACGCCCAGCGACTCCAGGTTCAAACGAGTCGGTCGCTGGAGGACACGGAGGGAGGCAGCTGAGCGCCCACTAATGCTCGGCTGCCTTCAGGGAGGGAAGGGGCTGTGACCCAGGCTGAAGCAACCAATGGTGGAGGCTAGGGGTAGAGCAACACGTCAGGGTCATTGGGTGGTGCGTGACAGACGTCAGCTCTTGCCTTGACGTCCAGACGTTATGCACCTTAAGAAAGCCAGGAAAATCGCTCGCTGGCTGCCGGATGACGGCTCTCTGCTCCATGAGGGCCCTCCAGCGCCTTCCCAGAGCCTCCTGTCCCTCGGCAGCATCCCTGGGCCCTAGAGAGTATGTGCTGGGGTCATGCCTCTTCCCCCCGGTGCCTTCTGCCTCGGAGGAGAGGGACCCACCCAGCAAAGGGATACAACGGGATATCCCGGGGGTTGGCTGTGATACGAGGATCAGAGGAGGGCTGGGGAAAAAGGACAGTAGGGGTTGGGGGGAACTTGGTAGAGCCTGAAGGAGTGGTGGACCAGCGAGCATGGGGGCGGAAAAACAGATCACACACAAAAAAAAAAAAGAAAACTGAATAGGTTCGACATTTAGACCAGTGCAACAAAACCATGGACGACCTTTCAATAAAAATGTTGTCCAAAGAGTCCCTTCTAAAAGATGGGCCTTTGTCTAAACGACTAGCCCTGGAGTCCACGAACCTAATATAAACATACAGAATTTCCCTTTCTTAGGTTTCAGAACTTTCCCCATCTTCGATCCAGCTACCCATAACATAGAACTTTTCATTAGGTAACATAAGATAATGCTCAAGTTCTTAAACGGAATATTCTATTTATTTACTAGCAGTAGTAAATTTGTTATTTATATTTATATTTTCAAGCTGTCTGGAACACGAACAAATTAACTTTTTTAGCTTGAGATAGAACGATTTAGGATTATTTGCAAGGACAAGGTTTGGGTGTTTTCTGATCCGGCCAAGGCAAGGAAATGGGCATCCTGCATCACAGAGGAAAATCGGAGCCAACGTCACGATCGAGGGGCTGAGGACACTGACTCTGAAGATCATGAGGATGGCTGATTCGCCTAAAGCAGTGAGAAATAACTTATATTTTTTCACAGATGCCGATTATTGAACTTTTACTTTAAGCTTCGAATAATATTTAGCTTTAATGTCTCCAGTTGGCAAGAACTGTTTAATTATATCGAGCCTTATCTGAGGGCCTCTGCTGAATATAAGAACTTCAGTTTAAGATCTGCTCCTTAAGTTGATATGGGACTTGCTACATAGTCCGGCGACTGTAGTTTGCTATTAAAAAATGAATTGTAACTTATAACCTAAGAATTTTCAAGCCATATGACTTTGGGGATATTTTTGGTGGTTCTGCGTTCGGGGATTATGCTTCCTTAACTGTCCCTTTTAGGACAAAGACTTTAAGGCAGAAAGTGTGACGCCATTAGCCCCAGTCTGAGGCGTGAATTATTGGGGTTTTAAAAAATAAGGACTTTAGTATAACGAATTAGTCACACTGCTCTTGGGCTCATCTATACAGCTATTTATGTTCTTATACTTGTTAGTTTGAACAGCTTTCCCCTCTGATGGGGTATCAATATATTGGGATGCACCAATCCTGTGATTAATGGGAGGGTTTACTCACTCTCTCTTTAGTATGTACTATATGTTATGGCTTGTTCTAGTTATGGTATTGTTTGTATAATAATAAATATTATATTATATGAAAATAATAAAAATGAAGTACAAAAAAAAAATGTGCTTTTTCCATAAATACTGTATGTTTCAATCCAAAAACACATAACTTTTAAATATGAAAGTGTACCTGCTTTTAGCTTTTCTGTACTTACAACACTGCTCGTTGTATACAGAGCTGTACAGATCTCAGAATAATGTAAACATATAAAAAGCACAAGCAGCTTGTAAAAGTTTCCTTTCACAGGAAACGCAGCTAAAGTTTAAAACTCTAAACGCATCTCAAGTGCTAGATGCTTTTTTGGAATACCAAATTATTCTAATAAGTGTGTGCTGCTTAATTATAAGTGTGTACAGATTTAGATAAATTCTTAAAAGGTGTTTTTAACTACTTAGAATTTAATGGAGTTCTGACACATTTTAAATTACTGCAATCCTGTAGCTTGTTTGCCTCTCTTTTCATTCCACAGTGGTGTCTTGATCAGGCAGCAAGAGAAAGCTATTCAGCCCAACCTCTTGAACCCGCAGGTTGCCTCATTTTTATGTTTGCTTGCACGCATGTGCAAGAAACATAGTGCCATCATCAGAGTTTTCCAGAGGTGTGTCAGCCTCTTCCAATTCAGTCAGTGTGTTTGCAGGCGCGGTCGCAGTGAGTCAATCACTGCTCCAGCTGTCTATGATAGCTGAAAATGCAGTGGCATACAGCTGAAAGGGAGAGCTCCGCTTCAGTGAGCACAGCCCCCCCCCATACACACACGCGCTGCCGTGCTCATGCGCCTCCCCTCCCCCATACTGTACGGCCGACGGGTGCCCAATCCATCGGCTCCTGCCCCCACCAACATCCTTCCAGCTGCCACGCTGGGAGCCCACCCCAGTATGGCAAACATCCCTCGTCGCCTTAGGAAATAAAAAACCTTAAATACGAAAACTGTCCCTCGGGCGCTTCTCCCTCGCCCTCCCACAACCCGCACCCACCCACTGCACACCCCGCCTCACACCCCCTCACCTCATTACCTTTGCTCGAGTTAGTGCGACGTCTTTCAGGATCAGCTGCTGGTGCATGATACATCCGAAGTTGTATAATGGAGAGTTCATATTGCATATCTTGGATTTTTGATTTCAAACCACCAACATAGGTTTTGAGACCCCTTCATGAATGCAGTCACCGTCATATACTGGTGCTCAAGGGTGATTTCGAGCCACCGCGCCAAATCACCTTCTCGAATGATTAACTAAATGACACTGCCAGTGTTCATAAGGTGGGCTCTCAAAGCCTATTTTGAAAATTTGCTGGAAAAATTCCACAAAATGCCTGAGATATGCAATAAAGTTGAAAAAACCCTATCTATCCCATTATACAGCTTACCGGCATTTCCTCAGTTCGCGGTCGGCTTTGAAGAGTGCAGATGTGTTCCCGGTCTGCCGAAGATCGTCGCGCTGAGCTCCAGAGCTGTCATTTTTCACATCTCACCCAAAATGTGTTTCTGCCCATGTAACACACAATGGCGCAGTCGGTGTGCGAAATCAATGTATGGGACACGTTAAGAAAATCACAGTGACACTGGTCATGAGCAGAGTTGTTAAAATGGCTATGTTGAAAATTTGGTGAAAAAATTCCCCAAAATGACTGTTTTAGGAGCGCACGTTGCGCAGTTCCTACGCACGCTGGCAAGTTTGCGAATTTGTAATATTTGCACACCAGATTTTCAACAGTGCCATTTTACCGCACTTGCTTATGAGCAGTACAGCTACCATTTTTCACATCTCGCCCAAAATGTGTTTCCGCACATGTAGCGCACAATGGTACAGTCAGTGTGCGAAAACAATGTT
The DNA here is from genome assembly GCA_016271365.2 of Neoceratodus forsteri. Lineage (NCBI taxonomy): Eukaryota > Metazoa > Chordata > Ceratodontiformes > Ceratodontidae > Neoceratodus > Neoceratodus forsteri. The sequence continues at coordinate 694,842,946 of CM028137.1, forward strand.
TGGGACAGATTAAGAAAATCACAGTGACACTGGTCATGAGCAGAGGTCTTAAAATGGCTATGTTGAAAATTTGGTGACAAAACTCCATAAAATGACTGTGTTACGAGTGAGCATTGCGCAGTTTCCACGCACCCTCGTAAGTTCATGAATTTGTAATATTTTCAGTCCAGATTTTCAACACTGGCATTTTTCCACACACCTCCTTATGAACAGCACAGCTGTCATTTTCCACAACATGGCCGAAATGTGTTTTCACACTTTCAGCACAGAAATGCGTGGTCGCTGTGGGAAATCATTGTTCAGGACAGATAAAGAAAATCACACTGACACTGTTCATGATCGGAGGTCCCAGAATGTCTGTGTTAACAATCTGCTGTAAAAAAATCCCCAAACTAGTTACAGTACGGGTGTGCGTTGCACAGTTTCTACGCACGCTCATGACTTCACCAGTTTTTTTAAGATTTTCACAGCAGATTTTCAACATTGCCATTTTTTACACCTCCCCATGAACAGTACCGCTGTCATTTTTCACATCCTGTTCGGAATGTGTTTTTGCACCTGTGGTGCCAAATGCCATAGTCGCTGTGCAAAAGCAGTTTTTGGCTAACAAACTGATATTGTCACTGTTCACGAGGTGGGGGTCACAAAAAAACCATGTTGAAAATTTGGAGTGAAAATACCAACGAATGCCTGAGGCATTAGGGTTTCCGACCATAACACCCCACCCTGTAGCGAATGACAGGCATCAGGGGTGTGACTTGGGATTCTTGCCTGTCATGCTCATACCATTCCACCCCCACCCACACCCTGCAGCCAGTGAGAGGCATCAAGGTGTGCCTTGGACTCTTCGGGCCCAAACTTCACCCCATTCTCCTATACTGCACCCATCTCACCATATTTCCTGATGGAATGGGGTGTGCATAAGGACCAAAGACCCCAAGGCACACCGTGACACTTGTCAGTGTCTGCAGGGTGGGGTGTGGTGAAATGGCGTGGTCGTTATGCCTGACGACCCAAAGGCACACCCCAATGCCTGTCACTCTCTGCAGGGTGGTGGTGGGGTTGGCTTCAGGTCAATACTTCACTGCCATTCCTATTATGCAGCTCTGTAACTTCTACACTACCAATGCCAATGCCAGCAAGCAAACATTTGGCATTGACAAATGCTTGTTTTTATTCATATTCCTCTAGTGCCTCAACCCTCCTGTAGCCTAACAATACCCCCTCCCTGTTTCCTTTTTCCTTTAATATATCTGAAGAATTCTTCCCTACACTTAAACCTTTAGCAGTATGGAGTTCCATGTCTGTCTTTGCCCCCCTGACTGTCCTGTTTGCGCCCTCAGTTTTTATTTGGCACTCTCCCCATTCCTCCCTCCTCTGCTTTTCCTTGACCCCGATGAAAGCCTTTTTCTTGGCCCTCACTGCTTCGCTACCTATTCCAAGAACCATATTGATCACTCGTACCTGAGTCCTTTTGTAAAAAATTTTGTGCATGATTTTTGCCACAAGAATGATCCTCTTAACTGCCCCCTCCATCTTTCTTCTACACCTCCGATGCTATCCATCTTGGTCAATTTGTCTCGGACCAGGTCCCTCATCCGGTTAAAGCTGGCTGTTCTGGAGTGTAGGACTTCAGTTTTTGATAGGGGCATTCTGGTCCCGAAGGCCAGACTGAAAGAAATGGAATCACAGTTGCTCCCCTACCATCATTACCCCACTCACCATCTCCGAACTGGTGAGCACTAAATCAAGAATAGCCACCTGTCCAGTGGTTCCTTAACCAGCTGCACCAGCAGGAAGTCCTGCAGTGTATCCAGCAGCATCCGAGTTTTGGTGCACCTGGCAGCAGAAATATCCCTGTTGATATCTGACAGGTTCAGATGACCCACTACCACTACCCCAGTTTATCTTCCCCTGCAAGCTTTTCCCCAAGCTCCCTCTATCTTTCTATTCCCCTTGTCCTGGTGGTCTATAGATCACCACACCCACATTTTCTTGCCTAAGGGTGCCACAAGGTGAACCCACGTAAGACCAGAAATCGGATCCCCTTTGGTGGGTCCCCATTGTAAGATCATATTATATACAGAATAATGTACGTGCAGATGTGTATTACGAGTTTTTATCACACATCCAAGGTTTGTAATGCCACTTACACCCGAAGAGCGAAGTTCAAGGGATTTAATTAAGCATCACATAAAAAAGTGATACCTACCTACACCTATTTAATTTTTTTATAATTGCTGACACATAAAATAAAGTGCTCACAAGTCGCAGATGATCCATGCTGCAAACTCACTCAAGCAGCACGCGCACACACACACACACACACACACACACACACTGCAGAGGATCTGTGCTTTCAATGGCAGTGGACTTAAATTGTGGGATGGTTCCGAGCAGATATGTAACCGGGACCCTATAATCGACACTGTATTTATTTATTTATTTTTTTTTTATATTCTGTTTACTTTTTCAGTTTTTACTTCCCAAATTCCACCTTACGACCTGTGACCCCAGAACGCGGTCACACATCATTTTTATTTAACAGGAATAACACCATTGAGCAAGCTCATTTTCAAGGTGGTCCTGGATGGACATGGACAGGAAAACATTCCAACACATACATTGGTACACTGAAAATAACATTACGCATTACAGACCAGAAAGTCCAAAGTAACACGACAGATGATACAGTGTATTTGAGGTCTATGTAGGAAAATTCTATATGGTGTATCTACTTGAAAAAAAAAAATAAAAAAATAAGTACACTGCAATCCACAATCAATTAGTTGCAAAAGTTACAAGTGCTATACAGGTGGTAATTCACACAAGGCTATAATGTAGCAGGAGGAGGAAAACAGATTATGAATAGCAAGTTCAATTCTCCTGCATAAATCGAACCAGTAAGGATTTAAAGGTCTGGAGACAGATAATACTAGTAAGTTTCAAGGAGCATTGGAGAGTATTCAACAGGGCCGGGAAGAGTATAGCGAACCGCTGATTCACCCATGGAGGACAGAATGTGCCCAGTGACTCCAGTAATAGCTACCATTCCCCGCCTAGCCTAGAACAGAATCTCCTCTTGGGCTTGGCGATACCATCAAGCCTCCACTTGGTGGCAGCCAAGAGCCCAGGAGACTCCAATTCCTCCCCGGAAGAGAGGAGAACTGCCTGAGGGCAGCCCAATCCCGCTCCTCGCCTCCCCCCCGCCAAATGACCCTCAAGAACCCGAGCTTGCTCCCGAACTCAGGTTGCTAGTGCAAGGTGTGGCGTACAGTGCCTCAACCCTCACCACCACCAGGACGGCAATGTATTTTTATTTTTGTACCCTTGCTCCTGCATTAATTATTGAGGTTCAGAGAAGTACTGATGCTGACAGGATGAACAAAAACGTCAGTTTGAAATCTTTTGCCACAAACTCACCCATTCTTGTTGCAGATGTCTTATGGGAGGGTGGGGGTGCGTGAGTGAGTCACCAAAATTGCAGCTGCTGATGAAGTTTTACAGCGAAGCTCCGTTGACAGGAAAACCAATGTCTGAACACGGCACTCAAGAGTGTCTCCAGACAGCAGCTGCTTGTCACTGTGTGGTTTTGACAGCAAATAATAACTGGTCATCTACACTGAAAAAACTGACAGCCAGTCATGCCTGTATTGGTCATGGTCATGAATATGATTATCCGTCTGACTCATGGAAAGGTTCAGCTATGTTCCCAATCCCATAAAAGCTCAGTCTGCAATCTGACAATGTATCACTCAATTACACTTCTAGATGCATGTGCAGAAAGTTCATCTAAAATTTGGGAATAACCGAGAAATCTGTCTGCCAAGCTGAACTTCAGCCAGGATATTCTACAGTTGTCATTATTTCACTGTCTACCATAAAGCAAAAAAAAAAATATATACATAAACGTCAAAACGAAGTTTTCTTTGCCTCCACTGATTTGAAAGGGGCCTTTATTCATCTTAAGAGAGGAATGTTGTGGATCAAATTATCCAAACTAGGAATCGACCGGAGTCTGCTGCTTGTAATTGTGAATGTATACACTAAATATTGGACCCATATAAGCTATAATAAAATAGGAAATTTAACAGGAAATAACCCACATAACAATGTGTTAAGCAAGGCTGTGTAATTGCTCCATTATTGTTCAGCATTTACAGTATATAGATGAACTAATATCTACATTGGGTTAGGAGGAATATAATGTGTGTTAGCATTCGCAGATCATTTGGTTCTCAAACCCTCAATCCCAAAGGGTTTACAAAACCAACTACTGTAGATCTTTAATTGGTAAGATATCAAGAGTTACAGTATGAAATAAATACAGAAAAGAGTAAGGTCATGGTGACAGATAACATCCACATGATATATCATTATACGTGGAAAAAATAATAATATTGAAGCGGTACAGTTAAAGAATTTCATTTTTTTAATTCAGTATATTTTTTTGAAAGGTTTTCAATTTCATACACAAAACAGTTCAACACACAATACAGATGTTATTGCATGACAAGACACATCCTTCCCCTGATAATATTCAGGCATATTTAGTAGATTGTTAACTCAGAGATCCATATTTCACTGACACACAGCAGATGCAGTTGCTGATACAGAACAGTAAAAACTGGCATGTTTACATGATATCTTTGCCTTGTCACATAAGGCCATACAGTTCCCATAATACTGTCATTACTAACACCTTAGTTAGCATCTGGTGGCTCCACCAGTATCCAGGGACAGCAGAATGTGCAGTTTTTCCCATTCTGTTCCAATAAATGCCAAACCTATTATTCGTGAAGGCAACTAGAATTTTATTATGCCATTCCCGGTAAGGTGGGACCAATGCCTTAATATAATTTCTTTGGCCACTTAGCGATATGGTAACTTTTGTGATGTTAACAGATGTGTACCATAATTCTCTACTATGCGCATTTCGGGTTTGAAGGCTGTTTCTAGACTTAGTAGGGAATCCAGTCTATCCTTTATTGTGCTTCACAAAGATTTAGCCTTAGCACATTCCCAAAGGATATGAAAGAGGTTACTCCTTGATCTCCACATCTAGTACAGTTGATCTCTAACCTCCCCATTTTGTACAGCTTATTTAGGGTGACATACATATTGTGGAGTACCAAACTGCATTAGGCAAAGGTTATCTATTTTTATGAATTTATATATATATATATTAGTCCAAATATCTTCCCATTTCCAAGTGGTACTTCTGGCTGGGAAAGTCTGAGACCAATGTCTTCCAATCTCTGCCCCTTTAGGGTAGCACTTATGGGAAACAGCAGCATACAGTTCCGAGATTGCATTTGGGCTAGTTGTGAGCCCTTTTCAGGGGTTTACCGTTGCACTATGTTCACTTCTCTAAGGTGCAGGGCCAATATGATCTGCTACTGTATGTGCACGTTGCATATATGAAAAACTGATCACTCCCTTACTTCTGGTCTAGTCTTAAAAACTGGTAAGATAAAAGCGCACCAGCTACTGTTATGTGCACCACAGTGGGAATATTTCATTGCTTCCATGGGTTGGCATTAATCATATTTCCTCCTATTTTAAAGTTTGGGTTACTTAATATCAGCTGCCTCAAGTCCCTGCGGGGCTGAAGCTATAGGATTCTACACAGCTGCATGTGGACTCTAATACTGCTTCCCATTGGGGTGTCTTTAATTATCTTGGGGACTTGCTTCAAGGGGCAGTAAAGTAGGTCCTTGAAATCAACGATGCTCCGGCTTGCATATCTGTTTCTCAATCTCCAGCCACAGTGGTTGGGGGGATCAGCGTCTGGCTTATACCACAGCAAATTATTTACCTCCATGAACTGCCAAGTGGCAATGATAAACATTAAAGAGCCTCACTCCCCAGATTCTTTGGACCCCAAGAGCTTATTATTTGCTCCTCTAATGGCTTTCCTTCCCCATATGAAGTGTGCTATGATGGAATGTAGCTTCACAAACCAAGTGGTAGTAACACACTGGTCATGGACAGGGGATACAAAATGCATGGCCAACACCTTCATCTTATTCACACTGATCTTACCAGTCAGTGACAAAGGCAGTTTGGCCATCTCTCCAAGTCCAGTCTGATTACCCCACCAGGTTATCAAAATTCTCTTGTTTTGACTGAGGACAGTTCTCTGGTTATATCTATCCCCAGTTACTGTACCTCAGTTTGCTATGTGACCACTGCAGCTATCGATTCGCTACATCGGTTTTCAAGACTGCTGCACTGAGGGGCATAACTACTGTTTTTGACACATTCAGCTTGTATGTGGAGATTACTCCAAATTCATTGATCAATTTTAGTATGGCAGGCAGGGATGTCTTCAGGTCTTGGACACGCAGGAGGATGTCATCTGAATAAAGTGAAAATTTGTACTGGGCCGTCCCAGCCTGGATACATATGATGTCTTATGCTCCTCTTATTTTACAAGCTAGGGGTTCTAGGAATAGATTAAAAAGTAGTGGACACAGAGGACATCCTTGCTTGGTTTCTCTTTTAAAGCCTGATAGTTGCGAGAACATGCGTTGGAGTTCAATACCTGAATCCACTGCATATACTCATCTGAGAACCCATATCATTTCAGTATGTTGAATATGTATGGCCACTAGACACAGTCAAAAGCTTTTTCCGCATCCAGAAAGACCAGGACCACAGGGGTATTTGGCTCCCAGACCACGGCAACAAGATGGTCTAATTTTCTGATGTGGTCTGCTTATTGGTCCTTACCATATTGTGCCCAGTCTCTTGTCACGGATCTTTGCCAAAATTTTTGCATCAAGATTTATCAGGGAGATAGGGTGGTAGTTTCCAACCAGCTCAGTATCTTTCCCTGTTTAGCAATCAGGGTTATCACAACTTGTGTGAAAGACCTCTCTGTTAGACCTTTATCATAGTTGAGTGAAAAAATATTAGCCAAGTGTGGGTAAAGTTGAGCCCCAAAAGTCCTCTAAAAATTTGATGTAAGGCTGTCTGGCCCCATGGCCCTGTCGAATGTTAGGTCTTTAATGGCAGAGTGCACTTCCAAGGCCAGAATGGGAGCACTTAGCATCCCCTGATGTTCCTGACACATCTGAGGTCCATACCTTTCATGAATGCTTCAATTCTTTCTGACTCAGGTGGCTCCTTAGCACTGTATATCCATCCCTTGGTAAAATCTTCTAAATTCCTCAGCTACTCCACTTTTTCTGTGATTAAAGGTCCCTGTTCTGAACTGCGTACTCCAATGATAGTCCTGGTTGCTTCTTGCTTCTTTAGACGTAGGGCCATTAGTCTGCCAGCCCTGAGCCCATGTTCAACATATCTAGCTCTCTCTGTACTTTCCCTTAAACTTTCATGGTACTGGTCTCGGAGGATATTCAGATTCACCCATTCATCCTCACTGATGGTGAGTTTTAAAAATGTTGCCCCTGATTTAGTGCAATATTTATTTCTTTTTCCCTGGTGCACTTTCCAACAGTGGCTGGCCAAATGAGCTCCACCCTGACATGACACTTCACTGCCTACCACGCTGTGTCCATGTTACCTACCAAAGCCGTACTGGTCCCCAAGGACTGCTCAATGAAAGACAGTAGATGCTCTGCAGTTTTCTCATCTCTGAACAACTGGTTGTTCAGTTGCCAGAAAGTGTCACAATCACTAGCTGCCACAAACTGATGCACCATATACACTGGTACATTGTTTGACACTACCCTGGTGTCAGTCTCACACAGTTTAGGGTCCTGTAGTCTTTTTTTTTTTTTACTTTTTATTTATGCACCGGTACTCTCCGAGGCGTCCTTCAGAGGTGCCCTCTCGATCCTACCCCTTCTTCTCCCCACCATGGCCAGCCATCACTGGTTCACCCCCTCCCAGAGGAACTTCCCAGTGCTTTGGATCACCCCCCAGAACACGGCCCGCCCGCCCTTGGAGGCTCTTTCTGAAATTAGAGGGTCCATGCCTCTGGGAGGTTAGCCATGGATCCTTGGTGTGGCCTGGCCTGGCATTGGGGATGAGAAGGAGATCTCTGAGGCCCTCGTCATCTCCTTGGCGAGCCAGGGATTTTGTACTTTTGTTCCCCTCCCTCGGAGCCCGGCCAGCAAGGCAACGAACTGTCGCCCGCCCCAGGCATATGCCGCGCCACTAGTTGATGATCCTCCGGCCGCCGCCAGAGGTCGCTCCAAGAGCAAGCGCATCCCAAACCTTCCCCTGGGAAGAGAGAGCAATCCTGCGGATGCTCGATCTCCTCCTCCCCTGCCGACCCCCGGCAGCCTCAGCTCATTCCCAAACCCGGGCCGCTAGTGTGGCATCCAGCACCTCAACCCTCAGTGCCACCAGGCCAGCTCTGTAGCCATTCTCTTGATGCCAGGAAGTAGTCCAGCCATGCCTCGGTATGGTGTGCAGCAGAAAGGAAGATGAATTCCTTCAAGTTAGGATGCAGTAGTCTCCATATATCAATTAAACCCATATGGTCCTGCATATCTCTAAGGCTTCTCTGGGCTGGGGTAAGTCCTCCCCTTCTGTTACCCGTTCTGCCCAGTTCTGACTCCTGTACAACATTCCAATCCCCCAGCAGAATTGGGTTACCCAAGAAATGGCTCATGATCTGTAATATGCCCATAAAAAATTGTAGCACATCCAAATTTGGATAATGTGTATTATCAAGAGTCATCCTGGTGCTATGCCTTGTACAAAAATATACCTGTCATCAGGGTCACATACTTTCTTTTCCAGCTGGAATTTAGTATTTCCGGCTACAAGTATTGCTACCTCGTTTTTATTTGTTTCTCTGCCAGCTCCAAAGACCTGGCCCACACATATCCATCAGAACAAGTGTATTTTATCTGATGGGGTATGAGTTTCCTGCAGGAAGCAGATGTTCACTTTACATTAATACCTTTTCTGTACAGTGTCTGTCCCTCTAATATTCCAGGTTAGAAATTAAATTGGAGATCCCATCTTTAATTTTGATAAATACTGGAGAACATCTGCCACTGCCCTTAAGCTTGCTCGAATTAAGTGAACCGTTGGCTTGTCCAGAATGTGTTACTGGAATACTGTCCGCACCCTTTCCCCCTCCCCTAGGTGTACACACACTTCGCTCCACGCATCAACAGAAGCATGGATATCCTAGTGGCCCCTTCCCCCTAACTGTATGCATGTAAGCTCAGAACATAAACATGCATCAATACAACAAATACAAAATAGATTTCCAACTTGTATAAGTCACTGCGGATGGGTACTTATGGACCACCGACAGGTAGTCTTCTGCACTAGGGTGAGCCTGGTATTAGGAGTTTTACTCGGAACCTCCCTTACATCAGAGATCTGCTTGCTACCCCTTCTCCTCTCTGCTGTCTTTGGTCCACTACAGCAACTCTAGTGAGTCAGAGAGATGTCCAGCATGTTAATGGACGTGTTTACCCTCTAAACAAAACAGGATGGATAACCACTATCCCTTCCTAATGACTATTACTCCGTAACAGAAGAAAACAGTAATAACAGCACATAACCTTAAGAGAACATCTGCATGAAACTGATGGCAGGTAACCAACCAAGAAACATATTATAGATTAAACTGAAGGGTTATATTGACCTATGGACCCTTAATTTGTGTGACAGACTCCTGAAAATCCATATTCCTGGGCTCATCTAGTAGATAGATAGATAGATATTTAGATAGTTAGAAAAACAGACAGATAGACAGACAGATAAAAACCTTTATTTTTTGACAGGCGACAACTTTTAGGACTATGAGGCCCTGTTTTACAAAGTTGTCCTGTTTTAAGCATTACGGTTACAAGGGAAGGTTTCATATATATGTTTATGTTAGTTCCACATATACTAATAGACATTAAAAGCAGACATTAGGTAGCACATAATGAGCCTTGGTTTCTACAGGGACATTACAAGTATTTAGTCAAGACATTACAAACAGATTAGAATGAAGTGTAAACAAAATCAGCTAAGTTTCAAAGAACAATGAAGAACTCTGCAACCAACCCCGCCACCCCACCCCATATGATTTCCTTAATTAGTTGTTATCCATCTGTACAGACAGTTGGTGAGACCCCATCTGGACTACTGCTTCCAGTTCTGGAGACCCCATCTCTGCAAGGACATAGACAGGATAGAGACAGTCCAGAGGAGGGGAACTAAAATGGTGCAGGGTCTGCAAGAGAAGCCATATGAGGACAGACTAAAGGAGCTTAATATGTATACCCTTGAGGAAAGGAGGGAGAGGGGGGACATGATAGAAACTTTTAAGTACCTCAGTGGAATCAACAAAGTCTAAGAGGGTAGCAATCTTTCAGAAAAAGAGACATGCAAGAACAAGGGGACACAATTTAAAGATGGGGGGAGTGGTTCAGGGGCAATGTGAGGAAGTATTTTTTCACAGAGAGGGTAGTGGATGCATGGAACAGCCTTCCTGAGGAGGTTGTGGGGTCTAAAACTGTGGGAGAATTCAAGAATACATGGGACAGACATAAGGCAATTCTTGTGGGGGACAGGAAGAAATAGGCTGTTGGTTAACTAGGATCTGCGGCTTATCCAGTAGGTAGGGAAATGGGCAGAGTAGGTGGGCCAAGAGGTCCTTATCTGCCGTCAAAGTCTATGTTTCTATGTTACTACCCGAAACAGAGGCACTTACCTTTCCACACTATGTCGAGACCTGCTTTAAACTGCTTACATTTTTTGAATTGTGAACTTCAGGATCTAGCTCATTCCAGATTTTTGAGAGATAGAGCCTTCTTTGCATCTTTATTTCAATTTTTCCACTCAAAATGGGCGCCAGCTAGTTGTGGCGTCCCTCTCTGACTCTTGTTTCCCCTCCTATCTCCTACTAAAATTCTGGCTTACACTTTAATGCCTGTTAGCACTAGTTTTTAGAGTACAGTATTGTAATTCAGAGGCTAATCTAAAGTTTAATTCGTTAGATAACTGTTTGCCCTAATTGTGCCAGCAGAGTGTGAATAGCACAGCTGTTATTTTATTCTCAGTTTGTCTGCCTTTTCTGCAAAACAAAAAGATGCATCTGCCAGGTTTTTGAATTTGTGACTGCAATTTAACTTGTTGCATAAGACTTGCTTTCCTCACTGCCCTTACCGTCAAACATCCCCTCGCTTCCCCTGCTCAGCCTGTACAAGATCTGCCTTTTCTGACCAGCACTAGGTCCAGTTCTTCCCTCGCTCTTCTTCCCTACCTGCACAGATCTCTTTTGCTGACTGCACACTGACTTTCCCTGCCCCGACCAAGCCAGCACCTGTGTCTATTTTTTTTCTTCTCCTCACAGCCTGGCTACCTCGCCCCTTTGTCCAGCAAATTTCTAGCAGCTGGCACAAGGAGATTAGCCGCCCCCGCCTCTCCCATTATTATCCCTCCCAGACCCATTTAGCACATTTTTAATTTCAAATTAACTTATCCTTCCACTCTAGTGTGCCCGCCCTGTTTTCTTTCAGCCCTTTGCCCCCAACCTACTTAATCTTCTCTTTTCCCTTCCCTTCCAGCTCCCAGTACGAGCGGGCTGCATGGCAGCAGGAGCAGCCCTGAACCTCCACCAGCTGGTTGTTTAACACTCACAGGACCCGCCGGTCCACCGCACAGCTCCTCTGGCTGAAGACTCAATAGAAAGCCCACCCTGTGAGCAGCTCCACCGGCTCTCTTGCCGCCACGCTCTCTCTGGAACCTGTCCGCCCCTCCCACAAGAAGACAGCTCAGGTACGCTCCCCGGCACCATCAGGTTATCCAAGGCTTGAAAGCCTTGAATCCTACCGGACAATTTGCACTGCAGCAGGCTGCCCATTGGCTGCTGCAGCCCTTACACTTTTTTCAATTTTTCCACTTGAAATTGGTGTCTGCTAGCTGCGGCGTTCCTGACTCTAGTTTCCTCTCCTGTCTCAGACTATAATTTCAGCCCACCCACCCTGCCCGGCCCTGACCTCAATTAAATCCAAGAAGCTACCCTTCCCCTTGCAATCTATTGGTCAGGCCCCCAGGCTCTCCCAATACTTTACCTCACTCTAAGTTTCTCTGCCGTTTGGCTATAGACTAGCATATCCAACATAATGTCACTAACTGGTGCAATGTCTGTGTGGGTTGCTCTTTTTCTCACCCTCCTGAGCAGCACTCAGTTTTCTGGGTTTGTGCCTTCCTTCCCTGGGACTCCCCTTAACGTGCACTCCTCAGAAACATTGTCATACAGCGTCTTACTATTTACTCCATTTTGTAAGCTCAAAACAAATAGTCCTATGCATTTACAAGCGCATTACCCATGGTGCCTACACCCAATGGCTCTCTAACTCAGTATCCTCAACATTAAAGGATATCCACGCTCCCATAGCCAGAGTAGGCAACATAAACTCAGTGTCAGACTGATAAAGGAATATCTCTGCCACATAACTCTCCTGCTCTTGCTACTCTCCAGGAATATTCACCCCAACCCGGGCCCTCGAACACCCCTGGGTGAGCCGCAAGGTAATGTTGGTGCACTTATAATTGGCTCACTTAATATTGGCAGCCTCTTACCATAAATGGAAAACCTTTACACCTGGACACAACAACATAATCTGGATATTTTGTCAGTAGTTGGGACATGGCTCTCTCCCAACATTGCGGATGCCTCAATTTCAATCCCAGGGTACACCGCGGTCAGGGCGAATTGCCTTGCCAAAAGAGGTGGTGATTGCATAATATATATCTTAGGGACTACCTACAGGCCCACATCCTACCCTTACCTGATACTGGTACCAGCATGCAAGTCCTTGCAGTAAAAATATTTCTTGGAAAGCATAACAAAACTCTTACAGTCCTCTTGGTATATATCCTGCCTGGAGAAAAATCCACTGGATTTGACTCATTACTCAAGTGTCTCAGCACCCTCAACCTCAACATTGAAACACTACTGCTAGGTGACCAACACAGACTGGCCCTCCTCTGCGGCAACTCCATACAGGGATGCAGTGACACTGGTGCACCTTTCCCAACTTGCCTCCTCATCCACTAGGGTAAACTACAAGACTGGCACATCAACATTGCTAGACTGGGTTCTATCAAATAGGCCAGAACACCTCTCCATTACCTCTGTCCTACTTGATGCTTTCAGCGATCACTTACCTGTTCTAGTTTGCTGGTCCAGCACCTACTTCAAACCCCCGACTAGAACTGTCACAAACAGAGTCCTTAAACAAGGCCAACTGGACCAATTCAGAGTCAACCTAAGTCAACAGAACTGGTCCCAAGTCTACTCTTCTACGTCTGTTGATACAGTCCTGCAGTGCTTCATCAGGTTATTCAGTGCGGTCTGTGACATGCACGCTCCAATAAAAAAGTGGAAAATAAAAGGCTGCAGCAATCCGTGGTTCACTCCTGAGCTTCTCGAGCGCTTGAAAGCAAGAGACAGCCTTTGGTATAGAGCCTGAAAGACAGGCAAGCAGGCTGACATTTAACTCTACAAAAAGGCCCGCAACGATTGCACAAGGGAGATATGGGCAGCAAAAAAACAACACTACAAGGATGCGTGTACCCGGTCTTGGAGTGACGGTTAAAAAATGTTGGGCTAACCTCACGGAGGTCACGAAGAAAGTTAGCAAGTCAGCCCCTACGATGCTCAACATAGATGGCATACCTACAACTGACTTGGAAACTATCGCTAACTCACTCAACAAAGCGTTTACCAATCTCTCTGGGGTGCTACCCCCGGATTTTTTTCCACCCCTCTAACTCCTCTGCCACAGCGCAAACAATGAACCAGCCGCCTATGAACCCTCATTTTCGTTTCAGTTCCATCTCTTTAAATGAAGCCAGGAAATACCTTCTAAAGGTCCTGGGAAAATCCTGATATAATGGTGACTCCCTCGACCTAAAATTTGCAGCCCTATACCTGAAAGTCATCTTGGAGCCCCTAAGCTACATAATCAATGCCTCTCCAAGATTCCCTCAGTTCCTGCAGCAATGGAAAGTGGCATTAGTGACCCCAATCTTCAAGAGTGGCGATCATTCCATGCTAGGAAACCACAGACCCATTTTGATTTTTCCCTCTCCTATCCAAGGCACTAGAGAGGATTGTCACGGACCAATTAGTGGAATATCTGGAAAAATACAACATTCAATGTGCTGAGCAACACAGCTTCTGCAAAGCATATAGTACCACCACAGCTCTGCTCGAGTTCACAGGCTTTATTCACAACTCACTTCAGCACGGTGAGATGGTTGGTGCAACATTTATTGATTTGTCAAAGGCATTTGACAAGGTTAATCATGACCTCCTTGCTGAGCCACTAGATGCTATTGGTCATTCAGACAATACTGTAAGATGGTTCAAATCCTACCTCTCGGACTGATCCCAGCAAGTTAGGATAGACAATGTCTACTCTGACAGCACACCAGTTCGTTTAGGTGTCCCAAAGGGCTCCATCTTGGGTCCCGTAATGTTCAGCTTATTTCTAAATCAGCTTCCTATTTCCTGTTGCAGCAAAATTCTGCTTTATGCAGCTGATGCTGTCCTGTTCTCCAAAGGCACTGTCTCTAGGTCACAGGAGCACACCCTAAAGGACAGTTTCACCTCAGTAGAAAAGTGGTTCAAAGCACACAAACTTGTCATGAATTATAAAAAAACAAAGGCAATGATGTTCTCCAGTCTGCAGAATCGACACCGATTGCACCCTCTCACCATTACCAATGATGAAGCTACATCACTTGAAAAGGTACAGCACTTTAAGTGCACAGACAGTGTTGGCAGATAAGGGCCTATGGCCCACCCAGTCTGCCCATTTGAGCTTGTAAGTTCAGTTTATGTTTTCCTAGAAGTCTGTTGCCCCCTTACCCCTGACCTCCAGAATTCCTTTATGTCTATCCCATGCATTCTTAAATCCCGTGATTGTTTCAGCCCCCACCACTTCCTCTGGCAGGGTGTTCCACTTGTCCACCACCCGCTCTGTGAAGAAATTCTTCCTCACGCTTCTCTGAATCGTCCTCCCTCCAACTTCATCCCATGCCCTCTAGTCCTGGAACATCTTTCTTAAAAATAGTGTATTCCTGCACCATGTTCCTCCCTGTAAGATACTTGTATGTCTCTATCATATCCCCTCTCTCCCTCCTCTCCTCCAGGGAGTACATATTCAGTTCCTTCAACCTGTCCTCATAGGACTTGTGATGCAATCTATGCACCATCTTTGTTGCCCTCCTCTGAACCTTCTCTACCCTGTCTATGTCCTTACGTAGGTAAGGTCTCCAGAACTGTACACTGTACTCCAGGTGGGGCCTCACTAGTGTCTTGTATAGTGGAATTATGACCTCCCTTTTCCAGCTGGTGATGCCCCTGCCTATGTATCCCAGCATCCTATTTGCTTTACCTGCTGCCTTGTCACACTGTTTCCCTACCTTGAGGTCATCAGAGATGATAACCCCAATATCCCTTTCCTGCTTGGTGCATGCTATATCCTCACCCCCCAACTGATATATTGTGCCAGGGTTTTTGTGCCCCATATATATTATCTTGCACTTCCTTGCACTGAATTTCAACTGCCAAACCCCTGACCATTCTTCAAGTTTCTGCAGGTCCCTTCTCATTCTGTCTACACCCTGTGGTGTGTCTACTCTGTTACAGAGTTTTGTGTCATCAGCGAACAGTGAAATTCTGTCTTCTAGGTCCTGTGCAATGTCACTGATGAAGATGTTGAATAGGACCGGTCCCAGCACTGATTTCTGTGGTACCTCACTGGTCACTCTTCCCTATGTGGAGTGACAGCCATTTACCACCACCCTCTGTGCCCTGCCGCCCAGCCAGTTACCTACCCACCACACTACTGTCCTGCCCACACCCATATTCCCCAGTTTGTGTAATAGTCTTCTATGTGGCACAGTGTCAAAGGCCTTGCTGAAGTCCAGATAGTCCATGTCCACTGCCCTCCCTGATTCACCTCCCTAGTCACCCAGTCAAAAATTCAACGAGGTTGGTCTGACATGACCTCCCCTGGTGAAACCATGCTGCCTTGGGTCCTAGTCCATTGACAACCAGATGTTCCACCAATCTCCTTCAGCAGTGCTTCCATGATCTTCCCACTACCGAGGTGAGGCTGACTGGTCTGTAGTTCCCCGCCTCTTTGTTCCCACTTTTGTATAAGGGACTACATCTGCTGTCCTCCAGTCTTTGGGTACCTCCCCTGTTTCCAGTGATTGGCTAAACAGGATAGCCAGAGGTTCAGCCACTACCTCTCTGACTTCTTTAAGGACCCTGGGGTGTATCCCATCTGGCCCCATTGCTTTATCAACTCTTATTACTTCCAGTTCCTTCAGGACCCTTTCTCGTGTAAAGGGACTTGTGTCCATTTCTGCACTATACTCCCTTCAGACCCATTACCCTCTTCTTCCTCAGTAAAGACTGAGCAGAAATACCTGTTCAATACGTCAACTTTACTGTTGTCATCCTCCACGTTGCCCTCATCCTCCCCCTTCAGTCTCACTATCCCTCCCTTTGCCTATCTTTTTTCACTTATGTACCTATAAAAGGTTTTGTCCCGTCTACCCACTGATTTTGCAATGTGTATTTCTGTCTGAGCTTTGGCTTCCCTTACTGTCCTCCCTGCCTCCCTTTGCTTCACCTGGTACTTCTCCCTATCCCCTCTGCCTGTGACTTTTTGTACCTTGAATGCAATCTTTTGGCTTTCTTTCTTTGCTACCTCTTTGGAAACCATAATGGTCTCTCTTCCTTTTCCTCTTGCTAACCTGCTTAATGCATAATTTGTTGTTTTGTAATCCCTATTTTAAATATTGCCCACTGTTCCTCAACCCCTGATTCCGCCCCATTCCCCTTAATGCCTCTTTCAAGTATCTCCCCATTTTCCGTAAGTCTGCACCCCTAAAATCCAGGATACGTGTTTTTGTGTGGTTTGGTTCTGCTCTTTCTGTGATTTCAAACCACAGTGACTGAGTGGTCACTGTTTCCCAGGTGCTCCCCCACTGTTACCCCCATCACACTGTCCCTGTTTTAGAGCACAAGGTCCAGATTGCCTTCGCCAAGTTGGTTCCATGACCAGTTGCTTGAGGAAGGCACCCTGAAGGGTCCAGGATAAATCTGCTCTAGTTGATGCTGCTGCTGTTGGGATCGCCGAGATCACGCCTGGAATATTGAAGTCTCCAACCAGTACTACCTCACCCTGTCTGCCACCCTTTAGATGGCTCAGCATCAGCTCCCTATCTGTTTCTTCCTGGGCTGGTGGTCTATAGACCACACCTGTGCGGATGGTGGTCCCATTTTCCTTTCCAGCTAACCCATAGTATCTCTCCCCCATTTGCTCCTCCTGGATCTTTGGGCCTGTCATTTTTCACATACAGTGCCTCCTCCTCCCTCCTTCCTACCTGCCCTGTCTCTTCTGAATATGTTGTAGACAGGTATGGCCATCTCCCAGTCGTGGTTATCATTAAACCAGGTTTCAGTGATGGCCACAATGTCCAGGTCTGGCTGCACCATGACAGCCTCCAGAGCTTCCATCTTGTTGCTAAGGCTCCTGGCATTGGCACACATGGCTTTCCATGATTTGACCTCCCTAGACTGTTTCGCTGTTCTACTCCAGCCCATTCCTTGGTTGTCCTTTATCCCTGGTTCTCCTTGTTGTCTGCCCTTCTGCTGAATTTTGCCCTTTCTGCCTATCCACCTCTTGAGCGCTAATTCCATCTTTGCACACTGCTTTGTAGAGATAGCCACCCTCCAGTTCACTGGTTCCACTGGTGCTGTGGGGTGAGCAAGTAGGTACCCCTTGTTGGCCTGCTACACTTCTTTGCTAGTTTAAATGCTTGTCAATGTAGCATTTAAACTTATCATTGAGTGCTTGATTCCTCCAGGATGGATGGAGACGGCCAGGCTTGAACAAATCTCCATCCTCCAGGTGGGTCCCCAGTCACCAATGAATCCAAACCTTTCCTAGCAGCACCAGTTCTTCAACCATGAGTTAAAGTTCCTGCATGCACCCTATGTCTACCTTGCCTCTCTCAGAGGTAGTACTGCTGAGAAAGTGACAGAAGTAGCTACTTGCTTGAGACCCTCCCCATTTCCAAACTCTTCCTGAACTTCTTTGGCTCCCATTTGCCAGGTCATTAGTACCCTAGGTGGATAATGACATCCAGCTCACCCTCCCGTCTTGCCTTCCCAGTGATCCCCAGCCTCTTCCTTCCATCCCTCCATGCCGTGGCACCTGGCAGGCACCTCACATCCCTGTCCTCCCCCTCCTGTGTTCCTAGCTGGATCCCTCTTATGATGGATTCCTCCACTAGGATTTGCTTCCTCCTCCTCTGGGGTCCACTGCTCTCCCTGCTGAGGTCACCTCCTTGGCTAACCTCCACATCCTTTCCTTCCACTTCTCTTGGTACCTCTATTTGGTTGTCCCCATTTGCCAGTGTGACATATGAGTTCTTGGAGTGGAATAGGACCTGGATGTGCCTCTGCCTGACCGGCTCTAACCTCTCTGAGCCCACTGTCATCCAAGTGCTCCTCGCTCTCGGCATCCTTGAGGCAGTTGTACTGACTGGGTGGTCTCTGGATAGGGGGTGATGGTACTCCTGGACCCAGTTTACTTCCGCCTCTGAGTTTGGCTACCTCATACCGCAGTCCAGAGAGATGCATGCAGATAGGGCAGCACCTTAGTGTCCAGAAGGTCTGCCTGAATATGGCTGCCCCACAGCCACTGCATTGCACCACTCCCCACATTATACTGCAATTATACTGCTATTCCACTACTTGTCTGTTACTGAAGCTCCCCTAGTTCCCTTTTTATTAATTTACTGTCCTAAAAATCCTGCCACTGATCCTCAGATACTTTTCTTTTTAAAAAAAGAAAATAAACCAATAAATAAATAAATGAGTCAAACACTTGTCGTGCTGAGGGTGGGCTTCTTCCCTTATGCCCCTCCTACTCCACACCCCTTACTATCCCTGTGTTTAGCTCCGTCAACAGATTTAACAGGGCATATAATTAAGAGTTGGGAAGGGGGGGCGTAAAATTTGCAATTAAAGAAGTAAAGAAATACACCACCACTACGCTTTTAAATTTCAACAGCCCAAAAACAATTCTAAGTAAAGACAGCAAAGAAATTACAGTGTCACTAAAAGCCCACAATCTAAGTTTAAAAGAAAAATAGCAATTACCAGTTACTGTAAAGCATTGAATTGAATATGTTTCCTTCCCCTTCTGGCTTTTTCTGAGAAAACAAAACTTGGGGGTTACAACTGACAGTGCCATGTCGTCTGTCTACCATATAGACAATATAGTAAAATCACTCAACATACGCATCGGCCTTCTACACAGGCATAAGCACAATCTTACCCTTGAAGCCCTAAACCTTGCCATCCGCAGCTCAGTTGTCTCTCTTGTGTACTATGGTACTGTAATCTATGGATCTACAAAACAGCCCTCCACCACATCAAAGTCACCGTAAATAAGGCATGCCGCCTCTCCACCGATTCCGAACGGCAAACCCACAGCTGTGACCTTTATGCAAGCGTCAAGCGGCTCCAGTTCAAGAGCAGGCTTCAGTACCAGACCTGCCTGCTGGCCAAAAAAGCAAGTCTAGGTATGCTGCCCATGGGCACCCAGAAGCTC
This sequence comes from Neoceratodus forsteri, assembly GCA_016271365.2. NCBI lineage: Eukaryota > Metazoa > Chordata > Ceratodontiformes > Ceratodontidae > Neoceratodus > Neoceratodus forsteri. The sequence goes on from CM028137.1 coordinate 694,862,523, forward strand.
CTCACCTCCTACAAAAAAGTAGCCACCCCACCAGACGCTCCGGGAGTATGGTCTTCAAGGTTCCCAGATGTCGCACCTCTCTAGGACAAAGGGCCATTGCCCACTAGGCACCCAAATGGACTAACAACCTGCCTCGCTGCTATACCAATGCTAGGCCTCTTCAAACGCAGGCTAAGATCTCAGCTGGTTGACAAAGCTGGCTGCAACTGTTTCCATTAAGGCCTCCAGCTCCCTGGCAGTTCGTCAACCTAAACACCACCGGGCACCATCTGTTTCCCTACTTCTTCCCTCCCTAAACTGTCCCTCCCTCCTCCCCCTCTTCATCTACCTCAGCACCGCCGGGCACCTCTCCACCCCTACTTCTTCCCTCCCCAACTGACCCACCCTCCTCCACTCTCCATCTACCCTATCTCCCCTCATCCTCTCTCCACCACTCCCCGTCTGCTCCAGTTCCCTCTTCCCCTTCTTGTACAGACATCCTGTACTGATCCTGCTCCGCCCCTACACCCGGCACCTCTGTTTAACCTTTACCTGCTACAACACTGCCAGTACGCTTAGAATAAGCATTCTTTTCACCCTTGACGAGACTCACCATCTGGGCCGGATTACTTTATATTCTCTCTCTCTCCAGTTTGTCTTCTTCCTATTGCCCCTCTCTTCCTGAGCCAACCCCTCCCCTTGTTCACTCTCTCACCCTCCATTTTCCTCTTTGTGTTTGCAAATCCCATTGTATTTAGTGTTTTCTTATTTCAGTCACTTACATGCAACTTGCTGCTTAATTTGCCTTAATTGTTGTTGACTTTCTTGCGGCACATTCGTAAGCTGTTGTTTTGTTTGTTACTCTAAGACCCTGACGTGGAACTTAGTAATGAGCCTGTACTCAAAGGTTTAATCCACGGTCTTAATAAATAAATAAAATCTTACTGTGTGCATTATTCTCAAAGGGATAATTAAGCATCTATGTTTTAAATCTCTCAGATTATGTTTATTTGGATTCTGTGCATTTTTATGTTTGTTTGAATTTTCACCACCAAATTCTGCATATGCTTTTAACCCCATCCGCTTTTTCCTCCGAATTTCAAGGGAATCCCAATTTAGCTGTTGGCATTTTATAAAACTAATCTAACCATCCTGTAATACGTTTTGTCCAGCTTATTTAGCAGGGCCTTTGTGGCATGCTGGTATGTTATGCTGCCATATTCCAGTACAGAGAGGAGCAGTTGCTGTATAATCCTATTTCTAGTTTCTTTGGGTAATACTGAGACTGTCCTTCAGAAAGCCCCCAGTCTAATGTTGACTTTACTTACAGTATTTGCCACATGTTCCTCAAGTGAGTTTATTGTCTATATGTACCACATAGAAACACAGACTTTGACGGCAGATAAGGACCACTTGGCCCACCCAGTCTGCCCATTTCCCTACCTACTGGATAAGCTGCAGATTCTAGTTAACCAACAGTCTATTTCCTGCAACCCCCCACTATAATTGCCTTATGTCTGTCCCATGCATGTTTGAATTCCTCCACTGTTTTAGACCCCACAACCTCTCCAGGAAGGTGGTTCCATGCGTCCACCACTTCCATGAAAAAGAATTTCCTCACATTACCCCTGAGCTGTCCCCCCTCTAACTTTAAATTGTGCCCCCTTGTTCTTACACATCTCTTTTTCTGAAATATGCTACCTTCCTGGACTTTGTTGATTCCCTTGAGGTACTTAAATTGTAAGATGCAACCTCTTCCATTTTATATTTACAGTATCTAGAATATATATATTCAAATCAGTATTTTGTACTTTTGTTGTACATCTGGTGTTAAACAACATTGCTTGTGTTTTTTTCCTGCTCAGAACCACCCTTGAGTTTTGTAGCCAGTGCTGCAGGTTGTCAAACTCAGACTGCAGGATATTTTGTACTTGTATATTGTCTTTGGCCCTACCTATTAGGGCCATATCATCAGCATATAGATAGATCTTGCATCTTTCTATCAGTTGTGGCAGAGGATTTATATAAATTAAGAATAATAAGGGACCCGGGATCGAGCCCTGAGGTACACCTCTAAAAATCTGCTCCCTATCTGACAGAATTCCATCCACACACAGTATGTGAGCATACAATCAAGCAATCAATCAATCAAAATCTTTATTTATTCAGGCGAACATCATTGAGCATAGCTCATTTACAAGATGGACCTGAGTGGTCATAACAATTAAGGTTACAAATTTTACACAAAAACATGGTACTGAATAAACACAAATACAATGATTTATGAATGAGATAGATATACAAATATTTACATATATACAAGGCAAAAATGACAATAAACCTAAATCATATTAAAAGGAGAGAAACAAACAGTATAGTAGGGATAAAGCTCGGATAGTTGGACTTGGGTGGGCATTTTGTATGAAGTTGGTTGGAGACAAGCTAGAAGAACGATAGAGAAATAGGGGAGCTAAAAAGGGGTGGGGAAGGAGGGTGTGTGGAGGACTAGGCCTTGTGGAAGCAGTTGCATGATTCTGGGAATAGACTGGTACAGCTTTTGAAGGATGTTAAAGGAATGAGGGTATCCAATTTCAAGGTCTTTTGAAGAGAATTCCAGATAAGTGCTAGGAATAGCTGATTGCAGCCCTTCCATACCAAGTGCAGGTGATAGGAATCTTCAGCATGATGAGTTTATTGATCCTTAGGGTGTAAGGCCTGATGTGATCCGTTGAAACAGTCTGAGATGTAGGAAGGGAGTTTGTTTGTCAGAGCTTTGTAGATCCAGATAGCAGCATTTTTATTTCTTCTGTGTTGCAGGGATGTCCAACTGACTGCACTGTAGAGAGAGCAATGATGGGTGCTGGAGGGAAGATCTGTAATGAATCTAATAGCTCTATGATACAAGGTGTCTAATTTATTTAAATGGGAGAGGGAGCAGTGGCCATAGAGGAAGTCAGCATAGTCAATGAGGGACAGGAATGATGCCAGGATTAGCCTTTGTTTGGAATCTCTGGTCAGGTAGTGTTTGATCCTGTAAAATAGGCCAAGTCTTTGTCTTAGCTTTTTCAGGAGCTCTTCAGTGTGGCTAGTGTAGTCAAGTTTATTGTCAATCCAGACTCCAAGATATTTGAATTTGTCCACATATTCCAGATTTTCACCAAGGATGGTAGATAATTGTGGGAGGGTGAATGATGGGACAGTGGAAGAGCAGTTCTTGGTGGCAAAGAACATAGCTTTCGTTTTCTTGGCATTTAGTAGTAATTTATTTTCTAATAAGTTGTGCTGTAGGAGGGAGAACTCAGACTGTAAAAGCTCACAGGCTTTTGATGGTGAGGGATTGCTGACATATAGTACAGTGTCATCTGCAAAAAGGTGAATATTAGATTGTGAGAGATTGGAGTCAATATTGTTGATGTAAATGGCAAAGAGGATGGGGCCCAGGATGGAGCCTTGCGGTACACCTCTTAGGAGTGGTTTAGAGGTAGATAGGTCACCTTCATTTTTTACCAGTTGTAATCTTCCGGAGAGATAGCATCTGAACCATTTAAGAGAGAGTGAGTCAAGGCCTATGGAGTTCAGAGAGGAGATTAGTAGTTCATGGTCCACAGTGTCAAAGGCTTTGCTTAGATCCAGAAACACAGCAGGTGTTATTCTTTTGTCTAAGGCCGTCTGCCAGTCATTTGTAACTTTTGCTAAGGCAGAGATGGTGCTGTGCATAGATCTAAACCCAGATTGAGCTGGGTTAAGGAGATTGTTGGTATCAAGGTAGGCACTTAACTGAAAGTTTACTAACTTTTCAAGCATCTTGGACAGTACTGGTAAGATGGAAATGGGCCTATAATTGTTGAGGTCCATGGGATCACCTGTCTTAAGCAGTGGAAACACTTGAGCTGTCTTCCATATTGAGGGGACAGAACCAGTGGCTAGGGACAGATTGAAGAGGTGGGTGAGGGGGGCAGCTAAGGCATGCAGTGCTACTTTTAGAAAGTAGGGATCCAGGGAGTTTGCACCTGCACTTTTAGTTGTATCTAGTTGGAATAGAAGGTCTTCTACTTCTTTTAAGAGTATTGATTTGAAGGAGAATGTGGAAGCAACCTTTTGTCCCTCAGTAGATTGTATGTTTAGTGATGATCTCAATAGGTTTGCAGGTGAGGAGCCGAAAGCTAGGCCAGCTGTAGTGAAATGATCGTTGAAGGCATTTAAGATTTCTTGCTTGTCAGTGATTTCAATACTATTTAGGTGCATTTTGGGTGGTAAGACAGAGGTAGAAGTTTGACCTAGGATCCCCTTTATGGTAAAGTATGGTACTTTATACTACACTGGTGTTTCCATAGGTGTCCCCCTGTCATGTAAAGTACAGCCTACTGTGTGTGGCTGTCCTCACTTGACCTCTTATTGTCAGCTGATAGAGTGAGCTCTCCAAAATGCTGGCCATACAAGTTACAAATATGCCCAGAATGGCTTTTATTGGGAGACCTGGAGGACTCTGAAGCAATTCCAGCCAAAAATTGGAAGATTGGTTTTAGTGGCAATTTTTACAGCTAAACTTGGTATTCTAACCAACTGAAAGTTATTCTCCCCATCTACATTAATTTATTGGCTGAAGATGATGTCAGAAAATATGTTCTTGGAAAAAGTAGCATACAACACTAAAGATAAAACTAATCTTTTAGAACGGGTATGGGGCCCATTTGAGTGATATCTGATGAACCACTCCATCTGGGAAATTGGTAATATAAATTTTGTCTGGATGGCCAATATTTAGCCAAAAGTTCTCCCTCTGCATAGTACCTATTAAATAGATTAGTTGATGTATGACATTACAGGTATAAGGGATAGTTTTTGATTTCTGCTTAATGTCTAGGGCAGTCATGTATATATTACTTACACATAACTGTGATTATTTTATATTGCCTTGTTAAGGTTAATTCTGTCTTCCTGTTTAGTGTTCTCATTAACGCACAAATAAAAATTCTTTTTTTTTTTTTTTTTTTTTTTTTAAGTACAGCCTGTTAGTGTTTTAACTATTTTGGTCTCAGACAGTTTTAGTATGGTATTTCAGGAGGTTTGCAGAAAGGCAGATGAGATATTCCACGAATCACCCCATAAGAGAAGTCCCCAACGTAATGAAGACAGATTTCGGTGTCCCATCTGTGCATGCAATGAATGCTGGTGACCCCCAACCCCCCAGCAGTACAGACAGAAATTAGAGCTGAACCTTGTAATCAGAAAGTATACCTGGGCTGCACCTCTGAATGGGCTGCTTACAAAATCCAGACTATCAAAGATAGGGGTGGGGGTCAGGTTCCTTGATGTGCCCCCACTGTGTAGATTAGATTACCTGGTGGAAGTGCGGGACATAACTTTGGTGATGCACATGTAGCAAAATGACACTGACTGTCGAGAATGGGCAGGGTCTCCTCCCCTCTGTTTATGTCCACTGCTACTGCTTTCATATCTGGTAATGCACACTTCCAGGAAATGCCTAGCTATTGTGCAGATCTCTCAGCCTGAGCAAATGCTCAATTCCGTGTCCATCCACAATCAGAGGTAAAAGTTCTTCTCATCATTTTCCTGCCTTGCAGCCATCTTGATTTTCTCTGTTATTTTAGGAGCTATGTTGGATTCAGGGCTGCCATAAGTTAGCATTTACTCAAAGGGGCTAACCTGGGAGGTCTTTAAAAAAAAAAGAAGCAGTCGGCCTGGTGGCACTGAGGGTTGAGGCACTGGAATGCCACACCTCATGCCACGCCGGCGACCTGAGTTCGGGAATGAACCAGGGCCGCCTGGGGACAGCAGGGGCGAGAGAGGATGGAGCATCCAGAGGACTGCTCTCTTCTCTCAGGCAGGGAGGGCACATCATCCCACTTGTTGCTCACCCTCTAGTGGGGCTGGGGGGGTGATGAAAGCCAGGGAGGCAAGAAGCCAGCTGGCGTGGAGTGTGCGTGCCCCCACATGCGCACACAATGCCTTGTGTGCCAGAGGAGCAAAGAAAAATTGGAAAATGGATGGGGGCTCTAGGAGATCCCGAACCCGCTTTGCTGGCGTACTGCCAACGACCTTCCCAGATCTGGATTGTGCTCTAGGGAGGGGGAGTTTTTCCTTCCTGGCCCCGCCATGGGGGGGTAATCCGTGGGGGGTCTCCGAGATGGCCAGGGCAGTCGGGCTGGCAGGGGCGGGCTGAGTAGGGACAGAGTTCCTGCCCCCATCCTGCCTGGGCAGAAAATACTACAAATAAAAAATAAATAAATAAATAAAACAGAAGAAGCAACGAATCACACCCAGTTCACAGCCTCATCATGGTGAAAAGAAACATCTGCCCCTTCCCTCATGGCTGTAGTCCGCACACCGCTACACTAAGGATTTTACTTTTGCATTTTTGATAACCAGTCCACACCAATACCATGGGTCCATAACATAAATCAGCAGTTACAGTCACTTTGTCCAGTTACCCTGTACCACCACTGCTAGTCACTCCCTCCCTGGGTTTTCATCAATGTTCAGAGTGTTTGTTAGCATCGCTCTACCTTTGGGGAGGATTGGTGGATCTGAAGAGGTTGGGCAGTATTTGTGAAAACTCTTCTCTGGCTGCATCCACACTTTGGTACTGCCTTTCCCTTCCACCAACAATAATACTCGATTTGGCAGGGTAGCTCAGTCAGAATTTGTTGCTGGCAGCATACAGTTTTTTTTTTTTGTTTTTTTTTTATACTTTATCACTCTGGTTGCTTCTGGCGGGTTTGTAGGCTGGGGTTGCTGAAGAACAGAAACTTTTGCCCTTCCCACTCCACTTTCTGCAGTTTTCTGACTTGACGCCGTATGTGTAACTTGTCTAGAAAGTTTAGTAATTTGAAGATAACTGGCCTTGGGCATTCCCCTTCCTTTGGTGGTGGCCGTAGAGCGCAGTGAGCCCACTTTATGACACAGCTGGGGCTGTTCGGAGGGACCCACCAGTTTTTTGCACAATCGTTGAATAAAGGCGACAGTGTCCCGTCCCTCGGCCTTTTCTGGCACTCCAACCAGGACCAGGTTGTTCTGGCAGCTCCGGCCCTCTTGATCCTCAGTGCACTCCTCCAGCTTACGTACCCTTTACCTTAAAAGGATCAATCCTTTGCCCTCTCTCTCATTTTGATCCTCACTTGAGCTGATGTAGCTTTCCACACCACCAACTCTAATAGTGAGGGCTTACAGAGCTGGTTTTATTGACTTAAAGTACCCTGCTGGGTCCTGAAGCATGGCTTTGATAACGTATTTGTACATGCTGGCAACCGCATCTGGTGACAGAAAGGGATCTGGGGACGAGTCTGGCTTCTCCTGCATAGGTTTCTATGAATGAGCCAATGCTGCTCTGCAAAGCAGGCCATCAAACATATCTCATTCCATGGCATCTGTACAGTTACCAAACGTCACCAGTCTCTGCACTGAGGTGTACTCTTCTAACTCGGTTGGTTTGTGCTCTTTTAGAGTTCAATTTTAGCAGGTCTTAAAGGGACACTGTCAACCTTTTTTTGCATCATATTAATTTTTAGTAAAAACCTACATTTTATGATTGCTTACTTTCTCTAAAATGCATTGATGTTGCTGTTTTTTTAATACTTTATGTTTTATTTTGTTCAAAACAAACATACAGTTGTTTTACAAGCATTAATGAGATACCCTTTTACACTTATATCACCTTAGAGGGCGCCACCCCTCTTTAATACAAACAATATAAGCTATCAGATGCTTTACAGATACGACATATGAGGGAAAGCCACAAAAGAAATAGAAAAATGCTATTCCTTTGTTTTTACAAAGTGTATCAGTGCTGTAGAGGAACCAATGAGCAGCCTGGAAATTATCTAAAAAATTAAAATATATAAATGTCTCAATGTCCTTTACCACACTTGGTGGTATTGGTAGCCAGGCATCAACTTAGTAAAAGTACAAATACTGTGCAATCCCGTATTCTGATCTATCAGTGTAATTAAATCCAGAGCTTACTTAACAAGCTTAAAATCAAACTTAACCTTTTCAGCCATATTTTACATTTTTATAAGGTTTAGGAGGAACTATTATTGAATAGTCCAAAAAAGAACATGGAAGTCCTCAGCACTGTCCATTTTTCAAAAAAGAACACTGATCAGTTCCTTAAAGCTCTTGCTGGTTTTCACATAAAAGGTCCGTTATGTATTTTTAAAACGAAAAACAGAACACCTGTAGAAAGGCTAGTCAGGCTATTGCCAGATCTACAGAGCAAATGCAAGTCTCCTCGTCCTCCGAGGACTGCTGGTCTCATTTGTTTTGCTGACTGATGGGGACAGCATGTCTACAGGCCCATTTAAGAGCTTCAGCAGGCTCTGAGGAGAGAAACACCTTCCCATGATGTGCACTCCTCAATCGCACAGGAAATATCACTCCATGGACAACTGAAGCTTCATGGAGCATAGCCCTTACTCCATCGGAATGCTTGTGCTTCTGTCAGGTGGCATAGCTAATGTCCGGGTACATATTTATCCGGTGACCATCAAAAATAAATTTTTCTTTTAGCCAGATTCAAAATGAAATCTCTTGTGGCTGCTCCATCTGTAACCAAGATGATCGCTCAAGTTATGTCCTGTTGTTCCACACGCCTATGAGGTGTAACACAATAGGCCCAGTGGAATTGGTGGGCTTTAAGTTGTGCATCTGAACCAAATTGCTGGTTAAGCCACTCGTGAAGGAATAACAGAAGGCTATCCCCCTCGGCGTCCTCTGAAATCCCGAGAATTCTTAGGTTAGGAGCACTGATTTGACACTCAAGGGTTTCAGTACGGGCCTTCCAATGATTGCTCTCCTTCACAGTGGTGGACATCGCTGCGTCAGCCCTCTTGGAAGCATCAAGGGCAGTGGTTTGGGTCCCTTCCATGGTCGTTTCAAGCGTGACGACCCAGTTATTTAACCCATCAAACTTGTTGGAAAGAACTGTTACCGACTTGATTAATTTAGTTAGCTTTGCCCCAATAGTTTGTAGAGCCTCCTCCTCCTCTACACCGCCGACATTGTCCTCAGGCCTGCACGAAGCAGAGCGTGTGGTGGAAGCTGTCGAAGCATTTTTAGATTTTGCCCCGGCACCATGCTGCTGCTCTTTTCGTGGATTTCCCATAACTTCCACAGGTAGATCTGATGTCCGTTCCTCTGATTTTGGCTCCTATCTGTGAGGTTTAAACTGCTGTATTTTAGCCGTTTGTTAAGACGAGCTGGCGAGAGCGATCACATATCCGCCATATTGCTTGGGTTCCACAGCGCCCCCCCAATGTTGCTGGTTTTATCTGCCTCCTTGCTTATTAGAACAGAAATGCATGGTAAGGTATAGCTATGCCCAGCTTTGTTTTGCTTCATATCATTGAACTACTCTTAGTGCACACTTCCTGAGCATTAGAAACACCCTCAAACAGCGCAGTCACTCATGATACAATAGTCTCCTCTACTCCCACTGCATAATGAGTGGCTAGATTGTGTTGGTGGTGTTCCCGAGTTCAGGAAAGATGCAGGTACACTTTGAGGCCTAAGGGGGTTGACAGTGTCCCTTTAAGGAGTTTTATTTTGAAGCCGCTGGCACCGTCACTCTCTGTTGCTGCTCCCTACAATGCATTACATAACTAATCCCAGGTAAAGAATTTAGTTGCATTGGTTTTACTTTTGCAAAAAACGTGAACTGAACCTCTAATATGAACAATATAGAAATAAAATTTAGAAGACTTCCAGTGATGTCATACTGGGGAATGGCAGCTTGACTGAGTAGCTCCATTCCTCCACTGGTCGAAATAGTGCCTATCATACTGCGTGATTCTTCATATTTAACTACATCCAGTGTGCAGCTAGTGATGGGACGTTCGAGAAAGAAGAATAAAAATGCAACCAGTCCGGTAGCGCCATTCTCACCAGCTCCCAGTTCTTCCTTGATGGCGGGAAGCACAGTGACCTCCTCACCCTGATCGCACCTTGGTAGTTCACCACTGGAGGTTACCAATGACAAAAATGTTACAAGAACTTTTAGCGTTTCAAACTGCAATACAGGAACTTACTGGCAGGGGTTCAGCAGGAAATGGATACAAGTAAAGCTGACCATCAGAATCTCCAAACAGCCACTTCTTCACTTTCAGGTCTGGCAGACCACATGGCAGACATTCTTCTCCATTTGCACCACTGCCATGTCCAGATGGAGCTCAAACTGCAAGAGATGGAGTCGAGGGCAAAAAGAAAAAACAATTCCAAATATATGGTGTCCAGGAAGGAGCCAAAGGTCCCCAAATCTCTGAATTTTCAGACCAATAATTAAAAAAACAACCTGCAACTTTCTCTTGATCTGGACTTGGAACGCAAGCATGTGCACAGAGCGTTAGGGCCAAAATCGGCTCCTAGGAAATGGCCACACTCCATAATCTTACAATTTCTGAGGTATGCCACAAAGGAAAGTATTCTCTCGCTAGCATGGTGACAAAAAAAGATGCTTTATCAGTGGCTGAGCTTTACATTAAATTACTGGCAACAATCAGCATGCCACTGTCATCAGTGCATATGCCCCGACACTTAATGCCAACGAGGATGTCAAGGAACAGTTCTATTCCAACCTTGACAGAGTCCTGACCAACACCCCTAAGGAAGACAAGATCATTCTCCTTGGTGACTTCAACGCCAGAGTCAGGCGTGATTCAGATCTCTGGAATGGTATCATCGGGAAGAAGGGGGTAGGAAAGACAAACTCCAATGGCATACTACTCCTGAACAAATGTGCGGGGCATGGCCTGGTCATCAAGAACACCATCTTCAGACAAAGCGACAAGTATAAGACTACTTGGGGACATCCTCGATCCAAGCACTGGCACCTCCTTGACTACGTCATTGTCAGAACTCGTGATCGAAAGGATGTCTACATCACGAGGGCCATGCGAGGAGTCGATGACTGCTGGACAGACCATCATCTTGTCAGATCTGTCATGAACATCTGGCTCACACAGAAACATCAAAGGCAGCCAAAATCAATGCAAAGGAAATTCAACACCAAATCCCTTCAAGACCCAGTGATTCAAGAGGACTTCCAGCAACGTCTCCAAGCAAGGCTCTCTGCCATGCCCGCAGCTGATGATAACATTGAGAGATACTGGAAGGAGTTCAAGACCGCCATCCACTCAGCATGTACTGAATCTATTGGCTTTGTCACCCGGCATCACCAGGACTGGTTTGATGAAAATGATACCGAGATTCAAGACCTGCTCAACCGGAAAAGAAGAGCTCACTGCACATGGCAAGATGACATCTCATGACAGCAAAAGAAAGAGTCATACCAGCAGCTCAAGACAGAAGCTCAAAGGAAGATCGGAGACATCAAAAACAAATGGTGGCAAGACAAGGCCAAGGGGATCCAGCTCTATATTGACAAACATGACATGCAGAGCTTCTTCCAGGCTACAAGGGCCATTTATGGTCCAAGCTCCCATGGTCCCACTCCCCTCTGATCTCAAGATGGCTTGACGCTCCTAAAGGAAAATGAAGGCATTTCAAGCTAGAAGGAAAGAGCATTTTGAGACACTTCTGAACCTCGAGTCATCTGTGACAGATGCCACTATCAATTCTGTCCCTCAACACCCTGAAAGAGAATCTCTCACCAACCCTCCTACCATCGAAGAAGTAAGACATGGCCTCAAGCTGGCCAAAGACGACAAAGCTGCAGGACGAGATGGCATACCGACTGAAGTCTACAAGGCTGGGGGCGAGGAACTGGTACTAAAGCTCCACAAACTCATTCTCTGAATTTGGAACAATGAGGAGATTCCAGAGGACTTCAGGAATGCCAACATTGTTACCATCTTCAAGAAGGGAGACAAGTCGGTGTGTGGAAATTATCGAGACATTGCTTTACTCTCCACTGCAGAGAAAATTCTTGCCCGTATTCTTCTGAGCCGCCTTCTTCACATCGCCGAAGAAGTCCTGCTGGAATCTCAGTGTGGATTCAGACCATCTCGTGGGACAACCAACATGATCTTCACTGCCAGGCAGATCCAAGAAAAGTGTCGGGAACAACATCAGGACCTGTACATGGCTTTCATCGACCTGACAAAGGCCTTTGACTCCATCAATTGTGAAGCCTTGTGGAAGGTACTGGCCAGATTTGGCTGCCCTACAAAATTCATCAAGGTCCTGAGGCTTCTGCATGACCAGATGACTGCCAGTGTTCTCCATAATAATTCAAAGGCAGACCCATTCATCATCCAAACTGGGGTCAAGCAAGGGTGTGTCATCACTCCAACCTTGTTCTCTATCTTCCTAGCAGTCATCCTAGTCCTCAACAAAGGCCGCCTTCCCACTGAAATTGACATCGAATACAGAATGGATGGAGGGCTCTTTAATCTTGGACGTCTCCATTCAAAAATCAAAGTTTGCAAGGCATCCGTCATTGACCTCCAGTATGCTGATGACTGTGCCATCCTTGCACACACCAGGAGCGACCTCCAGTCTGCGCTAGATCTCTTTGCGGAAGCTTAACGAAGTCTGGGACTCTCACTTAACATCAAGAAGACCAAGGCGCTCTATCAGCCTGCTCAAGGCCTTGTAAAAGACCCTCCACAATTCACCATCGAGGGACAGACCCTGGAGACAGTCGAGCACTTCCCTTACCTTGGTAGCCACCTATCCCTAACTGCGAACATCGTCGATGAGATTCAGCACAGGATCCATTGAGCTAGTACCTCATTTGGGAAACTGCTTTGGCGCATCTTCACTGACCGTGACATATGAAAGGACACCAAGATCCAGGTATACAGTTTGGTTATCATCCCTACCCTTCTTTATGGATGTGAAACTTTGGTGACTTACCGACATCATCTAAAGAGCCTGGAGAGGTACCACCAACGATGTCTCCGGAAAATCCTCCACATCAAGTGGGAAGACCACCGCACTAATGTCAGCGTTCTCGCTGAGGCCAATGTCACCAGTATGGAGGCAATGATCCTCAGACATCAATTCCGCTGGACTGGACACTGTGTATGGATGCTCAACTCTCGACTCCCCAAACAAATTTTATACTCCCAGCTCAGTCACGGCCAGAGATCCCGTGGTGGTCAAAGGAAACGCTACAAAGACACACTGAAGAGATATCTCAAGAAAACAGATATAGACATCACGAGCTGGGAGGAGCTGGCCACCAACCGATCTCAATGACGCCAGAACCTCCATCAAGTGGGGGCCTGCTAAAACGCCTTACCCTTGAAGCCGAAAAGAGAGGAGCATAGGAAGGAAAGGGAAAGAAACCCCAGCCAGCAGGCAGCTCTCCCACACGGAAACATCTGCAATTTCTGTGGACAAATCTGTGGCTCTAGGATTGGATTACTGAGCCACGTCAGGACCCATCAGTGAACCATGGTACAGATCATCCTCGAATCGAGGGATCGCCGACGATGATTACTGGCAAGGGCATAGTGCAAACCGATTCAGGTTAGTGCAATGTACCCCCCGACTTTCCCGGCTTGGCTAGTGCAATATAGCCAGTTTTGTAAACCTGTCCCTTTAAGAAAAATGCCCCTAAAAGAAAAAAACATGGTTCCATTTTCCTGTCCGAATATGCTCTTTTGCAGTCTTGCAACTGCCACGGGAAGCCCTCTGACTGGAGGAAAGTCTGGCGCCTGTCTGCAGCCCATCCCCACCTTGTGAGCCACAGATGCTGATCTCCACACATGCCTTTGCCACACATGCCTGCAGACACTGAGAGAAGGTGCGATCAAGTAGTGACCACTGCTGACCCACCAGGACAGAGAGGAGTGTGCTGCCTGACTGCCCCCAAAACACAATAAACCAACACAGAAAAGATCAACTGAGTCAGCTATAACTAGCACTGCGGCACTGCAGAATTTTTAAAATGGGAACGAAGGCCAGGGTGCGTCGTCTGGGCTAGTGGTCACCTGGGGGTTCATGGGCCACAGTCTGAGTAACCCCTTAGCGTGGGTTGCAGTCGGGAGCCAAATGATTCGGGGTGCAGTGAGTGTTATGTGCTGGCTAGTCTACACGTGTCTACAGGTGATGCGTGTTTGCTCAACTAGGTGATGCTGGGGATTTTCTGGCCTGCTGGTGCAGGAACTGGTGACTGGGCCCAATGCTATCTCCTATGCTGGGGGGTGGAGGTGGGGGCGTAAGCCGCTCACTACTAGTCACCACATCACCCCAAGCACTGCCAGCTTCAATGACATCGAGGAGGAGTGCTTGGGGATAGCAAGAAGCCAGCAATCAGATGATTTTTATTTCTGGGGCCCACTCACTGCCAGCCACCAGACCTTCCCGGCTCACTCGGGTTGCATCATTGTCATGATCAGGCTGACTGGTGTTCCGATTGGTGGTGTTTGGAGGCCCGGGATTGCACAGTTCTTTGCAGCCTCCACCTTGCCTTGCCCTATGCCGTTACATGCTGGCTACACGTGTGCAGGTGATGGTAAACTGTGTGATGCTGGGGATTTTCTGGCCTGCTGGTGCAGGAACTAGTGACTGTCTGGTCCTGATGCTCCTATTCTTTTCACAAATTTGTGACTGTTATATTGGGGCTAGTGCAATCTCTGAGTGGCCAGTGCAGCTGGAGCATCACTTTCCCAGGTGGACCTGTGCAAAAAAAAAAAAGTTAAGCGTTACTCCTGCTTTATCAAGATCAACAAATGTTCCTTGTCAATGACTATGTGCCAGCGATCCAACAAAGACAGCAGGTATGTGCTCCTTATCTGTGGGCTTTAAAACAGGCCGACATTACATTTCAGATCCTCTTCCCAGACAAAATGAAGTTGCTGTATGAAGATGGGGACATCCATTATCACACAGCAGAAGAAGCCAAGGCAGATTTCGAGCGCACAGGTATAGCAGTCCCACTACCACCTAGGCCAGCCAAAAAGCCAAACAAGCCTGCCAAGCAGCCACCTCCTCTGATCGTTCCAACCCTCCAGCAATAGATCATATTATGGTTTCTGGAGATGTCTGGGCAAAGCACTCTCAGGCCACATTGGCTTAAATTAAGGCCCTGCTGCAGCAATTCGAAAGGCATCCTTGATGGTCACCAAGCTTATCAGCACTAACATTACTTCAAGTTGAAATGCTGCACTTCACATCACCTTTATAGACTACTGGATTAAACTGACAGAGCAATTGCCTTGCCAGTATGGAGAGGGGAAGTGTGGCAGGCTGAGAGGGTGCCTTCACCCAGCTGTGGTTCTGGTATTCTGTTGAGTACTGGGACATACCCAAATAGGCATTCAGCCACTGATAGAAATTTGCGGGGACCCTGGGAGGGGGTCATGGGCTGGCAGACCTTCTCAGTGCTCAACCCTCATGGGACTCTGTTAGTCTTAATATTACTGGAAGGTAGGCCAGGGTGGGGCAAGGGATCTTTGCCTAGGAGGCTCACTTCACGGGCTGGCCTAGGTGTGAGCAGCTCCCAAAAAATCGCACAAGGCACCTCTTATTCTGAATTCCTGCTACTGAAGTAAAGAAAAGCCTCACACAGGCCTGGGTGGCTGCCTACCAGAAAACACAACCAACTCAGAAATGGGGCTTTTTGTCCCAATGTAGTCTAAACTCTCCTCCATATCTACCATGGGCTGTAGTCCCAGGGTTGGGGGCCTTCCTCCCCATACTCGCTCACCGCCATAAAGCCCAGATACTCACCCACACCCCACCAGCTTCAAAACATTACCAGCAATGGAGAAGACCAGTGGGCACAGAGGAATCAATAGAGGTTTCTCTGCTAATCAGCCTGACGACTGTTACCCTTCATTCCACTAAATACTTTTTCTTTTACTCAGCCCAGGTGGACTACAAAGCATAATTACTGGAACTTATGAAAAGAGACTTCCCAGTTTGTGACTGTTTTCTTGCCTGGATGACGCACCATTGGTTGCATTGGGAGCCAGGAGGCAACCAGGGGCTCAACACCTTACTCTGCCTAGCGGCTACATAATTAACAGCCTCCTACCTAGGATGGATAGATACCTTTAATTACACTGTTTTTTATGCTGTTCTGATGTTTAGTACAGTATTGTGGAAAACTCTACTGGTTTTCCACACTGTTCACAGCAGTCTAAGGTTACTGTGTGTTTGTTTTTCATGCTTTCTTTCGCCAGGCATAGTTGTAAATCTTTGGAATGGAGACTTTTGGTGGGAAGGAATACTTTATGGCCTGTGAGTATGGCTAATTCCCACACTTTTCAGCCCAGCATAATTCTCTGAACTAAAATGACCCGATTTACTAAACTTCTGTCATACAATATCAGTAGGGTCCAATAAAAGGTACAGAATTCTACATATGCTGCGAAGGGATAAAGCAGAAATTATATTTTTGCAGGAAACCCACTTATCTCACAGTGAGCACCTTATACTTAATAGACAGGACTTCACACTACCAGGCTCCTCTTCTCATCCCTCTGGTTGCAGGCAAAGGGTTTTGATATTGGTCCGTAGGCTCTACCAATACAAACAGATCAGGTTCACCACGACAGTGCTGGCTGCAGTGTCTTGGTCTCAGGTATGCTTTATGGTAGCCCGATTACTTTACTTTCTCCCGAGCAACACTAATAGACAGGTTCAATCTCTAGTTAATGCCCCTCTCCCTTACAAGCACAGCCCTCTCACACTGCAGTGTGATCTGGATGTCACTTTGAATGAAGAAAGTGATGCCTCTCTCCCCAGCCCATATAGACACAAACAGCTCCAGAAACAGCTTAAGGCCACGTTGCACCATCTGGGATTGGTAGATGTATGGTGCCACCTCCATCCACGCCAAACACTGGACACCCATTATTCCTCCCATTTTCATGCACATGCCAGACTAGATTACGTCATCATGCCCCGCTGAGATGATGGACACTGTCCGCTTAGTCACCAATGGGCAAGGCACAATTCACCTTTTTTGGATCATTCCCCACTGTGGGTTGATCTTAATTTGGGAAAACCAAAAATAACACACATCCTGGAGACTTAATTTGCCCTATCTCCAAGACTCTGCCTTTTACAGCTGGTGGATTCCTGGATACCACCGATTTTACGAGACAACACCACACAGGAGGTAGACACAGTAATCTTCTGGGATACATTTAAAGTTGTCCTGCGGGGAGACCTAAAAGCATATATGGCCCATCAATGGAGGCAACCAAAAGCTAAGCTAAAATGCTTATAGGAGTCTCTCCATGTGCTCCAGTCCCAACTGATTCAGGTTAACCATTCGGCTTCACCCCAGATTCAGACTAAGAGACATCCACGTTATCCTGGACCATAATGTTGAACAAGTCTTCTTTTATTTAAGGCAAAATATTATGAGGGAGTGGCCCAGGTAGCTTGACTAGTGGCAAACTGATTAAGGCCAAAAGATCTCAAGCGTGTCTCACTAGACTGAGAGACTCCAGAACCCAAGCACTGCTACACCATCATACAGATGTACAGTGGACCATGACATAATACCAGCAACTACACAGGGTTGACCCAGGAGCTCCCTCCAACACATGAACTCCTTCCTCTCTTCCCTGAAACTGCCCACCATCTCAGAGGCCCAGACTGCCTCTCTTTTACGTTCTTTTTCACAGGAGGAAATTGAGTTTGTATTTTGGAACTCAAAATCAGGTAAATCCCAGGGGCCTGATGGGTACCCAATGGAATTATTTAAAAAAAATTTAAGGACACCCTTTTGCCACCTCTCCTCAGGGCACATCCATCGATTCAGCAAGGAGGGCCACCCCATCCTCTCAGTTTGCAACTATTTCAGCCCTTCTCAAACCAGGAAAGCATCATACCCACCCAGCATCCTTTAGGCTGATTTTAATTCTAAATTGTGATTATACAATATTTATGGCTGTATGTGTGGTCAGAAACATAGAATTTGCTGGCAGATAAGGACAGCTTGGCCCACCTAGTCTGCCCATTTTTCCCTCCCTACAGTATCATGGCAGATCCTACTTGATGTCTAGCCCATTCACCCTCCTTCCCTTTCCCTAAGATTCCCCTATGCCTATCCCATGCATTCTTGAACCCCACCACTGTTTTTACCCCCACCACCTCCACTGGAAGACTGTTCCAGGAATCCACCACTGCTGATGAAAACCGCCTTTTACTCCGCTCAGCCCTAGTGGCTGCTGGAGGTAATGCAGCCAACCAGCCAGTTGGCCACTGGGGGAGCATACCTACCCCTGTGGTCCATGCCCCCCCCCCAATCCTTAGCCCCAATGTTTGAATAAGATTCCCTGGTGCTAGTGGTCGCCCCCCCTCCCAATTGCCAGCCCCATTTCAATAGTATGCCCTGGTACTACTAGTGGTCCCTACTCCCTCTGATCACCAGTCCTGATGTTTGAATAAGATTCCCTGGTGCTAGTGATCACCCCTCAAATTGCCAGCCCCATTTCAATAGTATGCCCTGGTATTACTAGTGGTTCCCACTCCCTCTGATCACCAGCCCTGATGTTTGAATAAGATTCCCTGGTGCTAGTGGTCCCCCCTCCCTCTGATCGCCAGCCCCAATGTTTTAATTTTGTTTTATTTTTTATAATAACTGGTGTTCAGTTTTAAAGAAAAATACAAGTAGGCATTGTGCTAGCAGCGTATGCTGCTTGTGAAGGACCACACTGTTTGGTCAGCTATGAAGGGTTCCCTAAAGCTGTCCTCTGTCCTGGTAGCATACTGTGTTATTACCTAGTATGCCACCAAGGAGATTTATTGATCCACCAAGGTCAGTTTTTTTATTTTTTTCAAACAGTGCTCTCAGTTTTGCGCTACACAGTGCAGCAGTCCATAGGGCAGGTGAGCCTCTTTTTTTTTGCACTTAAGTGGACTTTTGAAATATTTTGCACTTATATGTCTCGCTGTTTACTGCACTTTACAAATGTAAAACTCTATGAAGCCTATGTAGCAACTGAGGTGAAATGAAATGCAATGGACATGAAAGTGAATACATTTTCTGTCTTCTAAGATTTTTTGAATCATTTTCTATGTACAATCGGTATGTGTAATCGGTATAGCGTTCATAGAGAATTATTTTGAACCTACCTACCCCTAGGTTCCTATATGCAGCTTTGCTGCAATTGTGATGTGGTAGTTTAACTTTGTTTGAGTTAGCCAGATCCATCTGTAGAGCACCACCCCTCCACCATGAGCACAGAATCTGCAGCTTTATGCTTAAACGAAAAACCTACGAGTCTCATACTGAGTGCATCCAGGGTATAGTGCTTACTGGAGTATGAGCACATCAGGCTGCAGGTTTTAGATCATGCAATGAAAACTGACCTAGGACGGGGTCAGCCCAGTGGTGCTGGACGCCACACCAGCGACCTGGGTTCGGGAATGGACTTAGGCGCCAGGGGTTTGGCAAGGGGAGGAGAGGATTGAGCGTCTGGAGGACTGCTCGCCTCTTGGGGGGAGGGTTGATGCTTCTCGCTGCTGCAGCGGCTCCCAGCAGAGGCTGGAAGACTGCAGCAAGGCATGGAGCACGCATTGGGGGTAAGGGAGCGACAGTGGATGTCCTGCAAGTGGATGCAGGAGCATGCCCACGTTGCGCTGGATGTCACTGCACATCCGTGCTCCTGGGTAACAGAACACGGAAAAAGGCCCTGGCACCCAGGTAGGTGACGGTAGGTCTAGTGGACAGTCCCCATGCTAATCGTCAGGTTGCTCCCAGCCAGTCTCCGGCCCTCCTCCGCACTCCAATAGCCCCGTCCAGATTATAGATAGAGCACCAAGAGGAGTAAGGCGGCCCCACCTCGGGGGGCTCAGAGCTGGGGGGGGGTTGGCAGATGTGGAGGCAGAGGTGGTCCCTCCGGAGAACTGGCATGGAGAGAGCCTTAGGCAGAGCGGGAAAAAGACCGGTCCAAATGATCACACCTGAGAGAGACCTAAGGACCAGTGAGGTAGGAGGATAAATAAAAAAAATAATTGGGGGGGGAGGGAGAACTGCCCTAGGACAATTGCAGGCAGTGGTACTGTAGGCGTGGAATGTAAATATATCTACAGCTGCTTTCCACTTCTGAGAGGCCATGCTAAATACAGATAATGCAGGTGGACATACGCTTGAAGGCTTGTATAACATACAATTACAGTCAAACCCCATGACAACTGGAAAGACTGTCTGTGTACTAGGCCCAGTGATGTAGAAGTTGAGAATCCTCTTGACATCAAGATAATTTAACAAGATCTATCCTATCCACTAGTCCTTTTTCAGAGAAGAAAGTCCTAAATGGATTTGCTAATCTGAAAGTTGACAAAGCAATGGGATCAGATGGGGTACATCCTAGGATATTAAGGGAGTATAAGGAGGTACTGGTTGCACCTCTGACAGTCCTATTTAATAGATCACTGGAAACAGAAGAAGTGGGAGTGGAGGAGAGCAAATGTAGTCCCAAAGGTGGAAGCAGGGAGGAAGCTGGCTATTATAGGCCAGTCAGCCTGACACTGGTGGAGGGAAAGTTAATGGAATCACAACTAAAAGACAGAATA
This sequence comes from Neoceratodus forsteri, assembly GCA_016271365.2. Taxonomy (NCBI): domain Eukaryota; kingdom Metazoa; phylum Chordata; order Ceratodontiformes; family Ceratodontidae; genus Neoceratodus; species Neoceratodus forsteri. The sequence goes on from CM028137.1 coordinate 694,882,965, forward strand.
GTGGAATATCTTGAATCCAATGGGTTGCAAAACCTGAGATAGCATGGATTCATGGGTGGGAGGTCCTGTCAAAAGAATCCAATAGATTTCTTCGACTGTGTGACCAAGGAATAAGATCAGGATGGAGTGGTGGACGTGGTCTACCTGGATTTCAGTAAGGCTTTTGACACAGTTCCTCATAGGAGACTACTAAACAAGCTGGGTAGCATAGGAGCAGGTCCAAAAGGTGGTAAACTGGGTAAAAAAACTGGTTTGGGGATGGGTGGTGGTAAACTGAGTTCGCTCCAAGGAGGAAAGGGGGACCTGCAGGGTGCTTCAGAGATCAGTGCTAAGACTGGTCCTCTTTAATGTCTTTGTAAGACCATAAGAAGTAGACGGCAGATGGGGACCATGTGATCCATCTAGTCTGCCCAAGACATTTCTACCCCCCTACCTGTTTTTATTATCCCTTATGTGTCCACATTGCCTGTCCCATACTAGCTTGAATTCCCATACAGTCTTTGACACCACTACCTCTGGGGGCAGGCTGCTCCATAGCTCCACCACCCTCTCTGTCAAAAAGTATTTTCTTACATTGGTTCTAAATCTGCCTCCCACCAGGCGCAGACTGTGACCCCTAGTACACGTTTTGTTCTTCTGGAACAGGTTTTTGAGTCTGGCCTGTGTTGATTCCTTTTATGTATTTGAATTTCTCTATCATGTCCCCGCTATTTCTTCTCTGCTCTAGTGAGTATAAGTTTGGTTCACCGAGTCTTGTTTCGTACTAATGTTGATACAGACCCTGAACCATCTTGGTAGCCCTCCTCTGAACCCTTTCCAAGCGTTCTATGTCCTTTATTAGGTGTGGTCTCCAGAACTGCACGCAGTACTCCAGGTTCAGCATGATCAAGGCCCTGTACAGCGGGACAATCACCTCACATTTCCTGCTTGTAATCCCTTTACCTATACAGCTGAGGATGCTGCTGGCTATCTGTGCTGCCTTTTCACAATGTTTCCCTTGTTTTAGATTCTCGGTAACAATTACTCCAAGGTCCCTTTCCATGCTGATTTCGAGTTGATGCCCATTCAGAGTGTATGTTTTCCTTGGGTTTACCCATGTGCATCACTTTAAACTTTTTGGTGTTAAATTTTAACTGCCATGTTCCTGACCAATCTTCTAACTTCTTGAGGTTGGCTTCCATCCTAGAGGCACCTTCATCTGTGTCTACCCTGTTGCAGAGTTTTGTATCATCTGTGAATAGACAGACCTTCACCTCCAGTCCCTCAGCAATGTCGCTAATGAATATGTTGAAGAAGACTGGGCCAAGTACTGACCCCTGTAGAATGCCGCTGGTAACTGCCCTGCCCTGATAATGTCCTGTTGACCAGGACTCTCTGGGGCCTACCCTGAAGCCAGTTCTTAATCCAACTGACTATTTTTTGGTCTATGCCAGTGTTCTTCAGCTTGTTTGCTAATCTCCTGTCGGGAACAGTGTCAAAGGCTTTGCTAAAGTCTAAGTAAATCATGTCCACTGCACCTCCCTGGTCTACTGCTTTGGTTACCCAGTCAAAGAAGTCTGCCATATTTGTTAGACACGAGCGACCGGCATGAATCCATGCTGCTTTGGATCAAGTCTTCCATTATCTTGAAGGTATCCTACTATCCTCGTTGAGTAATGCTTCCATAATGTTACCTACCACTGAGGTCAGGCTGACAAGTCGATAGTTCCCTGCTTCCTCCCTGCTTCCCCTCTTGTGCAAGGGCACTACTGTCGCCCTTTTCCAGTCATCTGGTACGACAGTACACCGCTTTCTAGTGACTCACTGAACAGTTCAACCAGCGGAGCAGCAGTTTCATTCTTGAGTTCTTTTAGGATCCTCGGATGGATCCCATCTGGACCCATTACCTTATCTATTTTTAACTTACTTAGCTCCTCTAAGACTCTTTCTCTTGTAAAGGGGCTTGGGTTGAACTCACTCCCATTTTGCCCCTTGTTACTTAACACTGGACCTTTGTCTCTGTCTTCTATAGTGAAGACTGAGCAGAAGAAGTCATTCAGTACCTCTGCATTGTCTTTGACCCCCTCCACTAGCCGAGCCTCACTTGATGCTAAGCGGACTATTCCCCCTTGGTCTTCCTTTTCTCTCTTATGTAACGATAAAAGGTCTTATCCCCCTTCTTTGCCTCCTGCGCTATTCTCTCCTCTGTTTGTGCTTTGGCAATCCTAACTGCATTCCCTGCCTCCTTAAGTTTATTTCTGTATTCCTCCATGTCGCTATCCAACTTTGTTACTTTGTATTGCTTGAATGCTCTTTTCTTTTCCTTAATCTTAGTTGTTACTTCTCTGGTGAACCAGAGTGAGTTCTTCCTCCTCTTGGATTTGCTGATCTGTTTTGCGTCGTCCTCTGTAACCGTGGTTAGGGCATGCTTCAGTTTTCCAGTACTCTTCTACATCCCCCTTTGTTCTAATTTGCAGTATGGATTTGATCTGGAATTTTATGACAGGGAAGTTTGCTTTCCTGAAGTCGATTACATTGATTTTTGTGTGGCATCTGTCTTCTGATCAGCTAATTGTTAGCCATACTGATCTGTAATCACTGGATCCTACATGGCTTCCTAAGTAAACACCTGAGATCCTGGAACTGTTGGAGAGTACCAGGTCTAGGATTGCTGTGCCCTGATGGGCGAGTCTACTAGATGATTTAATCCCGCTTCTTGCAGTGCAAAGAGGAATTCCTTGCTCCTCTCAGAGGATGCGTGCACGAGGTCCAATCCACATCAGACAGACTGAAGTCCCCAACTAGAAGTAGCTCACCCTTGTCGGCCATCGTCAGGATGGCTTCCAGGAGCTCCTTGTCTGTGTCACTGTCCTGGGATGGAGGTCTGTAGACAACCTCTACCCAGAAATATAAGTGAAACTGCAGAGGATCTGGAGGGGAAGGTCTGTCTCTTTGCAGATGACACCAACATCTGTAATAGGGTGGACACTCTGGGGGTGGAGGATGGAAGGGATAAGTAGAGACCTTGGTAAACTTGAAGAGTGGTTAAGGGTAGGACGGATAGGTTTAATGCAAAATAATGCACCTGAAGTACAGACACCAAGGGCAGAGTACAAAATGTATGTGTGTGTGGGGGGGGACTGCGACCACCAAGCAGGAAAGAGACCTGGGGGGTGATGATACTGGATGATCTGAAGGTGGCCAGGCAATGTGACAAGGCAGTGGGGAGGACAAGTGTGATGCTGGGTGCACAGGGAGGGGTATCACCAGCAGAAAGAGGAAGGCGGTGTTGCCTCTGTATAGACTTGGGGTATAGAAACCCAGAGGCAGAGTACAAATGAAGGAAGTGTTATTCACAACCACCATGCAGGAGAAAGACCTGGGGGTAAACATTTCTGATGATGTAAAGCTGGCCAGGTGGTACAATAAGGTAGATGCGAGGGCTAGTAAGATGCTGTAGCGCATAGGGAGAGGTATAACTAGCAGAAGGAGGGAGGTAGTGTTGTCTCTGCATAGATCACTGGCAAGACCTCACCTAGAATACTGTGTACAGTTCTGGAGGCCACATCTCCAGAAGAATATAAATAGAGTGGAGGTGGAGCAGAGGCGGCCAACTAAAATAGTGCAGGGTCTGCATTAAAAGCCCTACAAGAAGAGACTAAAGGAACTCAATATGTACACCCTGGAAGAAAGAAGGAAGAGGAGGGATATGATAGAGACCTTTAAATACATCACGGGGGTAAATAAGGTACAGGAGGGAAGTATTTTTCAGAAAAAAAGGTGCTCAAGAACAAAGGGACATGCTATGAGGCTGGATGGGGGTTAGATTCAGTAGAGATGCAAGGAAATACTTCATCACAGAAAGAGTGGTGGATTACTGGAACAGCCTACCAGCCAAGGTGGTGGGGGCAAAAACAGTGATGGGGTTTAAGAAAGCATGGGATAGGCATATAGGAATCTTAGTGGAAAGGAATGCGGGGAGAAAGAAAGGGCCTGCAGTGATACTGTACATAGGGAAAAATGGGCCGACTGGGGGCGCCAAGTGATCCTTATCTAGTGACAAATTCTAGGTTTCTGTTACGCAACTTGAGGTGCCAAAGATGCCATGGCAGGCCCCAGCATGGAACCTTGTGGGACTCCAGCTGTCACTGGCTTGGATGGGGATGTAGTAAAGTTGAAGCTAATAGTCTGGAACCAACCAGTATGACAGGAGCAAGGACCACATAGAGCTGTGCTGTTGATACCGAAAATGGATTTCAGACGAGCGAGCACTGTCTCATGTTTAATAGTGTCAAGGGTAGATGAGATGTCTACCAGTAGCTATACGGTAGGGATTCCCTTACTGATGGATAACAGAATGTCATATGTGGATATGACCCCAAGTCCTTGGTGCAGGAGTAGAATATGAAAATTACATACCTACCGTAATTCTTGATCTTCTCTTGTATCTTCACCATTAATTACTGCTGGGTGTAAGCCACAGGCGCGAACCTGCCACGGGAGCTTTTTTTTTTTTTTTGGAGGGAGGAATCTGCGCCAGTGGCGCTGCCCACATAGCTGATGCACTGCGTGGAGCATACAGATTGGCCATTAGGCACCACAGACTCCTCCTCCATCCCAATTCTGTTGAGCCGGAGAGGAAGAAACAGGTTCTAGAGAAAGAGGGTGAGGCAAGAGAGCGGAGGGATGGAGAAAGAAAAGGACAGAAACTGAAAAAGGCATTAGTCGATTAGAGAACAGAAAGGAGAGAACCCTACCCTAAGTGGCCATGGGGCCTCAATCCTTGGGCAGTCTCGGGAGAAGGAGAAGGAGAAGGCAAAAGATAGAAAGAAGAAAGACAGAAGAGATGGAAGTAAGGGATAAAGGGGTAAGGAGAAGGGCTGTCTGCCACAATAAACTGTAAGACCACTGGCTTAAGAGTTTCAAAACTCTGACCAAGAATGGTGAATATATATGCCATCCATAACAGTTTGGTGTAGTTATAAGTAACAAGTTGATGCTTAGCCTCAGTACAGCATTTAATAAAAGTCAAAAACATATGACTTAGGAAGGTCAAGCAATCTCATAAAACTACGGCTTGCACAACATATAAACATCAGAAAGGTGTGCGATCTCCTCAGAACTGCTAAATTCAACTAGTGTACTCATCTCCAACAACTCCATTCATACAAAATTCTGATCTCTTGTTGATTCTCACAATCTGAAATATGCTTTTCCCAACGGACTTTAAATTGTGGAAATAGCTGCCGACAGCCCCAACCCCCTGCACTGCCAAAATGTTTCATACATTCCTCACCTTTTACTTTAATTCTGTCAACACTCCCAGTTTCTCTTTTAGCCAGCATCATCCCCTGTCAACACCATACAGCATAACTTCTATACTTTAAGAAGTTTCAAAGATATTTGTGTAACATGAACTAAAGTCTGCTGCCAGTGAGGCTAGCAACTCAGCTCAGTTGTTAAAAGATACCGTAAAAACATCTGTCTCTCTTGTGCCTATAGTTTTCACTTTATCCCTAATGGTAAGCTGTGTTCACACTACAAAAACAAGTCTGGGCTGTTCCTATCTATAACTCACACGACAACTATTCGAACTCTATAGACCAGCCTCTATTTAGTGGGTCATTTCTCAAGTACTCAAATATGCAGTTTTTTATGCAACACGCATTTCCATTCAAATTTAAAGGGGACAGGAAATGTGCACGAATCTGCAGCTGTTTGGAAAGCTCTCATTTTTTAAAAAATATATTCATAGTTCTAAATTATCCACATTTACCTAAACCTGAATAAAAGCTGATGTGAAAAAACTTGTTTTGTACTGTTTTTATCAAGGCCATGGAAGTACAAGGTCACCCAGAGGAAAAGGAAGGTCTGGAGGTGCTGTGGGTCACCCTGGAGGCAGGCTCTGGGGCTGCTATCCATACCAGAGTACTGTACAGATCTCCAAGCACAGAGAAAGGAACTGGATGAGGCCCTTGGGGAAGCCATCATCAGACAGGCCCTGGGGCTGCTATCCATACCAGAGTAGTGTACAGATCTCCAAGCACAGAGAAAGGAACTGGATGAGGCCCTTGGGGAAGCCATCATCAGAATGGCAAGTAAAGGGGAGGTGCTGCTAGTTGGGGAGTTCAATCTGCCAGACATGAAAAGGAGCCTTCCAACGGGCGACTTCAGCAAGGAGCAGAGACAACTTTGACTCCCTACAAGGTGCATTTCTTAGGCAGCTAGTCCAAAAACCCACTAGAGAAGGGGCAGTGCTGGACCTGATGCTTACAAACACGGACGGCACTGCAAACGCCTCAGTGGGCAGTCCCCTACGTACCAGTGATCACCATACAGTATGGTTTAACATAAAGACAGGAGCAGAGGCAAACCACCTGAGGACAAGAGTTTCTAAGGCAGTCTCCCTTTTTATTAAAATCTACCCTCCTAACGTCCAGGACCACCTTATGGGGGGGACTGCCACGGAGGAGCAGAGGTAGGGGAACAGATAAGGGTAATAATAGAGTATTACTCCCATTTATGCATGCTTTATTTCTACTTTATGATTTTAGGAATTTGTTTCCCACCTTCTGCATTTAAAATGATATTTGGTATGCGTGCACAAAACTGGCAGCACCATAAGATGTACGCAGCCACTGTACCGCACAGAGAGAAAGCAACAGTGCGAAGGCAGAAAAGATCAGTATATTTGTGTACAATCAGTGCAGGAGACAGTTTCAGGAGTTGCTCATTGGCTAACCAGAAGGGTTGTTTTGATACACTTGTCCAGTTGCCATCAGACATATGGTGGACAATATTCCCAAAGCCCAATTGATGCGAGTCCGTAGAAACTGTACAGAATATGGTCCTATGCCCCTGGTAGAAGAGAAATATGTATGCGTGTTTTTGACAGAGGTTACAATACCAATTTGGTACAGTCAGCTTTTGAGGAGGTACCTCACCACCTCAAGAGAGAACTTGTTGCAAAGCAGACCCCCTAGAAATTCAGGAGATAGAATGCGTTTCATTTCTAACTTCACGAAACATTCCGGTAAGATCAAACAGATAATCAATCAAAATTGGCATATTTTGGAAAATGAACCTCTCCTTAGAGAATACACTGTAGAACGACCACTGATGGTGTATAGGAGAGGTAATAACATTAAAGATCATAGCTGTCAAGCTAAAAATCAGAACAGAAAATGAAAACAGAAAAAACTGGCTGCCTCCCCTGCCCGATGGGAATTATCCATGTGGTAATTGTAAATTTTGCCCACTTATTCTGAAAATACATACTTTCAGTACTTGCAATAGCAACAAAATATTTTCAGTACATGATTTCTTCAATTGCATTACTGACAATACAATATATTTAGCCACTTGTATATGTGGTTGTTTTTATGTGGGTAAAACATCAAGACCTTTTAAAATAAGAATAGGTGAACATCAGTGAGCTATCTGTAATGGTGATATGAAGAATGCTTTGGCTAAACATGTAAAAATCAACAGTACTAGTAAACATGAATTTAAGTACTGTGCTATTGAGAAAGTGAAATTGGGTACCGGGGTGGCAGCATAGAGGAAATGTTGTTGTACAGAGAATCCTTTTGGATATTCACTTTGGGGGCTATGGAACCACCAGATCTGAATGACCGTATAGACCTCATGCATTGTATTAGGAAGAGAAGAAAGTAATTTGCAGTGTATACTAATAGTCTGATTGTTTCTTAAGTACTGTTATAATACTGCTTGTGGATGTGGACACATATTTATTTACTTCAGCTATATGTACATGAAAAATGTCCACACCACCTAGTATTTACAGTATAATGTTCACTTTCCTTTTTTCTCTCTCTTTTATAGGGGGCATGAAAAAAGTTATTTCCCTTGGTACCTTACGCACCAGGAGTCAACAAGCTGAGAACAGACACACTCAAAAGTCTGGGTTTGCAGTTCTCTTATATATAAATAATTGTACATGTAAGCTTAAAATGCAGAAATGCTTCTGAATATGGATGGTTTTTGCACTCACAAATGCTTTATAATGTGGCAATATTAATTGTTTTGTCTTTGAGTAGCAGGCCTTCTAAATGATAATTCCCCCTTGTTTTCTTTGCTATCTCCAGAGCGCTGCATAAACAACAATCATGTTTTTAATGTTTTTGGCCTTTATCATAGTATAATTATGTAGTATTTTGGTTTATGGGCACAGTTTTGTGCACTTTAGCACTATGCACTTAAAAACTGGTAATGGTTAACACTTTTATGTAGTACTATGCGCCTTTAAGATGATGTGTATTTAAAAAAACGTGTATTAAGATTAGTCATTACGTCCTGACGACGCACAAGGAAGTGCGAAACCGGTAGAGGTGCCATACGACTGTTGTTTTACTCATGGTGGCCTATTTTAAACAATCAAGTATCGCTTTATAGTCCTCTGAGGAGCGCTGGTAATTGTTTTGTTCCTGTTTTGATACAACATTAACCTGGCAAATACTTAGTAGCCGAGGTGAAGTATTGGTGACTCCCCATGGCAGTACTGGTCAGAGAGCCAGTAACCAGCAGCAGGAGCCTGGTGTTCAGTGGGATTGAGACTTGATGGGATAGGGAACTTGTCTGTGGATGGCATTACTACTATTTAGACTATTTAGATGAAAATATTATCAGGTTGAGAAAGCTAGCAGTAAATACTTCACAGTTCTAAAAATTATCTGGAACCCTGACAGAGGCACAGTGGGGACAATAAAGGGGGGGGGGGGGCAGAGTTAAGGCAGCCAGCCTCAAGGAAATGAGTAAAAAACAGAAGGAAAGAGAGACTGTTAGGGTTCTCTAGGGAAGTGGCCAAGATGGAGAAGGAAAAAGGGGTGACATTCAGGAGGTATAAGCATACCTCTCAACCTTCTGCCTCATAAATCAGGGACAAGGCTTAAAAATATCAGGGACAAAGGACCAAAATCAGGGACACATCTTCAAAATTAGTGGTATCCACTCAGGAAACTGATAGAATACGGGACTTAGTGTAAAATGCATTTTCTAAGGAAGAACAAGTCTGTAACTTTAATGTCTGACAGTATTTTTGTGCTTATAACTCCCACTGTTTGGTCAAAGAAACAAGTTTTAGGAGGGACAGAGTAAAATTTTGAGGCAGGTATGGGTATAAGGAAACGCAGAGGAAGGAGGACAGAGAGGTGTACCAAGTAAAACAAAGGGAAACAGGAAAGGCAGTGAGAAAAGCAAAGGTGCAGACAGAGGAAAGGATAGCCAGAGAGGTAGCGAAAGGGAATAAGACTTTCTTCAGATACATAAGTGAGAAGAGGAAAGCATGTATAGGGTTAATGAGGATCAGAAGGGTGGCAGGGGGAGACTGCACAGAAGAGGACCAAGAAACAGCTGCCATCCGGAAAAGGTACTTCTGCTCCATCTCCATAGTTTGGAGGGGGCACCAAGGAGTAGTAGAAACAAGGGGGGGGGGATGGGCGAGGTGGACACAAGTCCATTTTAAGAGGAAACAGTCCTAAAGGGACTTGCAGTTCTGAAGGTGGACGAGACTACAGGACCAGACAGGATACACACAACAGTACAAAAAAAAAAAAACTCAGGAAGGTGCTAACTGCCCAACTAAAGGCATTATTAAACAGTTCACTAGAAACAGATGTGGTTCAGGAGGATTTGAAGAGGGCAGACATGGTCGGGTCCCTTTACATAAGAGCAGCAGCAAGAAGAAGGCTAGCAACTATAGGCTGGTCAGTCTCACTTCAGTGGTGGGGAAATTAATGGAAACTCTACTTAACGAAAGGCTGGTAGTGTATCTTGAATCCAATGGGTGGCAAGACCACAAGCAACATGAATCAATGAGGGGATGGGATCATGCCAAAAGAATCAGACTGATTTATTCAACTGGGTGATCAGGGAACCAGATAGGGGCGGTCAGTGGATGTGGCCTACCTGGACTTTAATAAGGCCTTCGACACCGCACCACACAGAAGATGGATAAAGAAATTAATTAGCCTAGGGATGGGATCCAAAGTGGGGAACTGGGTTAGAAACTCGTTAACAGATAGGTGACAGATGGTGGTTAACAGCACTCACTTTAATGATTCGCGAGTGACCAGCAGGGTGCCAGAGGGCTTAGTACTGGGGGCCGGTCCTGTTCAATGTCTTTATAAACGATGCTGCAGATGAACTGGAAGGGAAGGTATGCCTTTTTGCAGATGATACCGAAATCTGTAATAGGGTCTTGGGAAACTCAAGACGTAGTCAATAGCATGGTACTTGGGGTTCAACGCCAAAAAATACAAAATCATGCACCTAGGGTATAGGAACCCAGGAGTGGAGTAGAGAATGGGGAAGAAGGTACTAACAGTCACTAAGCCAGAAAGGGACCTTGAGAATATCATAACTGACAACCTCAAAGTGCCAGGGCAGTGTGAAAAGGCAGTGTGTAGGGTTAGTAAGATGCTGGGTTGCACAGGGAGGGGTATCTTCAGCAGAAGGAGGGAGGTGTTATTGCCATTATATTGCTCGCTAGTGAGACCCAACCTGGAGTACTGTGTACAGTTTTGTGAGCCGCACCTCAGAAAGGACATAGACAGGGCTGAAGTAGTCTAGAAGAGGGCAACTGAAATGGTGCCCAATGAGCCATACGAGGAGAGACTGAGGGATCTCAACATGTACAGCCTGGAACAGAGAACAGCGAGAGGGGACATGATAGAGACCCACTAGTACCACACAGGGGTGAACAGAGTGCATTAGTGGAGTCTCTTTCAAATGACATAGAGCAACAAAGCCAGGAGGCATGTGATGAAGTTGGTGGGGGGGGGTTAAGAGAGATGGGAGGAAGTACTGCTTCACTGAAAGGGTGGTAGACATATAAACATACAAAGAAGCCAGATGAAGAAGGCCATTCAGTCTGCTAATATTGCAGGACCCTTAGTCTATTCTACTGACCCTGCCCCCCCCACTCCGGTCCTCCCTGCCTCTCCATCTGGCCCCCCTCAAGCCTCATAATTTCCCTTATGCCTATCCCAGCCGCTGTTAAAGCTGCCCGTTGACTTCATCGAGACCACTTCCTCTAGTAGTACATTCCCAACTGGCCACCACCCTCTCTGTGAAGAAGTGTTTCCTAACCTCCCTCCTAAACCTCCCTCCTTCCAGCTTTAGACTATGTCCCCTCATGGTTCAGCTGTCACTTATCTTGAAGAGATCCTCCCTATTCACCCTATTTATCCCTTTCAAGTACTTGAAGGTCTCTATCATGTCCCCTCTCTCCCTCCTCTCCTCTCCTCCAAGGAGTACATCCTTAGGGCCCACAACCTCTCTTCATATGCCTTAGCCTGCTGACCCACAATCATCTTAGTTGTCCTCTTCTGGACCGTCTCCAGCAGGCTGATGTCTAGACACCTGAAACAGACTTCCAGCAGAAATGGTGGAAGCAAAAACAGCCAGGAGTTTCAAGCATGCGTGGTACAGACATAAGGGAATATCAGTGAACTGGCAGGGAGAGGGTGGGTTGCCAGAGACCAGTTAAGGTCTGCAGACACAGATTAGGCAGGCAACGTCTGGGTAGACTGGGTGGGCCAAGCGGTCTTTTTCTGCTGACAAATTCTATGTCTATGTTTTCTATTTATGGGCAACATTCTGTATGAGAAGGGTTAGCTGCCAGCTAGGTGTCCTACTGGACAAAAACAAACGTATAATATGGGAAGATCTCTACTCTGTCTTGCTCCAATGTACAAAAAGATAGGCAGCACATGCACCCAGAAAGATTTAAAAAAAAAAAAAAGCTTAAAGTTTATTCAATCTCTCAAAATCAGTGCAAGACCACCAGCGTTAGCAAACGTTTTATATGAAACTTCCACAGGGCAGTGGTCCCAAACAAAGTAATGGTGGTATTGCTCCAACCTGCCCTCTTCAGTCTCAAGTCATACTCAAGCGGGTTGCAAATCCATACTAGAATTTTTTTTCTGTTCTTAATTGATCTTTTTATCTCCCATCATCAGTGCTTCTCCATCTGCCCTGACTTGTAGCCCTCCTTTGGTGCTTACCTCTAAACTGATAGTGCCGCACTGCAACTGCTGTACTATGGTGGTTTCTTTGGGTGGTTGTTCAGCTGCACCCTCCAGCCCTATAGTTTGGGAAATGGAGTGGCTAATTGGGACTGCAGGACCTGAGAACACCAGGCATTATTCCACATTCTTCTGGGTGTTTTCTCTGGTTTGTGCCCTTCTCCCCTTGGACGCTGGCAACATGTGTGCATGGTGAAACTAAGCATGGTTGTGCACAGTGCCAGCCAGTGTCCCCCACTCCCAGCAACCTCCTCCAACTGCACTGCCGCCTGTGGTCAGTAGATGTTATTCAGGTACAATGGGTAGTGTCTTTTGCGATGTTCAATCTTTCTTCCCTCCTGGCCAGCCCCAGTTGCCCAGGCTCTTTCTCCAGACATCAGTGTCTCAAGCGGTAATCCTACTGCTGCACCGATGAGCCAATCCATACAAGGATATTTTTTCCATTCACTGCTCATTTTTTTTTTTTTGTATTTATGCGCCTTGCCGGTCAGCCTCCATCCAACTGACCCCCCTCAGCCCTGTCCCCTGGAATTACCGGAAGTTACCTTGCCCAGCCCGGGAGCAGCGCCTGCGGGGAGTCTGTCTTCTTCCTGCTGACCGGCATATTTTTCCCCTCCGATTTTCTCCCAGGGGCCCCAAGAGCATGCACGCATGCGCTGTACAGCCCTGGTTCCGACCCCTTTCCCCCACACCATGGCCTAATGCCTAGGCACCTTCAGGCCCGTGCCATCCCCAGCCTCCACTGGGGGTTGCCATTAGTCGAGGGATGCTATGCTTCCTCCCCGGAGAGAGGAGAGCTTGCCTGCTGGCAGCTTTATCCAGCTCCGCCCTCCCCCCATGCCGCCCCGACAACCAGGGCTCATTCCTGAACCGGATCACCGGCGTGGATCGAGGTAAGGCACCAGCGCCTCAACCCTCTACACCACCAGACCGGTCACTGCTCATTTATTTATTCTCCCCATATCCTGGAGTAGACTCACATTGAACTAGGTTGGCAGTGCACACTGCAAATTACTGAAAAGGAGAAATGGATTAACTCTCTTTTAATATCTGAACATGCTGATGGACTTGTATGGTTCATGAGAAAACTGAATAAACTTTAAAGAGCATTTACCGTGCTCTCCGACAAAAAATCACCCAAACCCCACATAGGAGCCTTACCTCCACATGAGTTATCTGCTGTCTAAAAGATAATTTTCCTATTCTTGGATTTAGGGAAGGTGTCATATTTAGGCTCCATGGAGCCCTCAGCCTGATCCTTTATAATACCTGATTCTGAGAACGCCCCGCACTCCCACATTTCATGATGTAATGGCTTTGACTGGTTTTAAATTGTCCTTCTAACATAAAAAAATCAGTTGATTTCCATTATAAATTCCAGCAAGGACTCTTGGCCAAAAAAGTAACCATAAATAAGTTATCTATCTCACTGACTACAATATTTAAGAAACATATTAGTTCAGCTGCTACATGGAAGTCAATTCAAAGTTATTTTGTAGTACCGAGGATGAAAACTTCAGCAGGTCGAAAAACTCTTCCTTATACTCTCCCTGCATTTTTAATACTTTATAGTCTACATGTGACATCCCTCTTCAGACTTTTAGAATGAAGTTAAACGGTTATTTATTAGCGGACAGTGAGTGTAAATGTGTTGTCGAAATGACTGTGCATACCTGAATATTATATTGTGTGTTGTATGTTCCTTTTTGTATATGTATTGGTCGACCAAGAAAATGGGTCTTTAGCCCTTGGACATTCCAGTTTAAATAAATAAATAAATTAAAACAAACAAGTGTTTTCAAAAAATGGCCCCATTACTGTCTATGGAGCATGTCCCCACGCTCTTCAGACTACTGCATCATGAAAAGTTAGAGCACAGGGTTGTGTCTCAGAACTGGGAAATGGAAGGGATCGGGCCCTTGACTCTATGGAGCCTAAATACCATCTCTTCCCTTACTAAATCCCAGAACAGAAAAATTATCTTTCAGACACCAGATGACTCCTGGGGAGGTACGGATCCCTTACCCATTTAGCTCCAAGCCATGGTAGAGGTGCTCGTTCATTTTTTTTAAATCTTGCTTGGTGAGTATGCTGCCAGTCTCTTTGCACAACATTCTTATCCGGTCTCTTCACAGGACCAGGAATTTGAAGTTTTGCCTAGGTCAATGCACTGAGTCAGAACTCTGAGCACTGCTCCAACAGATCACTGGCTTTTGGTTAGAGTTCTGACAATGCAGTTACATAAAACTCTAAATTTCCAGGCCGGGCCGTCCCGTCAGTGCAGCGGTAGTGCTACCGCTTGTTATGCCGATGACCTGAATTTAGGAACAAACTTGGTTCATCGGGGGCCGGCAGGTGGGGGAGGAGGAGGACTGGGTATCCCAGGGAATGCTCTCCTCCTCCAGTGAGGAAGAGTTCCATCCTCTGCCACAATACTGTCACCTGGGGGTGGCAGTGCAGATGAAAGGACCGACGGGAGGGTGGGGATATCGCTGACGTCAGTGGGCAGATCCGCGTATAGCATGGGCAGGCCCGCCTAGATGTCCATGTATGTGACATCTCCAGGGGCTTGGAGAAAAATAAGGAAACTGGCCCCGGCACCTCTGTGATGATGACTGTGGTACATCCTGGGTCTCCACCTCCTCAAGCAGCCAGCACCACCTGACGAGACGTTGAAGTTTGGGGGCAGACTCCAACCCCGAACCCATCTGGGGGGTATAGCCAAGGCTAGAAGGAGGTAGGTGACTGGAGCTGAGAGAGGCCGAGGCATCAGGGGTGACTGGCAGGCCAGAAGGGTAGGAAGAGCTGGTGTAGAAGGGGGGCAAGAAAAAAAACAGCAATAGCAAAGAAAAAAAAGACGCCTAAATTTCTGGTTTCTTGAAGAGAACTGTACATAAAGTTACTCATATAAAGAAAACTACACAGAACATTGTTTTTTATATAGCAACTGTTTTTCCTGTATAGTTAAATATGGCTAACTTTAGGAGGTATGTTTATAATTTCTGAAAATAAGAATATCACAAGAAGCTGTACAAATTTGATGTCTCCTTTAATTATTTTTTAAAATATATACAGGTTTCTCATATGTCACAGTAATAATTACTTAATTCACTATTTCTTTTTTTTTTAATACTTATATTTTATTAGTTTATGCGATAACAATTACATATATTTCACCTCATGCCAAACATCAACATAATACATGCGCATACCTCCAAATAGTACACAGTGACAAGAAATCTAGGCATTTTAATTAATGGATATGGGAGTAATCCAAACATGTCCATGAATCCAAGAGAGAAGTTCAGGATGGCTACACGTTGCAAGCTTGTGGTGGTCACAGCCAAAAAGTTCATTTTTGAACACATATAGACTCAACCTCCTGTGTTGATGTGACCCCTTTCCAAACACACTGAAGAAGTACGGAGAGTTCTGACACCTCAATGCCACCCCCCAATCAGAGAATAAATACAGGTTACTCACCTGTAACAGGAGTTCTAGGAATGGTATATGTTGTTCATCCACACTTATTAGCAGGTTTCTTGCCGCTTTAAATCTTGCCGGAAGGTCTTCAAGCTGGCTTCTCCCACCCACCTGGGTGGTAAAACTCTCGGCTCTGCCCCATGACGCCAGATCTAGCCCGCTGGAAGCCAGGTTGTGCGCTGAAGCTTCGGGAGGTGGTCGTGGTGGATAAACAACATATACCATTCCAGAACTCCTGTTACAGGTGAGTAACCTGCATTTCTAGGACATGGATATGTTGTTCATCCACACTTACTGGCAGACTCCTCAGCAGTTCCTCCGGGAGGAGGGAGGCAAGGCGACACCCACTACTTAGGTATAAAGACTGGAGAACCGAGACCCGGCACTAACATCCCGGCGCGACCTGGTCGATGTGGAAGGGGAACGGTATAAGCCTGCTTCCAGGTAGGAGTCCCACGGATATCCTGGACAAGGTATCCTTGGAAGCAGCCACCGATGCAGCGGAAGGGCGGTAAAATGAGCACTTATCCTCTGGGAGGCTCCATGCCCGCCCACCTAAAGTGGAGATCTATGCAGGAGGTGACCACCGCTCAAGTCGTCCGCTTGGCTGCAGGTCTGCCGGAGTGCGGCCTGGCGTAGATGACAAACAGCTGGCGAACCTTTCCCGAACTTCAGCCCTACGCTCCCTGGGAAGGCGAGCATTAAATAGGGTCCCAATGGATCCTATATACGGCCTGCGAAGTGTGATCAGGGTTGAACCCCGGCAGAGACAATACCCGGTAGGGAAAGAGACTCTGCCACCGCCTACGGAAAGAACTTTGGGTGGGGCATAGGACAACCTTGTCCCTGTGGAAGACCAGATAGGGAGATTCAAAGGAGCGCCTGGAATTCTCCCGTCCTTCTGTTAGGTGTGGTAGCCCCAAGAAGGTGTTCTTCCACAACAGGTGGGAAACTCGCACCTGTGCGAAGGTTCGAACGGCTTGCCTGTGAGCTAAGCCCATACCAGTGTAAGATCCCACGGAAAGGGGGATACTCTCCCCAGAGGGAAGGTGTAATCACTGCCTTAGAAGCGCCAGACCACCTTTCTTGCGCCACCGACTACCTTCCGGCCCGCGCCCGGAAGACAGGAGTGGCTAACAGGAGCACCTTGAGGGTCATTGACTGAAGCCCTAGTTCAAGAAAGAATGGAACGCAGATAGTCCGGAATGCTCACCGAGGAACAGGAGATGGGACCAGGCCCTATCCCAACACCAAATGGCGAAATCTTCCATTTGAAGGTGAGCGTATCTGGTCGACTCCTGGCAGGACACCTCGAAACGTCGAGGACCTTGCCGGAAGACCCAAGGCCTGGCCACTAGCCACACAGGGACCAGGCCGTCAGGTGTAGGGATTGAAGGACCGGAGGGAGTACCTTCCCCTAATAACAGAGATCAGGACCGGGTGGGCTGGAAGCCGCCTCGGGAGCCTAGGGCTGAGACTGAGGAGAGCTGGATACCAGAGCTGGCAAAACCAGTCTGGGGCTACCAGAATCACCTGCGCCTAGTCCCTCCTCGCCTTGCCTGAGGGTCAAGGGAAATGGGGGAGAGGCGTAGAAGAGGCCCGGGGTCCACGGCCTCAAGGGCATCCCCTACAGCAAACCATGCTGAGGAGGCGGGCATGAGACAGTCTCGGCCTCGAATTCTCCCTGGAGGGAAAAACAAAGGTCCACCCGAGGTGTGACCTAGAGAGAGAAGATCTTGTGCTACCTCCGGCAGGAAAAAACACTCGTGAGGCGCAGCCCTTATCCGGCCTAGGGCACCGGCCAGGGTGATAGAGG
Organism: Neoceratodus forsteri; assembly: GCA_016271365.2. Classification (NCBI taxonomy): domain Eukaryota; kingdom Metazoa; phylum Chordata; order Ceratodontiformes; family Ceratodontidae; genus Neoceratodus; species Neoceratodus forsteri. The sequence goes on from CM028137.1 coordinate 694,900,290, forward strand.
CTCCTGCCATAGAAATGGCTAGGAAATCACCTCCCGGCTGCGCGAAAGACCCAATGCGGAGAAACTGCTTACGCAGAGGCAAGGAGGTCATCCGGTCCTGGCGGGATAGGTAGCACATGGTCGTGGTGTTGTCCGCCTGGACCTAAACCACAAGACCCCGCACAAACGGAGTGAGCGGTGCAAGCTAAGCGGACCGCCTGGAGCTCCAGCAGGTAGGAAGACAACGGGACTCCCGAGAGGACCAGAGGCAGTGTACTCTGTATTCCCCTTGATGGGCACCCCGCCATCCGAGATGCTTCGGTCGGAGAAGACCGTCGACCCGGGGCAGACGAACGGGATGTTCTCCTGCAAAAGAGCTGGAACGGTCTGAAGGAGAGTATTCCCTAACCCCTGGGCTGTTGTCACGGACTGGTCCAAAGGAACGCAGCGCTGTGACCACTGGCTGGCCGGCCCCCATTAGGGTGATGCATAAACTGGCGGATCCAAACAGACCACGCTGTTGCAGGAAGTCCCAGTCAGGGCGCAAATTGCCCAGTCAGAGCTGACTAGGTAAGGGAGGAAGAACCTCGGCCCTGTCCGCCAGGGGCTGAGCTTGGACTTAAAGAGTCGAGCCTCGTCCCGAAGAAGGATCACCTGCTAAGGCACGAGTTCCAACGTGGCTCCCATAAAAAGGAGACCAGTCTGAGAGCAACCTAGAGGGCCAGAGCTCTGGACCGTCCCCCTCTGCCTGGAGGGGTTGCTGTCAGACCGCCATCCGGGTGGGGTTACGCCCGGACCCATTCGTGCCGGAGGAATGCTGCTGAGCAGAGACCGAAGAGCCTAGCCTGGAACTCGTAACGGGATCCCCAGCAAGAAACGGAGGATTCCCCCAAGAAATGGATGGAACGAAGTGTAAGTACATCCTGGAGAACCAGGAAGAGCCACACACCCCGTATTAAGGATGGGATATCTGAGACAGAGAGACCATCCCGACGTGCAGAGCGAGAATGGGGCGCAAGCCCCCCTTCCATTAGGGACCAGGAATACCTGGACACGAACCAGGGTCTGGAGGAGGGTCCGCAACCTTCCTGATCACCTCTAGATAGAGGGGCCAGGCAAGTCGGTTCGGAAGGCCGACAACGAGGTTGTGGACCCCAGGGCCCCCATGGGACAACGGCTCGAAAGGGTGGGGCCTGCTCGCAATCCCAAGGCAGGACCTTCCCCTAGCACCTCTGACACCGAGAGGTCCGGGAAAGCGGACCAGGTGGAGAAGGGGCGAAGCAGTCTCCCCATGGGGGACCCCGGGTAGGGGTGACGGGGCCGGGGACAGCGCCCCTCAGCCCGTCACTGAGCAGGCTTGGAGGAGGGATTGGCTGAGAAGCTCCTGGCCTTACCTCTCCTTCCCTTTAGAGGAAACGCTGGCATGATTCAGGGCGTAGCACAAGCCTTCTGGCCCTCATGTTGGAGATGATGGGCCGGTCGAGCCGCAGGGGCCGAGGGGCAAAGGGGCTTACGCAAAGGCTGCCGGCGGCCCTTGTCCCTCCTGGCGGGGGTGACCGTGTCCGGAGTGGTATCGGACTTCTCGGTCCCCTGGAGGTGTCCCTCCACCCCAGGGCCGAAAAGGTCAGTCCCCAAGAAGGGGATGTCCGCTAACTTGTGCTGGGTTTCCAATGAGAAAGAGGATAGCCTCAGCCACGCCCTGCGGCACATGGCCACTGCGGCCGCCACTGACCTGGCACAGGAATCACCTAAGTCCAGAGCAGTCTGAAGCTGCTGCTTCGCCACCGCCCTACCCTGGTCCCGTACCCGCCGGACCGTGGTCCGCAGGTCGGCCGGGAGATGAGGGAGCACCTCATCCAGGGAGTCCAAAAGGGTGTGGGAGAAATGTGCCATCAGTTCAGCCGAGCTGGCCTGTCAGAGGCCTAGGGAGGACGCAGAGTAAACCTTGCGCCCGACATAGTCCATCCTTTTGGACTCTTTGTCAAGGGGCCTATCCACATCCCGAGCGTTCCCAGAACACTGGAAAACATTATCGGTAACTAACCCCTCAGCTGAGGGGTGCTCCGAGAAACCGGGCAAAGAACCGACAGGGACAGAGTACTTCCTGGCCATCCTGGCCGAGGGCGCAGGGCAGGAAGTAGGCCGCCGCCAGAGCTCCAAGGCCAGGCCTACGATGGCCTCGGCCACTGGGAAGGCCTCCGAGGGTGAACCCCCTCGGTCTAGAATCTCCGTCAGGGGATAAGGGGCCCGTTTGGACACGGGCTCAAGCTGCATCCCGGTGAACTCCGAGATGAGCTGAAGCAGACCCATAAAGGACGATGGGCTGTCGTCCACAGATCATTCCGGAGAGGACCCCAGATCCTCCCGACTGGGGAACATAGAGGAGTCGACGTCAGACTCTGAGGGGTCTGCAAAGAGCTGCCTCAGGCCTGAGTCACTCTTCGTCCGCCAAGGGCGGGCGGGAGTGAGGGGAACAGACAACCTGCGGGACAGGTCGTGACACGACCGAGGTTCCACCGAGAACGGTGGGGCAGCAAGGTTCGGACGAACAACTGGCCCTAGAGTGGGCACCTCGACTGCAGCGAGCGGTTGTGTCGGCCGATCGGGCGGCAGCTGCCTGCTGGACAGGGAATGAATCGGTGTCGATTGATTCCCGGACAACAACAGCTGCTGCCACATGAACTCCTCGTAACATCGACGCCATCTACATTGAAGCCAATCCTCATCCGAGGAGGGAGATGAGGAAGAACGGTAATGCCACTTAACTCGGTGTCCCGACCGAGAACGCCGAAGTCGGCGTGAGTGGCTTGACCGAGAGGAGGACAGAGACCGAGACCCAAATCCTCGGGGAAACCGAGGGTGGGCCTGGGAAGGAGCGGGGAGCGCCCGCTCTTCCCTCGGCTCGGACAAAGGACCGAAGCCTGTCGACCCGAAGGTACAGGCAGAACCTCAGCCTCCGCCGGGGGAACCGGCGAAGGGAAGGCGGCTCCAGCAGAAGACAGCCTGGATGACGGGTCGAGAGATTCGACAACGTCAATGGGAGTCTTGGCCAGCTGACCTGACGGGGACACCGTGAAGCCAGCGGCCTGAGCCGCACCGTCAACCGAAGAAGAACGTCAGCCGGCAGGGGAGGGGGAACTCTCCCGCTCCCGCCAGCGCCGACAATGGGACTTAGCCTGCGACTCCTTAGACTTGGGCTGAGAGGCAGGTCCCGAAGGTCCCTCTCCCTTCGAGGAATGGGACTGGCGAAGCTCCTTGAACGAAGCTGAATGAGGAAAACTCAAGGAGAGCGGGATAAGCACCGCGACCGAGGAGGAGGGAGCCGCCCCCTCCATGGAGGAAAGAAGATCGAGCTGCTCAGCCGAGACAGCCGACGAGTCTCCAAGGATTTTTCCGGCGCAGAAAAAGTTTCAGGTCGCCCGAGCCCCGAACGGGCTGCACAATCCTCCAGTGCGCTGGTCGAAAGGGCACAGCAAAAATCGCAAACTTGCAGATCATGATCCAAGTCGAGGCAGTAGACGCACGTGGAGTGCGGGTCTTTCCTGGAGGAATTAACCGGGCGCCTCCAGGAGCCGGAAAATGAATGATTCATCGCAGCAGCGGGGAAGAAGATCGAAGTTTAGAAAACTTCCAACTAAATTTGGAGAGACCGAAAATTTCAGGAACCAGTCGAAAACGCAGAGCGCTAAGGAGGGAACCTGAGCTTCCAAGCGGTAAGGAAGATCTGGCGTCATGGGGCGAAGCTGAGAGTTTTACCACCCGGGTGGGTGGGAGGAGCCAGCTTGAAGACCTTCCGGCAAGATTTAAAGTGGCAAGGAACCTGCCAATAAGTGTGGATGAACAACATATCCATGTCCCTAGAACCAACATTACAATACATAACATTTCAGTAACTGGACGACCACTATCAACACAGTAAAAGGAAACAAATAGCAACTGCAATCTGAGTTTAAGTCCCCATTCAGAAGAACCAACGAACAGGAAAACAACCATTCCCTGTGTAAGTTATAAAGGAAGAGAGCATTGAACTACAATGTGTAAACTTGCCAAACATTTTAAGCACCAATGTGAGGTGCAAAACAAGTCTGTTGTTTCGGTTCATGTTTCCTCTTCCTCCGATTCATCCGGATCATTTGGTTTTGCAGCCTCGAACTCTTTAGCAATGATTTCAACTCTCTTCCCTGCCTCGGCCAGGTCATTAGACTGAAAAGCATGTCCACCATAAAGATTCATAGACAGGCCGCATGAGGAGTGAGTGCACCACCCCCAAGCAGCGCAATTTAGCGCGGACCCCATCAAATCTTTTCTGTCTGGTCGGCCTGCCGGCACAGCAGTAGCACTACCACTTGTGACGCCAGTGACCTGGGTTCGGTAGCAAGCCCGGGTCATTGAAGGGCCGACTGGGGGGGAGAAGGACTGAGCACCCGACGGGCTGCTCTCCTTCTCTGGGTGGGGTGGGCAGCACTCCTCGCCACAATACAGCCACCACCTGGGTGACCATAGGTGGTGATAGTGTGGCAGAGGAGGCAGAAGTCAAGGGAGGGGCAGATGTCGGCTGAGGACCGGAGTGGAGGTGCGTCTCTACATGCCTCCATCTCATTGGTCCTACCTGTGTGCGGATGTCTGCAAGGGGCGGGGAGAACAAGGAAAAAGGAACTCCATGACCGCACCTGTAGACAGGCTCGGTGCTGCAGCTCCAGTGCATGCTCCCTCCTGAGGCATGGGGGAGAAAGGGCGACTCCTCCACCCCAACCGGGGGGGGGTAATCCAGGGGCTCTTGAATCCATGGGAAGCGGGGCACTCATGGGAGCTAGCAAGGCTGCGTTGGGACCCCAAAGAGAGGGGCAAAAAGAATAAGTAAAAAAAAATTTCCGTCTTGTTCTTGTAGTGCATGAGAGATCAGGGAAAATATGTATAGTGGCACCGTCACACTGAAGTCTCTCTGTAGATCTGGCGGCCCTGAAAATCACATCTCAAGTCCCCACTCCGGCAGTCACCAACAGGATGGTTCGTGGTAAATCATTTCGAGCAGCTACAGAACGTGATGAGACGGGGTAAGCCCTGCAGAAGCGCACATCACTTTCCAAACTTAAATTTAACTCCTTTGGTGGCCAGTTTCTTAAAAAATCCAGCAAGTCATTTCCCTTGGAGCCTTCAGGAAGTCCAACTATGCGCGAGGCCCTACTTCCATTTTCGAGAACCTCCAGTTGATACCCAAGTTGGGAGTTCTCCTGCACCATTTTGTTTGTGGCAGCAAGGGCTTGCAGTGACTCTGACTCGGCAGCAGCTGCCATTTTCATTGCCGCTTCTATTTTTATGTCCTGTTCCCCCATACGATTCAAGATTATTTCAACTTTCAGATCTATAGCTTGCACTGAAATTTGCAGCACTTTCCAAGGCAGCTCTCCACCAGTCGGTACTGTCCCTGCTCCCAGAGCCTGAGCTTCGGTTGTTGGTTGAGTTTTAGAGCCACTTAGTCCTCCTTTTTGCGTACGTCCCACAGTGCCCAAAAGGTATCAAAATGTGCAGTTTAGGTAATAGTATCTGAATTTGTCACTTGTACCATAGTCCAATCACTAAAATGATACATTTTTCATGAATTACTGCCTCTGATCAGCAGCGTGGCTTGTAGGTGCATCTAAATAGCAGATGTGCTCCACAGCGCCCCCCACTGTCTATTTCTAAACCATCTGGTAGTCCCTCAAACTATTCTCGCAACTGCTGTTTGTGACGTCAGTCTGTTATCATGGTAAGTACAATTTTTTTTTTTTTTTGGGTTGTTTAACCAGGAGTAGCACACTAAGCTGAAATCTTTTTTACAGGCACTCAGGGAAATCCATGTTGCACTGTATGTACTTGTTTCACACCGTGGTTCATAATGTCAAATACTATCAAAACCTTGGAGGGGGATATGGATTTAAATGCTCAAGTTGCCTGATGTATAGCCTAATGCTAATTCCTTTGCCACAGTCACCTTATAAATGTGTCAAATGTACTGAATATGAGACCTTACTCAAAGAACTAGCTAGCTTTTATAATAGATCCAGATGCCTTGCATTTACACAGCAGACTCCTGCTTTTGGAGATGTAAATAATTGTATATCTATCTCTAAACAATCTTTAAATAGGAGCACAATTGTGGACATACCAACTCTTGAACAAACTGACACCCCATCTTCTTTGATAATGAGTCAAATCACTGAAAACGTAACTAAAGCATGCAAGGAAAGCAATGTCAGCACTACTGTTTCCACCACACTTTGTCAGTCTTCCACTCATACAGGTGAAGGTAGTAAGAGAAAGAGAACATGAGATGATGACTCTTGTCACTCGAATGATGAGGGGTGGTATGAAATTCAGAGTAAAAGAGTGACAAAGAAAGGAAGGAAAGCTGAACATTTTGTATTACCCCTCTTAAATAGTTTTGATCCCCTTAGTTTACAGGACCTGGATATGGAAATTAATAATGGTGTATTAGACCAGCCGGATGTTAATAATGACCATCAGCTGGCTCCCTTGGTTGCACATGAGGGAAATTTCATTGACATAAGTAACACAGACAATGAGGCTCATTGCTCCCTTGTTGGAAATAACTTAACCAATGATCAAATAGTTAAGGTAGATAGGCCAGATATTGGACAACGGAAGTCCATTAATTTGACCTAGTCTCAGAATAGTATAGCATCTACAGAGCCTGAGGTCTAAAATCACCCTGTGAGCGATGTTAATAAACAATATTACATCTTGGGAGACTAAATCACATGTTACACAGATCGCTTCTCTACTAGAGGGAATAAATCAAATGTCACTAGTTGTAGCTATAGTGGTACCACAATTAAAGACATCTCTGATATGTTGCCTGGTATTTTGAGTAAAACTGAAGATCACAATACTGTGATATTACATGCTGGCATGAATAACAAACAACTCTAGTACGCAGGATATGATAAGTGAGATGATTGAAGTTGTGTCTATCTTAAAGGGACTAGATACTGAATTTATTGTTTCTGAGATCTTGCCAGTTCCACGAGCAGCTAATATAAAAATGAAAAAAATTAAAGTCTTTAATAACTGGCTCCGTAGGTGGTGCTTGGAAAATAATATAAAATGTCTACAGACTTGGGAAATCTTTTTTTCTAATGAGCGCCTGTTTTGCCCTGATGGTCTCTATTTAAGCAAACAAGGTTCTAAGCTACTGGGGAACATTTTTTACCAAACAATTAATAGCTCCAATGAAGTACCAAAAAACTGGTAGCCGAGGGGCGAAGAGGGGTAGGTGATTATTCAGAAATTAAATCAGCCCCACCTATAAAACAGGGGGTAAATATCATTGAATCTAAAAATTTTAAGTTAAAAGTGTTGCTTACAAATGCGAGAAGCCTCCATTATATAAAAAAGATGAACTTGAGCTAATGTTAGTTAAAAATAATATTGTCATTGCTGTAATTTCTGAAACTTGGGGGGATGAGACTACTTCGGGAATTATTCTATCCCTGGTTATAATCTTGTCCACAAAGATAGAGATAATAGAAGGGGGGTGAGGTGGCGATTTATCTTAATAAAAACATAGGTTTCAGAGAATCAAATCACACCCCTAATGAGTTTAATGAAACCCTATGGGCCGAAATAGAGTTTAGAAATAATAAGAATCTATTGTTAGGAATGTGTTATAGGCTCCCAAATATCACCCAGTCTGACCATTCATCCTTATTAAAAGACATTTCTAATAAACTATACCATAAGGATATTTTGTTACTTGGAGACTTTTATGTTCCTGGGATTAACTGGACTGATTACACTGTGTCTACTTCCCAGGAACATGAATTGTTGGAATTTTTTTTTATTACTAATGGTCTCCAACAAGTAGTTGATAAACCTACAAGGGGTAGAAATATATTGGACCTGGTCCTCACTAATATTCCTGAAAATATTGCAGACCTGGATATTTGTGATCCCTTGTTTAATAGTAATCACAAAATCATTATTTTCTCTATTAATAATGAATATATTAAACAAACTGGTATCACAAAAGTTATGGATTTTAGTAAAGCTAACTTCAGTGCCATTAATGAAGAATTACAAAATTGTTCTTGGAATGATAATACCATCTCTGTAAATGACTTACGAAACAATTTAAAAACCAAGATACATGAGTTGACTGACAAGTACATCCCAAATCGTACATTATATAACGAAAAAGGAAAATTGCCTATGTGGTACACAAAGTACGTAAATTAATATCAGTAAAAAAGAGAGCATATAAGGCCCTGAAAAGAGAAAATAATGATTACAATAAATATAAATACAAGGAGGCTTTAAGATCATGTAAAAATACTATAAACAATGAAAGGCGAAATATTGAACTCAGATTAGCATATATAAAGGATGGAGAGAAATCTTTTTATTCTTATGTAAACAACAAAAAAACTGATTCTAATAGATTTGGTCCAATTAAAGTCTCAAATAATATCATTAGTAATCCATCTGATATGGTAAATACGAACATACGAAATTTGCCAGCAGATAAAGGCCTAGAGGTCTATCAAGTCTGCTCGAATGTGCAGCTAGCACCCCTTATTCTGCAGCTGCCCTTCCCTTCTACCCTTCCCCTTCATTAACCCTCCCCCTTGTCCTGTCCCATCCTCGTTTGAAGCAGTCCACTGTTCTACTGCATACCACTTCAGCAGGTAACGCATTCCACCCAGCCACCACCCTCTCTGTAAAAAAGTGTCTCCTCATCTCCCTCCTGAACCTTCCTCACTCCAGTCTCATATCATGGCCCCTGGTGGCCCTCCCCTCCCTTACTTTGAACAGCCCCTCTGTACCCGTCTTGTTTATTCCTTTCATGTATTTAAAGGTTTCAATCATGTCACCCCTGTCTCTCCATGTCTAAATGAATTTAATCAGTTTTTTTGTTCAGTATATTCATATAAGGACAAAAATTGTATACAGGACCTTGTTGGTATTCCTTCTGAAGAACTAAATATAACAAGGGAAGAAATACTTTGTAAATTAAATTAAATAAAAGTAAATACTTCCCCTGGGCCAGATCTACTCCATCCATGAGTTTTAAGGGCTATTGAATGGTGGTTGGTGGAACCATTATATATCCTTTATAATAAATCTTTACTCACTGGGGAGGTACCGGATGATTGGAAACAAGCACTAGTGGTCCCTATTCATAAAAAGGGAGACCACAGTAGTATGACAAATTATCGACCGATTAGCTTGACTTGCATTCTGGACAAAATCATGGAGTCTATTATAAAGGAAAAGCTTACATCAGATTTAAAAACTAAAGGCTTTGTTGATGATACGCAACATGGCTTTAAGCCCCATAGATCTTGCCTGACTGCAAACCTCTGTTTTTATGAAACAGTCAGTAAACTATTGGAGGACAAGAAGGCTGTTGATATAGTATTTATTGACCTTTGTAAAGCCTTTGATAAGGTTCCTCATGCAACCCTTATTAAAAAAATGAGAAAATTAGGGATTAATAGTTTTATAACTAGATGGGTACATGAATGGTCGATGAACAGAGAACAAGTTGTTAGAATCAGAGGCCTTACTTCTGTCGGGGGTAGGGTGACTAGCGGGTTCCCCCAGGGGGTCAGTGTTGGGCCCTTCATTATTCTCAATCTTTGTTTCTGATCTTGATAGGGATAACAAGGGATATTCAATTAAATTTGCTGATGATGCAAAAATTGTAATGGATATTAGTAAAAAGGATGGATACTCTGACCTTTACTGTGACCTTTTGTCAATGGAATCTTGGGCAGTTACAAATGGTATGACGTTTAACTCAGACAAGAGTGTAGTTGTACATTTAGGTAGTAACAATCCATGCTACAAGTATACCTTAACCAGAAAGCAACTAGTTTGTGGATAAGGAAAAGGATCTGGGGGTATTGATATCAAATGATTTTAAATTCAGCACTCAATGTACGGAATTAACCAAGAAGGCTAATAGACTAATTGGCTGTATTAGACGCTCTGTTACATCTAGAAATAGGGACTGCTTAATTCCTCTGTATAGGGCCTATGTAAGACCTATTCTGGACTACTGTTCCCCATTGTGACGAAGTACCTTTGTAAACGAGCCTCTGGCTCAAAGGTTGTAAACTGATTCTTAAATAAATAAAATAAAAAATTGTGGAGTCCCTTTTTACGTAGGGATGTGAAGACAATAGAGGAGGTCCAGAGGAGAGTTACAAAAATAGTTCATGGGCTTCACAGGGCTGACTATGGCTCTAGAGTACATTCTTTTTTTGTAACTTTGTGTTTATTGCTTTTTGGGAAAACAACAAAATACAGTACAGTCGTCTGTAAAGCATCAACTGTTGTACAGATACATCCTATATACATCAGGTTTAAACTAGAACCAATACAGAATTGCCTAGGAAATGGGGGAAATACGAAATTACTTGTTAAACATCAATGTACCAGAATAGCTACAGCAATCTAAGGCTTTTGGGGTACTAAACCAAAATGTGTCTCTCTGACATAATTTAAACTCAGCATCCAGTGTTGATATGTCCCCAGATCCATAATGAAATACCTTAACATAGTAAGTGCCTAAATAAACTACCCACATATCCTTACAGTCTGTACTAAACAAGACATCAAAAAGGAAACTAAGTACATATAAATGTCTATTGAACTGAATTTTAATTCTTAGACCTAATTGTCTTTAGGAAAGTAAATGTCTCAGTTTTAGATAAAGAGCCAGCTGTTACTGTCCATACAATTAACTATGGAAACAGTTCAGAACAATCCAAGCAGTGTACTTAAGTTCATACAGGGTCGTCTTCGAGGGTTGTCAAGTCTCTTCGTCTGAATCATCAGATCGATGTCCTTTCGATTAGATTACATTCTTTAAACCTCTATTCCTTGGAGTTCAGGAGAAAAAGAGGTGACCTTTTAGTGTTTAAAATCATAAGGGAGCCTATACTATTTGCTGAGTTGGGTTTCATCCAATTCCAAAGAGATTTTTCATTAAGAAGCCATAGTTATCAATTAAGACTTACCTACCCGGAAAACTCAGTTAAGAAGTAATTTTTTCACACAATGTGTTATCCTTATGTGGAATACTTTAGCAAAAGATATCATGGAAGCTGACTCCTATGACTCTTTTAAATTGAAACTTGACAGATTTCTTTTAAATGTGGGTAAAGGGCATTGACACCTGCTATGGCAGGAGATGTAAATTCATTGGCTTTCAGCCTTCTGTACATCTACACCTCCTAGTAGGACTCCTAGTAAGTGACTTGCTCAGGGTCACACAGTACGTAAGTGGAAGCTGTGGGATTCAAACCGAGGTCTGGTCTGCTGGATGTCACCAGATCTGCAGCTCAGAGCCTTAAACCACTGCGCTATACTGCCTCCCTATTAGGTCATAACAAGTGCACTATGATGTCAGAGAATCCTGATGAAACCTCTGTATAGAGATTTCATGGATAGGTTTGCAAAAATGTATTGAGAGATTTTAATTATATTGGTCCTTGGAAAATAGAAGTTGCTGGAGAGTTTAGTATCTTTTATTGGACCAACATATGTCTTATACAAATATACACATGCTTACAGGGCCCAACAGCCACTGCACCTGAAAAAGGGATCACTTGGACCCCAACAGCTTGTGTACTATACCATCTCTGTACAAGACATACTGTATGTTGGTCCAATAAAAGCTATCAAACTATCCAGGGACTCCAAAAATGTATTGCAAAGTGAAGGAAACATGAAACATTACAAGAACTGGCTGTTGCCACCAGTAGCTGGTCCAGCGTTTCGAAGTTATAATGAAATGGATACCTGCTTATAAAATATTGGGGCATTAACATACTGACACACAAATACAGTGATACACAGGCACACTAATTCACACACAGACTTAAACAGATAAATAACACAGGCAAAATGATAAAAAACTAATATTTGATCCACCATTACAAAAAAAAAAAGGTTTAAAACATATGTAATTTCTTCCCTACGTATGCTACTGACATAATTAATGGTACATAAGCTGCCACTCTGAGCAACCGTCAGTGGCCTCTGGGAAGGCTAGTGCCTCAGACTAGCTCTGTTTCTCACACTCTACATGAGAAAGGCAATACTTGAGCAATTTATAGTTTTATTTTACTAAATGCTTTATTTACTAAATGCATCTGATCCCAAATCACGTGGTCCAACACAAGCTAAATGAATGAAAACCAAAATGTAATAAACAATATGCAGACTTTTTCTGGGCATTGTGTTTTTTTTTTTTTGGGGGGGGGGGCACTGGATTCTATGTCTAACTGATATTGGAAACACACCAGTAGCACTCATACAAATAAGGAATAAAGAAAAATGAGAGTAAGAAAGTACAGAAACTTTAACTGTGACCTTTGGCACAAGGCAGCAACTCTCTAGGCTTCCCTCCCTGCCTACTTTCCACATCCTTGATGGGACTTTACTTGAGGACACATCCTCCTTCAGGTACTTAGGTGTTTGGTTGGACCAACACCAAAACGTTTCTGGATGTAGTGACGCCATCCAGAAAAAACTGCGCCCCAAGCTTGGAGCCCTGTTCTGGAACTGTAGTTGCATCCCTCCTACAGCTAGGCGTGAACTTGTTCAGAAGATGATGCCCATTTTCGACTACGATGACGTAGTCTATGGTGCTGCCCCAAGTCCTCCCTGGCCAGACTGGACACCTTCAATTCCTTCTGCCGCTTTGCCCTGGATGCCCCCCATACCCACACCCACCGCTGCAATCTTTATCGTGCCCTATCCTTCCCCTTTCTTACAAGTAGGCAACTCTCCCACTGTGATAAATTCACCTCCAAGCACTGGTTGGGTGAGCTCCTTTCCTACCTCACCTCCTCTTTTATAACACCCCAAATCCTCCCATTCCCTTAGATCAGCTGACTCCAGCACCATGGTAGTCCCCCTCAGATCCACCCAAATCGACCAATCTGGTTACTCTCACTGCCTCCCAAAAATTTGGAATCCCGCCCCCCCCCCAAATCCGGCACTCATCCTCCGCCTACTCCATCAGCTCTGCCCTCAAAAATTACTTTGCACCTAGTTGCTCCTGCTATTTACCTCCCTAATTCCCTCCTCTAAACCCTGGACAAACCCTACCCCTCTACCATCGCCTTCATTTTACCCTGTGCACCCCCACCCCCCAAATTTCTAGCTCTCCTCCCCTTCCCCCAAATTGCTCCCCCTTACTGGCCTCCCTTGACCTCTCACAGAATGTAAGGAACCCCGAATACTCTCCATGGGTCCCTCTCCTACCCGCCCCAAGGGGCTTGTATCTCTCATCTACTCCTTTCCCCCACCATCCCTCCTATCTCCCTCAACTTGCAGTCCTTTTGTAGGGTTCTTAGCATCCTGAAGGGGTCCTACTGCATCTAGGCATGTCTCTTCTCCTTCCCATCCCCATTCTACCTTTTCTCCCTAGCCTTCGCAGTCCCCTTGCAGGGTTCTCAGCACCCGGAAAGGGTCCTACTGGGCCTAGGCTTGTCTCCACTCCTTCCCTTCCCCCAGCTTCCTTTCTCCCTGGCCATCGCAGTCCCCGTGCAGGACTCTCAGCATCCTGAAGGGGTCCAACTGAGCCTTAGCAAATCTCCCCTATTCTATCTAGCCACTATCTTGGCTTTCCATGACTACTAGCAGGGTCCAATTGCATCCTGATGGACTACTGATTAGGCCCTATCCCCTCCAAAGGCACAAATTCTCTTCCCCTCAAGGTTTCAATTCTCACTAACTCCCTCTCCTATCACTTTCTTAATCCTTATCCACTGACCTTCCCCAACCCCCTTGCAGAGTACCCCACATCCTGAAAGGTCCTCTCTTGGGTTAGGTCCTATTCCCCTTCCTAGCATTTAAGTCACACCTCCTCCTTCTTTTTCCTCCCTCTTCAAATCCCTACAGCCTTATCCCTCCTTCTATCTAGTCCCACAGTCCCCCTTGCAGGGTTCCCCACATACTGAAGGGGTCTCTCTGGGACCCTGCCTTATCCCCTTCTCTCTGGTCCCCACAGTCCCTTGCAGGGTTCCTCACATCCTGAAGGGGTCTCCAGGGACACGATTCTTCCCCCTCCCCCCACCTAACCCCTCCCTCTCCTTTCCCCCTTTTCTTTCACGTAAGCACTTGTTTACTTTTCAACCCGGCACTTATTATTGTCTACTCTTTTTACCTATTATGCACAATACTGTTGTAATACTGTTTATAATACCTGCCTTATAACTGTATGTTAATGTTGATCTTATAACTTGAATGTTTAATATCTCATTCCTATTGTACCCCTTCTCCCCAGGGTTGCACCAGGAGACAAGCGACTTGTCACGCAGTGTGCCTTCCTGGTGAAACATTTCAATAAATAAATAAATCTGTTTGTTGGACAGGCACTGAATTCTATTTGGACCAGTTATAAACAGGGATTGCTCGAGGGTCCTTGTTGAGACTGTTTTCACAAGCAACTTCTTACTAGGGTACAGTCATCACAGCTGCAGATGGAGAAAATATGACAAGGTTTTCTGAGAGTGGTTAGTCAGTTTGTGAACAGGAGTGCATGGTGGCCTCGTCATCACCCATGGATGATTCCCAGCATTTTGCTGACAGGAGCGCAGTTTTGCTATGCCCTTATATGAGCTAGCTAAAAAAAGGTGTTATCCAGTAAACTGTAATAACTGAAGAGATTAGGTTTATGAAATTATACACAGAACAGAGTATCTGCACTTTAAAGAGCTGCTGACACAATGAATTCTTTGGGGCACGCATTCTACAGGACGAGCTGGCTGCCCTAGGACCTAAATTAACCACAATTCAATTTTTGTTGTATTTTTTTTTTTTTTTTGCAAATTCTGTTAATTAGTTTTGAAGGCCAGCTTTAAAACATATAGTCACAGCAGTCCATATTCATGACAAAACAAAAGTCTCACATTAGGACGTGACAGAAACTGCCCAGGCTATAGCACCATCTGGGGGAGAATAAGGCTATTGATATACACTTTCCTGGTTTTAAAACAACATGAGCCACACTAGAGCCAGCAGCAAAGAGAGTCTATCATCCCAGAATTATATCGACATAGGCCCTGTCCACACCATGCCTCTGTAACGTTACAGAGTTCCCAAACCGTTACCACAACAGTTTGCGTTTACACCTGTAACGTTACAGATCTCTCACTCCCCCAGACCTCTAGATAAAAAGAAACAGTAAAAATATACAACTTTTCAACATTTCTAGTATCCCCAAATATGAATTTTCTCAAACTGACCCCCCCCACCCCCCAACAGCCACTTCAGAAACTAAACGTTGAACACGGTCCCCCTAAACAAGCTAAAGGGAATAATATATGATAACATGAACAAACATTATCCTAATTCGCAAAGATTTTGCAAAGCTTTGCAGGAAAGTGTCACTAAAAAGTACACAAAGACCTTCAATAAGTGTTTAGATCAACATTAAAGCAACAAGTCAACAAGGGGGAAACCCCCCAAATGGAAAGCGTTCCACATAGTTGACCTGACAGTATAGAATCATGAGTGGTGTGGATGAATGTTGGGAAAGCTGCTGGCAGTACAACCATGCAGTCGGCATCATTTTAGATAGAGAGGCTGACCCTGACTACCCAAGCCTTTTTATGTTGGCGCGCTTGTGCAGCCAACATCTTGCGGTAGTGCAGATTTGGAGGCACGGTCCGCTGTTGGTGAATGAGGGACGCGCGCAGTGGGGTCAAACCCGCATTCCCCAATCAGCCAGCAGCAAGGGCCGACACCCTGCCTAGCTAATGAGGCAAAGACATGAGAGAAAAGGTCCGCTGCAATCAGAGTGAAGCTCTCATGCAGTGTGACCACAACACACTTCCCCCTACGTGCAGGCAGCATGGCGGCAGTTACTGCTGCTGTTGCCTGTCAACACCCCCGTTTATTGTGTGCCGACGGGGGTGCCCAATCCCTGTCGGCATCATGTAACCCTCCCTTTTTTTGATTGCTGAGGGGTGCCCAATCCCCTCGGCATCATCGCCCCAACGGTTTTCTTTGCCGGCGGTCCAATCCCGTCGGCATAGCAGCCCTCTCTCCCGCGGATTTTGCCGGCGAGGCCTACTCCTGTCGGCATATCTCCATTTTTGCTTGCCAAGGGTGCACAATCCCCCTCGCTCTCGCCCTTTCCTTGTTTGCCGATGGGGTGCCCAATCCCCGTCGGCTAAAGCACCCACCCACACACTCAGGTGGCATGCTGGAGCCCACCAGCGTGCCAAAGCACCTATTAAAATGAAGCGGTCCCCGATGTCTTCTATTTTTTAACCTGTAAAAAAAGCGATCCCTCGTACTCTTCCAACCCCCTTACACCCACCCTCGCACCTGCCTCCCCACCCCATACTTCCCTCTTGAGTCCGGCGCAATGATCTTTGGTGGACCGGGAACACGTCTGCACTCTTCGAAGCTGACCGCGAACTGTGGAAATGCCGGTAAGCTGTATAATGGAATAAATAGGGGGTTTTCAACTTTAATGCACATCTCGAGTATTTTTGGGAATTTTTACACCAAATTTTCAACATGGGGTTTTTGGGACCCCTCCTCATGAATTCTGGCACTGTCATATCGTTAATTGGTCCTGAAAGGTAATTTTGCAGTCACTGCGTGGAATCACCTTTCGGGACCTATTAACGAGACAATACCACCTGTTCATGAGATGGGCTCTCAAAAAGCCTATGTTACAAATGTAGTGGAAAAATCAAAAATAACTGTTTCTGGACGTCAGTTGCGCAGCTGCTACGCAGGCTATAACTTCGCCAAGACGCAATATTTTCACACCAGATTTTCAACATTGTCATTTTGTGCCCTCCCTGTGAACAGTACAGCTGTCATTTTTCACATCCTGGCCGAAATGTGTTTCCGCACTTCCGGCGCACAATTTCGCGGTCACTGTGGGAAATCAGTGTTTGGACCAGATTATGAAAAAGACAGTGACACTGTTCATGAGCAGAGGTCCTAAAATGCCTATGTTAAAAATTTGGTGCCGAACGTCCACAACATGACTGTGTTACAAGCGTGCGTTGCGCATTTACCACGTACCTTTGTAACTTCGCATATGTGCAATATTTACATGCCACATTTTCAACATTGGCATTTTTTTTACACCTCCTTATGAACGGTACAGCTGTCATTTTTCACATCCTGCCCAAAATGTTTTCCCGCCCTGCACTACCAAAGCCAATGCCAGCGTGACAACATTCGGCATTGACAAATGCTTGTTTCAGATAGTTACCACAGAGATTATAAGAGCTGCGTAAAACGGGCAACATTAAGGATTTACCTTGCAGCGCAATTGTGCAGAGAATGATTCTTTCCCTCTTTGACTGCGGTGACACTATCTATGCTAGTGCTCCCAAGTCTACCCTGGCCAGACTGGATCCACACTTCCACTCTTTTTGTAGGTCTGCCCTGGACTACCCCACCCCCACGACCCACCACTGCCACCTCTACACCTCTCTCTCTCTCCCTCCTTTCCCTCCCTTGAAGCCAGATGGCTTGTTCATTGCTCCTCCCTTATTGCCAAGTACTGGCTGGGCTCCCTCCTATCCTACCTTATGTCTCTTCTCTCCTCCCCTTCAAACCCCTCCTACTCTCTCCGTAGCTCTAACCTCCACTCTCTAACTCTCCCGTCCAGGTGGACCTTGGTTGGGCAAGCTGCTTGCTCTTTCCGCCTTCCCAAACTCTGGAACTCCCTCCCTGGCCCTATTCATTCTGCTACCTCCATCCACTCCTTCTCCAGTCTTATACATGATTACTCCACCCCCTCCTGTAACTGTCCCTGACCCCCCCATTATTGCCAATACCTTCCTCTTCCTGGCTCTCCACCCTACTTCTCTCCCCATCCCTCTGACTCTCATACTACATATCTCCCCACCCCCTCTCATTCCTCTACCTACCCACCCTAATTCTGGACCTTCCTTGTCTCCTTTCTATGGATCTACCTTCTCCTTTCTCCCCCTCTCTACTCTTTGCCCTTTGCTAGACTACACTTAGTCACTTGCACTAACCTGGTTCATCCCCAATTCTTGTGGGAAAATGTTACTTACTTAGTGTTCAGTATTAGGACAAGTCCTCTTCAATGTCTTTATAAGCGACATTGCAGAGGGACTGGAAGGAAAAGTATGTCTTTTTGCAGATGACACAAAGATCTGCAACAGAGTTGATGCACAAGGTGGGGTGGAAAGGATGAGAAGGGACTTGGCAAGGCTAGAGGAATGGTCAAATGTATGGCAGCTTAGATTCAATGCTAAGAAGTGCAAGGTAATGCACCTGGGAAACAAAAACCCAGGGAAAGAGTACACAATGGGGGGTGAGATACTAACAACAACAAAAATGGAAAGGGACCTGGGGGTAGTCATATCAGATGACCTAAAGGTGGGCAAGCAATGTGAGAGGGCAGCAAGGAGGGCTGGGGGGATACTGGGATGCATAGGGAGTGGCATCACCAATAGAAAACAGGAAGTTATTATCCCTCTGTACAGACAGCTGGTCAGACCCCATCTGGAGTATTGCGTGCAGTTCTGGAGACCCAATCTCCGCAAAGACATAGACAGGATGGAAGCTGTCCAGAGGAGGGCAACTAAAATGGTGCAGGGTCTGCACGGAAGACATATGAAGAGAGACTTAAGGATCTTAATATGTATAGCCTCGAGGAAAGGAGGAGGAGGGGAGGCATGATAGAAACTTTCAAGTACCTCAAGGGAATTAAAGTCCAAGAGGGTAGCATCTTTCAAAACAAAAGTGTGCAAGAACAAGAGGGCACAATTTGAAGATAGAGGGGGGGGCGGCTCAGAGGTAATTTAAGGAAGTATTTTTTCACAGAGAGGGTTGTGGATGCATGGAACGGCCTTCCGGAGGAGGTTGTGGAGTCAAAAACAGTGGTGGAATTCAAGCATGCATGGGACAGTCACCAGGCAATTCTAGGGGTGGGGGTAGGAAGAAGTAGGCTGTTGTTTAACTAGGATCTGCAGCTTATCCATTAGGTAGGGAAATGGGCAGACTGGGTGGGCCAAGCGGTCCTTATCTGCCGTCAAATTCTATGTTTCTTACTGTTGTTGCTGCATTTTCTGTAAATAATTCCTATGCATATGCTCTTGTACATTCAATGTATATCACCTGATGTTTAATTTATGATATATTGTATAAAAGTGTGCCTAATACGAGTGTATGTTCTCTGTAAATATTTTTACGCTGTATGGATATGTATTTCTTCCTCTCCCCTCTCCCCGGGATACTTCTGGAAACGAGTTGTTTACGGCTCAGTATGTCTTTCCTGGTGAAACTTTTGAAATAAATAAATAGCACTCTTCATATGGTGCCACTGCCCTACTACTGTCACACTCCTGCTTCCCCCTCACCCCTTCTCCTACTCACTGCCGTGGAAGGTCAGCAAGAAAGCGTCAGTCTTCCCCATCTGAATGCTCATGTTCACTCTGAGATCCAAAGTCGTTTTTTATTCGATTCACCAAAACACCTGCCTCTCTAAGGTCCTGAATAAGTACTGCTTGCCAGAGTAGATGATTTTGAGTGTTGCAGGATAATGCGACGCATGTGTGATCCCAAGGAACTGCAGGGTTGAACATAAGGCATTGCATGCCCTCCTGAGGTCCCTCATCACAAAACTCAAATCTGGAAGGATGAACATTTTGCCACTGTCCATCCTCAAGGATCCCTTTCTCCCGGCTGCATACAGGACTCTGTCTCATTTGTAAGGGCCCCAACAAAGTCTGTGGTGAGTTATTGCTGCCCTGTGATTTCCATAGGGTAACTTGGTAGGCACAATACACAACTGGACCTCTTCACCCAGCCAGTGGCCTGCAAATTGGATTGAATTGTCCTCTTCTATAGCTTCTGAGAGACCCAATGTTTTTTAAAGGGCCTCCAATCAAACATGGAGAGTCTTATTTTCTTTTACTAGTCCTGCCAAAGTTGCAACAGCCAAAGATGGTGCTCCCCCCTTTGCTTACATGACTGTCTGCTGTGTCTGGGCTTTTAGGCAGTCACTCTAGTACTAAAACCCTGCAATTTAGCATCCAAGACCACTACTCAAGCATCTAGGGCTTATATAGCTATCTACATATCCCTGATGTTGGGCTCTCCGTCTATATGCAGTTCTCTCTGGTAGTGGCCTTTCTTGCATCACTCAACCCTGCTGCCTGCTGTTTTTTTACCATCGCAATCTCCCATATTTTTCTTGGGGTTTTCCCATCCTGTAGGAAGCAGAAACTTGCACGAGTACGTCCCAGAATCTTCCTGCACTGACTGAGATATTTGTAGTTTGACAAAAGAAAGTTTTTAAAAAAGTTTTTTTTTTTTAAACTTAAAAGGAATTCCATAAGGGAGAGCTTGGAGGAAAAGCGTCTTTAAATACTGGCAGTTGGCTCTACCCCCAATTCAAACATTTTTGAGCAGAGATTCTTATGTAACTTACTGTAAAGTTCGATTGTACTTCCTGATGGAGCTGCAGCTGCAAAGCACTTTCCCGCATCCCCTCCCACAAACCATGCTTAAATGACTTGAAGTAGGGAAGGGGCTGCAATGCGATTGTGGGCAACAGTGGCCTTTAGATACTACTGTTTTCATTTGCAGGCAACTGTACATGTTAAGCAGGTTCGCTGTTCTTTAAAGACCACCAAGCCTGCTCAATGTTAAAAAATGCCCCCAAAAATCAGAGAGGATGAGTCCACTGCCTTTGGAAGGAAAGACACTTGTTTCTGTTTCTCCCATTCCCTCCCACTTTCCGAAATGCAGGCAATGTTCCAGCGCTCAGATGTTTCGTGATGTCAATGTTTGAAGAACACTGCAGCATGCTCCGAAGAAGTTAACTAGAGCATCTTTTTAACATATATTTTTATGGTTGATCTGCACAGCAGACCAGGTCCTACTGAGATCAAAGTCTGGAAACGTTTTGTAGCTGTTCCAGTGAAATGCACTGAGGGACTGGGATATGCCTTTTTGTGGTTATCAGAGAGTGAGTGTTGTGCCTGCTATTCCTCCTTGCAGCTAACACTATGCAAACTTCCTGCTGGCTGCAAGGAGAGTGCACGAGAACCTGTTGAGCAAGTGGTGCTACTCTTGTCACCTACATGTTCACCTAGGTGATACACTGAAGAAGTCCTATTTAACCTAGGCCCCCTACCCCCAAACTGTTATGATAAGAATGCGAGTGAATGAGCTCATAGAGGAAGTAATACAGTAAACTCCCTGTCTGCACAGCTTGGCTGTGGGTTCAGTTCCCACATCTGGCACTTGGGTTAGTATCCCAGTACTGACACTGTAGTGCAGCATGAGAGTGGTGCTGTACTTCTGAGGAGCCGTCTTTCGGATGAGACGTTAAACCGAGGTCCCATCTGCTTGGATTGGTGGTAGTTCAGTTGGATGTTAAAGATCCCATGGCACTTATTGAAAAGAACAGGGGAATTTCCCCGGTGTCCTGGACAAATTTCCCTCACTCACTAAAAATACCACCAACAGCTTAATCTGGTTCAAGGTCAGTTGGCATTCATCTGTATCCCCCTCCCCCGGGTCATGCCTGAAAATAGGCAGGATCTGTCTAGTGCACTTACCCGGTCAACAAAAACTAAAAAAAAAAAAAAAAAATGGAAAGTTAACCTTTACTTTTTCTGAAAAAAAAGATCCTGAAATCGCCTGTATAACATTAAAGAGCTACTGATGCCGCAAAGAAAACTTTGGAAAACATAATAATTAGGTAAAATTCTGTTTGTATTTCATATATACAGTACTCTACATTTCTCCTCCCCATTATTTATTACTGAGAAAATGTGCCCGAATACATGATTTTTATCCCTTGCAGTTACTTTAAAGTTAATCTGCCTCTATAGTTTACTCCCTACTTCAAGTCATAATGCTCTGTTGTGACATCACAATCTGTTGCCATGAGAGTAACCGTGATGTCACAAGCAGTGCATTATGACCTCAAGTAGGGAGACAGCAATAGAAATAGATGAACTCTTCAGGAGCAAAAATCCTGTTTTCATGCAAATGACCTCAGCAATAAATAATGGGGTGGAAGAATAAAGAACTAATGTGAAATACAAGCTGAACTTTATCTAAATATTATGTTTTGTTAAAGTTCTACTGAAGGTGTCAGCTGCTCTTTAAAGGAAAACACTGGAAAAGACACAGCTTTCCTCAGACACTACATAAACTCTCAGTGCTTTCAGACAGTAACAACTTTTTTTTTTATGATTTAGAACAGCTACCCACAACTTCACTTTCTGTTGCTGGCAGCCACCATTTCATGAGCAGCTGTGAGATTCCTGAGCTCACTGTATGCTAATATGTCTGTCTGACCTCTGCTATTAGTTGGCAGAACATATTAGCATAAAGTGAGCTCAAGAAGCTCTCTGCTGCTCATGAGATGGTGGCTGCCAGCAACAGAAAACGAAAATTGAAGGCCACTGTTTAAATCACTTAAAAATAAATTAAAGGTAATTTTAAAAAAAAGCTTACTGTCTGAAAGCACTAATCAGGCATTTTTGGAGTGCCTGGGTAAAGCAGTGCATTTTCCAGTGTTTCCCTTTAAGAGACTTCATGCTACTAAATTACTGCAGTGCAAAAGGACAAAGAATGGCATGGCTGTGGCTCCACTTGATGCCTATAGTAAGTAGAAATGTATCTCTCTCCCCCAACCTTTCCGCATAAAGAAAAAACAGCTGTTTCCAGCCAGTCCAAGTAGCCTGTTCACAGACTGGGAAGACTAAGGGAAGAGGATCAGTTGATGGAGCAAGGGGGGGGCCAGGGTGAGGTAATTTGCAAAGCAACAATTAGCCAACAAGACTTTTGTACACAGAGTATCCCAAAGTGTTTTGCAAGGCACATGAGTTCCATACCAGTGGCGCAGGGAATACAGAATATAACAGAATGGCTGGGGCCCAATGTGGCCTGACAGGGGAAAAAAAATGGCCCCCTCCCCAACAACCTGACAGATCCAGTGACCAATCTCACCCACTGGGGGAAAAAATCCATCCTCCCCCCCCCCAATCCAGCCCATCAGGCAATAAAAAACAAATATGTGGTCCGGCCCGGTGACGCAGACGGTTGAGGCGCTGGTACCTTACCTCAAACCATGCTGGCAACCCGGGTTCAGGAACAGACTCGGGATGCCAGAGGCTGGCAAGGGAAGGAGAGGATTGAGCATCTGTAGGACTGCTCTCCTCTCCTGGGGCGGGTATCAGGGCGGTTTTGCGCTGCAGCGGCCTCTGGTGGAGACCGGGAGCACTGCAGAGACGGTGTAAGGAGAACTGCACAGAAAACCGGAAACCGCTCCACGATCAACCGGATGACAGCTGCTGGTCCACAGATGCCACCAATGCCCTGAAGGAGCCTCTCCCCCTGAGCAGCACCTCGGGGCCAAGTAGTTGCACTTGTTGCCCCCCTGGTGCCTTCCCCCTCAGAGAAGGGGGACCCGCCCGGCGAAGGGTTACATCCGGGTTACCCTGGGGGTGGCTGCCATGTGAGATTGGAAGCTCAGTAAGAGACACGTAGATCAGATGGGGCCATGGCAGCCCGAAGGAGTGGTGGGTGTGGAATATGTAGGAGGGGAAAAAAAAATATGTCCTTCTCTCCCAAACTACATGATGGGTCTGGTATGCAACACAGACTTTTAGGAAATAAAAAAAAAAAAAAGACCCCACCCCTAAACTGACTAAGAGATCAAATGACCAACCAGGCCTGTCAAGGAATAAAAAAACGACAACCCTCCCCCAGCTACCTAACAGGTCCGGTGATCAATCAGGCCAGTCAAGAAATAAATAAAAACTACAAAATTAGACCCTCCCTCAACAACCTGACAGGTTGCTGCTAATCCCTCCCCTGGGAAAAAATAAATCAGCTCTCCCCAATAGTTTATCAATTCGGTGCCCAACCTGGCTCATCAGAGAATAAAAAAATGTGTCCCTCCTCCCGCCAACTATCTGATGAGTCCCACACCAACCAGACCCTTGTATTACGCCAAACAGATACAGAGGAGCAGCAGCAAAGCAGTGAGCAGACGGTAGAAGAGGCAGAGTAATAAAACACAACTTTTCCCATGCCCATCCACTCAGGTCACAGTGAGGGGCTCAAACACTGGGCGGAAGGCTTGGGGCTGCTGCTGCACTACTACAGGGAGTTAAAAAAAAAAAAAAAATGTCTCCCTTCCCCAAACCACCTGACAGATCCAATGCCTAACCTGGCCCATCAGGGAATAAAACAGCTGCCCCAACTACCTGAGAGGTCCAGTGCCCAACCTATCCAGTCCAGAAATAAAAAAAAAAAAAAAAAAACATTTCTGGTCCTCCCCAAAAAAAACTACCTGATGGGTCCAGTGTTCAACCGGACCATCAGCCTTCTATAGTAAACCAAGTGAACAAACTCTGATCAGAGCCAAAAAGGCTCCTATCAATGAACCTGTTAAGGGCTACAGAATTAATGTTTGGTTTGGACTGCAACAAAGAGCAAGAGGACAAATGGTACACGTTAGACAGCTGCTTTATTTGTGGGAAAGTGTTACTGTGACAAGATTGTTATGAGACAGGAACAGGAACAAGAGGAAAGGGGATCAGATACAAACATAAAGGATAGATAGTTAAACTCAGGAGCAGGGGAGAATTTCCGATGACGTCAGCGAGTATGGCAGTCAGAAATCTCAATAGCTCCCTGAATTGTCGCCTAAATCCTTCCACATCCACGATTAAAACTGGCATCTAAACTAAAGCAGAGGAGATTGGAAGAAATTATGGCTTCTACGCGGCAGAGACATAAAGATAATCCAGCAGAAATGCCTAAAAACATTGGAAATGAAATCCAACAGCAGCCGCAAGCCCTAGGCTGCAGATCCCTGAGACACTCAGCCTCTCCTAGTTCCAGATCAGCATCAGAGTGCAGCTCGGACGAGGAGGCGGCATTCACTATAACCGCAAAGAAGTTGTATAAAGAATTAAGAAGACTTGGAGACACCATTACCAGAATACAAGGGGATCTGTCGGAGATTCGATCTGAACAGAAAGTGCAGGGCCAAAAGCTTGCAGCCTTGGAGGATCACGCCACAGAGACTACCAAATCGGTAGACCTACACAACAGGACCATACTCCAGCTCCATGACTGAGGGGTGTGCAATACAGCAGAAGCTGGATAACCTAGAAAATCGGTCTAGAAGAGCGAACATCTAAATACGTGGCCTCCCAGAGCAGGTGGAATCTGGGGATATGACCAAATATATGAAGGGCTCAATGAAAGAACTGCTGTTTTTAGATGATTCCTATTGCCTTAACATAATTAGGGCCCGCAGATCGCTGGGCCCCTGCCCCTCTGACCCTACAGCAAGACCCAGGTCAGCGATCATAGTGTTCCTTGATCATCAAGTCAAGCAAGAAATCCTCTATAAAGTCTGGTCCAAAAAGGAAGTAATATCTGGGGACGCTCACCTGTTTTTTGAGCATGATTATGCTCCTATAACGATGGATAGATGGCAAAGCTTGCTTCCCATTTTAAAGTTGCTGTGGGCTAAGGGTGTAAAAGCGAGGCTGGACTACCCCGCAATTTTAAAAATCACCACAGACTCCGGAACTCACTCATTTCCTGCAATTTCTGATGTTGCAAAGTTTTTAAAGCAGTGGGATATTTCTGTCGACTCTTTATTAGACGCAGAAACCACAGGTCCATCTAGTCTGCCCAGAGACTGATGGCAGCTACGCTGGGCCAGCCATCAGGAGTGTACTAGTGCTGCTCTGTTAACTCTGTAAATTTTGTTTATTTATTTTGTTTTTTAGCTTGTTTAGTTATTTAATGTTATTTCGTGTTTTCCATTTTCACTGTGAGTTTTGTTACTCTGTTTCCACCGTGAGTTTTGTTACTTAATCGTGCATGCTGCGATTGATGGTTTTATGCCTGAACACTTATAATACCGGTATGGCATTTTGTTTTTATGAAGTGCCGTTTTTTGGGAGCTGTGCGATATTTGTTGGCGCTAATAAATTATTATTCTATTGTGTGGCTGGAAGTCTGCAAGATTTGTAAACAAGGACTTGAATTTACCTGGAGAAGAAGGCCCGCAGCTGTGATATTCAGTCGTCTGGACTTTAGGCGTTGTGCAGTTCGTGGGAGCCTGGGATTTTGGAGTTGGCTGGGTGCTGCTGGAGGAATTTCTTGACCCGAGACCTGTGAGTGGCAAAGTGCAGCGAGCAGTGTGGGGCTGAGCAGGGCTGAGAGAGGGAGTCTCTTCCTTGTATCTGGGGCCTTTGTCTTGTGCAGCCCGGGACCAAGTGAGAGTGCCTCTACTTTTCTCCCTTGGGGAGTCGGGGTGGAGTGAGGGCTCACCTACATCGCCTAAGAGGTGGAACTAGTGGTCTAACGCTGGAGCGACTGTGGCTGTGGGTTGCGGGCGGTCGGCAAGGTGTGGTTATTTTCTGTTGGTGAAATTGGGGGGGGGGGCTTCCTTTGGGTTTCAGCTGCTGTTTGGCCGTAGCCTGCTGCCTATGGCCTTTGTTGTCGGGCTGGAACATTGAATTGTACGGACTGGCTTTGTTGACCAGGCCTGTTTTGCTCTATGTGGATTTTATATTTGAACTTTTGGGATTAACGGTTTCTTTTTTATTGAATAAACTATGTTCACACGGAGGATTACGACTGATCGCTTCGTGTGGCCTCTGGCTTTTGCCGTCAAATTGTATGGGCTGGCCCTCTGACTGGGTTTGTATTGTTCTTTGTGGATTTTACTCTGAATTTTGGGGACTTTTTCAGTACTTTCAACTGAACAAGTTGTGCTCCCACGGAGGATTACGTTCATTCTTTTTATCTGGACTTTTGGAGAGACACGTTTTCTCTTTTTTACCTCTGAACTCCCGGATTGTGCAGAGACTCTGTAATTGTGACCGGAGAGTCATTTGACTGGTACAGTGGAATTTCCTTACATGTGAATGTGCTGTGTGCTTATAGTGGGTCGTGACTGGGTTCCCCACTGTGTGTCTGAACTGTGTATTGCTTGATGGAGGCTGTATCCAGCTCCACGGACTGAATCCGTATCTATTTCCATTTGCCTGGGCCCTGCTACACTGGCCCAGCCACAATACCTGCTATGCAGAGAAAGTCATCGACAAGAGACCAGCCTGGGGATCAGCCCCCTGCTCAATGCCTTGAACAGGAATGACACCTCAGTGATTTGTGAGGGCCCCGCTTCTCCGGGCACTCCAGCTCAATAGCCTGCAGTCTCGATTTTGTCCTGCCTGTGTCCAGTATTGGGTATCGTAAGTAAACATCAGGGTAGCTCCCTGCAACAACAGCTAAATCTATAAGTGTTGTCATCTGATTGTCTTGTTGCCTTTTCTTTCACGAACTGAGCCCTCTGGCTCCGGATTACAAATAGTGTGTGTTGTGCATGTTGCTTTCTTCCATCACAAGGCCTCAACCAGCTGCAACGTTCCTGGCTAGTCCACTGTTTTCCTACCTGGGTACCCAGAGTGTGTGACTGTGTAGGGACTCTGAACTGCATGCATAACTGTCTGATTAATATAGCTTTTAAGCACATCAACCTGATTACGCCCCTCCCTTGTTCAACTCTCCTGAATAAATCAGATTTAGCCGTTTGCATGTAACCTGTGGTTTCAGTTTGTGCCAAAAGTATTGTACTGTTGCTGTCTGCTGTGCTTGACCTTGTTTTACAAGGGGTCCCCAGGGTCAAGGTAGAGGAACAAGCCCTGGTGCAAACAGTGTGGGTAATTGCCTGGTGAGTAAGGGTCATTGTGAAAGTAATTACTGTATATCAGGATAAGGATAAAAAGGCCAGTAAGGTGGAGTTGATGGATGATGCTATCTCCACCGAAAGGGTGTGGTTAGCCCTTAAGGGCCTAAAGAAAGATAAATCTCCTGGGCCGGATGGCATTCATCCGAGAGTACTATGGGAACTGGCGGACATACTGGCTGCACCCCTAGCAGAGCTCTTCAACAGGTCACTTGAGACAGGGAGGGTACCTAGGGATTGGCGAGAGGCATATGTGCTGCCAATCCATAAAGGGAGGTCGAGAGAAGTACCAGGTAACTATAGACCCATCAGTTTGACCTCGGTGGTGGGAAAATTAATGGACAGTATACTAAAGGAACGATTGGGGGTGTACTTGGAGGAGGTGGGAGGTCTGGATAGTCGGCAACATGGGTTTGTGCCAGGTAGTTCGTGTCAAACCAATCTTGTGAAGTTCTACGAATGGGTAACATCAGAACTGGACAGGGGAAAGCCTGTGGATGTATTATTCTTGGACTTCAGCAAGGCGTTCGACTCTGTCCCCCACAATGGTCTGGTGGAGAAACTGACAGGGTTGGGAGTGGGCCCTTTGATGGTCAGATGGATTGAAAACTGGCTAGCTAGACGCACTCAGAGAGTAGTGGTCGGTGGGTTGCTCTCGAACCCTAGAGAGGTTGGTAGTGGGGTACCGTAGGGCTCGGTCCTGGGTCCAATCCTGTTTAATGCATACATTTCGGACATCAGGGAGGGTATAGGGTGTGAAATGAGTCTCTTTGCTGATGATTCCAAGATGGGAGCAGTAGTTGAGGGGGAAGAGGGAAGGTTGGCCCTGCAATGGGACCTGGACACCATGGAAAGGTGGGCTCACACATGGAAATTAAATTTCAATATCACCAAGTGCAAGGCGTTACATCTTGGGTGGGGAAACCCTAAACACAGGTACACCCTGGGAGGGGAGGCGCTGGAGGCCTCAACAGGGTAAAAAGACCTAGAAGTCATGGTGGATGCAAGTATGAATAATTCCAAGCAGTGCAGGAGAGTGGCTAGCAAAGCAAACAGGATGTTGGATTCATCGTAGGGGGGGGGGGAATCACCTCTAGGAGCAGGGAAGTGATTCTGCCGCTGTACAATGGATTGGTTAGACCACACCTTGACTACTGTGTATAGTACTGGAGACCACACTTGAAGAGCGATATACAGCTCCTGGAGAGGGTACAGAGGAGGGCAACTAAGATGATACGAGGACTAGGGGATTTGATATATGAGGACAGACTTGAGGAGCTCTGCCTGTTTTCATTGGAGGAGAGGAGAGGAGAGACAGGGGGGACATGATTGAGGTCTTCAAGTACCTCAAGGGAATAAATAGGGTAAACACGGAGGGGATCTTTAGACTAAAGCAGGGCGGTATCACCAGATGGGGCATGGTTTGAAGTTGGAAGGTAGAAGGGTTAGGGAGGAAAAAGGGAGGAGGTTTTTCACTGAAAGGGTGGTGGATCCTTGGGACGTGCTTAGGGTCATACCTCTCAACTGTCTCTGATTTTCAGGGACATCCCTGATTTTGACTCAGAATTTTCCTCTGTCCCTCGTAAAATTTGTGTTTTTGTGACAGAACAGTGGGGATTGAAAGTACAAAATAATGGCAAACATTAAAGTTACAGACTTGTTCTTCAGAAAATGCATCTTACATTAATCCCCTTATTCTGTCTGCTTTCTGAGTGAATAGTACCAATTTTTAAGATGTGTCCCTGATTTGGGGTCTTTGTCCCTGATTTTTTTAAGCCTTGTCCCTGATTTATAAGTAAAGAGGTTGAGAGGTATGCTTAGGGTTACCACCTTTGGATGGGGCAAAAACCGGATCCTAAGCCCCACCCCCTGGTCCCACCCCTTTTCATAACTCACCATGCATTGTTCCTCCTAGAAGGCCATTTGTTATATCAATAAAAGACAACACTTAAAGCAGCAGTTCAACAAAAATGTTAAGATACTGTACTATACCTGTTAAAGTTACTTTCCTAGGTTCTTCCTAGTCATCCATTTACATGTATTTATTTTTTGACACTGATTTACCAAATAAACATAGAGATAAAATACATATCATTTACAGATATGATCTGGGGGGAGACAAGAAAAATACTGTAAATAGCATACACCAGTATACATGGTATATAATAATACATAAGAAATTGTTTCCTGTAATGTGTACTTTATATATTTTTCTGGCTCCATTCCCTGTCCATGTCCACAGTACTGTTTCAAAGCCAAAGAAGTGACCATGCTTTTTCTTGAGGAAAAAAAATAACTTAAAACATTTAAAAATGCCTAAATTCTGTTAGAGATGAAAATGTTTACCAGCAAATGAAAGTGGAAGACAACTGTCTCTGTTACTGTTACAAAAGGTGGCGGCAGCTGTGCTGCTATGCTACTTTAAGATGCAGTGAAAAAGATTAAGTTAAGTAGGTGTAATGGTGTTACTGGCCATACTTTACACCTCCCAGGCTGAATGCTTTCATAAACAAAGGGTTATATTGACAATATAACTTGTCTGTAACCTAGACATGTAGCTGAAACAATGAATAATATGACATTTGTTTCAAAAGTATGTGAGCACTCAAAATGGCTCAAAAACCTGACCAGCATAGAGTGTTAGAGCAAAACCAGATTACCTGATAGGGACCTTGAAAACCTGATCACCAGGTAAAAAAACCTGACAGGTGGCAACCCTAAACGTGCTGCCTGGTGAACTGGTTCAGAGATCCACAGTGGAGGGCTGCAAGAGAGGGTGGGACAGACACAGAAAGCGGATATATCAGATGATGGTCTGGCCCGGGGGGGTGGGGATGGATGATAGGGGTTTTTGGAACACAAGGGGGGAAGGGGGGGGAGAAGAGGGCCTCGGTACCTAACTAGGAATCTGAGGTTCGAGTAGACTCGATAGACCGTAAGGCCTAATCTGCTGGCAATTAGTATGTTAGTATATTGTTCAGGTTATTAGAAGGGAAAGGGGGAGTTACAGTGTCCCAGAGGGCTGTGCCCAGGTTAGCTTGACCACTAACAACCCTGACCTCCAGGCTCCGGGTGGAGGCACCTGTTTCATTACCCAGGTCCCTTAACCTGCTACTAGACAAGCAGGCAGGGATAGTAGCCCTTGGGATAGTGCCACCTAAGGGTTACATGTGGATAAAGTGTTAGGATTAATTGAGTAGTTTTTTGGTATTGTTGGTAATTTTTATGGTGATTTAAAGTAGTACCCTTAGAAGGTGCTATTTTCTCTCTTAAATTGATAGCATGTGTTGGGATCATGCTTCGGTGGGCAGACGCTACTCCCCCTCCAAGCTGAGGGATCTCAGCCCCTTTGATAGCTGCCTTGAGGTGTATATGCAATGTCGGCTTAGGGTGGTTCGGAGGGGCCGGGGGGAAGAGTCCCTGGAGCTGGGTGAAGGGCGGATTGAGGTAGTGAGGTCAAGGAGGCGCCCTGGGATGAGATGAGTCCAGAAAACGTTTTTTTCCTGCCTGGTACCCATACCCAAGGGCTCCGCTGCTGATAGGCAAGTCACCCGTTCTTCCAAGGCCTCTCATCCAACCTGGGCGGTGTTATGCAATGCCAGGTCAATAAAGAACAAGACAGCAATTACTGCTGATCTTGTTGAGACATCTGACCTGGTTTGCATCACCGAGACCTGGCTGGACGAGAATGTTAGCCTGGTATTGGAGTCAGCCATTCCAGCCGGTTACTCCGTGATATACCGCCCAAGACTGGATCGTAGGGGCGGGGGTGTAGCCATCTGTTTTAAGACGGAACTGGGCCTTGTAGAGGTTCCAGTGGGGACCACTAGGTCTTTCGAGTGTATCATGGGTGCAGGTGTGGGCAGCACAATTCTCCTCATCTACCGTCCACCCGGAGGTGAGAAAGCTTTCCTGCAGGAAGTTGCAGACTTCATGGTCAACATAGTGTTGGAATCCTCCAGGTGGTTGGTCCTGGGGGATTTCAATGCCTGGGTCGACGATGAACTCTTGCATTTTGGTCAAATCTTCCTCCAACTGATGATTTCATTGGGCTTTTCACAGATAGTTACCAGTGCAACCCATATTCAGGGTAACTCCCTGGACCTGGTGTTTCTCCTGGGGATGGAGGCCACTAACTTGGTGGTGGAACAGGTTAGATGGTCAGACTATCACTCTATAAGGTTCAGTTTTGCAGCTCCCCCTGTGAGACCTGCCCCTTTGCAGATGGTTTAGTACCGCCCTTTGAGGGGTGCTACCCCAGAGGGTCTGATGGCGGTGCTGGACCTATTGAGTAGGCCATTGGAATGCTCGGATCCGGGGGCCTAGTGATGCACTATAATACTATGGTGGGGCCGGCTCAGTGGCGCAGAGGGTTGAGGCGCTGGACGCCACACCTCAAACCACGCTGGCGACCCGGGTTCAGGAACAGACTCAGGGTGATGGGGGCTGGCAGGGGAAGGAGAAGACTGAGCATCCGGAGGACTGCTCTCCTCTCCTGGGGTGGGTTAGGGGAACCCCCCCCCCCGTAGCAGCCCCTGGTGGAGGCCAGGGGCACTAGAAATAGCGGCGCAGGAGGGACTCAAGAAAAAACCAGAAAACAGCTTCGGAGTTCGCCGGATAATGGCTTCTGCCCTCCACGCCCCCAGGACCTCCGGAAACCTCCTCTTCCACAGCGGCGCCCCCATGGCCGTGATGCAATAGTGTGCTGGGTTTCCCTCTCCCCGGTGCCTTCCCCCTTGAAGGAGGGGGACCTGCCCAGCAATGGGATATGCCAGGACCAACTCGGGGGTCAGCTGCAATCTGTGGATGGAGGAGCTCCTGAAGAGGATTGCTGGGGTCAGTGGGGCGATAGGAGGCCTGCAGGAGAGGTGGACTCCGGAGTGTCGGTGGGGATAAAAATATCTAAAAAAAATTTAAATAAATAATAGTGTGGTGCTGGGGGCCCTGGATGCTGTAGCTCCTGTCCGAGTTCGCCCTCTCCCTCTCCACCCTTGGTTTGATGGGACCTTGAAGGAGTTGAGGAGAGTTGGGTGAAGGTTGGAATGTTGTTAGCGGAAATTCGGCCTGGAGGAGGACAGACTTAGGTTGATGGCCCATTATGGGGACTATCAATCAGAAATCTCCCGTAAGAAGGCAGAATTCCTGTCCAGGGAGACTGCTGCAGCAAGGAATCGACCGGCTCAGCTCTTTCAGACCGTGGACAGGCTGTACAATTCATCCTACCTTCCGGGCCGGAGAGCCTTTTCACAATCAAAGTGTGATGAGTTCACTCAATTCTTTGCAGATAAGGTGTCCTCCATCAGGTTGGAGATCTGCTTGACAAGTTCAAATGAGTCCGGCGGTGATCAATGTGAAGGCACAGGCACCCGGTCTGTCTGGACAGATTTCGAACAGCCAGTGATTGTGGGTATCGTGAAGATTGTTCGGGGCTTGCGACCGACTTACTGTAGTTTGGATCCTGGTCCAACTCGCCTCCTTGTGGGGTGTTTGGATGTTCGCTGGATCAGGGGGTGCTTCCTGACTCCTTGAAAGAGGCTGTGGTGACACCCCTTTTAAAGAAACCCTCCTGCAACCCAGACTGTCTCGCAAACTACAGACCCGTCTCTACCCTGCCCTTTTGGGCTAGGTTATTGAGAAGGTAGTCGCGTTGCAGCTCGAGGACTTTCTTACCACCCACGAAGTGTATGATCCTCTCGAGTCCGGTTTCAGGAAGAGGCACAGTACCGAGACTGCAATGGTTCGAGTACTTAATGATCTCCTGATAGCGAGGGATCGGTGGAATTGTTCGATCTTGGTCCTCCTTGATCTCTCTGCAGCATCTGACACCGTGGACCATGGGGTGTTGCTGGAATGCCTGCGGCTATTCTGTGGACTGTCAGGGACAGTCCTCAGGTGGTTTTATTCTTTTCTCACAGGCAGGAATCAGGTGGTGGTGTCCGGGTTTTTCTCCTCTGCCCCCTTCTTCCTGCCTTGTGGGGTGCCGCAGGGTTCCGTGCTGTCTGCCATGTTCACGGTGTACAGTATATGTTACAGTTAGGAGACATTATAAGGTGGTATGGGCTGGGTTTTCACTGCTATGCAGATGATACCCAGCTCTACATGTCCTACGTACCCGAACAGAACAGTGCGGTCTCAGTTTTTAACAGCTGCCTCACTGAGATTCAGGACTGGATGAGTGCTAACTGGTTGAGATTAAATCCGGACAAGACCAAGGTGTTAGTGGTGGACCCAGGTCAGCGGGTAGAGAAGTTGACTGCTGGGAAACCATCTGGCCTTGTGCTTGGGGGTAACCAGTTGAGACCTTCTGAACGATTGCAGAACCTGGGAGTTGTACTTGATAACGAACTAACGCTAAATGCACAGGTGTCAGCAGTTGCCAAGTCCTCATTTTACAATCTGAGGAACATCACCCGGATAAAGCTCCTTGTTCTGCCCGAGGACCTTCCTACTTTGGTTCACACCTTTGTGTCCTCCCTTCTTGATTACTGCAATGCTCTATACCTAGGGTTACTGGGGGTGGATCTCCGTCACCTGCAGCTGGTGTAGAACGCTGTGGCCAGGTTATTGACTGGGCTGTCAAGAACTAGCCATGTCACTCCTGTGCTGCATGAACTGCACTGGTTGCCAGTGCGATGGAGGATCACCTTCAAGGTCGTGTTGCTGACCTATAAGACTCTACACGGACAGGGACCAGGTTACTTGCAAGACCTCCTTCAGCCCTACTGCCCTCTCCCCGTCTCCGCTCCACCGACAAGGGATTGCTAGAGGCTCCCAGGGTCCGTCTTCAAACATCGGGTGCTAGAGCTTTTTATGTTGTAGCCCCGACCCTTGGAATTCTCTACCTTGTCAGATTAGAGAGTGCCTGTCCACTGAGACTTTCAAGTCTTCTTTAAAAACATATGTTTTTGGCCTGGCATTTGGAGACAATATTTAATTTATTACTGCTGTTTTGTTATTTAAATGTTTTTATTATATATGTGTTTATACTCTGTGTTTGCGCTTTGGCTTTGGAAAAGCGCATTATAAATAAATTTGATTTGATCTGAATACAGAAGGTGGTATACTGTGAGAAACCCTAAAAAAATAAGGGGATCCAAGGTCAACAGGCCCGATGATGAAAGCCCACTGGAACAGTTGGATCTATCCAGAAGTACTACTCTCCCCAAGAAATCCAGTCTTCCTCCTCGGAGGGCCAGAGGACAGCACCACAACCGGGCTACAGGGGCAGCAGCTGCCTCAAAAGCTAACCTGACAGTAACAGCCACCTGATCGTTTTGTAGACCAGAGAGAAAGACAACCCAGGATGTATACAGTCAGAAAGGAAGGGGACTTTATGAAAGGCCAGCCTGCTGGCCTCACATAAGACTCAATACCCATTTTCCAGAGCTAAAATTGCTTAATGTAGGCAAAGATTATTTATTATTTATTATTTAGCTTTTGTTAACCAGGTAAGTACACTAGACAAGTTATATGCCTATTTTCAGGAACGACCTGGGAGAGTACAACAGGGATACATCAGTACAACATAATAGGTGAACAAGTACATTTACATTTAGTGGTAGGTACATTGAGTCAACAAAACAGCAGGCAATGAACAGTACAAGTAGAGCAGCCTTGAGCTGCAGTGACTGTCTAAGCAAAAAAGAAGTGCAGGGAGAGAGAGACATAGAATTGGGAACAAATTCGATTTAGTATGCTTGTAGTTCTTGGATTGGGGTGCCACAGGAGCTGGATTCGAATTAGTTTACTTGTAGTTCCTGGAGTGGAGTGCCACAGGGTCTACGGTACCCCATGGACTTCGTGCTAGGGGGGCCTTAGGCATTCACAGCGTGAGGCCAGCTTGAGGTATGACTACTGGGTACACTGAGAGAGTCATTAATAAAAAAAAAAAAACTCTCAAAATGTTTATTACTAAACACCTGGTTCTGGCTGTCTAGAGGGGGCCTTTTACAAGTATGTGAGGTTGTATCTTACCATAAATAAAAGGCTTTGTCTTATTTTTTTTACAGCGCCCCCCTTCCTGTTTTTTTTTTCATATTAGCTGGAGATTTGAATACTGTTTATTGAAACACAAGTGGTTACTCCTAATCACACTGATACTCTGTTATAGTTACCTTACTATACTGAATAAGGAGTTGTGAATGTTAATTTTACACTTAAACTTGAGGGTTCATATTAGATGCGTTCATAAGGAAACGGCTTAAAATATAATGTGGATGGGGGGGTTGGGTGACGTGATGGGGAGGACCTTGGATAGTCTTTTACGGGCTCTTGATTCCTGGGTGGGAAATTCCAGTCACTCCGAGCTGACAACACATTCACTTCTGGGGTCGGGTGAGGCCTCAGCTTTGTGCAGTATAATTTTGGGTCCAAAGATACATACAGGCCCCATCTTTAATAAGATTTTGTCCAGACTTCCTTCCTCCCAGATTAGACCCAGGATATGCAGGGTGGGAGGCCAAAGGCCTGAGCAGATTTTCACAGTTGCTAGAGGGCGGGACCTTTATGTCCTTCTAACAAATAAAGGACAAATATTACTTAATTAACACAGACCTTTTTAGATACATGCAGGTCACACATTTTCTTAGAGACGGAGATAATGAAAAAGTCATTTATAAACAAAAGAACCTCTGAGAAGAGTTTATCTACGGGGTCACAGCAGGTAGTATTAATAAGAATCTTATCTCCTACTTATACGCTAAGCTTGAGATGCCAGAGGAGATCCCACTGCTATACATTAAGCAACACTGGGTGGGGAGAGAGTCCCAAATCTCCATTAGTTTAAAAGACTGGAACAAACGTTTGAGGGTGGAGTGGAGGGTGAACGCTTCACCAGGATGGAGAGAATTCTTTTTTATTTTTTTTTTTTTTTTTTTATCCCCTCCTGGTAGCCCTCGCCATTCCTCTCCTTCGGGCTTGCTCAATGCCCCCCAGTCCCTCACTGAGTCTGCCCCTAGAGTGCCTGCCTCTTTCCTCCTCCACGGAGCGTCTTGCACAGCGGGGTCTGCCCGTGATTACAAATGGGTGGCTGGAGCGGCCGTCATCCAGGAACGTCGTGGTGTTTTTTCTGTTCTTCTGTTCCTCCCCTCCATCCCGTTGAGGACGCCAGCTCGGGTGGAACGTGCTTACGCACACCTGCCAAGTACCAGATGACGTCCTCCCCTCCCCGGCTCCCCCCAATGGAAGCCGCCATTGCCCCAAGAGTCGGTGCTTCCACCAGCTCTCCCAGACGTCGGGTGTATTAAACACCCCTGGTATCCCTCCCCGAAGGAGGAGAACATCCGTGGGGACGCTCGATCCTCCTTCCCCCTGCCGACCCCCGGCAACCCGAGTCCATTCCCGAACCCGGGTCGCCAGCGTGGTGCGAGGTATGGTGTCCAGCGTCTCAACCCTTAGCGCCACCGGGCCGGCTCATGGAGAGAATTCTTTTGGAAGGTGATAATCTGTTTTTTTCGCACCACCATGGTCACCAGACACTTCCACAGTACTTATTTTTTTTTTAAACTTTGTTTATTTAAAATGTTAGCAACAAATAAACATACATCTACATAACTTACAATAACGTACATAGGCTATATACATACAGGGACATTTAGTTTACAATTAAATATAATTTAAAATGAATAAACAGTTCTTCCAACCCGTACCTCATATTCCATTTAGCACCTTTGGTCGAATTACTCTAGTTAGTTTTTAGAATTAAAACTCATCTGTTATTTATTTGATAACTCAAGTTTAAAATGTATGTAATTTCTTTAGGGAGGAATTGCAACAGATCCTACCATATACAGTTCAATTCAACCACAAGTTTATTCAGTTTCTGATTTGTTCAGTAAAAAATAAGATTTGGGAGGTCTGTGTTCAGTTTTTAATTTTTATGATAGTTTTATCTGCCATTTAGGTGCCTGTGTAGTCTTCCTTGTGTTAAAACTTCATTTCCAAGTCTCAATATTCTAATCAGCCCTCTCCATGTCCCTGTTCTCCCCTGTGTAATCCAATTTTTTTGCCACAATCGGTGCATGCCACTAAAATGGTATGTCATATGTATGTCCTTAAGTCTTAGATTCAACAAACAAACAATAACAAACATATAGTCTTCATTTTGAAACTGTAACTTTAAAAGCCTCCGAGGTAAAACCAACTGGGTAAATTTACCTTGAGGCACTAAACTATATATCGACCCCCAAGGCAGGGGAACAAGATCCCATGTTCCCTGTAAACACGAGTTACAGAAACTCGAGTTGGAGGAGAGGAGATCAATACCCTGACTCGTTCCTCCTGGACCCTAATTCTAGTGGGTCCTGGCCTGATGTATTGGCCTGTTGTCACCAGGTGTGCCTCCTCTATATGGACTGTATCCGAGAAAACCTTCACCCAACAAGGTAACAGGTAACTCAGTAACCCTGTACTGCTCATAAGGAAGAGCATCAGATAAGGCAGATGGATCATTCACTATGTACATGTAGGTAACGGCACTCCATCTCTCCCCCAGCAATCTCATACATATTTAAATAATCTCAGAGCAAATTCCCCTTAGTTTCCCAGCCTTACGACTTCTGAGCAGCTAATTATTAAGGGGGGAGAAACACTCTCCCAGTCATGACCACTAATCTGAGTTGCCTCTGTGGATTTAGAGTAATGATAATGCCAAAAAGAAACATGCATCTCCCCCTCTGCTCCAGATTACCTTACAGTATTTCTTAACTGTTCAGTGCAGGAAGACTCAGAAGTCAGTGTTAATGTTATTATTAACGGTCGGGAAAAAAGGTGACAAGACGAATCCCTTTAGATGACCGAGATCTTCCCGATCGCTCCCTCTTCCCCTCCCCCCCTTAAAACCCACAGGCAGTGCTTCTCCGCACAATCGCTAGGTCCAGAATAAGAATAAGCTTATAGGCTCCTGCAGAGCCTTGACCTGCAGTAGTGTGTGACTTAGTTCAAGGAACCGCGATAGAGTGAAGGGGTTGCGAAAAGCCGTTCAGGACTCACTACAAGTATCTCCTCTTTCAGGTGCATCAGTTTCTCTCCTCTGCCTGCTCTTCACTGCTCTGCGTGTGGGTGAGTTTATGCAACATTAGCTTGATGTCTTGCAGGGTGTGTGGTGCCAATGTCTCTCCAGCTTTCTTGTTATTCCTTCTTCTTGTTGTTAATTGCCATTGTGCTTGGGTGCGTATGAACTTTATTCTTCAGGGCTTGATACGCTTCTTCCGATGTTTGGTATATCTCGGTGCCCGATTCCCAGTGACCCAGAGGCGAGAGGGATAGGGGGTCTGAAACCTGACTCCCAGTGCTTTCAGCTTGCACAGAATAGGGGCATAGGAAAGACGCTGTTGCTGTATAACAGGTGGGTAATCTTGATCGAAGAACAATTTTGCCCCGTTATATTCTACTGTTTGTTGTCTCCACACTGTCCTCAGAATTCTTTCTTTATCACTGTAGCTAGAAAACTTCTCTACGATAGATCTGGGCCTGGCAGTCGCTGAGGTGGGTTTGGGTACCAGGACCGGTGCACCCTTTCAATTTTAAAACTAAAAGTCTGTGGAAGATCAAATACATGCCGCAGAAGATTTCCCAAGAAGTCACCCATGTCTCCAGTTTCAGTCTCCTCTGGTAATCCGTAAATTCGCAGATTGTCTCGACGAGATCTGGGTTCAAGATCTAGACATTTAGCATTTAGAGAATCCTGTTGCTGAGCGAGGAACTCAACCGGCTGAGAGAGGTGTATCAGGTCGTCCTCGGCGGTTGAAATTCTTTCTCCCATTGTGGTAACTCGGGTTTCTAGTTTAGTGATATCATTATGTAGTTGTTTGAACCCACGTTTTGTGTCTAATCTTGACTGTTTTCTTTCTGCCAGTAGAGTTTCAAATCTTGTTTGGGAAAGGGATTCCAGTTCTGTTTCTGTATCTGCTCCCGCCATACTTGCAGGGGACTCTCTCCCACTGAGAGCTGAACTTGCTGGGCTCAATCTGAGTGGATCGGGTTGTGATTTCGCGCTTTTTGCTCAAGATCTCTTCTCAGGTTTGCCTCCACTATGCGATTTATACATTTCTCTCTTAATTTTTGTATCTTGAAGTTGTGTGGAGTCGAAACTTTGCTGGAAGATAAGGAGAGCCTCAGTACTAGGTGGCTGTATCGCTGGTGACGTCACCGGAAGTCTTCCACAGTACTTATACAGACAAGTGCCGGCATAATTGTGGAAATAATGAATCCTACCATCACATATTTTGGGTCTGCCCATGCTTGAAAAAATTCTGGACTAAAGTGCAAACAGCCACTAAACAAATTCTAGAAACAGAGATCCCAAATGAATTTACAGACTGGGTCCTCAGTCTCCCCACAATCACCCAACTTCCCTCATTATGTAGGAAATTAGCACTGGTTCTTATTGTGGCAGCTTTAAAATGTGTGACCTCCAGGTGGCTTAACCCTAATCCTCCGATTTTTCGGGATTGGGTCGACCGTACTAATAAAATATGTGAAATGGAGCAGATGACAGCCAAATTACATCTTAGACAAGATAAATTTATGGAGGTCTGGAGCCCGTGGGTGGGATGGGTAGCAGAGAGCCCAGTTTCAGAAGGCTGAGACTACTACCTGAGGAGAAGCTACTCCCTGACTGATGTAGGTGATTTTGCAAAGGCATAAGATAGTAATTAAACTAATTCTTTATTGGACCGTCTAGCTTTCTGAACTTCCTGCCATAAGCTTACTACATTAACTCTACCCACTTGTCCCAAATATACAAGGCATATTCTTTTGTCCTCCCTTTTTTTTATTATAATTAGATATAGACTAGTTTTAATGCTTTGTTTCCCCATACTGGAGTCATATGGTTCAAGATTAATTGATCGTATTATTAATGAGCGGTGTGCTGTTTCCCAGGTGCCAAGAATTGGTTGTTAAAGAGTTATTTTCCTGTTCATGTTAAATTAATTCAAGTTAATACTGATATGGCTATAAAATGTACACATACCAGAATAATAAACATCGTAGAGAGACTCAAATACAACACATTTTAGATCATATACTGCTCAATAACGAATGTGATGATAATGGTGAAAGACGAGTATCTGACTGAGAGTTGATGTTTATATACTTGAATAAAGCTGATTTAAAAAAAAAACTCAGGAGCAGGACAGGGGAGATGGGAAAGGTAAATTCTGAACAAATCAATGCATATGCATTGTAGGAATAAAAAAAAGGAGAGCATCTAAGAGAGAGAGAGAGAGAGAGGGAGGGAAGTGCCTGGATGAATGTTAAGGATAGCACTGCAGATTTCAAATACAGAAATCATAGAAATCTGCAGGCAGAAAAGGACCATACAGCCCATCGAGTCTGCCTGAAAAATGATAGCCCACCTCCTCCTCCCTTTTACCCCCTCCCCCCTGCCCTCTTTCTCTGCCCATGATTAGCCCCATGTGTGCATCCCATGCCCTTTTGAATTTTTCCACTGTATCCACCTCCACTACCCATTTCAGCAACCTATTCCATGGCCCTACCACCCTTTGTGAGGAGTAACTCCCCTTTACATCTCCCCGATATCTGCCCCCCTCCAGCTTGAGTGCATGACCCCTGGTGGTTTTGTTTTCACTCTGTCTGAAGATGCTAGTCCCTTTGACCTTATTTATTCCCTTCATGTATTTGAAAGTTTCCACCATGCCCCCCCCATCCCTTCTCATCTCCAGTGTATATAGACCAAGCTCTGCCAGCCTCTCCTCATATGGTCTCCCATTCAGCCCCTGGATCATTGTAATCACCCTTCTCTGTACCCTCTCTAGCCCATCCTTGTCTCCTTGTAAATGGGGCCTCCAGAACTGTACTCCACACTCTGGCTGTGGTCTAACCAGTATCTTATACAGTGGCATGATTACCTCCCTCCTCCTACTTGTGAAACCCCTCCCAATGCACGCCAACATTTTTGTTGCCTTTACCCGCTGCCCTTTCACACTGGTTTCTAACCTTTAATGTGTCAGTGATCCAAATAGCCAGGTCCTTCTCTTGCTCCATGATCTGCAGTGCCCCCATAGGCAGTAATTTGCTCTTGGATTATGTTGCCCTATGTACATTATTTTGCACTTCTTCGCACTGAATTCCAATTTCCACCTTTCTGCCCACTCCTCCAGCCTGGCTAGATCTTGCCTCATTTTCTCTCCCCCACCCCCACGGCATGTCTACCCTGTTATAGACCTTTGTGTCATCCGCGAACAGGCATACTTTTCCATTTGCAGTCTGCGCTAAATCCCCCACATACACACTGAACAATACTGGACCCAGCACCGATCCCTGGGGTACCCCACTCTTCACCCCTAGTTCCCTGGAGTGCTTTCCATTAACTACTACTCTCAAGAGTCCTTCCTCCCAGCCAATCCTTCACCCACTTTGTAAGCTCTGCCCCCACTCCCAAGCTGGCTAACTTATTTACCAACCTTCTATGGGGGACGGAATCAAACACCTTCCTGAAATCCAGGTAGGCCACATCCACCACCCCCTCTTGATCATACACCTCTGTGACACCTTCGAAGAATTCTACCAGGTTGGTCTGGCAAGACCTGCCCCCTGTGAATCCATGTTGGTTGTCGTCACTGTTCAAATAAAACTCCAGAAGACACTGTACAGGGGCGCAGCAAAGACCCTTTTATTACTAGATAGGCCAGTGATAACAGCTTACAGACCTTCCACACGGCCACAGGAAGTGCTCACTCACAAAAACTCCCCCTTACTGGAGCACCTGAAACTAAGTCCCCAGGTACTGCAATTACACTTGTAAAAGGCTACTTAAAATAAAGTTAACTTAACAATCTCCCACTTTTCTTTAAAGACTTAAATTTTAGCCCCCCCTTTTATAATAGCAAAGTTTAATGTCCACATGGTTAAGTGTCTTCTTCCTCAAGCTGCCACATCCCTTTACTGAGTGCTTTTAGAAGCACAAGAGCCGATGCTCCCTTTTTTGTCAAGCAGTCAGCCAGTTGTTCCTTCGTGGTAGACCAGAGAACACGCTGGACCCTCTTGGCCTGGATCAGTTCTTTAATGCCACTGATTTCAAGACGAAGCCTTTTCTCTGAAACCGACTTGGTCGACTCAATAGCATCAACTACAGAATGATTGTCCACAACACATGTCACAGGTAAGATGTGTTTGGTACCACCAGTAGTGAGCTCCGAGTAGGGCATTGCCAGAAAGATAGCATTGTCAATTCCCTCAGCCAAAACAAGGGTTTCCCCAGCAAGCGTGCTCCGGACTACTTTTCTTATCCTTTTTGACTGCCAGGAAAGTGGTGAAAAGCGTCCTTCCTCACCCATTAAGATAATCAAGTGACCACCCTGAGTACCCCCATCCAGGAGGTTGCCTAGTGATGCATCACTAAAAACTACCTATTTTAAGGAGGCATCTTTTCCCAAACATTGACATTTCAAAGTCACTTGTTCTGATTTCAGTTTTCAAACAATTTTGTTTGCCTCATGTATGATTTGAACAGTGGCTTGTTTCGTGTTAGACGCCAAGTTGCAAGCATCAAACATGACATCAGGTCTGCTCTGTCTAGCAACCCAGAGAATTTGGCCTGTCTTTGACCTCAGTTGATCCTTTTCACTTTCAGTGAGAGGATCATCACGGTGTAACGCTCTTGTGGAATCCATGTGGATGGGATGAAGATTTTTTGTTATGTAGTGTTGCGGTTGTAACTATACGATTTTATCAACTGTACTGAACTCTATGCCCACGTAACAAAAGCTGTCATGCTCCTCACGGCCAGTCTTAAAGACATTTCTTAAGTGTGGTATTACTGTTGTGGCAAAGTTATGTGAGCCACCCCAAATGAAGTCATCAACATGGCAGGCAAGCACTCCAGCTACATTGCTATATTGATCTAACCAGTAGAAGATGGCAGGATCCACTTGTGACATTTTCCCACCTGTATTCAGCATAGTTTCTTTAACTTTGTTGTACCAGTACAGAGATTTATCTGCCAGACCATAGACACACTTTTTAAGTTTCCACAGTGTTCCTTCACCTTTAGCTTCAGGTGGAGGTTTGATGTAAACATCTCGAGACAACTCTGTTCCTTGTAGGAAAGCAGATTTAATGTCCATGGAATGAAGTCTCCATTGTTTTTGACAAATTACAGTTATAAGCAATTTTAAGGACTCTGAGGCGATGTTGGTGAGTCTTTTGGAAGTTCTTTATTGTCAAGTTCCTCAAAACCTCTGGCCACCAGACGTGCTTTTGGAACTATTCCATCCGAGGTTTCTTTTAGGGTACAAACCCACCTTGTAGAAATACACTTTTGTCCATTGTCTTTGACTATGTCAAACACTCCATTGCTCTTCCAGCTACTGAGCTCATCTTGTTTTGCATAATCAAAAGATACTTCCTTTGTAACTAGTACATCATCTTCAGAGTGTTGCACTTGGTTGTCCATAGGTTCGATGTGAAGATTGTCTACACGTGATAAGTCAACTGACCCTGCTGTATCTGAAATGGCAGAGGGTTCCAAGTAGTGTAAATTGTACCAGTGTTTGTTTTTCCCCTTAACTTTTCCTGCACATCCCAGAACTTTTGCTGTGTATGGAAT
Organism: Neoceratodus forsteri; assembly: GCA_016271365.2. NCBI lineage: Eukaryota > Metazoa > Chordata > Ceratodontiformes > Ceratodontidae > Neoceratodus > Neoceratodus forsteri. The sequence continues at coordinate 694,944,605 of CM028137.1, forward strand.
CCCACTTTCTCTGTCTGTATATCTAACAATTTGTTCAGGTTTTAGATTGACACAGCCGTCTTATCTTGACACATGGGGTTGTTGAATGTCCGCTTCATCAGTATTTCCTGTGTCATTAGTGAAGTCCTCTGCTTCATCATTGTCTGTGCCACTCATAGTGTCCACGTTATTGTGTTCAGCATCTGGTAAATCTGTCTCACCTTCGGCGACCTTTTGTGTAGCATGCTGATGGTCAGCCACCACTCCTTCAACTTACTCGTTATTCACTTTTCCTAACCTTGAATGATGCACCCGCACATAGGTGCCTCCATGTCTCATAAATATTACCATGCCATCCTGACCAAGGTAGATACCAGGTCCTTTCCACTCTGCACAATCCATGCGTTTGTAATAGACTTTGTCTCCAGTCTCATATTTTTCATCTGTAGGACGAAGTTGTTTACGCAAAGCCCGGCGAATTTTCTCTGAGCATTCCGTTTTGGTGAATGCTTTCCTCGCTGCATGCAATGCTGAAATATGCTGTCCTACCCATTCACTCATAGTAATCCCTTCCAAAGCAGGTGGCTTATCAGCCAGCACGGAGGGAAGATTAGAGTTCTGTCCAAACACTAGCTGGTATGGGCTGTAGCCATGGACATTCTGCATTGAATTTTTTGCCATAAGTGCCCAATCTAGGGCTGTTTTCCAATCACACTGATTAGTTTTTTTTTTACTTTCAATAGGATTTCAGTGAGTGTTAAATTATGTCGTTCCAAAAGTCCATTGCTCCACGGACTGTACCCAGCAGTTGTCTTTACTTCTATATTAAAATTTTCTGCCATATCACAGATTTCATCATTGTTGAATTCTCCTCCACTGTCGCCATATAATTTTTTTAGGTGGGCCATGCACACTTATCCAGGAATGAATAAACTGCTTCACAATTTCAGTAGGTTTCTTTGTAGTCACAATGCCTCCAGCACTGAAACATGCGAAGTGATCAATTATGTGAAGATACCACACACTTGGTCCTAGCTCATGAAGGTCCACAGCCACTGTTTCATTGTACTTGGAAGCCATTGGTAGCCCAACAGCAGGCTTGGGCTTGGGTTTGCTGTATCTCAGGCATGTCTCACAGCTGTTCACTATCTGTTGTAGAATGGAAACACTCTCTTTATCATTATTACCAGAACTTCACAGTAATTTCTGAAGCTTATCAACTGAAGCATGTCCAAATTGCTTGTGAAGTTTTAACAAAACTCTGTGCTTTACATCAGTGGACATGTTCTCTGTCACTGTTAAAATCTCATTTTCACATGGACTCTCTGTAATGTCTTTGTCTAGAATGCTCACACAATAATGTCCTGAAGTAGTAAGCTCAAGTATGACTGGTTGTTTAAACATCACCGCTTTGTCATTTTTAATGTCTAGCACTGCCCCTGCCTTCTTTAAGGAAGTTTTGCTTAACAACAAAGGAATATCTGCAGGGACAACCTCTGTTTCTGTGTGACATTTTGTCTGACCTATTTTTGCTGGGATTTTAACTCTTTTGATAGAATGCACAACTCTTCCATCTCCAAATCTGAAAGCTCTGCAACTTGGTAGGTCCACCATTTTGTGCACTACATCTTGCCTAAGTTCACTAACATAGCTATCTAGCCATTTTTCTCCACAGACTGTCCGTGTACACGCAGTATCAATGACTGCAGATCCTAAAGACTCTACCATAAATACCTCTGCATCAGTAGCGAACTCCTTTGAAAACAATGTGATGTTACACTGCTCTACTTCATCTATATTTGTTTTTTCCTCTATTAACTTCACTTGTTCATTTTTGTGCTGGCAATCTTTGGCCCAATGATAAGTGCTTTGGCAAATGGCACATTTTGATCTTCTCCCATAGCTATCCAATGGATTTTTGCCAGGCAATGGCGTCCTCTTGTGGTCATTTTGATAGTGCGCCATGCTATCCTGTTTTTCCTTTTGCTCAGTGAAATACGCTGCATCTTGACCCACGCGAATTCCCTCTATGACTGGCACAACAGATGTCTTATTGCCAAAAATCCTCTTTAATGCTGACTTCATTGATGCAAATGTCAGGCTTGTACAGGCAGTTAAAGCCAACTGTTTATCCTTCACATCTAAGCATGAAGTATCTGACAACTTAAAAACTAGCACAGCATCTGGCAGAATCATATTGTGTTTGCGCATGACAGTGTACCTTTGCTCAAGGTCAATAATGTAGCCCATCATGGACGTTGAGCTGCCTCTAGCAATCCGGTCAAAATTAGTATATGCGTCGTAAATCCGATCCTTCTCCTCCTTGAGAAACACATCATCAAGTGCTCTGATTAACATCTCCATTCCCGTATCTTTGTTTAAATCTTCTGCTGAAATTTCCAATCCAATATCCCTCGCTCTACCCTTGAGCGAAAGTACGACTGCTAGCGCTTGTTTTTTTTCCTCCAGTTCGGTAACACGTTGCCATATTCCAACTTCATTTTTCTAGCTTTCATACACCCTTTTCTCGCCACATGCAGGCGGGACCCTGTAATTGCTAACCATCCTCTGCTACCAATGTTCAAATAAAACTCCAAAAGAAACTGTACAGGGGCGCAGCAAAGACCCTTTTATTACTAGATAGGCCAGTGATAACAGCTTACAGACCTTCCACACAGCCACAGGAAGTGCTCACTCACAAAAACTCCCCCTACTGGAGCACCTGAAACTAAGTCCCCAGGTACCGTAATTACATGTGTAGAAGGCTACTTAAAATAAAGTTAACTTAACAGTCACTTAGCTCTTTCTCCTTTAGGTGGCTTACCAGCCTCTCCTTAATGAGGGTTTCCATCAGCTTGTCTACCACGGAGGTGAGGCTGACTGGGCAGTAGTTTCCACGGTCTTCTTCCCTCCCCCCTTGTAAAGTGTCACCACCTCCACCCTCTTTCAGCCCCCCAGGACCCTGCCTGTTTTGAGGGATAGATTAAACAGCTTGGCAAGAGGCCCTGCCAGCTCCTCCCTCATCTCCCTGAGAACTCTTGGGTGTACCTGAGCTAGCACCATAGCCTTATCAGTTTTTATTTTTCTCAGCTCTTCCATCACCCTCACATCCGTGAAGGGACTCGTGTCTGCCTCCTTGCCCCCAGTACCCCTTCTCCCATATACTGGCCCTCCACCACCCCTTTCTGTCGTGAATACTGATGTGAAGTATTCATTGAGTAGGATCACCTTTTCCTCATCCCCTTCAACTATATTACCCCCCCTCCCCTCTAAGTCTTGGGATCCCTTGCCTACTTTTCCTCTTTTTCCTGACATACCTAAAAAATTTTTTTGTCTCCCCTTTTCACCTCCCTAGCCATTTTCTCCTCTGTGCTTGCTTTTGCCTTCTTGATTTTTTCTACCTGCTTCCCTGAGCTTTTCTGTATAGACCACCCATTCCTCCATCCCCTGTGACATTATGTACGCCTTGAACACTTTCTTTTTCTCCCCGATTGACTCCCTTACTCATGCTGTAAACCACAAAGGCTTTCTTGCCCTTTTGCATTTGCTCATTTTCCGGATGCACTGGTCCGTGGCTTTTAGGATTCCTCCCTTTATTACCCCCCACAGATGCTCTACCTCCTCTAGGTAGTGGATCTCTTCCATTTCCCTCTTTAGGATGTTCCTCATCCTCCCAAAGTTTGCCCTCCTGAAGTCTAGAACCTTGGTGGATGGCTTGCCCAATTTTGGCCCTGCCCATATGGAAAACCTGAGGTCACTGTTTCCCAAGTTTTCCCCAACCTCCACCTCCCCACGCTGTCCCCAATATAACACCGAGTGTCTCTCCCCCGGTAGGTTCTGTGACCATCGGATTTAGGAGTGCATCCTGCATGGTTTCTAGCAAGTCCCTGCTTCTTTCTGATGTGGCCGATGGTGTTTGCCAATCTACATCAGGCAGGTTTAGATCCCCAACTACTAGGATCTCCCCCTTTTTGGCTTTCTCCTATATGGCCCTGGCCATCTCCATACCCACTTCCTCACTCTGGTGAGGTGGCCTGTACACCACCCCTACCCTTACTGCCCCCCCCCCGCCCAGGGTAACCCAAACGATCTCAGCAGATCCCCTTTTCTCCATAACTCTCTCCCACTATCCCTTCCTCACAGGGCTACCCCTCCCTTTTCCCCTGCCTGTCTCTCCAAAAAGACTGTACCCTTGTAGCTCCACCTCCCAGCTATGACACTCTGTCCACCACATTTCTGTTATTGCGATTAAGTCTGGGTTTTCGACTCCCACCACTGCCTCCAAGTCCGCCATCTTATTTCCTAGGCTCCTGGCGTTTGTCAGTATCCCTTTCCATTCCTCCCTCCCTGACCCAATGGTCCCCTTCCATCCTGTCGTCCACTGTTTCTCTCCTTGGGACAGTGTAGGCTGGGTTTACTTTACTATTTCAAGAATCTCCTTTTCCCCTAGTGCTACGCTCCCCCCTGGCTAGTTTAAATTTAGGTCTATCCCTAGCTTCTCATCAATGTACCCCTGCAGCTTTGCTCTTAATAGACTGGCCCCTGCATTACTTATGTGTAACCTGTCCCTTGAGTACAGGTGTTCATCCACCCACGTATACCCCAATCACCCAGACATGTGAAGCCTTCCTCCCTGCACCACTGCCTTAGCCAGAGATTAAATTCTTTTACTCTAAGTTGCCTGGCCGTGCTAGCACAATGCACTGGCAGGACTTCCAAAAAGGCAAGGGAACTAATCAGAACTCTGCATCCCTCTGCCAGTTCCCTGAACCTCTTTTGAACCATCTCCACCTCTTCCTGTGTTAAGTCATTTGCACCCAGGTGCAAAATTAGGTGTGGTTCCCCCCCACCAGATTGATGCAATCCCTTATCCTGGGGAGTGCCCTTCTAGCCTCCATGCCTGGATCACAAAAAACTGACCTCCCCTTAAAAGCTACCTTTCTCCTTTGCCAATGAATCCCATTAATGATCGAATCCCCATACCCCATAACAGACTCTGCATTTTCTGTCCTCGATGATGTCTCATCCTGTTCTTTCATGCACCCCCCGACACCTTACAGGCACTTTCCTCTGCTCTCTGTCCTCTTTATCCTGACCCCTCCTGCCAACTCTTTTTTGCCTGTCTTTTCCTTGCTGCCAGATATACTCCCTGTTTTCCTGGGACCATTTTTCCTCATCCGATCTCTGGCCCCCAGATCCTGCCCCCCTCCCTCCAGAGCCCTACCTTGTCCCACGCCCTCTACTCCGTTTCCCCTATCACTGTCTGCCACAACCACACTTTCACTGCTACCGGGGCCCCCTGATCCCACAGTGTCCCCTTGCAAAATAACCTCACCCCTCTCATGCGCCAGGCCTCCACCCACCCCTCCTGATCCACGTGTATTCTTATGCAGAAATACCTCCCTGCTGTTCCTACCTACCTGGCAGTTCTCTGTGCCCTCCCCATCTATCACCACCTTATCTGTCTCAGCTAGGCTGACGGCACCTTTGGCCTCCAGAGTGTTTACATGCAAGGTCTTTCCCCTCGTGTCTCCTGTGCACCTAGTGCACCCTCCTGCCCATTCCTCCCATCAACCCCTTATTCAGCTCTATTCCATTTCTATCATCCTCCAAATCCTTTAACACAAGTAGAGGCTCGAATCTGTTCCTAAGGTCTAAGTCAGCCACCTTGCCCCCCCTGTAGTAACCTCTCCCTCCCTGTTCCAGTCTGTGCCGCCCTCTGTCCCCTGAACTCCACTTTTTGCCATCCTTCTCCGCATTTGTCTCGTTTTGCACCCCCTTCCTAGCTCCTCCCTCGCACCTATTGCTGCACCACCTGATTCGTCTGTGTATGCGTTCCTGGGTGCAGCAGTTGGACCAAGAAGATCTGGCCTATCTCTCCCTCCCAGCCCCCAACCCTGTTTTCCCCACTAGGACAGCCTCTTATCCCCTCACCCTCCCACCCAGGCTCCACTTTAACCATCTCACTTCCTCCTTCAATTGAACTAACTGTTGGCACATCATACAGCCGCCCATCCACCAGGCCAGAACCATGGCCGACCCACACCCTGTACATCCCACCACTCTACCAAAGATACCCGCCCTAGTGATTTGTGGCCCCTGTTTATTCTTTGTCCTCATATTATTTCTCTGTGTCATGCAAGATTTCCTTATCAGGCCCCTTTACGCCCTTTCTCGCAGTAAGCCCCAGCCCCTAGCTCGAGTCACACACTAGCCCTACTCAGTTTTGCAAATAATAATAAGTTAAAGCTTGGCTCACACCCTCAACAGCTGTATCCAGGTAGAGTTTTCATTCATACTTAAAAACACTAATTAGTAATAGGTAACAGCAATACAGACAGGAGTTTTACATAAACAATCCCCCCCACACACCAAGCATGAATTACAGTTTAAAACTGGGTTCCTCTAGGTCCAACGTTACAAAGAGATTTACTTAAACAATCCACTACACAGCAAGCAAAAATGACAGTTTAAAGGAAGACGCCACACATCCTGGTCTCCCGCACCTGAAAAGCTAACCCTCCGGTTTAGCTTTTAACAGCAAGAGTGGCATTTTTGTCATTCTGCAACTTGCTGTATTTTAATTTTAAAAGTCCGAATCCATAGGACGGAGGATGCAGGGTGCTTCCTTTGCTGAAGAGGGTGAACGCACCACCACTTCAATACTTTGTATTGAAACGAGTGCTGGCCGCCACGCCTTTTCAGCAAATGGAGAGCCCCTGCATCCTCCGTATTCCAGATTTCAGACTTTCTAAAATTAAGACATGCGTTGTGGCGTGAGAAAATGCTGCTTTTGCTGTTAAAAAGCTGAACCGGAGGGTTAGCTTTTCGGGTGCGGGAGACCAAAATATGTAGTTTTCCTTTAAAAATTGGATTTCCCAAGGACCAAAGCTAAAAGTCCAAGCTACAAGCCAGCCAACTCCTTTCCACTGACTCCTCCCACTCCAGCTATTTAATAGAGGTTGAGGTCGAGGTCGTGGCGGGGGGGGTGGGGTGGGGGCGGGGAAACAATTACAGTTCCTCTAGTCAAGTGAAGGCAGCTGGGCTTGCCCTTTATAGCCAACCCCGTGAGTTTCAAACTTATTAGCCCTCTGCTCTTGATTGGGCCGCACTCTCTCCGGCAGTCCCCACACAATTCCTCGTTCCCGCCCTGACTCACCGCCGATGCAGCCAAGCCAGGATCTGCTCGCCCTGGTGCCCTCCTGCTGCCGATGCGGCCAGAATTTCCTCATAGAGCTCCAAGTTCCTTATGCTGCCAGTGCAGCCAAGAAATCTCCCCGGCAGGTCCCGAGCTCCTCATGCTGCCAATGCGGCCCACAATTACAGCTCCTCTACTGTAACAACAATTCTAACAGTGTAATTAGTGAAACGGTAATGCCTGCAGGCTAAAAAAATAAATAATGATAACATAAAAAAAAAAAAAAGGCAAGACCAGGCTTTTTTTAAATGTTTACTGCTTTTATACTTGGTTTCAAGTACAGAAATCATTAAAGGGAAAGTCCCCTCAACCTATTTTCTGTATACTTGTGAAGTCTGTAGGTATGAACAATTATTCCCTTTCTTGCACCCCCTAATTTTAATATAAATGAGGTTGCTTCACTCCGTTTTGCCCTAGTATGAAAACCTATTTGTCTCCATTGCAAAGGTCATGACCCCACTCATGTAAAGTATCATGGGAGTTGATGATGCATACGTGCACAAGCCAGTAGAAGTTATACTCTCATTCAGTTCTGTTGCATGTCTTGTGACATCCCTATATTCTCCAAAAGCATTTCTTTCTAACTCAGCTACACTTTAAAGAGCAACGGACACCTTCAAGAGAACTTTAACAAAACATAATATTTGGATAAAGTTCAGCTTGTATTTCACATTAATTCTTTATTCCTCCTCTCCATTATTTATTGCTGAGGACATTTGCATGAAAATAGGCTTTTTGCTTCTGAAGAGTTCATCTGTTTCTGTTGCTGTCTCCCTACCTGAGGTAATACTGCACTGCTTGTGACATCACAGTTACTCTCGTGGCAAAAGACTGTGATATCACAACAGAGCATTATGACTTGAGGTAGGTAGTAAGCTATAGAGGCCGATTAACTTTAAAGTAACTACAAGGGATAAAAAAAAAATTACAGTAATCTTGTTTCTTCTAATGGAGTCTTGCTGTATTCTGACCATATGCAGTTAGCCCTTCTAGTTCAACTGCCCCAGAAATGAAAGAGTTAACTCTGTGCAGAAGCGCAGACTGTTGAGCTCGAGCTCGGTTTTCAAACCACTGTCCCAGGTACATTCTAGGTAACCATAAGATTCTTACGAGCACTAGTGACTAACACTAAGCTATTTGTAATAAGTAATAATAATAACAACAACTACATGGCCAACTACCAAACAAAGGGCGACAAAAAAAGACTCGAGTCGAGAAATGCCCAAGCCAAAAACTTGGCACCCCTGAGGTGCAGCACTAAAAGTTTCTCCCAGGAGCAGGATGTGCCACTCTTAGGTTCTGCCATGGGAGGAAGGGAGGGAGATCAGAGTACAGCAAGACTCCATTAGAAGAGACAAGATTACTGTGGTAATTTTTTCTTCAAACAACATGAAGTCTTGCTGTATTCTGACAATTTGCAGACTACCAAGCAGCATCCCATGGAGGCGGGCACAGAACCTACTCAGCAAATAGGCTCTGCAGTACTGCTTCGCCAAACCTGGCATCACTCCTGGCCTGGGTGTCCAGGCAGTAGTGTTTAGTAACTGTGTTAACGGATTTCCAGGTAGCTGATTTACAAATTTCGAGCAGAGGGATATCTCTGGCAGCTGCTATGTAAGCAGCTGTTCTCCTGGTTTAGTGGGCACGAAGACCTTCAGGTGACTCTTTCCCCAGTCTGACATAGCAAAACTGGCTACAAGACACAATCCACCTAGCAATGGTTCTCTTGGTGACTGGCTTGCCTTTGCCCACCTCTCCATAGGTAAGGAACAACTGGGTACAGTCGTTTCTATGGGCCTTTGTCTGCTCAATATAGTAACCGATAGCCCTTTATACATCCAGGCTATGCAGTCTCTGTTCACCTGAGGAAGAATGGTCAGTGAAGAAGACAGGCAGTGTCATGGACTGGTTCAAATGAAAGTCTGAGACCGCCTTTGGGAGAAAGTTCCTGTTTGTTCTAAGAATGACCTTATCCCTATGGAAGGCTATGCAGCTAGCTTCCACTGACAAGGCCTGTAACTCACTAATCCTCCTAGCAGAGGTTACTGCTACCAAAAAGCCAGTTTTCCATTTCAACTGTCACAAACGCACTCCGGAGGTCAGGCCCTCTGCTCCCACAGTGCCAACCTCAAAGTGCAATAGTGTGAACAGGGGCCAGACAGGGTAACCTTCCTGTCTGTTTTGGGTTCAAATCACCTACTAGCCTCGAGTCCTGAGGGTCAAAATGTGAACCTTATGCTAGCATACCCAGTTAACAGGCTCAGATATGTACCCTCTTCGGGAATGCAATACAGTCTTCCACCCAGTGGCATCCAGCCAGGTTTCCAAAAAGTACCCTTACGACGCAATATGAGACCTAGGTATATTCTTACCTTTCTGCAAGCTTAGTAACACATTCAAGCCCTTAACAGCTGTCAGACTTAAACACAGGCTCAGCATTCACATGCAAAAGAACTGAGAGAAAGCACAGGCAGTATTTTAGAGAAAATAATGTTTACTAAAATTTTAAAACAGGTACAATCAAACATAGAACAATTATATCAATAACTTAGTCACATAAAACAAATGGGAAGTTACAGAACACAGACTCCTGCCACAAATACTTAAGTTCCAGTTGAATTATTTATCTAGAAGTGCCTAGTTACCAGTCCACAGACAGTGTCTTTGCTTTTCAGGGAGTCCTTCTGCACAAACTTGTCAGAATGTAGCCCAGTTCAAAAGTCAGTTTTCTCCACCTGCTGGTCATGCCACCCATGAGTTCACTTAGAACCTCTCATAGATTTAATTTCTACTGTGGGAATCAACAGTAAGCAATTTTTAAAATACGAGTCTTTCATCAAAACACCCCTTTGATGTCTCCCTGTTTTGCTAGAGTGATCTCAGGTTTTACGACGGATGACAAGGTTCTGCTACCAAATGGTCTCTTCCTGCAGGAATCATAAAATATTATGCAGTCCTATCTCCTGGCAGATGGCCAGAAGGCTTTAATTAAGACAGAACAGGAATCTTTTAATTAGGATTTCTCTTCGCTGGTCAATTTAACATCTCTGCTATTTCAGCACCACTGAAACCTTGGGTCAAAGGTCAAGAATACTTGCTGACTGCAGTGTCTTCGGCAGACCACCACATACCATTTATTTATAATACAAATCTTATACAATAATAATATTAGAAGGTTTGCCATGTTACATGAAGTACTTAAGTTCCACCAAAGACATGGGTTCGGTAGGGGGCTGCATTAGTTGAGCTATGCAAACGTTCAAATCCCAAGATGGGGTTGGCTCCCTGTGAGGAGGATGTAAGTGGAGCAACCCTTTAAAAAATTTTTTGAAGACTGAATGGGATACCATGGAAGGTCCCTTCCTGGCAGAGAGATATGCAAACACAGATGCCAGATGCATCTTTAGGGTAAAAGTCCAAAGGCCTAAAGAATGCAGGTATACTAAATAGTCCAACATGGGAGCCAGTCCTGCTGCTTGTGGGTCTGTTTTCTTCTGTGCACACCAAATGGAAAACCTCTTCCACTTAGAAGTATAGGTTTTTCTGGAAACCTTTAGGATATCCAAAACTGAGAGGGAGAGAGAGCAATGTAGGCCTGCTTAGGCCTGCATACTCTAACTCTTCAAGAGCCAAGCCTTGTGCCTGAGTGCCTTGAGGTTGGGATACAAAATCCTCCCGAGAGGAGGTCAAGAGATTGTACCTCCAATGGAGGTAAACTGGATTGGTCACTGACAGAAACAGGACCATGGGGTACCATGGCTGTCTGGCCCAATCTGGAGCAATCACAATCACAGTTGATGGCTGGCTCCCGAGTTTGATCAGAACTCTGAAGATCAGAGGGAATGAGGGAAAGGCATACAGAAATTTGCCTGTCCAGTCCAAAATCAGTGTATCCAGAGGCACAGGGCCCAGAACTGGAGGTCTGCAACAGAACTGGGGCAATTGGTGTTTGTCTGGGGCTGCAAACAGATATCTCTCTGGTGTGCCCCATCTCCTGAATACTGCTTACAGTATTCCCTTGTTCAGAGACCACTTGTGGTGACTCTGATTTATTCTGCTGAAGGCATCTGCCAGTACTCTGTCCTGACTCTCCAGATCCTCATCTAAGGTAAGCTGTTTCATCTTCGCTTGAGTTGGGGCTGATTTCAGCCCTTTGGCTTTAGCGCCTTTGGTGGTCAACATAGCTTGCTTCCGAGGGGAGAAACAGTCAGAGATCCAAGGCTTAATTGCAAGGATTTTTTAGGATAGTTTGGCTGTGTTGTCTGAGACCTTTTTGTCCATATTCTGAATGTCCTGCCTAAGATCAGCAATCGACGATTCGATTTTCTGAATGGATTGTTATATTTTGTGGAGGGTTCTCCCAGATTTGTGGGACATGATTAAATCCTCTCCATCTGATTCTGACGATGATTCTGAATTCGACCTGATACAGTGCAGACTGGAATGCAAGGGAAGCTCAAAAAAATCGAAAGAACTGTCTTACCCCTGGGAATGGGAAAGGGAGAGGGAGGTTTTCATTTAGATGTGGACCACGGGAAGGAGCAAAGACGGTAGGGGACCCCAGCTTGAGAACAACTGAGAGATATTATCCTTGTGCAAATGGGTGATGGGTGTAGTATTACTATTTTATCACACAATGTGAATGGATTAAACAACCCGGTTAAGAGTCAGAAAGTTCTCTCGGTCCTCAAAAAACAAGCTCCTTCTTTTATATTATTGCAGGAGACCCATCTTAACAAGTCAGATCATGCTAAGTTGGGGAGATTTGGTTTCTCTCAAGTAGTGGCCTCTTCCTATGGGAACGGGAAAAGAAGGGGCACAGCCATACTAGTCACCCATGGGATGCCACTGAGTGTGTCCTCCACTTACTTATTTTATTTATTTAGCTTTTGTTGACCAGGTAAGTACACTAGACAAGATAATTGCCTATTTTCAGGTACGACCCGGGAGAGTACAGGAAATACAGATTTAAGTACAGAGGACAACATGATACAGATTGAGACAGGTTACAGGTCAGGTAAGGCATATCTTATACAGTATATACACAGTAGAACAACACAAGTAGAAACTAAGAGCAGTACAATAAGTACAAATTGAGGTTCAGCAGAAACAACACCATATACAACTTAAGGCCCCAGGAAGTGGAGCTTGGTTAGAGCAACACCCCGAAAACAGGGGTTAAGGTACATTAAAAACCAAGCAATCAACCCATACATGTCAGAACACATCCAAGAGAAAGGAGTGCAGTGAAGGATCAGGGGAGATCATAGGGGTTTGGGACAACCACACGGTGAGGAGAGTCTGAGATGGTTCCATAGGGAGGATCGAAGGCATACATATGAGTGGGAGGAGCGAACCTGGGCAGGAAATGAGTTCCATACCCTGGGAGCGCACGTGGCAAAATTTCTATCCCCCATTAGAGTCCGGGTAGCAGGGATCTTAAGGATGGCGGGACCCAAAGACCTGAGAGAATAGGCTGAGGAGGCAGCCGAGACAAGGAATTTCGCCAGCCCGGAGGGGTGCCAGTACCAAGGACCTTGCCCATGAAACACCCAAGGACGAAGTCTATATGACCTGATGGGGAGTGCCAATTCAGCTTGCTATATAGGTCACAATGATGGGTGAGACGAGGGGCAGCCAGGGCAAAACGGCAGATATTACTGTAGGCAGCAGACCACTTAGAAAGGTGAGCTTTGGAGAAGCGAGCAAACAAAAGGAGCCCGTAACAAAGCAAAGGGAGGAACACACCTCTGGCAAGAGCGAGACGGGCAGCAGGAGTAAGGTTCCTCTTAGCTCTGTATGCCAGACCCAGTTTGCAGTTGACAGTCTTACATACATTCTGAATGTGGTGGCCTAGGTCAAGCTTCGGGTCAAGTGTAACCCCAAGGTATTTAAAGGATCGGGACACCGTCAGTGCCAGTAACGCATAAAGGAAGCAGAAGAGGCCTTAATCTTGGCCTGGGACCCAAAAAGCATGGCCTGGGTTTTCTTTTTTACTCTCCCTCTCCTCGCAGCTCTCCCCTCTTTGGGAGATACCTACGGCCTTTTCAGCCCTCGCTCACCTACCTGGTGACTGGTGCAGTCCATCCCCTATGGAGCCGTGGTTATACCCCACAGGCGGGTACAGGGTGGGGGCCCTTACACCCCAATGCGTCTATATTTCATCGAGATGCTGTGCCCGGGCCAGTAGGGTTCACTGAAGGTCGGGACCTGGTGCTCCATCTACTGGGAGGCTGCGCGTTTTTTTTCCCATGTTTTCTCGGCGTGCCATGTCCCCGGACGTCAAGGCGCTGAAGCACTGACGTCTTGCACGTCACCCCTCTGCTAAGCATCGGGCTTGCTGTACCTTGGGTCTCCACCCGGGGCCAGACAAGAGCCGAGCTTTGGTTCCCCCTTCCCCCTGGAGAGGATGAGCAGTCCCTAGGACGCTCAAGTCCTCTCCCCCCGACCGGACCTCCAGCTTCCTGGGCTCGTTCCCGAACCCAGGTCGCTGGCATCGCAAGCGGAAATCCAACCGCTGCGCCAGTGGGCCGGCCGCCTGGGTTTTCTTAAGATTAAGAACCAACTTATGGGACGAAATCCAGGACTGAATGTTCCCAAGGTCCTCACTCAGGTGGTGATTAATGACCCCTATATCCGGAGAATGAGTGAGGATGACCAGGTCATCCGCACAGAGGATGGGCCTACAATGGACAGAGACAGAGGGGAGTTTGTTAACAAAAATGGAGAAGAGCAGGGGCCCCAGGACAGAGCCTTGGGGGACACCCATGGTTACGGAAGTAGAGCCCGAGAGCACCTCGCAATATCTGACAAGCTGCTTTCTGCCATGTAGATAGTTGGAGAACCAACTGAGCACACCAGGTGATAGACCATAGAACCTAAGCTGAGTACAGAGCATGGCATGATCAACAAGATCAAAGGCCTTGGAGAGATCTATAAAGATTGCCCCAGAGAGTTTGCCCTGGTCCGTAGCCGCCCTGATCCAGGACAAGACTGTGACATGGGCAGAGGATGTGCTGTGCCCTTTCCAAAAGCCATGCTGCACAGGTGACAGAAGGTCATGTGACTGAACATACTTCGAGAGTTGCCCTGCCACAACTTTCTCAAGAAGTTTGCTGACCGCTGATAGAATGGCTATCGGACAGTAGTTTTCAATCAGTTTGGGGTTCCCCTGTTTAAGGATAGGGACCACCCTGGCAACCTTCCATATGTCCGGAATAGTCCCCGATGACAGGGACAGATTGAAAATATGGGCCACCGGGGAGGCAATATGAGAGGCACCAAGACAGAGGAGCTTCAGTTCCAAACCATCATGGCTAGCACTGGAGAAGGGGAGAGGCCAGAGAGCAATCTCTGCACCTCTTGCATCATCACAGGCTTAAAGTGAAAGAGCGGCCAGGGTAGTGGAGGGGCAGGGACCTGTTCACAGTTATCACCTCCACTAGGGGGGAATGACGAGGTGAAAGCAGACAGGTCAGAGAAATACAGGTTAAATGCATTTGCAATGGTTATCGAGTTGTTGCAGCTAGCTCCATCTATAAGCATATCAGAGGCCTCACCACTCAAGGAACCACTATGTTCTTAATGTTCCTCCAGAACCTTCTGGGGTCCCTAGCTGAGCTCAGCAGCACAGTTTTGCAAAACTTGCTTCTAGCAGCCCTTATTGCTTTCTTGCACTCATTTCTGATTCTCCTGTACTGCTGAAATACAGCCTGATCCAACATGGCCTTGAAATTTGCCCAACACTTGTCCCTGGACTTCATAAGGGCTAAGAGGCTCCCATGTAACCACTCTGTAGCCAACCCCCTGAGCCTCCATCTGATGAGGGGAGCATGCTTATCCTGCAGAGCCCTAAAAGCGCTGAGGTAGTAGGTGGTGGCAGATGGGAAGTCCTGGTCATTCCATACTGCAGACCAGTCAGTGTGCTGGAGATCATCTTGGAAGGAGCCAAGATCAAACCAGGAGAAGTCCCTGACCTGTATGATCTTATACATAGAAACATAGAAACATAGAAGTTGACGGCAGATAAGGACCGCAAGGCCCATCCAGTCTGCCCATTTCTTTTTCTACCTTATAAATGTGCCATCGGCCTTTGCTCTGTCAGTGACCTATCTATTCATAGTCATTTGTATTGCTCCTTATGCCTATCCCATGCCTGTTTGAAGCCCTGCACTGTATTCATAGCCACCACTTCTTGTGGTAAGCCATTCCATGCATCTACCACCCTTTCTGTGAAAAGAATTTCCTCACATTCCCCTTAATCGGCCTCCCTCTAATCTCATGCTGTGTCCTCTTGTCCTGCTATTTTTCTTATATTTAAACATGTTAGACTCTTTCACGTTGTTTATGCCCTTAAGGTGTTTAAATGTCTCGATCATATCACTCTCCCTCCTTTGCTCAAGGGTATACATATATTGAGCTCCGTTAATCTGTCCTCATATGTCTTCTGATGCAGTCCCTGCACCATTTTGGTTGCCCTTCTCTGGACTGCCTCAATTTGGTTAATGTCCTTGTGAAGATTGTGGCCTCCAATGCGCATGATACTCCAGATGGAGCCTAACCAATGTCTTGACAGAGGATTATTACCTCCCTCTTACGACTTGTGATACCCTACTAATACACCCTAACACCCCCTAGCCTTACCTACTGCTTTAGAGGTCTGCTTGGATGATTTTAGGTCATCAGTGATGATGATGCCCAAGTCTCTTTCTTCCTTTGTGACTGCTAGCAACTCCCTCCCAGCCTATAAGTGGCTTCAGGGTTTCTCTTCCCTATGTGCATGATTTTGCACTTCTTTGCATTAAATCCCAGTTGCCACTCTTCTGACCATTCTGCTAGTTTATCCAGATCTCTTCTCATTCTGCCCACCCCATCTGGATCATCTACTCTGTTGCAGATCTTGGTGTCATCTGCAAACAGACAAGCCTTACCCTCTAGTCCATCTCTGAGGGTCACTAATGAAGATGTTGAATAGGACTGGCCCCAGGACTGATCCTGAGGTACCCCACTTGTGACTTGCATCTCTTCTGACTGTATACCATTTACACCACTCTCTGTTTTCTGCCAGTCAACCAGTTTGCCACCCAGTTGACCAACTTCTGACCCACCCGAGCCTACCTAGCTCATTTATCAATCTTCTATGTGGAACAGTGTCAAAAGCTTTGCTGAAGTCAGGTAGGCGACATCAACTGCTCCCCTTGGTCCACCACTCTGGTTACCCAGTCAAAGAAATCTATGAGATTAGTTTGACAGGACCTTCCTTTGTAAACCCATGCTGTCTTGGATCCTGTGCCCTATGGATTCCAGGTGTTGCACTATCCTTTCCTTAAGTGCCTCCATAATCTTGCCCACTACTGAGGTAAGACTGACGGTCTATGGTTCCCACCTCCTCCCTGCTACCACTCTTGTGGGTGGGATCACATGAGCCTTTCTCCAGTCTTCTGGGACCTCTCCTGTGCTCAGAGACTCACTAAACAATTCTGCTAATGGCTCTGCTAGTTCCTCCTTTAGCTCCTTAAGTACCCTGGGATGTATGCCATCAGGTCCCATTGCCTTATCACCTGAGCTTAGCAAGCTCTTGTGAGACCCTTTCTTTTGTGAAGGGGTAGTGCTCACCTCCTCCCCTGTGTCCATGATGCTGAGCTGTGGCCCTGCCCTACCTTCTCTTCAGTAAATACTGAGCAAAGTATCTATTTAGGATAGATGCCTTTACAGGGTCCTCCTCCTCACATGCTCCTTTTCTCCATTAAGCTTAGCAATACCCCTCTGGACTTTCTCCTTTCACTAATGTATCTATAGAAAGTCTTGTCACCTTCTTTTACTGTTACGTGCTAGTGTTTCCTCAGTTTGGGACTTTGCCTGCCTTACTGCCTTACCTGCTTCCCTTAGGGCAGTTTGGTATGCCTCCCTATCTTCATCCCGCTGTGTTCCCTTATATTTTCTGAAGGCCAGCCTTTTGGTTCTGACCTTTTCTGCTACTATATTTGAGAACCAAAGTGGTTTCTTTCTTCTTTTGCACTTCCTTTTCTGTCTAACACAATGGGATGTTGCTTCAAGTATTGTATCCTTAATGCTTGCCCACTTTGCCTTTTATACTTTTATACTTTTATACGGAATTTTCAGGAAGGGGATCTTCCACACACAGTACATAGGGGAGTGGTCAGAGATGGAGTTAGGAAGGATGCCCGATGAGCTGATCCTCTCAGGTCTGAATGTCAGAACCCAATCCAGAACAGAGCTCACACCTCCACTTGGAGAGCACCTGGTAGGGTCCTTGATGAGCTGCGACAGGGAGAGACCAGCAAGTAGCGGCTCAAAAGCTTTGGTGTTACTACCAAGCCAGTTTAGGTTAAGATCACCCAGAATCATTATCCAGAGGGACATCTGGCAGTGCTAGTTGGAGCACTGGAGGGCTCCCCGATCACACTAGCCTCGCTTTACAGGATCCACGGTTGCCACGGTTAGGGCCCTGTTGCATAAAATTACTTAACTTCATAATGGTACTTTAGTAGTGGGTGGAGATGTAACCAAACAATACAGCAGATAGATGCTTCCAGCTTAAGGCACCTTAAAAAAACACCAGCTAGTAAAACAATTAAGGAATGTATGCAAAGGGCCCTGTGGGTCGATGCCTGGAAACAACTCCATCCTGGAAAAAGAGAGTATACACATTTCTCCACTCCTCACGGCTCCTATGCCCGCCTTGATCACTTTTTAGTTTCAGGAGAACACTGCCATAAGGTGAGGAGCTGCACACATATCCCTTCAACTCAGTCCGACCACTCACAGCTCTCCCTGAAGTTAGACTGGAGTTCAGAAAGGAGACAGTCCCGCTGGAAGTTTAATAATTACCTACTGAACCAGAAAGAATTCACTGAATTAATTAAGCGATGAATACTTTAAATCACCCAGGAGAATGACTCCCCACAGGTCTCCAGAGCAACCCTATAGGATACAATAAAAGTAGTTTTGAGGGGCGACATGATTAAATTTGTGGCTCGCTATAGAAAACAACAAAATATGCAACTAGAAAAGCTCCAGCAGCAGTTACAGGAGTTGCAGACAGCTCATGCAGGAGGTGATCTTGCTGTCTGGCCCTTATTACAAGTTACTAAGCAACAGATCCAAAAAATAATTGATGTTAAGACAGAACAGGCCCTACAGCGTCTCCGTCAAAAATACTGTGAGTCATGGCCGAGGGCAACTTGCCTGCTGGCTCACCGGTTGAGGCAGCAGACCTCCCAAGCCACGATAGCCCAGATTAGGGATCCCAAAAAAGGTCAGTTAGTGAGAATGCCTAAACAAATTCTGGAATCCTTTATGGAATATTACCGTACTCTATATACCCAGGAGCAAGCGGCAAGTGGCATACAAATCCAAGCTTATCTTTCAAAGCTGATGCTGCCTAAGCTCAGGCATGAACTTGGGTCACAAACGGATAGACCATTCATCCCAATGGAGTTAACCAGCACAATAAAATCACTAAAACCTAACAAGGCCCCAGGCCCTGACGGGTACACACCTGAATTTTTCAGTTTTTTTGAGAAGGAAGTAGAGGTTCCCCTCCTGGTAGTCTGTAGGGCATCCCAAAATGGAGAGGATTTACCTGAGACCTGGAACTACGCTGTCATTACCAGCACTCCGAAGCTGGCCAAAGATATCACTTAACGTAAGTCATATCGACCTATATCTGTATTGAATACAGATTATAAATTGTATGCTACTTTAATAGCGAAATGCTTGGAACAGGTCCTTCCCAGGTTAGTTGATTATGACCAGATGGGCTTCATCCCTGGATGACAGACACAGGACAATATCAAGATGACCCCGTCTCTCCTACACAGTAGCGGCTCTAGCCATAAATGGTTCCCAGGGCACAGCTGGGGCACAACAGATGGCAGCCAGGGCACTGATATATTGTTACTATGGGGGAAGCTCTGTACCATATGGGACACCAACTGGGGCACAGCATTTTTTTACCAGGGCATGTGCCCTGGTGTAGAGCTGCCACTGCTCCTACACCATGCCACCCGGTCGGGGTCTCCCTGCCTACTACTGAGCTTGGATGCTGAGAAGGCCTATGGAATTTCCTGACTCATACACGTGAAGCTTTAGTACATTGAGCATACAAAATACATATTTCCTGAGTAGGTATACAGATTAAAATTTTCCAAAAGTACATTACATAGGATGATGACTATCTAGTCATTCGGCACAGCATTAGAGGTTGATCTCAGTTTCTTTTAATACAGTATTCTTAAACTAATGACCTGCAAAAGGTCCTAATTAACTCTGAACAAACTATGCCATGACTAAATAACGACAGTCTAGAGCCCCCTTTAAAGGCTAAAATATTAGATCAGGGCGTCGTCCATGGTGTTCTGGGAAATCTGCCTCTTATCAAAATTAAAATAGAAGAAGGCAAAAAAATGTCTGGTGCCATAATAGGACATCAGTTACCCTCACCAAGACCAGCTCATGCCACACTTATGAATATTAAGCACCTTAATTTCTTAAGATTTGTGTAGCTCCCTGGAACAACCATGCAGCAGCAAATGGGCAGCCATGAGGCATTTTGCACCCCCTCCCCCAACGATTACTCAGAGCATGAGACACCAGCAGAATATCTCCCATATACTATAAATCATTCTTAACTTTCTGTTACCAAATGATGTAATTTAAGGCCTTACGTTACACTGTAACATGGCAAAAATACTTGTGTCAAAGTGAGCTGTGCGACTGGTCGAAAACAAGCAGGTGACCAATATCAAGCGAGTATTAATCCAGCAGTAGAGCCCGCTGTTTACCCTTACATCGGCAGCACTGAAATGAAACAGAATATCGGTAGTGCGCTTGCAAACGGTGGCAGACAGAGAGACACAGTTTGTGTCGGGATGTATGCATGCCTGTAGATGGCGCAGGTGATGCAACAGTGAGATAATGATTGTCGGCACCCCGTGGAGTGCTGTAGTAGCTCGGGGCATATTGGACAGAAGCGTGGCGAGCTGCAGGAGTAAAGCACTGAGAAAAATGGCTGATCCAGGAACAGGTGTGTCTGAGTTGACGGAGATATAAGTGAGTATGAGGTATTAGGGTTAGTAAAATGAACCGGTCACCAGCAAATGAGTTTTAGAGAACACAGTAGAGCAATGTTGGGACATTTTGTGACGAGTACAGAAAACAAATAGATGTCTCCCAGAATGCAGCAGTGTCACGTGTGTCGCCGCTGTAACAAACGCAAATGCATTTAAACTGTCGCTTAGAATGAATAAAAAAAATAACGTAGTGCTTGTGTCAGACAGCAATGTCAGCTCCGCATTTCTTCATAATTAGTGGACACTACATAAATATATGTGAAGGGTTGAATGTGCATGCGCATAGCGATACATCTTCAGCGGTTGAAAAGCACTACCCTGCAGCATGGTTTGTCCAGCACAATTAGTCATGGTGTGAGTCTGTATGTGCTTGTAACTAAAAATGTATTTTTAACCATACTTGCCTGGCACCATGTTACAAGTGTATTAATCCCCTCCAGAGTTGGGCTCTACTGGTAGATTAATGCCAGGTGGGTGGTTGGAAGTACTCGACCTGCAACCTTGTGCACCCCCCCCCCCCAGGCATTAATCCACCAGTAGAGATCTCTCTGTCGAGGATTAATGCTTACATATAGGGAGTAAAAAGTTGGCCAGCGCTAAACAATTCTATGCATAAACATTTTGGGTGTAAATCTATAAAAGAAAAATAAAACAGCCTCTGTTCTTTCACAGGCTTATTAGGCATCAGGTTACATCATTATAAAAGTAAGAGCCGAAATTAGAGTCTTACTAATTTGTAAATCTTTAGCAGAGTCCCTTTAGCAGAATGATAAACTAAATACCTCAGTGACTGTATCAAACAATTTAAAGTCCTAAACCTGAGATGGAGTGTTCATCCTCGTCTCCAATATACCAGGCCTAGCTATTGCTAAAGGCAAAGTCCTCCACAGGCAGATACCTGGGTCTTCAATCCCCTTCCAAGTCCTCATCTTCTGACGAACATTTCTCCCATTGTCGCTTGGTTAAGATTCTGTCCACACACACTCACCAGCCTCCTTTGCATCGGTAAACTGAAACTGTCGACGGCCTTTGGTAAAACAGAGTCGCGCTGGAAAGGCAAGTGAGTAGGTAATTCCTAATTCTCTGAGTTTCCCTTTCACCCCATCAAACGCTTCACTCCTCATTCAGGTAGCATAGGAGAGATCAGGAAAAAACATAATTCGGGATTCGTCAACATAGATCGGTCCACGGTTCCTTATGGACCCCAGCAATATGTCTCGCTCTCCTGCAGAGCGAAGGGTAAACATGACAGTTCTTGGGTTGTCCAGGTTATTTAGTGACCTTCTGGGGGTGATCCTGTAGGCTTTTACCACTCTGAAATCAGACAGGGAAGTTAAATCTTGAAGCCAAGATCGCAAGTATAGAGTAAGGCCATCGCCCTCTGAGGCCTCAGAAAGACCTATGATACGGACATTTGCTGCCCGGACTGCGTTCTCTAACTGCTCCACGCAGCTCCGGTGAGTGGCCTGTTCCTTTAGAGATGTAGCAGTAGCTGCCATGGCCTTCTCTGCTGTCACTTCTGCCGTTTTTGTTATCTCCCCATGGTGTCCAATCTATGTTCCATCGTTAGGAATTTCTCCAAAAAAAATCCAGTTTTTGTTCCATTTGCTGGACAGTCTTAGTTAATGCATTTACCGCTATTTGCAGAGTAGACAGGGTAGCTGTGTTAGAGTCCATGCTTATAGGCTGTGACGGGTCTGTTGTTTCATCAGGAGATTTGTTACCGGTGGAGCACGGCTGGAAGAAGTCTGATTTTGCCGATTTTGTTCAACCCATCTTCATATTCTATTACGAGTCTCTGAATGCCTTTACTTTTTGCTTCAATTAGTAGATGAAATTCGGCTATTTCTTACAGAAACAAAGTTTTAATTTATACAAATTCAGCCTTATCTTGGGAGCTCCAGAAATGTGCTGCTGCTAGCTCTCCCCCCGCCCCCCATTTGAAGCTTTTGAGTTTTCAGAAGCATTTATCAAGATCATAAATAATATTTACTCTGGCCCTAAGGCCTACACCAAAATAAATGGGGAGGTGTCCACCCCAATTTCCTTGCTCCGGGGTACCAGACAGGGATGCCCTCTCTCCCCACTCCTATTTGCCTTATACCTGTAGCCATTGGCACAGGACTTGAGGCGGAGGGAGGAAGTGGAGGGCCTGCAGATAGAGGGGGAGACCCACAAACTAGCCCTGTATGCGGATGATCTGTCGATCTACTTTAACAATCTGGAGGAAAATCTGGTACCACTTTGTTTTTTTATACTTTTTCTTTATCCTCCTTCCTACCTCCGGAGCCCCCTCCTTCCGTCCGCTCATGTCTCCCTTGCCTACCTTTTAGGGATCCGCCCCAAGACTGCCCATCCTCCTCTCCTTGCACAGTGGGGTCTGTCCTGTAGGTGGTCCAGGTGGACTTAGGGCGGCCTTCATCAGGGCTGCGGAGGATTTTCCGTTTTCTCTCCCCGTCCCTACCCTCTGGGGCGTCGAATGCTGGGACATCGTCCCGAGTGATGGCGTGCTGACAACGCCCAGAGCATTCATGCATCGGCGGCGTCCCCCTCCCCAACTCCGTTAGACAGAGCCGCCTCCATCCCTCTATTGCCGGTGCTTCCACCCGACTTGAGAAGTGATGTAGAAACAGCGAAGCGTTCTTGGTTCCCACCCCTGAGGGAGGAGAGCATCCGTTGGGACGCTCAATCCTCCCTCCCCCCCTGCCGACCCCCGGCCACCCGAGTCCGTTCCCGAACCCGGGTCGCCGGCGCAGTGTGAGGTGTGGCATCTAGCACCTCAGCCCTCAGCGCCACCGGGCCGGCGCCTGGTACCACTTTGGATAGCTTGAAGGAGTTTAGCCTACTGGCAGGATAAACGGTAAACACCACTAAGACTGAGGTATTAAGACTATCTTACTCCCCCTCTGATGGAATAAAAGAAACCTTCCCCTTCAAATGGAATAGGGAACACCTCCAATACCTCGGAGTTCATCTGTGCCTGTACAGCACCCAGATTTTTAAACTTAATTTTACCCCTATCTTAGAGCAACTGAAGGCAGAGTTGGAGAAGTGGGTGCTTATCCCCATTCCCTTGGTTCAAAGAATAGAGGCTGTCAAAATGGTACTGCTCCCTAGGTTTTTATACTTGTCAAAGACACTACCAATATACATACCGAAGATATTTTTTAATAAAATAAATAAAGGGATTCCTCACTTTGTCTGGGGCCTGCAAAAGCCTAGAATTAGGTTTTTGGTATTACAGATACCCAAGAGGGAGATGGGATTATCTCTCCCCAACTTGAAGCTATACCACCATGCAGCCCAACTTAGAACAGCATTTTACTGGTTAAGTGGA
Source organism: Neoceratodus forsteri (assembly GCA_016271365.2). Taxonomy (NCBI): domain Eukaryota; kingdom Metazoa; phylum Chordata; order Ceratodontiformes; family Ceratodontidae; genus Neoceratodus; species Neoceratodus forsteri. The sequence continues at coordinate 694,968,213 of CM028137.1, forward strand.
GAATATAATGCCAAGTGGAAGACTTTGGAGATCAAGGGGGGTAGTCTCTCCAAACTGAGCAAGGTTCTTCTTACCAGGAGGGAGACCTTCTCTCTCGAGGGGGGTGGGAACCCATGTACAGAACACACCATCTCCAACTGGTATGAAATACTGGACGACAGATCTATGCGGCCTTGGAGACCCCTTTTAATACCGATAGCACACGCGGAGGCCTTTGTCCCAGCCAAATGGGATTCGAGATTCCGTGGTTGGGAGGAGAGGGGTCTCTTTTTGGTATGGCACTTCCTGAATGAGGGAAGGATTCTATCCTTTCAGGAGTTAGTGACCCAATTTGGAATACCATGGCAGGACAGATTTAAATATTTCCAAGTCAGGGACTATATTTGGTCTCTTCGTCTCTCCTCTCAGGAGGTGACTTCCCCCCCACAGATCATTTACCTCATCAAATTAGCCCTGGACAGCCGGGCACCACAGGACAAGATAGTGTCATACCTGTATAGAGCCCTCCTCAAGTGGAGAGGAGACACAACTCAAACAATTAGAAGGGCCTGGACACATGACTTGGGAGTGCAGATACCTGATGAGGTCTGGTCTAGAGCAATGGAAAGGATATACTGGGGGAATCACTGCAGTGAGTTGGCGGGAATTCTCCTGGAAGGTGCTCTCCCCTGCAGTGCAGGTTAAGTACATGGAGGGGAGCTCCTCAACCTGCTGGATGGGTTGTGGCCACTCCCCTGTGGCCCTGGTCCACATTTTATGGGACTGTCCCTCTTTAGCCCCCTTCTTTCTGGAATTGCAGCAAGCCATCCACACCATCTTTGACCAGAGTCTTGTTGTGACCCCCACACTCTATTTCTTCTTAGATCTCCCACCTGGGCACAGAAACTGAGGAACTGCAAAATTATTAAGAATCATACTATTGGCGCCTCAGAAGACAATTACTAAAAAACTGGCTCACCAATAGGATAATTTCAATAGACCAGTGCCATGACCTTATGATTGCTATTTATGGAGTGGAGGGGCTCACAGCATCTCTTAATAAAAGGCAATCTCAATTTGAATTACTCTGGAAGTGGGTCATTTACATCATGGCACAAAGGCTTGACTTTGTTCCGTGATTAGGGATTGGAATGGGGACATTATAAGACCCTATAATTCTTACTGCTTGCTACAAGTACCTCTCACCCTGCTGTTTGTTATTCTATGCACACTCAGGGGGAATGCCCCTATACTTCAATATTTATCTCAACTTAATTGCTATCAGCCTGAGTCTGCAGACTGTATGGTGTTGGTAATCCTGTTTTCCTTCAGCAAAGTGGCTCCTTTGGTCATAAATATTATCTGGACTTGTATGATATGACACAATAATACTGGTTCTACTGCTCTTAGACCTCACAGTGTGGAAACCTCTGCCTCCAAAAGACCTGTCTCCAATTTGCTGGCAGGTCTGAAAGATCTTGCTCTGGTTCTTGGGAGCCTTTTGAAATTTAGAGCAAGTCCCTGGCTCACCACTTCCAAGACCCATTTGTCTGTTGTGATGGATTCCCAGGCCTGGATGTAAATGAGCCAACCTGCCTCCTACTGGTAGACGGGAGGCAGCCCTGATTGACACATCAGGGTGTCTGCTTGGCAGGGGTTTTAGGCTGGGAGGTGGATGCAGCTTTGCTCACATCTCTTCTACCTCTTCCTCTGAAAAATCCCCTCTGCTACTGATAAGCAGAGGAAGCGTGTGTCTAGTAGAAAGGCCTTTGAAAAGGCCTACCTCTGCCAGACCTGGGTTGCTGCTTCTGAGGAGTGGCAGCCTTTTCTTTTGCAGCTGCACTCCTGTAAGTTGCTCTGTACTTGTCCATCTTCTTCATATATTACTCTGTTTGATCCCCAAACAAGGAGTTCTGGACAACAGAGAAATCCATGGCCTTAGCCTGGGTATCCTGAGACAGACTGGTACATCTAGGACATGATATCTCCTTAAGGAGACCCACGTAGCCATGACTCTAGATGATACATCATTAAAGTCCACTGCAGCATGAAACTGCACTTTAGATGCCTCAATACCATCCTTTACTATCTGCTCCAGATCCTTGGCTAGCTGTGGAGGAGCAGTTTTAGCCAGAACCTGGACAGATTCACATCTAGACTTCTGAAATCTGGCAACATAAGCCATATAGGAAGTTTGCCTAATCCCCAACAAAGAAGCCAAGTACTGTTTCTTGGCCATAGCATCAGTTCTCCTAGAATCCTTGTCAGGAGGATGAAAAGCTAAAGGGATACCAGCCTTGTCACAGGCCGGAGCGTGGATCACCCCTGCATGGCTACAGTAGTTGTAGAGGAACTCTGTGCCATTACCTGAAAGCATATACCTCTTATCTATCCTTTTGTCAACAGGAGGAATGGAGGTAGGCATCTGCAAAATCTTATTAGTCTGCTTTTTTAAAGATTGATCCAGAGGGATGGCCAGTCTTTTAGACTCAGGGACATCCATCATTTCTATGAAATCAGGCTCCTCCTCTTCTTGAGCTGCCTCTAAAGAAGGGAGCTGCATGGTCTCTGCAACTTTCTTGTATAAAGCATAATGGGAAGAGGATTCCCCAGACAGCCTAGGAGGAGAGACTGAATCTGGTCTATCTGGAGAAATATGAGGCTCAATAGGTTCACCCAGGCAGCCTCCTCCCCCCACTTCTTCTTCTTCTTCCTCCTCCTCTCCCTCTCCTTCCTCCCACTCGATCTCATAAAAGGTTTCCAGATCATAAGAACTGGTGGTAACTGAACCGGTAGCAGACCAAACCGACTGATGATAGTGAGTCGTCGGTTCGCTCGGTTCTGACTGAACAATTCTAGTAGCTTTAGCTATTGCTTCCGTGGTTGGGGCCGGGAACTTAGGCTCCAAACTGGCAGATTTTTGCTTTTTTCTTAGTTGATACCAAAGCCTTGGTATCAGCTTTCCTTTTGGTCACGGAGGTATCACCTAGTCAGAAGGCACTTCCTCCGGTTCCGCTGCGCCCTCAGGAGCCGAACCAGACTGGCCATCTGGATCAACAGATTTTATACCCATTCTTTCCCTCAGCCGGGCTAAACGCTTATCCAGTGTGGCCTTAGGAAAGTTCTCACAGATTTGGCAGTCTGTTTTCAGGTGGTCAAACCCCAGACAATAAACACACAAGAGGTGGGAATCTGCCTTGGCAAAAACCTCCTCACACTCTGTGCAGTGCTGAAACCCAGTGAGTCTGGTCTTTTTCTTGGGTTTCTCAGACATAATGCTCTGAAGTCAAAGTTACCCTAAGAGAGGCGGTGAGGCCAGAGTAACCAACAAAGTTTCTGGTTAACAACCGGTTCAATGGTCCATGGAAAAAAAACAATGAAACTTTTTTTTTTTTTTTTAAACTGAAAACCGCCGGATCCCAAACAAACTATACACTCTAAATTTTACCTCAAGAAAATTTAAAGCGGTCCTCTCTCGGTTACTAGGAACCGAAAACATATAGTTAAAAAAAAAAAAAAACTCTGTCTACATACTGTTTCTTAACTCACAGTACGTACATTTCTAACACTCTTCAGTATTTCAAAACCATGTTACAAGTGTATTAAGTTACTCCGAAGGTGGCATCTAATGGGGAATTAATGCATGGTTGGCCCGTTATAGCCACAATGGTCCCAACCATGCATTAATTCTCCATTAGATGTCACCTTCATTGTGGCTTAATGCTTACTTAGATCCCAAGCAGGAGTGGGTTCCCTAAAGGGAGGGTTGATATGAACCAGACCTTTGAAAATCTTACTGAATACAGGATGAAAGGCTAGGGAAGATCCTTTCCCTGCAGAGAGAAAAGCAGAGACAGCTGCTAAATGAACTTTAAGAGTAGCAGACCTGAGACCTAAACTATTCAGATGGACCAGATAGTCCAGGGCTGTAGCAATGCCAGCCACATCTCACTGAATATTCCTCTGAGAACAAATGCTGAATCTCTTCTATTTGGAATTGTGAGTCTTTTTGGTGTAAGGTTTTTCTAGAAACCTTAAGGACATCCAGTACACCTTGAAAAAAGATGCAAACCTGCATACTCTAGCTCTTCAAGAGCCAAGCCTTGAGTCAGAGACTGGAGACTGGGGTACAAAATCCTCCCCTGAGAGGAGGTCAGGAGGTCGTGCCTCCTGGGAAGAGAGAGAGAGAGGAATTGGCACTGCAAGGGACAGCAACAGGGGGTGCCATAGTTGCCTGGCCTAGTCAGGAGCCACCAGGATCACTGTGCAGGGTTGAGACCTGATCTTGATCACTACTCTGAATATCAGAGGGAAAGGAGGGAAGGCATAAATAAACCTGTTTGTCCAATTTAACAGGAGAGCATCTAGAGGAACAGACCCCAGGACTGGATGTCTGCAACAGAACAGTGGAAGTTGATGACTGTCTGAAGCTGCAAAGAGCTCTATCTCTGGAGTGCCCCACCTCTTGAAAATGACCTAAAGAACATGAGAGTTTAGGGACCATTCGTGGTGACCTTGAGAGATTCTGTTGAGGGCATCTGCCAGCACATTGTCCTTCCCTGGAAGATGCACTGCTATCAGGGAAGTCTGGAGAAAATAGACCAGCAAGCATACTTTCATGGTTTCTGTGCACAAGGCCGTGGACAGAGTGCTCCCTTATTTATGTACTACATGGTGGTGGTGTTGTCTGTCCTGACTTGCACCACTTTCCCTTGAACTGATTCTGAAAATGCTTGAAGGGCTAGAAACACAGCTTTGACTTCCAGGGGACTTATGAGAAGGAGAGACTCCTGCTGTGACCAAGTGCCCAGCGCTGTGTGGTCCCCCAGATGGGATCCCCAACCCACAAGAGAAGCTTCTGTGGTGAGAACAACTGAGGGTGTCTGATGGAGAAAGGGGACACCCTGTCCGAGATTGTCCTCCTCCAACCACCATTGAGAGCCTAGACAAGAGTCTGAGTCACTGGAATTAACTTGGTGAGAGGATCCTTCCTCTGGGACCAGAAAGACCTTAAGTGGAACTGAATATCCCTCATCTGGAACCTGGCCCCATGGATCACTGCAGTGGAAGCTGTCATGTGGCCTAGAAGTTGGAGAAAATGCCTCGCTGGACGAGACACCGTAGGTCTGAAGAAGGCAGCCAGATCTGTGAGAGCCTTTACCCTTGAGAAAGGGAGGAATGCCCTTGCCTGAATGGTATCCAGTTCTACCCCTATAAAGGTGAGAAGCTGAACTGGTTTCTGAACTGACTTGTCTAGATTGAGGAGAAATCCTAGGGAACCCAGAAGTCTCTGGGTAACAGCCAGAGCTGACTTGACTTGATCTGAGGACTGGCCTACAATGAGCCAGTCATCTAAGTAAGGAAACACTGAAATGCCCTGCTGAGAAAGGCTACAACCACTGCCAGACATTTTTTATTTTACCGCCTTGTGGCCACCTGACCTGCTCGCCTCCTATACTCGACTCCTTCACTGGAGACATCCAGCGGCCATCACCCTGACTCCTGAGACTCCCCCCCACTGCAGTGGGGCTGCAGGGAGCCCCTAAGTCCCCACAGAACACGGATCCAGACAGGTGCCGCAACGAAACTCGTGGATGGCCATCAAGCCGCTTGCATCAGGCGCCGTCTCCCTTTTTCTTAGTCTTTTTTAGTGCCCCAGAGCAGAGGATGTACAGGCACATCAGCAGAGGTGAGCGCGCACGCATCCGCACGTGCTCCTTTCAAACATCTGTCCTCCGCTCCATCCCCAAAGTACAGTGGAGCATGATTGTCCCCCCAGCCTCCACCAGGAGGCAGCCGTGCACTGACTGTAGTTGACCCCCTCCCTGGGAGAGGGAGAGCAGTCCAGCAGATGTGCGATCCGTCCCCTACCCTGCCAACCCCCGGGGACCCATGCTCATTCCCAAACACTGGTTGCCAGCATGGTGTGAGGTGTGGCGACCAGCGCCTCAGCCCTCAATGCCACCGGGCCGGCCCTGCAGGACATTTTGTAAAGACTCTGGAGAAGATGTGAGGCCAAAGGGCATTGCTCTGAATTGGTAATGGCCTGAAGGCAATTCGAAACGAGGTACTTTCTGTGGGAGCACCTGATAGGGATGTGAAAATAGGTGTCCTTGAGATCCAGGGAGGCTAGCCAGTCTCCTGGTCTCAGAGAGGGAAGAATGAGTCCCAAAGTCACCATTTTGAATTTTGGTTTTGTAAGATGTTTGTTCAGATATCTTAGGTCTAGGATGGATCACCACTCCCTTGTCTTTTTTGGGGTAAGGAAGTATCTTGAATACAACCCTTTCCCTCTGTGAGGCAAGGGTACTTGATCCACAGTGTTTAGGAGCAACAATGCAGAAACCTCTGCCTCTAAAGCAACTATTTCCAGTGGTGTGGCAGGTTTGAAGGATATTGCTCTGATTTTGGGAAATCTCTTGAAGCTGAGTGCAAGTCCCTGGCTTATTACTTCCAGGACCCATTTGTCTGAAGTGACATGCTTCCATGCCTGGAAGAAATAAGCCAGCCTGTCCTCTACTGGAACAGAGGAGGCAACCGGTCAGACACATCAGGGTGTCTGTTTGGCAGGAGCCTTAGGCTGTGAAGAGGATGCGGCCCTGCTCATCCCTCTCCTGCCTCTTCCGCTGGAAAAAAAACCTCTGTTGAAAAGAAAAGGAAGCCTGGGCTTGGTAAAAAGGCCTGTGGAAAGGCCTGCCCCTGCCAGCCCTAGACTACTGCTTTTGTGGAGTGGCTGCTTTCCTTGGCCACTGCACTCCTGTAGGTGGTCCTATATTCATCCATCTTTTTCATATATGCCTACGTTTGCTCCCCAAACAGAGAGTTGTCTATGACAGGAAAATCCATGGCCTTAGCATGGGTATACTGTGATAGGGTAGTACATCTGAGCCAAGCAAACCTCCGCAAGGAGACAGATGTAGCCATGACTCTTGATACCACATCATTAGCATACACAGTAGCATGGAATTGTACTCTGGATGCCTCTATGCCATCTGCAGCCACCTTCTCCAGCTCCTTGGCTGGCTGGGGAGGGGCATTCTTTGCTAGTTCCAGAACTGTAATCCACCTAGATTTCCGGTACCTAGCTGCAAAGGCCATACAAGAGGCCTGTCTGAGTCCTAAGGAGGATGCCAAATATTGTTTTTTTGCCATGGCATCCACCTTCCTGGAATCCTTATCTGGGGGCTACGAAGCCAAGGGAATGTTAGCCTTGTCACAGGCTGCAGCCTGCACTACCCCAACATGGCTGCAATGGGAATAAAGGAATTCTGTCCCAGAACCCGACAGCATACATCTCCTGTCCATCTTATTATCCACTTGGAGGTATAGACGTGGGCACTTGTAAAATCTTTTTAGTCTGTTTCCCTAAGGATTTATGTAAGGGAATAGACAGCCTCTTTGACTCTGGGATATCCATCATTTCCACAAAGTCAGGTTCTTCCTCCTCTTCAGAAGCCACCACAGCAGGTAGCTGGAGAGTTTCTGCCACTTTTTTGTAAAACAAAAAGTGGGAGGGGGGACTCAGAAAGCCTGGGAGGAGAAACATTGGTAGGCCTGTCTGGGGAGATGTCAGGCTCTACTGGCTCATCTGGGCCTCCAAACTCTTCTTCATTTTCACCTTCATACTCAGGATCTCTTTTCCCATTCCACATCATAATAGGCCTCTGGATCATAATCCAGTGGGGCTGGAACTGGGTGAAGTGACTGCACAATATTTATCGTTTTCATAATCTCCTCAGCAGTTGGGATCTGTGGAGCCGGATCAGAACCAGCAGACTTATTTTCCTTTTTGATGGGACCGATCCCTCTGAATCGGTCTTCCTTTTGCCCAAGGAGGTATCGCCTGGTTCAGCAGTCACCTCCTCAGATTAAGTCGGAACCGAACTGGCCTGGCCATCCGGATCAGTGGATTTTTCGACCTCTCTTTCCTTCAGCCTAGCCAACCATTTCTCTAGTGTGGCTTTGGGAAAGTTTGCAAAAATGTGGCAGTCTGTTTTGAGATGGTCAAACCCCAGACAATAAACACAAATGAGGTGGGGATCAGCTTTAGCAAAAGCCTCCCCGTACTCAGTACAGTGTTGAAACCCAGTGGGACCGGTTTTCTTCTTGGGTTTGTCAGACATTGCCTTCCTTAATAAAAGTTGCCCTTACCAGCGTTCAAGCCAGGTAACAAACTTTTTGGTCACCAACCGGTTCAAGGGTCGTGTAAAAAACCAGAATAAAACATTGGTTTTTTGTAGACCGAAAAGTACCGGACACCACACTTTACCAGAGAAAAACACAGTAAACACAAGTAAATCAGAAATGGTTCAGTTCCCAACCGGACTGACCGATAAGGAACCAAAGAGAAAACAATTTCTATCACTATTTACCCACTTACACTACCTGTACTGTAGACAGAGATCTGAGGACTGAAAAGAAATTAAACAGTTGAAAAAACCAAATGATTTACTGTAACTGAACCGAAGCAGCGAGGAGAAATCTCCGGAGCGTCTTTACAGTTAGGCAGAGTAAAGAATCTGACAGTTACATTAGAATGTACTAGGGACAGGCCGGCCCAGCGGTTGGATTTCCACTTGCAACGCTGACAACCCGGGTTCAGGAATGGACCCGGATCACCGGAGGGAGAAGGATGGAGCGTCCCAAGGACTACTGTCCTTCTCCGGGGGAAGGGTGTGGAGTGTGTCTGATGCTTCACAGACCCCTGGAGGAGGCTAGGGGTTGCGCAGAAACCAGTGCCTAGTATATCCAGGGGGTGGGGTGGACGCAAGACGTCACTGCATGTCCCCACCCCCAGAAAACCAGGAAAAATAACAGCTGCCGGTCGCCTTCGATGACGCCCGCCACGGCTTCGATTAGTCCCCTTAGGCCGGCCCTGCGACTTATCCTGCTGTCTGTGACGGTGGGCCCAGGTGCCACAACCCCACCCTGGGGGTAATCCAGGGGTACTGGAGGGTTGCGGCTGTTGTGTGTGTGTGTGTATGTGTGGGGTGGGGGAGTCTGTGGTCCGTGACTGGGCAGATGGTTCCAGGCAGCAGGAGGCAGGGGCGGATAAAGAAAGAATTATAAAAAAAAAAAAAAACAAGCTCGAGCTCAATGTTCTATGTCTCTGCACAGAGTTAACCCTTTCCTCTCCGTGCACAGAGTTAACCCTTTCCTCTCCGGAGCAGTTCAAGTGCTGGAGCTAACTACATATTATCAGAATACAGCAAGACTTCACGTTGTTTGAAAAAAATTGTTCTTTCACTTCCCTTAAAGGTGGACTTTTAACATTCACTCTATGCTTTTTGCTCCTCTTTTTTGTAATCTTACTGAACTTGTTTCTGTTTAAGGCCTGATTTAAATGTAACAACATCTGACTGCAGATTACTAGATACCTTGATCAGAAACGAGGAGCAGCTACAGTATATAGAACTGTATCATCTACGTACTTGTGAACAGTATGAGAGTCAGGGATGATGGTGGAGAAAAAGAGCGGCCTCTGAACTAAACCCTAAGGCAAGCTCATCTTGATTTCTCTCATGTTCAAACTCATGTTTCTAATTACTATTTCTAAGTATGGCCTGTCAGCCTGAAAACCGGTTAGTAACATCATCACTCAAAACAATTTTAATGAATTATTTATATTGTACTAGCTAATAAAAAGCTTTAGATAGATCAATGAAAACTGTACCTGTATGAGACCTAACCCATCGAAGTTAGAACACCCAAGTGCAGTGACGATGTAGTGACCAGTGTGAAATTTGACTGCACTGGCATTAGCAGGTCATGTTGATTCAAGAAGTCTGAGTGCATACAAACTTTTCTCAAAGCTAAGGTACCAATAACAGAACCAAAAACAAGCTAGGTCTTCATGAATTTAAATCCATTTTACAGCCCACTTCATGTAAAGGAATTACCCTGGCTAAGTAATTCCTATGTTTTGGGCAAATCACCAGTTGCTAAGGAAAGATTGAATGACTCCATAATTGTTTTTTGTCATGGGAACAGCTCAAAGTGTAGCCAGACTCTTCAATTTTACTTTACCACAAGGAAGCTTGAATTACAGTGTAGATGTTTCCTTTACTTGCATGCTCAGTAGCAACATAAAGAAAAATAACACACCAAAAATAACTGCTGTGACCAGTGACAAAACCTGTATGCCAGCACCACTCACTCCCATAGTCCTTAACGTTGTCTCATAAGAGCCCCAGTAATCTCCAGCACTTCCTGATTTCTTGCAGCTCACCACAAAGGTCACCACAGAGCAGCAAAGGTCAGTTTGTTTGTTGTTTCTAGTGAGACTCCACATGGGCCTGTTTGGTACAGCAGGTTTGATCTGTTAGCTAGAGTTTTTGCCAATCGTGATCACGCCGTTCTTGTGTATTTTATTATAGCCTTATTTCTTTTCGCATTTTTTGCAAATTTTTACTGTGCATGTCTGCAGCAATCCCTCAACAAATTTCAAATCTCTGAAGCCACCTCCCCCCGAATGTGCTTGAACATGTGATGCAAATGATACAAGCAGCCCTCAGGAAGAAAAAATTACTCACCTTAGTAATTATGTTTCTTCTAATGGAGTCTTGCTGTATTCTGACTATTGCAGTTAGCTCCAGCCTTTAAACTGCCCCGGAGAACAAAGGGTTAACTTTCTATGCAGTGCATAGAATGCTGAGCTCGAGCTCGGTTGAGGTCTCTGTCTGCATCCCTTTGAAACTCAACCGTCAGACTCTTACGAGCAAAAACTCACTAACTATCCTATGTGGAAATTGTAAATTTTTTTACTAGCCAACTGGCAACAAGGAGTTTTGGATTCCCAAAAAGACTCAAGTCAGGAAAGCCAAAACCAAAAACCCATCCAAATAAAGGATAATAATAACAACAAAAACACCAAAACAAAATGAGGAGGGTGTGTAAAAGACACCTCTGGGGTGCAACACTGCACCTTGCCCACCCACTTCCCAAAAACAGGTTCTGAGAGGGAAGGCAGGGAGGAGGTCAGAATACAGCAAGACTCCATTAGAAGAAACATAATTACTAAGGTGAGTAATTTTTTCTTCAAACAACATGAAGTCTTGCTGTATTCTGACTATTGCAGACTACCAAGCAGTACCTCCATGGAGGAGGGACAGAACCTACTTTGGGAATAGGCTCTGAAGTACTGCTGTGCCAAACCGAGCATCACTCCTAGCCTGGATATCAAGAGAGTAATGCTTGGTGAAGGTATGGACTGTTTTCCAGGTGGCTGCTTGACAAATTTCTAAGAGAGGGATATCCCTGGAAGCAGCCAGGGAAGCAGCTGTACCTCTTGTAGAGTGAGCTCTCAGGCCTGAGAGTGGAATCTTTCCTAGTTTCTCATAGCAGAATTGTATACAAGACACAATCCACCTAGCAATAGTTCTCTTAGTGGCAGGTTTGCCCTTTCCAACTTCCCCATAAGTGAGGAATGACTGGAGGGAATCAACCCTGTAATTCTTGGTACACTCTATGTAGTAGCTAAGGGCTCTTTTAACATCCAGACTGTGTAGCCTCCTCTCTCCTGAGGAAGAATGATTAGTGACGAAGACAGAGAGAGACACGGACTGATTCAAGTGGAAGTATGAAACCACTTTGGGCAAGAACCTCCTATTGGTTCCAAAGACCACTTTCTCTCTATGAAAAAAGATAAAATCAGGTTCCACTGACAGGGCTTGCAGTTCACTGGTACATCTGGCAGAGGTAATAGCTACTAAAAACACAGTTTTCCAAGTCAAGTACTTAAGCTCGGCTGAGGGCATAGGCTCAAAAGGAGGTTGCATAAGTTAAGCAATGCAAATATTTAGGTCCCAGGCAGGGGCAGGATCCCTAAAGGGAGGACTGGTATGAAGCAATCCCTTGAAAATTTTACAGAACACAGGATGAGTTGATAGTGAGGAAGACTTTCCCACTGACAAAAAAGCAGACACAGCTGACAAGTGTACCTTGGGAGTAGCTGGTCTGAGGCCTAGGCCATTAATATGGACCATATAACCCAGAACTGTAGACAATTCAGCAATGTCTGTAGGAATATGCTTCTTAGAACATCACATGCTGAATCTTTTTCATTTGGAGTTATAAGTCTGTCTGGTGGAATGCTTTCGAGAAGCTTTGAGAATATCCAAAACCCCGAGGCAGATGCAAATCTGCATACTCTAACTCTTCAAGAGCCATGCCTTGAGATTGAGATTGAGAGACCGAAGATTGGGGTACCAAATCCTCCCTGAGATGAGATTAACAGGTTGTAATTCCTGGGAAGAGGCAGGGGAACATGGACTGTTAGAGACAGCAACAGGGAGTACCAAGGCTGTCTGGCCCAGTCTGGAGCAATCAGAATCACTTTGCAAGGTTATGACCTTATCTTGACTAGAACTTTGAACAGTAGAGGAAAGGGAGGGAAGGCATACAGAAATTTCCCTTCCCAGTTCAAAATCAGAGCATCCAGAGGGACTGAACCCAAGACTGGGGGTCTGCAGTAAAACAGAGGAAGTTGGTGATTGTCTGGGGCTGCAAAGAGATCTATCTCTGGAGTGCCCCACCTTGAAAAAAATCACTGTCAAAACCAGAGGGTCCAGGGACCATTCGTGATGGCCCTGGGAGATACTGCTCAGTGCATCTGCCAGCACACTGTCCTTTCCTGGAAGGTGGACTGCTATCAGAGAGGTCTGCAGGGAATAAGCCAAGGACCACAATGTCATGGCTTCCATGCACAAGGCCGTAGACCAAGTGCCTCCCTGCTTGTTGATGTACCACATGGTGGTGGTGTTGTCTGTTCTGACCTGAACCACCTTGTTCTGCACCAGCTGAGAGAAGGCTTGCAGGGCCTGAAAAACTGCCCTGAGCTCCAGGAGACTGATATGAAGGAGGAACTCCTGAGGGAACCACAGTCCTTTGGCTGTGAGAACCCCCAGATGAGCTCCCCACCCCAAAAGAGAAGCATCTGTGGTAAGGACCACCAAATGAGACTGAGTGACAAAAGGGACCCCTTGCCTTAAATTGTCCTGATCCTGCCACCACTGAAGAGCTTGGATCAGTGTCAGAGTCACTGGAATCAGTTTGGTAAGAGAGTCCTTCCTTTGGGACCAAAAGGCCCTCAGATGGAACTGAATGTCCCTCATCTGAAATCTTGCCCCTTGGACCACTGCTGTAGAAGCTGCCATGTGGCCCAAGAGCTGAACGAAGAGCCTTGCTGGTCGGGACACCTAAAGGCTGAAGGACGAAGCCAGTTCTATAAGAACTCTTGCCCTTGCCAGGGGACGAAAGGCTCTTGATTTGACAGTATCCAGCTCTGCCCTTATAAAGATAAGGAGCTGAACTGGTTTGAGAACTGATTTAGGGAGGCTGAGAAGAAAACCCAGAGTAGTGAGCACTTGCTGAGTCACTTGCAGGTCTGACCTGACTTGGTCTGGAGACTGACCCACTATGAGCCAATCATCCATGTATGGAAAAATGTAAATCTTTTGCCTTCTTAGAAAGGCAACTACTACTGCCAGGCACTTTGTGAAGACCCTTGGAGCTGATGTTAGGCCAAAGGGCATTGCTTTGAACTGATAATGGCCTGAGGGCAACTTGAACCTGAGGTACTTTCTGTGGGAGCACCTGATGGGAATATGAAAGTAGGCATCTCTGAGGTCCAGGGAGACTAGCCAGTCCCCTGGCCTTAGAGAGGGAAGAATTATTCCCAGAGTTACCATCTTGAACTTTGGTTTTAAAAGATGTTTGTTCAGGTATCTTAGATCTAGGATGGGTCACCACTCCCCTGTCTTTTTTGGGGTAAGGAAATATCTGGAGTACAGACCTTTGCCCCAGTGTAGGGTAGGAACTCTATCTATGGCTCTTAAAGCCAGAAGAGATCAAACCTCTGCCTCCAGGGCAAGGGTCTCGGAGAGACCTGCAGGTGGAAAAGATCTGGTTCTCATCTTTGGAGATTTTTTGAAGCTGAGAACCAGTCCCTGGCTTACTACTTGCAGGAACCACTTGTCTAATGTAACAGACATCCAGTCCCGGACATAGTAAGCCAGCCTGCCCCCTATAGGAATAGGAGAGTTGACCTGGGCAGACCCATCAGGGTGTCTGCTTGGCAGGGGCCTTAGACTGAGGAGTGGATGCAGCCCTGCTCATCCCCCTTTTGCCTCTCTCTCTCTGAAGAACCCCCTCTGTGAAAAGGGAGAAGAGGCCTGTGCTTGTTAAAAAGGCCTATGAAAAGGCCTGCCCCTGCCCCTAGATTGCTGCCTTTGAGGAGTTGCTTGCCTCTCCTTGGCCTGGGCACTCCTATAAGTGGTCCTGTACTCATCCGTTTTCTTCATGCAATTCTCTGTCTGCTCCCCAAACAGAGAATTACCCACCACAGGAAAATCCATAGCCTTAGCCTGGGTGTCCTGTGAGCGGCTAGTACATCTGAGCCAAGCCATCCTCCGAAGAGTCACAGATGTAGCCATGACTCTTGATGACACATCACTGGAGTCCACAGCAGCAAGAAATTGTACCTTCGATGCCTCAATCCCATCAGCAGCAGCCACCTCCTCCAGCTCCTTGGCCAGCTGGGGGGAGGCCTGTTTAGCCAGTGCCAGTACAGTGTCCCACCTGGACTTCTGGTACCTGGCTGTATAGGCCATATAGTTCACCTGCCTGTGTCCCAAGGAAGATGCCATGTACTGCTTCGTTGCCATAGGATCCATCTTCCTGGAGTCTTTGTCTGGGGGGGGTGTGAAGCCAAGGGAATGTTTGCCTTGTCACAGGCAGCAGCCTGCACTACTCCAACATGGCTGCATTGCTGGTATAAAAACTCTGTATTTGAGCCTGATAGTGTATACCTTTTGTCCATCCTTCTGTCAACAGGAGGTACAGAATTGGGAGACTTTTGGACTTTTTGTGTCTGCTTCCCAAAGGATTTGTGAAGGGGAACAGACAGTCTCCTGGACTCTGGGATGTCCATCATTTCCACATAATCAGGCTCCTCTTGAATCTCCGTTGCCTCCTCCATAGGAAGCTGGAGGGTTTCAGCCACTTTTCTGTAAAACAGATGGTGGGAAGGGGACTCAGAAAGCCTAGGAGGGGAAACACCAGAAGGTCTGTCTGGGGACATGTCCGGTTCCACAGGCACATCCAGACTTTCACCATCATCACCATCATCTTTAAACTCCCCCTCCTCCTCAAACTCCGGCTCATAAAAGTCTTCAGGGGTATAATCTTGAACTGGGGGAACCGACCGAACCCCTGCCAAAAGGTGCCAGATCGGTTGGAACCGGTCGAAGCGATTCCACAATCCGAATCACTCTGGCCATTTCCTGGGCGGTCGGAACATGAACCTCTCGGTCCGAACCGGTCAATTTTTCTTTGCATTTCCTTTTTGTAGGAACCAACCCCTCAGGATCGGCTCTCCTCTTGCCCGAAGAAGTATCGCCCTGGTCTGAGGGCACTCCTTCTGGTTCAGTCGGAATCCAGGTCAGCGGACTTCTCGGACTCCTTTTCCCTAAGTCTACCTAATCTCTTCTCAAGGGTAGATTTAGGACAATTTTTTCAAATTTGGCAGTCTGTATCGAGGTGTTCAAACCCCAGACAATAAACACAGGTGGTGTGGGGATCGGCCTTAGCAAAGACCTCCCCACACTCACTGCAGTGTTGAAACCCAGTGGGCCCGTTTTTTTTCTTCTTGGGTTTCTCAGACATGGCCAACCTAACCAAACTTACCCTTTTTATGGCAACCACCAGGCAAGACTCCTTTATCGGTTCCTAACCGTGTCACAGGTATTGTAAAATGTTCAAAACACGTTTTTTGGTTTTTTTTTAGAACCGATAAGGACCGGTAACCACACACTAAAGTAAAACACAAGAATTCACTACAAGTGATCGGTTCAGTCGAACTGATCTAACACTTTACAATTTCCACACAGAAAATCAGACAAAACCTATCTAGTACTCACGGTACCGCAGACAGAGACTCAACCGACTATGCGGAATAAATTCGGTTTAAAACCGACAACTTAGCCGACACTTTAACTGACTTTCGAACCAAGCTGAAGAAGAAATCTCCAGAGCGACTGTTCAGTGAGGCGGAGTAAAGAATATGACGATTGAGTTTCAAAGGGTTGCAAACAGAGACCTCAACCGAGCTCAAGCTCAGCATTCTATGCACTGCATAGAAAGTTAACCCTTTGTTCTCCGGGGCAGTTTAAAGGCTGAAGCTAACTGCAATAGTCAGAATACAGCAAGACTTCATGTTGTTTGAATTAAGATTATAAAGTTTCACAGATATCCACTTCTAGACAGCAGCAATTTGGTAAAGGCCCAGAAAAGTGGTGGATCTTTTATTTCAGGGGCTAGGGGAAATTCACACAACTCCAGATCCAGATAATGGCAGAAAAGCAGAGCACACTCAAGGTCCTATATGATGCAAAAATGTTTATTAAGTACAATTAAAATACTGTGTCAGCTTGCCCAAATGCAAAAAAGAGCCAAGGTAGGTCAGTGACCACCAGCACCCATAAGTATCAGGTAAGAAGAAGGATCAACGTGACCTGATACGCAAGGGTGCTGGCGGTCACTGACCCGCCTTGGCTCTTTTTTGTGTGTGCGTGTGATGTTTACAAGTTTGTACACGTGCTGAGACAGCATTTTTATTCCATAAACTGTAACAGCACTGTTGCACCATATAGAACCTTGAGTGACCTCTGCTTTCCTGCTCATTTCTAGTTGTTCTTACCAGATCCTTATTAGTTGAGCGGTGCCCTAGATTTGTCGTAATCAGAACTTTAAATAAAAAAAAAAAAAAAAACACTTAAAAAAGCCCCACTGTACTCTATGGAATGTGCCCCCACGCTCTCTATTTACTGACATCATAAAACATGCTAGCGCGTGGGCATGTCTCAAAATAGGGAAGCAGAAGCAGAAGCATTCTGGCTATGGGCTCCATGAAGCAAAATATGATTCCTTCCCTCTATGAATACTGGCAGAAATAAATTAATTTATACTGCAGGTGACTTGGGGCCAGGTAAGCTTCATTCTATGTTGGGGGGGCAGAAGTACAAACATGCTCTTTAAGTTTGTGGGGCAGCCATAATGGTCAAACAGTTTATAAAGGTATCAGATGGGCCAGGCCTCCTCAATCCAGGAACAGGGTACTCTGGGATGTAATTATAACCATAGTGTTATGTATGCTTAACTCTCAGGGATCAAATTCCTTATTGTTCCTTAAATAGTTGTCATCAAAAGTGACAGTGCTCTTAGGATAAAGAACCTGAATGGTTAATAACCAACCTGATTTAGAGTTTTTCTGGCACTGGTCTGTAGAAACAATAAGGAAGTGCTGGAGAACTTTGGCGCTCTTATGGGCCACCGTTGAGGACTATATGAGTGGACGGTGATGGAATATAGGTGGTGTTACTGGTTATTGCCATCTTTTCCGTTTTTTTTTTTTGCTTAATTTTTTTTTTCTGCCAAGTATGCAAGCAAAGAAGAGTTATTAAGTGTAATCCATCCCCTCCATGTGTTTCATAAAATCATGACTTTCCTGCAAGGTAAACTCTTGGTAAAATCTCCCCATCTGCTGCTCTTCCCCTGTCCCCTGCAGATGGGTGTAGTCCCATATCACCAGGGGACGAAAAGCTTTCAGCCACTAGTCAGCATCTGGCTGATAAGCTGGTGCCAATGTTGGCACCATACACTGTAACACACACACACACACACACACACAGCAAAAATATAATCTAGGATTTTTTTTTTTAACAAGACAAACCATCCATGCCAGGATTTCGGGTTTGCATGCCGAAAACCCAGGGTGACACACTGAGCTGACAGGATGAGGAAGACTGAGCATCCCTTTGGATTATCTCCTCTGGGTGGGGTGGGTGGGAGATCTCTACACTGCTATTCCCTCATCTTCCAGGAGGGGCAGTGCAGGTAGGAGGGTAGGCACAGAACTATAGGCCTTACAGAGGGTGGAGCTTAAGCCCCAATGTCACAAGAGTGGAGGCTTAGGAGAAGCAACTGTGACACCTGGACAGATGAGTCCTCTACATCCTTCACATCCATTGGAGTCATTCCATTATCCCCAAGGGGTAGGGCACTCTGCCCCATCTCTCACTGCTACTCTACTGTGTCATGCAGGGTTTTCCAGCCAGCTAATTACCACCATAAGGAGAAAGCCTGTGTAGAACACAAGAAGGGGTGTGCTGGCCTCTTGGAGATGACAAAGGGTTTCCTTGGATGAAAGAGGACAAGTACCCCGCTGAAGGGGCACCTTGCCAGAAATGTAAATAAATAAAAAGCAGATAATATACATGATATACTGGCCTATAAAATTCAAAGAAACAGGTGCACCTCTGAAATTCGTAAGGCTAAACAGATACTTCAATGAGCAATTTTTTGATGACCCTAATAACTCCAAAAAACATATGGGTTGGTATTAAAACTTTCCATGGCAACATATGCAAATCGACGCTACCCATAGTTTTAAAATATAAAAACACCACTTTGCATAACCCCAAGGATCAAGAAACAGCATTCAACACTTTTTTCTCTGAGGCAGGCTTGGCCTTTGAAAAGGAAAATCCCAGCACGTTACCATCCCGATCAGATATGGACTTTACTGGGGACACTCACTGGCCCTTGTTTGCTTTCAGCAGCATTAGTGAGAAGGATGTCCTGTGGGAGCTCACTAAACTGGAAGCAAAATAAGGAGCTGGCTATGATAGAACAGAACCAATTTTCTATGAAAAACTGCTGCAACACTACTGGTAAAGCACTTATCTCATCTGTTTAACTTGTCACTAACTACATCTCAGATACCCGATGACTGGAAAACTGCCTTCAAGATCCCAATTTTTAAAGGGGGTGACCTCTCTGACATCAGGTGTTATAGACCTATATCTATACTCTTTCCCGTAGTGAAAATATTCGAGAAACTAGTATATAAATAACTAAGACGAGGTGGAGGATATAGACACATTACTGTTAGAAGATATACAAAACATGACAGCTAAAGGGGAGGTTCTGATAATGAGAGACTTCAACATAGAAACATAGAATTTGACAGCAGATACAGACCGCTTGGCCCACCTAGTCTACCCATTTCTCTACCTAATGGATAAGCTGCAGATCCTAGTTAACCAACAGCCTACTTTCTCCTACCCCCCCACTAGAATTGCCTTATGTCTGTCCCATGCATTCTTGAATTCCCCCACTGTTTTCAACTCTACAACCTCCTCAGGAAGGCTATTCCATGTATCCACAACCCTCTCTGTGAAGAAATACTTCCTCACACTACCTCTGAGCTGTCCTCCCCATTATCTTCAAATTGTGCCCCCTTGTTCTTGCACATCTCTTTTTCTGAAAGATGCTACCCTCTTGGACTTTGTTGATTTCCTTGAGGTATTTGAAAGTTTCTATCATGTCCCCCCTCTCCCTCCTTTCTCGTGGCTATACATCTTTAGTTCCTTTAGTCTTTCTTCATATGTCTTCTGATGCAGACCCTCCATCATTTTGGTTGCCCCCCTCTGGACAGCCTCCACCCTGTCTATGTCTTTGTGGAGATTGGGTCCACCAGAACTGCACACAATACTCCAGATGTGGTCTTACCAACTGTCTGTACAGAGGGCCAACAACTTCCTGTTTTTTTTACTGGTAATGCCTCTCCCTATGCATTCCAGTATCCACCCAGGCCTCCTTACTGCCTTCTCACATTGCTGGCCCACCTTTAGGTCATCAAACTACCCCCAAGTCCCTTTCCATTTTTGTTGTTGTCAGTATCTCACCCCTCATTGTATACTCTTCCCCTGGGTTTTTGTTTCCCAGGTGCATTACTTTGCACTTCTTTGCACTGAATCTAAACTGCCATACATTTGACTATTCCTCCAACCTTGCCAAGTCCCTTTTCATCCTTTCCACACCACCTTGTGTATCCACCCTGTTGCAGATCTTTGTGTCATCTGCAAAGAGACATACTTTCCCTTCCAGTCCCTCTGCAATGTCACTTATAAAGACATTAAAAAGGACCGGCCCCAGTACTGAACCCTGTGGTACCCCACTAGTAACCCTCCTTTCTTCACTGTGGACTCCATTTACTATTACCCGCTGTGTCCTGTTGTTCAACCAGTGTTTTACCCAGGCTACCACCCTGGGACCCACTCCCAGGCTGGCTAATTTGTTTATTAATCTTTTGTGCGGGACTGTGTCAAATACCTTGCTAAAGTCTAGGTAGGCCATGTACACAGACCCTCCCTGGTCTACTGCTTTGATCACCCAGTCAAAGAAATCAATTAGATTTGTCTGACATGACATTCCCGCTGTGAATCCATGCTGCCTTGGGTCCTGTGCCCCACTAGCCTCTAGGTACTCAACAATTCTTTCCTTCAGAAGTGATTCCATCATTTTCCCTACCACTGAGGTCAAACTGATAGGTCTGTAGTTTCCTGCCTCTGTCTTGCTCCCACTTTTATGAAGGGGAATCACATCCGCCCTCCTCCAGTCTTCAGGTACCACACCATCCTCCCATGATTCATTAAAAAGGGCAGTCAGTGGTGTTACTAGTTCTTCCCTTAGTTCGTTTAGAATTCTGAGGTGAATCCCATCAGGCCCCACTGCTTTATCCACCTTCAGTTTTAAGAGTTCTTTCAGCACCCTTTCTGCTATGAAAGGACTAATATCAACCTCTCTATCCAGAGTGCTTCTATTGACTGGATTAGGTATTTCCCCCTGCTTTTCCATTGTGAATACTGAGCAGAAGTATTCGTTCAGTATCCCTGCTTTTCACTGTCGCTCTCTGCCCAACCACCTTCCTCTTTGTTCAGCCTCAGTATCCCTGCCTTAGTCTTTCTTTGCTCCCTAATGTACCTATAAAAGGTTTTATCCCCCTTCTTAACTGAGTTGGCTATATTTTCCTTGGTTTGGGCTTTTGCTATTCTGACTGCCTTACCTGCTTCCTTCTGTTTTAACTGGTACAGTTCTCTATCCTGCTCCTTCTGTGTTTCCTTATATTTCCTAAATGCTATCTTTTTCCCTTACCTTCCCCGCCACTTCTTTTGAGAACCATAGTGTTTTTTTCTTTCATTTTGATTTGTTTATTTGCTTCACACAAAGGCTTGTTGCCTCTGTGATGGCGGTTTTGATGTTTCTCCATTGTTGCTCCACCCCACCTTCTTGCCTGTTTGCTAGTGCTTTTCTGAGGCAGGCTCCCATTTTGGCAAAATCAGCCCTCTTGAAGTCCAGTACCTTCACTTTTGTGTGGCTTGACTCTACAGCTAAGTTTATCGTGAACCACACTGTTTGGTGGTCGCTTGTTTCCAGATGGCTACCCACTTCAAGATCAGAGATCCTCTCTCCATCCTCATTTGAGAGTACCAGGTCTAAGACTGCTCTCTCCCGAGTGGGTTCCAAAACTAGCTATCTGAGGCATGCCCCCTGTAGGGCATCGAGAATGGCCCTGCTCTTGGATGTGGCTGCAGCAAAGGTGCTCCAGTCAACATCTGGCATATTCAGGTCCCCCATCAGCAATATGTCCCCTTTCTCTAACATCCCAAAGATGCCTTCTATCATTTCCTTGTCCATTTCCTCCCCCTGAGACGGGGGTCTGTATACAACCCCTGTGCAGACTGTGGAGCCATTTCCAGTCTCCAGGGTGACCCACAGTGCCTCCTCTCCTCCCTGTTTACCCTTTAATTCTGTTGCTTTGATCCCTTCCCTTACACAGAGAGCTGCTCCTCCTCCTCCTCCTCTTTTTCTTCTTCTTCTTCTTCTTCCCTCCCTGTCCCTCCTGTAGATTGTGTACCCTGGTATGTTGACATCCCAGTCATGGTTCTCTGTGTACCATGCTTCTGTGACTGCCACAATATCCAGGCATCCCTCTTCCATCAAGGCCACCATTTCAGGGAGCTTTTTACCTAGACTACGGGCATTGGTACTCATTACCTTCCATTTTTTTATGGCTTTATTTTTTTTTTGCCCCATCCCTGTCCCTACTGCCTTTGTCCTTTTCTCCATTTACCCCTGCCCTTCTCCCTGTCGACTGCTCTGTCTTGGTGTTTACCTCACTAATTACCCTGATTTTTTTGGGGGGGGGCTAGGATTTCCCTTCTCCTCTTCAGCGCCTCCCCCTTGGCTAGTTTAAATGCTTGCCATTGAAGCATTTAAACCTATCACCAAGGATGCTGGTTCTCCTCCAGGATAGATGCAGACCATAGCACCTGTATAGGCCTGCATCCCTCCAGGTGGAGTCCCAGTCCCCAATGAAGCCAAATCCCTGAGCTCTGCACCAGCTTTTCAACCAGTCATTGAATCCCATGGTGCGGAGTACCCTAGCCTCATCCACACCATAGACAGGTAGCACTTCTGAGAAAGTTACCGTGTGTGCTACTTGTCTAAGACCCCCTCCCCAACTCCACAAACTCCTGTTGCACTGCTCTGATCCCATTCTCAGCCAGGTCATTCGTCCCTAGGTGGATAATGACATCCAGCTCCCTCCCCCTTGCCGCTGTTCCCATGATCTTGATGGTTCCTGTCCTCCAAGCCTTGGCGCGGGCAGGCACTGCCATCCTTTCCCTCCCTCCCCCAGTTCTACCCCTAACAATTGAGTCCCCACCAGGGTTGTTTCCTTCCCCTGTGGTCCTGGAGCCCACCCTCCTGTGGGTCTCCATTGTGGAGGTTCCCAGCATCCTCCTTGGTCTTCTGCAGGTGCCCCCATAGAGGAACCCTGCTTCGCCAGAGTGGCGAATGAATTGTGGAGAGGCACAACTGGAGGGATGCGCCTCTGTTCCACCACCCTCACCTTCCCTGAGCCCACCGTGGTCCAACCACTCCTCTTTCTTGGCAACCTCTGAGGTAGATACAGATTGGTCAATACCAGCAGGGACATCTGCCAGAACTAGACACATGGTGGATTCCCTGCAGGGAGATGGCCTCAAACAACTAGTATAACAACCCACAAGAGACAGGGCTATCCTAGATCTAGTACTGCCCAACAGGGAAAGGATCACAGATCTCCAGGTAGAAGGTCACCTGGGTGCCAGTGACCATCACATGGTATGGTTCAATTTGGCCACTAGAACAAAATCATCCCATTCCAAGGCAAAAATATGGGACTTCAGAGGAGCTGACTTTGATAAGATGGTCAACAGAGTTAAGCTAGTCCTGGCAAAAAGAAATACAGGTGAGGGGGTACAGGCAAAGTGGGCAAGCATTAAAGATGCAATACTTGAAGTAACATCCCATTGTGTTAGTGAGAAAAGGAAGTGCAAAAGAAGAAGGAAACCACTTTGGTTCTCAAACACAGTAGCAGAAAAGGTCAGAGCCAAAGGCTGGCCTTCAGGAAATAAGGAACGCAGCAGGATGAAGAGAGGAGGCATACCAAACTTCCCTAAGGGAAGCAGGGAAGGCAGTAAGGCAGGCAAAGGCCCAAACCGAGGACACACTAGCACAAACAGTAAAAGAAGGTGACAAGACTTTCTATAGCTACATTAGTGAAAGGAGAAAGTCCAGAGGGGTAGTGCTGAGATCAAAGGGGATAAGGGGGCGTGTGAGGAGGAGGAGGAGGACCATGTAAAAGCATCTATCCTAAATAGATGCTTCTGCTCAGTATTTACTGAAGAGAAGGTAGGTCAGGGCCCAGAGCTCTGCACCATGGACACAGGGGGGAGGGAGGGAGGTGTGCACTAGTCCCTTCACAAAAGAAAGGGTCCTACAAGAGCTCGATAAGCTCAGGGTGGACAAGGCAATGGGACCTGATGGCATACATCCCAAGGTACTAAAGGAGCTAAAGGTGGAACTAGCAGAGCCATTATCAGAACTGTTTAGTGAGTCTCTGAGCACAGGAGAAGTCCCAGAAGACTTAAGAAGGGCTCATGTGAATCCCGCTCCACAAGAGTGGTAGCAGGAAGGAGGCAGGGAACTACAGACCAGTCAGTCTTACCTCAGTAGTGGGCAAGATTATGGAGACACACCTTATGGAAAGGATAGTGCAACACCTGGAATCCATAGGAGCATAGGATCCAAGACAGCATGGGTTTACAAAAGGAAGGTCCCGTCAAACTAATCTCATAGATTTCTTTGACTGGGTAACCATAGTGATGGACCGGTGGGGGGGAGCAGTTGATGTTGCCTACCTTGACTTCAGCAAAGCTTTCAATACTGTTCCACATAGAAGATTGATTAATAAGCTGGGGAGGCTCGGGGTGGGTCAGACGTTGGTCAGCTGGGTGGCAAACTGGTTGTCGGGCAGAAAACAGAGAGTGGTGGTAAACGGTATACAGTCAGAAGTGATGCAAGTCACAAGTGGGGTACCTCAGGGATCAGTCCTGGGGCCAGTCCTCTTCAATATCTTCATCGGTGACATTGCAGATGGACTGGAGGGTAAGGTTTGTCTGTTTGCAGATGACACCAAGATCTGCAACAGAGTAGATGATCCAGATGGGGTGGGCAAAATGAGAAGAGATCTGGATAAACTAGCAAAATGGTCGGAAGAGTGGCAACTGGGGTTTAACTCAAAGAAGTGCAAGATCATGCACATAGGGAAGAGAAACCCTGAAGCCACCTACGGGCTGGGAGGGGAGTTGCTGGCAGTCACAAGGGAAGAAAGAGACTTGGGCATCATCATCACCGATGACCTGAAATCATCCAAGCAGACCTCTGAAGCAGTAGGTAAGGCTAGAAGGATGTTGGGGTGTATTAGTATGGGTATCACAAGTCACAAGAGGGAGGTAATAATAGCTCTTTACAAGACACTGGTTAGGCCCCATCTGGAGTACTGCGTGCAGTACTGGAGGCCACACCTTCACAAGGACATTAACAAAATTGAGGCAGTCCAGAGAAGGGCAACCAAAATGGTGCAGGGACTGCATCAGAAAACATATGAGGACAGATTAACTGAACTCAATATGCATACCCTAGAGCAAAGGAGGGAGAGAGCGAGGTGATATGATTGAAACATTCAAACTCCTTAAGGGCATTAACAAGGTGAAAGAGTCTAACATGTTTCAATATAAGAAAAATAGCAGGACAAGAGGACACAGCATGAGATTAGAGGGAGGCTGATTAAGGGGTAACGTGAAGAAGTTCTTTTTCACTGAAAGGGTGGTGGATGCATAGAACGGCTTACCTCAGGAAGTGGTGGATATGAATACAGTGCAGGGCTTCAAACAGGCATGAGATAGCCATAACGGAGCAATATAGATGAGTATGAATAGCTAGGCCATCGACAGAGCAAAGGCCTATGGCACATTCATAAGGTAGAGAAAGAAATGGGCAGACTGGATGGTCCTTGTGGTCCTTATCTGCCGTCAACTTCTATGTTTCTATGTTTAAATGTATTAACTGAGTACCAGTCAGGCTTCAGGAAAGGGCACAACAAGACGAACGTAGTGTTCAGGGAAACAGACGACATGTTTAGCACTTCTGATAAAGGACTAGGTTCCCCTGCAGTCTTTTTTGGATTTGTCAAAAGCTTCTGACACTGTCAAGCAACCATAATTTTCTACTAAACAGGCTTAAAATTCCTGGCTTGGGCATTAACGCATTACTGTGGTTCTCAGTCTATCTGTGTTCCAGACAACAGTGTGTTAGGGCAGGTGATCGTTGCTCTGATCTGGCCTCTGTCAACAAAGGGGTACCACAGGGGTTAGTTCTAGGGCCCCTTTTCTTTTCGATATATGTCAATGATGTACCAAAGCACAGTTCTGAAGATACAAAGTTATTTCTGTATGCAAATGACACTGTTCTATACACCTACAATAAGGATGTCAACTCTGCAATGAGCACAATCCAAGGTGATTTCTATAAAATTCAGAAGATACTAACAGAGTTGAAACTATTGCTCAACGTAAAGAAAATGCAATGGATGCTGTTCAGCAGGAAGGGCACAGATTCTGTCCAATTTACACTAAATTCCGATACCTGGGTATTTACTTATTTTTTAATTTTTTTTTATTTTAGTCTTTGGTAACCGGGTACAGCTCACTAGGCACAAGTGCCTGTTTTCAGGGGCGACCTGGGCGCACTGGGCGGTTAACTGACTTGCTCAGAGTCACAAAGTATGCAAGTGGAGGCTGTGAGAATGAAACTCAGGTCTGGTCTGCTGGATGTATCAAGCTCGTTCACACCTCGTTTCTCTAACCTCTAGGCTATACTGCCAGCCCACTTAGATGAGCAGTTAACATTTAGCTCCCATATTCAAAACCTCTCAAACAAACGGAAAGGTCTGTTAGCATTCTTCTACAGAAACAAGGTATTTTTTAGCCTACCAGTTAGAAAGAATCTGGTTAACTCTTTATTTTTGTCCAAACTGGACTACAGGGACTGCATTTATAGAAACGCCTCAGAAACCCTCCTGGGAGTACTTGACCCACTCTATCGTAGTGCCTTAAGATTCATAATAGGTTTGCCATGGAATATCCATCACTGTTACTTATATGAAGATGTGGGATGGACCTCTCAAGCAGTGCAGAGACAGCTGCATTGGTATATCGTTGTACATAAAGTCCTGACAAGTATAGTCCCATCTTACTTACTGAGCAAGCTAAATCCAAGATCACTGAACATTTACAAACTTAGATCCGTCAAATTGTCAACTTATGTAATGCCAAGATTTCGAACAAAGTCTGGGGAACGCACTCTTGCAATAGTGGCCCCACGCACATGGAAGGTCATTCAGAAAACATTACAGATAACAACCATTATACCAATCACCCAATTTGTAATAAGATTTACCTACCCACTTGGGCATCTAAACAGTAAAAATACATGCCCAAATAATTGTTTATATGCTGCCCAACCCCTGGAGATTGTTTTTTTTTTTTTGTTTTAATTTTCTATGGCCTGGCTGCGTGACTGCCTTCATTCCTTTAAAGTACTCATTGTGATGCTTGGCCAGCTGATTATGATTGTTCTATGATATTTGCAATATAAAATATAGTAGTCTCGATTGTCAGTGCTTCCATGAGTGCCCCCAGGTTTCAGTTACAGTCAAGTGACCTGAAACCAGGAGGTAATTAAAAGACTACAGAGACTTAATTAAGGGTCTCCTGTAATTAGAACTGATCCAGCTGCCAGGATATAGGGATCGTAAACTTTTATGATGTCTTAGAGGAAAAAATATTTTTATACCATGGTGTGAAAAGTCAAACTCCTTTGATGTGCCCTGGGAAGAGGAACTGCTCGAGATCAAAAAGGGGATGTTAATTAAGAAGTCATATCGGGAAATTCGTTTTTGCTAAAGTCAGAGTATCTAAAATATCTCATGACAGGAAGATCATTGTCTGTATAATTTTTTATATTCTAAAAGGAGGAGCTAGATGACATCATAGAAAGGGTGGAAACACAGCAACTGTATTCTGTGTTTCAACTGAGAGACATTACTTTTTGGGCTCTTAAGAAACAAGATCTAACTTAAGCACTGTAAAGAGGTAATACATTAGATAGAAAAAGTCTAAATGTATGTTGGTAGGAGTTTGTAGTTTTCTTTGCTTTTCTTTTAAGTGATTGTATGCTTTTTGATATAGTGTTCTGTGTTTACATTTAACATATTTTTATCCATTTTTTTTTCAATAAACCTTTTATTTGAAAGATACTGCCTGGGTCTTCCAAGTTCTTTTTGCATGTGACGTATTGAGGGTTAAGACTGACAAAAACTGTTCATAAGCTTGATGGTGTTATCAAACTGGGAAAAGGTAAGACTATACCTAAGGTCTTTTATAGAGTTTTAAGGGTTCATTTTGGATACCTGGTTAGGTGCCCTTAGGTGAAAGATATCTGGCATCCCCCAAAGAGCAAATTATCTCAGCATGTACATCTGGGTATGCTAGCATAAGGTTCACAGTTTGAATCCCCCCAGAACTTGAGACCAAAGGTGATTCGGACTCACAAGCGGACAGGAGGGTTACCCTCTCTGTTACCTGTTCACAATACTGCGCTTGGAGGTTGGCACTGTGGGAGCAGAGGGCCTGACCTGCTGAGTGTGTTTGTGACAGACTGGTTGGCAGTGGTGCAGATAAATTTGGTAACACAAGCTTTAACTGTTCAGTGTGTTAGCTTAACACTGTACAGCTCACTTGCAAAATAAGGCAGTGATTTATTTTTTAAAAAGAAAACAGAACTATATCATTTTGCTTACAGTCAAGTTCCTCCCTGTTTTATTTTTTTTCTGAAGTGCAAGTTAGAGTAGCCGTAGTTAGGGAAGAAGATGGCTTCCAACAACAGCAGGCACACTGTAGACTACTTGAGGCAGTTGTGCCAGGACAGAGGAGTCCTGTATGAAGGGAGAGCCACCAAGCAGAACCTCATGGATGCCCTGATGACAGCAGATGCCCAGAGCATCAAGTCACTGACTGTGACTATAAAAGACCAAACCTTGAGCATGGAGGGGCCAGCGGCCACTGCAGTGTCCAGATCTGGTGAGGATGACAGTAGGGCCAGTGGCAGCGAAGGGCCACAGCATCGGGGGAAGGTCACCAGCATTCTGGAGCCAGAAGCACTCAGGCTGCAGACTGAGTTGCGCAGAATGGAGCTGGAGTTCCAGAGAGACGCTGAGCGAGAGAAGCGAGCCGCAGAGGAGAAGAGGGAGCGAGAACAGTGAGAGGCTGACTGTGAAGAGCATGAGCGCCAGCAAACCAGAAAGGAGAAGAGGGAGCAACAACAGAAAGAAGCAGAGCAAGAGAGAAGAGCTGCAGAGGAGAAGAGGGAGTGAGAACAGTGAGAAACGGACCATGAACAGCGGGAGGTGGACTGTGAGGAGGTGTGAGCGCCAGACGCGACATGAACTGGAGAAGTTACACTCCAACCACCAGCACCAGAGCTGGTAAGTGGCTTGGGTTTAACTGGAACTACAGGACTAGGTTACAAATTGATAGCTGAATTCAAAGAGGGGCAGAATATGGATGCCTTTTTAAATTCCTTTGAAAAAGTTTGTATTCAGGCTAAACTTCCTAGAGGGTCCTGGAGCTTCCAGCTATCCCCGCTACTTACCAGGAAAGCTCGGGATGCATTGGGTCAATTGGACAATGAGGACAGTAATGATTACAGCAAACTTGAAGCTGCACTTTTAAAAAAGTTTGATTTAACTGCTGAAGCATACAGAGCTAAATTCTGTAAGCTCAGGAGAAGCTCTGATATGAGCTACGAGGAGCTAGACACGAAATGACGTCAGTTTTTTAAAACACTGGTGGGCAGGAATTGAAGCAAATTCTGTAGATAAAATTGAAAATGCTGTTTTGTTAGAACTGTTTTTTTTTGGGCATGCCCAGCAAAGCTGAAAACCTGGCTAGAGGACCGAGATCCCAAAACAGTGCAAGAGGCTGCTGAACTCTCGGACCACTATGCCAAGAGCAGACCTGCTCTGAGAACAAATGGAGTGGGCGTGGCAGTGCAGAAAGGAAAAAGCACGCCTTCAGGGCAGCTAAAACTCTCACTGCCTCCACCGAAACCAGTTAGCCCCAGGTTTCAGAGAAAAGATTTCTCTGATAAAAGAAACGAATGTTGGGTCTGTAAAGAAACTGAGCATATTGCCAAACAGTGTCCCAAAAGGACGAGCAATACACAGAATAGGACTAGGAAAGAAGTGGGTTGTTTGTGTGTCCCTGGAAGCAAGCCTGTGAACATGAGGGAACACATGCACCCAGTCACGGTGAATGGTGTACAGACACAAGGGTTAAGGGACACAGGGGCATCCCTGACATTGGTAAAGGGGATCTGGTAGAGCCTGGTCAGCTTATACCCAATGAATTTGTAACTGTACAAGATTTTACTGGTGAGGAGAAAACATTGCCCTTCACTAGTGTTCTCCTAGACTGGGAGTGAAACAGGGGGAACTGTGCAACAGGTGGCTGTAACCAAAACGTTAGCAGTTGACGTCATCCTTGGCAACAATCTCAAACAGGGGTTGGTGTGTGCAGTTACCCGTAGCCAAGCAGGAAGGGGAAAATGTAGTTCCCTGGACTCCACAGAAGCCAGTGTAGAAATCCCTGGGAGGCAGATTCCCCAGCCTGTGTCTCCTGATGTGGAGACTAATGAAAAGGGGGTAGAAATTTCCCCAGTAGCAGTTAACCACACAGCTACGGAGGGTTACTCCGAAGGAGGAGGGCTGACCCACTGTCAGAGGGTTAGGGATGACAGTGATTCTAAGTGCCCTAACGCTAGTGCGAGGGACCCTAGTTTAGAGAGTGAAGGGGACCTGTCCCATGCCTTGGGAATGTGTAAGGAGTTTGCAGCTGCTCAGAAAGTGACCCTAGTCTAGAGATGCTGAGGGTTTGGGCAGACTCTGATGGAGCACAGTGAGGCGACGGTAAACATAAGGTTTATTGGGAAAATGGACTGATGTATACTCAGGATATGAAGACAGAGGGAGGGGTGATAGGCAGACAGCTTGTCATTACCCAGGGGTATCATGAGCAGTTGCTCAAGACTGCACATGATATTCCCTTGTCTGGTCATCTGGGAATTGCACGTACTATGCAGCAGTTGGCCCAGAATTTCTATCGGCCCAACTTCACCCAGCAGGTGAAGGAGTATTGCAGGTCTTGTTACCAATGCCAAGAAATAGGGAACGCAGGTAAGAAAACCCAAGCCACTCTAATCCCATTGCCCACAGTGGAGGAGCCATTCCAGAGGGTGGGAATGGATATTGTGGGGCCTTTAAATACCCCCAGCTCCTCCGGGAAGAGGTTCATCCTGACTGTGGTGGATTATGCCACCCAGTACCCCAAGGCAGTCGCCCTATCCTCACTGAGGACAGACAAAGTGGCAGATGCCTTACTTGGGATTTTCTCCCGTGTTGGGTTTCCACAGGAGGTTTTCACCAATCGAGGGGGTTCCTTCATGTCGGACCTGATGAAATGTTTGTGGAGAAGTGTGGGGTGGTGCAGAAGCACACGACACCTTATCACCCACAAGCCAATGGGCTTGTGGAAAGATTTAATGGTACCCTGAAGTCAATGCTCCAAGCATTTGCTGAACAGCATGGAAGGGACTGGGAGAAATACCTTTCCCACCTGTTGTTTGTATACAGGGAGGTGCCTCAAGAGTCGACAGGATTTTCCCCCTTCGAGCTCTTATATGGACGTCGGGTACGTCCATATCAGGTGCGAAACTGCCCGACTGTCCAAAGTTTTAAAGGAGCTTTGAAAACCTACCTTTTTACTAAAGCCTATAATGATTTTTGAATATTTTAATATTGTTTTAACTATTTATTGTTGTATGTAATATTGTACAGGCACCTTGGTTTAAGAAAGGCACCTTATATAAATAAAGAGTGATTTGATTACGTGGGCCCCTAGACTTGATCCAGGAGGACTAGGAAGGCAAGCACGCCACCCAGGGAACTCCCATAATGGATTACGTCCTTAGGTTTAGAGAAAGGCTGAAGGAATTTATGGGGACAGCCCAGAGCAACCTGGCAGCTGCCCAACAGAAACAAAAAGGGTGGTACTACCGAAGAGCCAGAGCTCGCTTGTACACGGTGGGTCAGGAAGTCATGGTCCTTATTCCGGTCCGGAAAGACAAGCTGCAGGCTGAGTGGGCAGGACTGTACAAAGTAGTTAGAAAGGTAAATGATGTGAACTATATCATAGAATTACCTGACAGAAGCCAGACAGAAAGGATGTATCATATCAACGTGATGAAGCCATATGCTAATAGGGCTAACATGGTGTTTGCAGTATGTAGTCCTGGGAAGGGGATGGATGAAGAAGACCCCCTTCTGGACTTGCTGAAAGACAGCAAGCAGAAGTCCTCTGTGGAGGATGTTAAATTGTCTCTCCAGCTAACCCCAGACAAGATCCAGGAAGTAAGGGAGGTTTTAGCAGACTTTGCCCCCCTGTTTAGCGCCAAGCCTGGACTAACCTCCTTAGCGATGCACAATGTGGCGACAGGGACACAGACGCTCATACGGCAGACTGCATATCGGGTGTCAGAGGCTGTCCAAAAGGACATTAGGAGGGAGGTGGAGGAAATGCTGGATTTAGGGGTAATCCAGATATCCCACAGTCCCTGGGCCTCACTCATAGTCCTTGTGCCCAAGCCAAATGGCTCTACTCATTTCTGTGTGGCCTACCGTGGACTGAATGCAGTCATGAAGTCAGACGCCCACCCGATGCCCCGGACGGATGCACTCCTGGATAAGTTGGGAGGGGCGACCTACCTTACAACTACTGACCTGACCAAGGGGTATTGGCAGGTAGAGTTAATGGACAGAGCTAAGGAGAGGTCAGCATTCATCACTCCGATAGGCTTATTTGAATTTAAAGTAATGCCTTTCGGAATGAAGAACGCCTCGGCCACTTTCCAAAGATTGGTGAACCAGATGTTAAATGGTGCTGAGGAGTATGCCGTGGCGTACCTGGATGACACTGCCATCTTTAGTGCCAGCTGGGAGGAACACCTGTCCCACCTTAGGGAAGTGCTGGACAGGATACAGAGGGCCAGGCTCACTGTCAAAGCTGAGAAGTGCCAGGTGGCCATGGCTGAAGTGACATACACTGGACATGTTGTAGACTGGGGACAGTTCCGTCCTAACCAAGTAAAAATAGAGGTGATCAAGGCATGGCCCAGACCAGAAACACAGAAGCAGGTCAGGAGTTTTCTTGGGACAGTCGGGTACTATAGGAAATTTGTACGCAATTACAGTGCCCTGGCTGCTCCCCTATCTGACCTGGTAAAGAAAAGGATGCCTAAGAAAATTACCTGGGAACCAGCCTGTGAAAAAGCCTTTACCAGACTGAAGGAGGCACTGTGCAGTGCTCTGTGTTGACAAGTCCTGACTATAGCAGACCCTTTATAGTCCAGACTGATGCTTCAGATGTGGGTATTGGGGCAGTACTGAATCAGACATTCAATCAAGGGAAAGATCACCCGGTAGTGTACCCGAGTAAAAAGTTACTTCCTAGGGAGCAGGCTTACTCTTCTGTGGAAAAAGAGTGTCTTGCCATAGTGTGGGCCCTAAAGAAGTTAGAGCCATACTTATATGAGCAGCATTTTGAGGTACAAACTGACCACAACCCCCTGGTTTGCCTAATGCAAATGGGAAAAACTAATGGTAGACTATTAAGATGGAGCCTTGCCTTGCAAGGGTATGACATGACAATCTTACATAGGGCTGGAGTGACCAATAAGAACACCAATGGCCTGCCTCGTGTTTATGAGAAGTGAACTGATTTGGGAAGCTCATCCCATGCAGGGGAAAGAGACCCCAAATTCAGTCTAGGTGGGAAGGAGTGTGACGCTTGGCCAGCTGGTTATGACTGTGCTATGATATTTGCAATATAAAAATACAGTGTGTGATTGTCAATGCTTCCATGAGTACCCCCCCACCAGGTTTCAGTTACAGTCAAGTGACCTGAAACCAGGAGGTAATTAAAAGACTACAGAGACTTAATTAAAGGTCTCCTGCAATTAGAACTGACCCAGCTGCCAGGATATAGGGATTGTAAACTTTTATGATGTCTTAGAGGAAAAAACATTTTTATACCATGGTGTGAAAGGTCATAAACTCATTTGATGTGCCCTGGGAAGAGGAACTGCTCCAGATCAAAGAGAGAATGTTAATTAGGGAGTCATATTGGGAAATTAGTTTTTGCTTAAGTCACAGTATCTAAAATATCTCCTGACAGGAAGATCATTGTCTGTATAATATTTTACATTCTAAAAGGAGGAGCTAGATGACATCATAGAAGGGGTGGAAACACAGCGTTTTAAACTTTATTCTGTGTTTCAACTGAAATACATTACTTTTTGGGCTCTTAAGAAACAAGATCTATCTTTAGCACTGTAAAGAGGTAATACATTAGATAGAAAAAGTCTAACTGTATGTCAGTAGGAGTTTGTAGTTTTCTTTGCTTTTCTTTTAAGTGATTGTATACTTTTTGATATAGCGTTCTGTGTTTACATTTTACATATTTGTATCCATTTTTTTTAAAAAAAACCTTTCATTTGAAAGATACTGCCTGGGTCTTCCAAGTTCTTTCTGCATGTGACGTATTGAGGGTTAAGACTGACAAAAACTGTTCATAAGCTTGATGGTGTTACTAAACTGGAAAAGGTCAGAATATACCCAAGGTCTTTTTAAGGGTTCATTCTGGATACCTGGTTAGGTGCCCATAAGTGAAAGATATCTGGCATCCCCCCGAGGAGCAGATTATCTGAGCCTGTACATTTGGGTATGCTAGCATAAGGTTCACAGTTTGAATCCCCCCAGAACTTGAGACCAAAGGTGATTCGGACCTACAAGCAGACAGGAGGGTTACCCTGTCTGTTACCTGTTCACAATACTGCACTCGGAGGTTGGCACTGTGGGTGCAGCAGGCCTGACTGGCTAATTGGCTTTCTGGAGAACCATCCAATCTCTGGTTGGCGGTCGCTCCTACTCCGGGGTCACTGACATGCTCATCGAAGGAGTCTCCTGCAACAATCCTCATGTGATTGCTAATGCTCTAAACTCTCATTTCACAGACCTCCCTTCTGCTCTCCCGCTAGGGTCCTCAGCCCAAAACTCAAACTGCCCTGCCTCCCCATCAAAATGGGAGTCTGGTCTGACCCGCCCTCCATTTTACCTAAGGGTGGTATCGATAAGCGAGGTGCGGTCTCTCCTTCTTGATCTCTCCCAGAATGCTAGCCCTGGTCCTGATGATCTGGAGCCAAAGCTTCTCAAACTAGGTGCTCCCCTTATAGCCTCCCCGGTGGCCCACATTTTCAACCTATCCCTTACCCAGAGACTGATCCCAGATATCTAGAAAGTTGCCAAGGTCGTCCCTGTCCCTAAGCAGGGCGACCCCAAAATCCTGGACAACTACCGTCCTATAGCTATCCTCTCTGCTATCAGCAAGCTCCTGGAAAAGGTGGTCGCCAAACAAATCTTGGAGTATATCCACTCCCATGGTCTGCTGACCCGCCAACACGGCTTTCATAAAGGGCACAGCACTTCCCGGCTCTCATCTCAGTCTCTTCCAGCATCAGAGCTGCTATGGATCAGGAAAACTCTCAGGTGTGGTATCTATTGACTTATCCAAGGCGTTCGACCTAGATTGACCACGCCTGCTTGCCCTGCAGATGAGGTCCCTTGGTTTGTCCCCACCGCCCTAAACTGGGTCTCTGACTACCTATATGGCAGAAAACAACTAACTAAATTCAATAAAGTCCTCTGCCCCGGCCTGTCACCTCTGGTGTCCCTCAGGGCTCCGATGCTGGGTCCCCTACTCTTTTCCCTGTTCATCAACAATCTCCTGATGTGGTCTCCAGCTGCCGTGTCATCATGTATGCGGATGACCTGGTTCTCCTGGCCCACTCCTGTGATACAGCCACACTAAACCGTCACTTATCTGAAGACCTCTGGAACATCCAGGCAAGGCTCTCCAACCATAAATTGGTCCTAAATCAAAACAAAACCCAGGCTATGCTCTTCAGTTCCTCTGCCAAAATACGAGCCTCTTCAACTCCCCTACATATCAACTACGAAGATGGCTCCCCTCTCCCTACCGTGACCTCCCTCAAATATCTTGGAGTGGCGCTTGATCCCAATTGGACCTTGGTAGTCATATCCATAATGCCTGCAGTGGGGTAAACCGCAAACTAGGGATGGGCCTACAGGAGCTCAGTACAACCTCACTCCAGCGGCTCAACAAAGCTCTTGCCAGGGGTACTACTTCCTCCCTCAGCTTCTGACTCCCTCATATTTGCTCATGCTTCTAAGACCCTCCCTAAGCAAGTGGGCCTGTGATACAACAACATCTGTCGTTTGCCCTGGCCGCCCGCCTCACCCATCACTGCGAGCTCTCTGAGAAGCTTGGCTGGCTATCCCTCGCCAATCACCTTAACTTTAGCACTGGGTGCCTCGTGAGTAAAGTACTTAGCCCGCACCCCTCTGGAACTGGGCCCGTTCTTGCTCCTGCTGACCTCCCCCTACCTGCTTAGATCCCAAGGCCCGGCCTACTAAGTGTACCTACTTCCCGCCAACATGGGGACCGGAGTTTTGCTGTCCATGGCCCCAGGCTCTGGAACTCCTTTCCTGAAAGAGTCCGTACTGCCTCCTCTCACAAGAGTTCCGGACCTCCTGTGGGATCATCTTAAGGTGGCTTCTGCTGTGAATGTCCTAAGCCTCCTTAGCCTCCCGGTGTCCACTGGTGCCGGCTTCTTCTCTCCTGCTCTGAAGGCCACCACTCTTGCTTATGTCCTCGCCCAAATCCTCCCTTGCTTGACCGACGCTATGATGTTACTATGCTCATAATCCTCACCAGCCCTGTTGGTCATTGAATTTATCTAATTTATACCTTGCCCCAGCACTGTATCTGGGTGTACCTTCCACGTAAATGTAAAAACTGTAAAAATTGTCTTTTCTCCTGTTTTTGTACCTGAATATATTCGTCTGAACCAATTACTGTATCAATGTACCTGTTGTACCCTTTTGTACTCTCCCGGGTCGTTCCTGAAAATAGGCATAAAACTTGTCTAGTGTACTTGCCCGGTAAACAAAAACTAAATAAATAAATAAAGTGCGTCTGTGACACTCACTAGCCTCCAATCCCTGAGAAAGGGCTTTTTTTTTTTTTATAAAACTATTAACCTGCCTGTCCACTTGCCCCGAGTTCTTAAATGGACACTATTTCGCCTCCAAACACAGACAAGGCCTTTTTTTTTTTGTAAATTATTTGCCTGCCTGTGTTCCCCTTCTGCACTTTAAAGGACTCTGTTTAGCACCCAACCCTGAAAATGGCTTTTTTTAATGATTTGCCTCCTGCCTGCCAACTTGCTTTAACTCCCAAGCCCTGAGGCCTTTTTTAAAAGGCTTTGCCTGCCTGCCAAACAAACATACTAACATACTAAAATGCCAGCAGAATAGGCCTAACGGTCTTTCGTGTCTGCTCATTTGGTCAGCCCCCACCCTGGGTGCTGACCTTGCAGTCCCCCTCGCCTTCTCTGGCTTCTCCCTTCCCAGTTCCGGATATTCTTGCTGCATTGGATTTTGCTTCCAGAACCCTTCCCCTGTACCTGTCCCACCCCTCTTGAACCCTCCACTGTCTCTGCCTCCACCAGCCCCCTAGGCAGTGCATTCCATGGCTCCACCACCTCTCAGTGAAGTAGCACCTCCTCCTTTCTCCTGAATCTTCCCTCCAGCTTCCACCCATGCCTCCTAGTGGCCCCCTCCTCCTTCCTTCGAAGCACCCTGACTGTTCCTCCCCTATTTACCCTCTTCATGTACCTGAAGACCTCTATCATGTCCCCCCGGTCCCTTCTCTCTTCCAATGTGTACATATTTAGCTCTTCGAGCCTCTCCTCATAGGTCCTGTCCCCCAAGCCCCAAATCATTTTGGTTGCCCTCCTCTGGACCCTCTCCAGGAGGTTAATGTCCCTCTTTAAGTGTGGCCTCCAAAACTGCACGCAGTACTCAAGGTACGGCCTCACCAAGCAGTTATACAGAGGGAGTATCACTTCCCTCCTTCTGGAGGTGATCCCCCTAGCGATGCATCCCAGCATCCTGTTGGCCTTGGCTGCTGCCCTCCTACAAGTCTCAGAGTTGTTCATCTTGACATCCACCACCACCCCCAGGTCCCTCTCAGCCATCGAGACTTGTAGCATCCCCCGGTGTACACTTGGCCTGGGTTTCTGGCCCCCAGGTGGAGTACCTTGCATTTCCCTGCATTGAACCTCAGCTTCCACTTTCTAGACCATCTTTCCAGAGCCTCCAGGTCCCCCTGTAGGGCCACCCTTCCCTCCTCCTCCCCATCCACCACCGCCCCCAGTTTCGAGTCATCTGCAAAGAAACTCATCTCACTCCTTATTCCTGTCCTTATGTCAGATACGTAGGCGTTGAACAGAAGGGGCCCAAGGACTGATCCCTGTGGGACCCACTAATGACCCTCCTGGGGATGAGACTATCCCACCAACTCGACCCTCTGGGTCCGGGTCCTGAGCCAATTGCTATCCATCTGATCATCTGGTTCCCCACCCCATTTCTCCCAGCTTATCCAACAGGCCCATGTGAGGAACAGAGTCAAATGCCTTGCTGAAGTCTAGAAAGAGGACGTCCACTGGTCTACCCAGGTCCAAGGCACTTGTCACCCAGTCATAGAACTCCACCAGGTTTGTCTGACACGATTTCCCCGGGATGAATCTATGCTGTCTATCGTCCAGGCACCCTGACTTATCCAGGGTCCCCCCCCTAGCCTCTCCTTGACAATGTCCTCCATCACCTTGCCCACCACCGATGTCAGGCTGACAGGCCTGTAGTTCCCTGCCACCTCCCTTGATCCCCTTGTGGATAGGCACTATATCGCCACCTTCCAGTCTTGGGGCACCCACCCTGTCCTCAGAGATGGTGAAAAGTCCGCCAGGGGTTTTGCCAGGACATCCATAGTTCCTTCAGCACTCTGGGATGTAATTTATCCGCCCCGGTGCTTTCTCCGTCTTAAGGGGCTGAGGCTTCCCTCACTCTCTCTGCTGTGATTTCCACTTCCTGTACCTCTTCTCCCTGCTTAGCCCTCCCCCACCTGCCAGTGATGCCTCCCCCTCTCCCCCAGACCTGCCCGATCGGTAAGGGTCCCCCTCCTCAGTATCTCTGTCTCCTCCCATGTATGATGCAGCAGCCCCATTTTCCTTGGTGAAAACTGAGGTGAAGTACTCATTTAGTACCTCAGCCTGCTCCCCCGGGTCTTGTGCCCATCCCTCCCCTGATTTAATCCTGCTAATCTGCCCCTTCACCCTTCGTTTTTCCCCAATGTATCTAAAGAATCCCCAGAACCTTAAAAGGTTTTTAAACAGTTTGTAACTCGTAGAGATTTTTTTTCTGCAAGCCCTTAAAAGGACTGTGCTTTGCTGACAAAATTAAGTCCTGACATTGATACCTGCACTGATCCTCCCTGCTGTGATGCAGCCATCTCCCACGAACTGTTCTGGCAGACAGAATGCTGTACTCGGGCAAGAATGCTTCATAGAGGTGGTATCTCGCATGCCTGCAGCCAAGATACTTCAACACTGTGCCTACTCTGTGACTGCTGCTGTGCAAGTAAGTCTACTGATTCTGCACATGCGTCGGCTCTTGCAGTCTTTGCAGTCGCATGACATGCACTCTGCTCCTCAGCTTGACCTCTTGCTCTGCAGTAAGACAAAGTTCACACATGTACTGTAGTCACACAACATTAATGCTGCACAGCCACAAAGGCAGTGGGATGGGAGGCACGCTGGAAGGGGAAAAAACTTATTTTGACAGCCACACCAAAGACAGCCAGGCAGGGAATAACATTCCAGCCATTAGAAATGCCTTAGGTGCCCTACTGGACTGGGACTAAGAAGCTGTAGGTGTCCTTAGACAAAAGTGCCTGCCCTGGGGCCCCTAAGAAATAGGAATTTCGCACCATGAAGGCATGTTTAAATAGACTGTTGCACTGCCGGTGTGACTGTTACGGATGAATTCTCACCTTCTTTGTGCACCTACTGTAACTGATATTTAATATTTGTAATTATGCGATGCAACATGCTGTTGATGTCTTTGTGTACTTGCCTTCCAATAAACACTGATTGACTGATGCTTGTTTTTACACTTTCTGAACTAATTACAAACTGTAAGAACCACAAACTACGTTAACGCCAGGAGCCACTTCTCAGGCACTAAGGATGGTGGCATAAAATGAGTGGGAACTGGGCAGCACTTCCATGATGCAGCCACTCAGTAGCAAGCCATACTTGAAACAGGGTGCATCTTGCAAAGGGGATTAGAGTCTCCCTCATCCCCACCCCACTGACAGAGGTGTGATGTGAATCGCAGATCCACTTGTGAGAGATACAACGTGCTGGACTTTTAACCAGCCCTACTGCAACTCAGTTTTAATGGCCAGAGCACATGCATCCTGGTCCATTCAGAATGGGCACCACCTCCCTCACTCCCCCTTTCTTGTTGGGCTCAAGGGGGCCAGTGCCCGCCACTCCCCCAGTAGCCGGATGACAGTTGCATGGTATTCAGCAGATCACCCCCCCTCCAGCCTCCACTATTCCCTAGCATCTAGTGGACCCCCAGCCACAGCAACTCCCCTCATCTAATTTATTTTTAAATTCT
Source organism: Neoceratodus forsteri (assembly GCA_016271365.2). Lineage (NCBI taxonomy): Eukaryota > Metazoa > Chordata > Ceratodontiformes > Ceratodontidae > Neoceratodus > Neoceratodus forsteri. Next base: position 695,008,198 of record CM028137.1, read on the forward strand.
CCGTTTATGCCCCCTCTATGCCACTGCCATCTGCCTCCACTACCCTTCAGGATCCCCAAGGTGCCTGGCTCTGCTTATCCCTGGTCCCCTACAGCTACCTACCTTTATGTGTCACCTGTGTCAGACTCACCCCAAAGTAGGGAAGGAGGGATGGGTCCTGCCTCATAACTGCACAATCCTCGTCAGACCAGTCATTGAGAGTTCCTGGGTCAGTCCATGTTCAGTCCACCAGGGCCTTGTCAGTATCAGCAGTGAGGTTTTTCCTTCAGTTTTTTTCTCCCTGGCCCCAGAGATGCAGGCATTCATGGGAAGTCCAAGGAGCATGTACATGCTATTGAGTGTTGCCGTTACAGACCTCTGACCTCCGTCTCTCCCTCCCACAGCACCCTTGACTGCAGTGCCACCTGTGGTTACCCAGGTGGCAGTACTGCAGCGAGGGTGGTAACCCACCCACCCTGAAGGAGGAGAGTGTCCCCAGGGACACTATTATCCTCCCTCCAGCTGTCTCCCAATGACCCGAGATCACTCCCAAACTCAGGTCACCGGCGTCGCCAGCAGCTGCACTACCGTTGCGCCAGCGGTTTGGTAATCCCCTCAGCTAATTTGCTGGTGTTCATCTCCTAACAATGCCCCTTACTGTGGGCTGCCACACTCTCTTGCAGTGAATCTCCTATTACTGCCTGGTTTTAGCCGTCGCTATTCCATGGGAAACGTAGGAGGCTACAACTGGGTTTGCAAGGGCCACCATGCTATTCTGAATTTCCCAAACTGTTGCAAAGACCTTAGCAACCACTTGGGAAGGTACTGCAACCAACACTGAGCTAGCTCAATGGGGATGCAAGGTCGCCAGCAGCGTCAAGTGGTCACGCCCACCACTGACCACCACCCAGTACAATTGAGAATGGAACCCCTACTCTCAGAGCAGGTAAGATGCTTATACCGTTGCTCTTGCATGTTGGCTATTGTGCTCTCTTTCCACTTCACCTAGGATACATTTGGAAATGAACTATTCTCAGTTCAGTATGCATTTCCTGGAAAGGAAAGGAAAGGAAAGGAAAGGAAGAAAGAAAAACTCTTATTTATTAATCTCAGATGCATGCTTCAGTTTGTGTCTAATAAATTCAAGGACTATTTCCTTCACACCACTGCCCAGTGCCTGAATGGATCGGACTAACAGCCACACTTTCTTTCTAGAGTAAATACATTTCTAATTCCTGATCCAGATTTCTTCAGTAGGTTTTTGTATCCATTACAGAGGGGATCCAAGCATCAGCAAACAAAATTACAATTGGCATGAGCAGAATTCAGTTGCACTAAAGCATAATAAAACTTGAATTTCATGCCATATCATTCTTTGTTACAAAGGAAATTTACACAAAAACAACAGTTTTTCTTCTTACAGTTCATCTACAGCTGGGCCTCATTCTGGCACCTAGGTCATACTGCCTGCTTATAACATCACAGCCATTCCCTCAGCAACAGGCTGTGATGTCACAAGCCGAGAGTTATGACTTAAATTGCATACTCAGCTTCATTGGTAAGTGAACTAGAGGGGACAAACATTAAATTTCCATGACAATGTCCTTAAGAATAAAGAAAAGAATGGCTCTAAATTTCCAAATTGTAGCCTCTATAGAGGCAGCTCTACAGGAGATATTTACCATCAGCTGCAAATGAATGAACATTTATTTCTTTTGATGTTGTACCCAAAGGGCCTTAGAGACCCAGCAGCCAGACACTTAGTGGGAATTCTAATTCTAATGGCCAAAAAATGTAGTATGAAAAAATAGCTTAAGGGGGTTATTTCCGTCCATTGAGGACTGGATAGCTTTAGTTAACGACACCTACAATCTCGAAATGCTCACATACATTCTCCATCAACAAGCCCACTCTGCCCCTCACCCCATGCATATCACTTCCTTTATACCAGGGGTTCTGACATCACTTCCTAAAAAGAGCAATGGACATACACCTGTCATATCTTTATCAGCCCAGCACACTGTGAAGGGGGTAAACACATGCACATACAAACAAATATTGGATTTCTTCAGCCTGTGTTTATATATTTATATAATTCTGAATTTTATAGTTTTATAATTATTTTATAGTTATGTATAACTGGAGGCAAGGAAAAGCTGGGCTGGGAGGATGTGGGGGATTAGGTACATGTATGGGAAGCAGAAGAGTGGTAAACTGCAATAGCTGTGGGGCAGCAGTCTTTCAGGTGGTGTTGTGGAGTAAAGGGGGATGTCCTGTGTGTAAGAGCCTGAAGCAGCTAGGGGCCAAAATAAGGCTGCTCAGATGTGAGCTGGGGAGGATGGTGTGGGAAGTCAGAGGAGCAGAGCAGTGGAGGGAAAGGCACAGGGGTTATGCCCAGGGGAGTGATGGCATCAGACAGGGGATGGGAGTGAGGAGGAGCACTCAGTATACAGGAGTATCTCATCCTCAAAGGAATAGGGAGCCCAGGGTGGAGGAATGGCAAGTGATAAGGGGAAGGGGTGGGAATGTGAGAGTGGCATCAGGGGTGGGAAATTCTAAAGGGGTGCCTTTAGTGAACAGATTTGCACCACTGTCTGGAAGGAGGAAGGGGGCAGCAGGATGTGAGTTAGAAGGTCAGGTTAAGCCATGGTTGAGAGTAGGAGTACAGGGAAGGGGGGAGGGAACTAATCAAGGTGAGCAGGAAAGAGAAGGCAGGCAAAATGGAGAGGAGGATGGGAAGGAGGGAGAGAAGAAAAAAATTACTCACCATAGTAATGTTGTTTCTTCTAATGGAGTCTTGCTGTATTCAGACATAATGCAGTTAGCCCCAGCACTTGAACTGCCCCAGAGAGGAAAGAGTTAAAACTCTATGCAGAAGTATAGAACGTTGAGCTCGATTTTCAAACCTCTGTCTGTAGTACTTCCCAGTGTAACCGTCAGATTCTTAAGAGCAAACTGACTAATATACTATAGTACAGAAATTGTTCAAACATATAGCCAAAGGCAGAAGATTCTTTTTGGGCCCAAAAGACTCAAGTCGAGAACCCAAGAAGGAAAGGTAGTGACAACATTTAAGTATAAGACACCAGAAAAATAATAACAACATCTACCCCACCCAAGAGGGAGGGTACAAGGTACACCCCTGAGGTGCAACACTGTACCTGCCAGTCTACTTCCCAAAACCAGGTTCTGAGAGGGGAGGCAGGGGGGAAGGTCTGAATACAGCAAGACTCCATTAGAAGAAACAACATTACTATGGTGAGCAATTTTCTCTTCAAACAACACTAAGTCTTGCTGTATTCAGACATAATGCAGACTACCAAGCAGTTCCCTATGGAGGAGGGAATGCAGAACCTACTTTGGGAAGAGGCTCTGCAGTACTGCTGTACCAAACCTAGCATCACTCCTAGCCTGGATGTCCAGGGAGTAATGCTTGGTGAAAGTATGTACTGTTTTCCAGATGGCTGCTTTACAGATCTCTAACAAAGGTGTATCTCTGGCTGCAGCTAGAGAAGCAGCTGTACCCCTAGTCGAGTGAGCCCTCAGGCCTGAAGGGGGCGTTCTACCCAACTTGTCATAACAAAACTGTATACAAGAAACAATCCACCTGGCAATAGTTCTTTTAGTGGCAGGCTTACCTTTCCCCACTTCACCATAAGTGAGAAACAATTGAAGACAGTCATTTCTATGTGTCTTACTATGTTCAATGTAGTAGCTAAGGGCCCTCTTAACATCCAGACTGTGTAACCTTCTTTCACCTGAAGAAGAATGGTCAGTAAAAAAAACACAGAGAGAGATACAGACTGGTTCAGATGAAAATCCGATACCACTTTGGGCAAGAACCTTCTATTGGTTCTTAGGACCACTTTGTCCCTATGGAAGGAGATGAAGTCAGGTTCAACTGACAGAGCCTGTAACTCTCTAATCTGCCTGGCAGACATAACAGCTACAAGGAACACAGTTTTCCAGGGCAAGTACTTCAATTCGGCCGAAGAGAGGTTCAAAGGGTGGCTGCGTTAGCTGAGCTATGCAGACATTAAGATTTAAGACCCCAAGTCGGAGTGGGCTCCCTAAAGGGAGGGTTAATGTGAACCAGACCTTTGAAAAACTTTCTGAAAACAGGATGAGATGCCAGGGAAGAGCCTTTCCCTGCTGAGAGGAATGCAGAGACAGCTGCTAGATGAACCTTCAGAGTGGCAGGCCTAAGGCCTAGACCATTCAAATGAACTAGATAGTCTAAAGTTGTAGAAATGTCTGCAGAATCAGGCAGGATGCCTTTCTGAGAGCACCAAATACTGAACCTTTTCCATTTGGAGCTGTAAGTTTTTCTAGTGGAAGGTTTCCTGGAGTCCTTCAGAATATCCAGAACTCCCTGAGAAAGACGTAGTGCTGCATATTCTAACTCTTCAAGAGCCAGGCTTTGAGATTGAGAGACTGGAGATTGGGGTACCAGATCCGTCCCTGGGAGGAGGACAGGAGATTGTATGTCCTGGGCAGAGACGGGACGTGACACTGACAAGAACAGCAGCAGAGGATACTAAGGCTGTCTGGCCCAATCTGGAGCCACCAGTTTCACTGTGCAGGGTTGAGTCCTGATCTTGATCAGAACTCTGAACAGCAGAAGGAAGGGAGGGAAGGCATAGAGAAACCTGCTCCTCCAGTCCAAAAAGAGAGCATCCTGGAGAACCGTCCCCAGGACTGGAGGTCTGCAACAAAACAGAGGAAGTCTGCCAGCCCAGTGGCGCTAAGGACTGAGGCGCTGGACTCCTTACCTTGCGTCATGCCGGCGACCCTTGTTTGGGAATGGACATGGGGCGCCGGGGGTTGGCAGGGAGGAGAAGGACTGAGTGTTACCAGGACTGCTCTCCTTCTCCGGGTTGGGGGAATCGCAGTGCTCGGCAACTGCCTGCCACCTAGCAGAGGCTGGGAGGTAGCACGCCAGCACTGAATCTGTGGGCGAGAGTCTGCAGCAGGCGCTTAGCGAGGATGTGCACGAGAGCATGCACACTGCTGCCGCTGGTGCCATTGCACGCCGAGACCTAGGGGGAAGGAAAGAGGAAAATTGGGGAGTCCTCTGCGAGGGTGACGATGGTCCTCCTCGGCAGCCGAGAAGGCACCTCGAACACTAAATCCGGTCCGGTGGGTCGAGTCGCTCCCGGCCCCCTGCCACGAAGGGTAAGTCGTGGGGTCTAGGGGAGGTGGTCTCATACCCAATGCCGGGCACGGGGTGGACATCAGAAGGGACGCAGAGGACTTGAGGACAGAAAATAGATAAATGCAAAAGAAAAAACCAAAAAAAACAGAGGAAGTTGATGATTGTCCGGTGCTACAAAGAGATCTATCTCTGGAGTGCCCCACCTGGAGAAGATGACCTTCAGGATGTGAGGGATCCAGGGACCATTCGTGGTGTCCCTGTGAAATTCTGCTCGGAGCATCTGCTAGTACGTTGTCCTTCCCTGGAAGGGGAACCACCACCAGAGAAGTCTGAAGAGAATAGGCCAGAGACCACAGCTTCATGGCTTCTGTGCACAAGGCCGAGGACCGAGTGCCTCCCTACTTGTTGATGTACCACATTATGGTGGTGGTGTCCGATCTAACTTGGACCACCTTGCCCTTGACTGAATCCGAGAAGCTCTGCAGGGCTAGAAAAACTGCCCTGAGCTCCAGGAGATTGATATGACGGAGAGACTCCTGTGGAGACCAGACCCTTGAGCTGTCAGGGCTCCCAGGTGGCCTCCCCACCCTAAGAGAGAAGCATCCATAGTTAGAACTACTGATGGGACTTGAGGGAGAAATGGAACCCTTTGTCTGAGGTTGTCCTGGTCCAGCCACCACTGGGGAGCTTGGACCAGAGTCTGAGTCATTGGAATCAGTTTGGTAAGTAGATACTTCTTTTGAGACCAAAAAGACCTTAGATGAAACTGAATGTCCCTCATCTGGAACCTTGCTCCCAGCACCACTGCCGTGGAAGCTGCCATGTGGCCCAGGAGCTGGAGGAACTGTCTTGCTGGGCGGGAGACCTGAGGTCGAAAGGAGGAAGCGAGATCCACTAGGGCCTTCACCCTTGCCAGGGGAAGGAAGGTTTTTGCTTGTACAGTGTCCAACTCTATGCCTATAAAGGTGAGAAGTTGAACTGGTTCGAGGACAGACTTTGGAAGATTGAGAAGAAACTCCAGGGAGCGGAGCAGGTCCTGGGTAGTTTGAAGAGCTGACTTGACTGGTAAAGATGACTGACCCACTAAGAGCCAGTCGTCCAGATACGGGAAGATGGTGATACCCTGCCTTCTGAGGTAAGCCACCACTACTGCAAGGCACTTTGTGAACACCCTTGAAGCTGATGTTAGGCCAAATGGCATGGCTCTGAATTGGTAATGGCCTGAAGGCAACTCGAACCTGAGGTATTTTCTGTGGGAGCACCTGATAGGAATATGCAAGTAGGCATCCTTGAGGTCCAGAGATGCTAGCCAATCCCCTGGCCTTAGAGAGGGAAGGATTATTCCCAGAGTTACCATTTTGAATTTGGGCTTTGAAATGTGTTTGTTCAAATACCTTAGGTTTAGGATGGGTCGCCACTCGCCTGTTTTCTTTGGGGTAGGGAAGTACCTGGAGTACAGTCATTTTCCCTTGTGCTGAGTAGAAACTTTCTCTATAGCTCTGAGAGCTAGAAGAGAGGAAACCTCTGCCCTCTTTTTTTGAAATTTTTTGAAGCTAAGGGCCAGTCCCTGGCTTACTACTTCCAGGACCCACTTGTCTGAGGTCACAGACTTCCAGGACTGGAAGTAGTAAGCCAGCCTGCCTCCTACTGGAAATGAGGAGTCAACCCGGGCTGACACATCAGGATGTCTGCTTGGCAGGAGCCTTAGACTGAGAGGAGGAGGGAGCAGCCCTGCTCATCCCCCCCCTCCTGCCCCTCCCTCTGAAGAACCCCCCTCTGTGGAAAGGGAAAGGAGGCCTGGGATGGTAAAAAGGAATTGAAAGGGCCTGCCCCTGCCCCTAGACTGCTGCTTGTGCGGAGTGGCCTGCCTTTCCTTGGCCTGTGGACTCCTGTACGTGTTCCTGTATTCATCCATTTTCTTCACGAAAGCCTCTGTCTGCTCCCCAAACAGAGTTACCTACTACAGGAAAATCCATGGCCTTAGTCTGGGTATCCTGTGAAAGGCTAGTACATCTGAGCCAAGCATGTCTTCTGAGAGACACAGATGTAGCCATGACTCTAGATGCCACATCACTGGAGTCCACAGCAGCATGAAATTGCATTTTGGATGCCTCGATTCCATCAGCAGCCACCCCCCTCCAGCTCCTTGGCTAGCTGGGGAGAGGCCTGTTTAGCCAGTTCCAGAACCGTATCCCATCTGGATTTCTGGTACCTGTGTAAGCCATATAGGTAGCCTGCCTGAGTCCCAAAGAGGATGCCAAATACTGTTTTTTGGCCATGGCATCCACTTTCCTGGAATCCTTATCTAGGGGGTGTGAAGCCAAAGGAATGTCAGCCCTGTCACAGGCTGCAGCCTGCACCCTGCACCCTGCACTACCCCAAGATGGCTGCAATGACTATAAAGGAACTCCGCAGCTGAGCCTGATAACAAATACCTCCTGTCCATTCTCTTATCCACAGGAGGTAGTGAATTAGGAGTTTGTAAAATTGTGTGTGTCTGTTTCCCCAAGAGTTTATGAAGAGGGATAGACAGCCTTTTGGACTCTGGGATGTCCAACATTTCCACAAAATCAGGCTCTTCATCCTCCTCTGCAGCTTCAACCAAGGGAAGCTGCAGGGTTTCTGCCACCTTTTTGTAGAACAAAAAGTGTGAAGGGGACTCAGAGAGCCTGGGAGAAGAGACACCTGAGGGCCTATCTGAAGAGATGTCCGTTCAATAGGCACATCCAGACCCCTGGTCATCATCATCATCATCACCAGGATATCTTCGTCTCCCTCCCACTCCTGCCAATAAGCATCTGATCATAATCGGTGGTACCGTCTGGACGGAACGGTCCCAAGTGAATGAACAATACTAATCGCTGGCTATTTCTGTCCACAGTTGGAGAGTGAGATACAGGATCCAAACCGGCAGACTCAGCTTCTTCTTGGGGAACCCGACCCTAGAATCCGGCTCTCCTTGCCCCAGGAGGTATCGCCCTAGGTCAGTAGGCTACCTCAAGTTCGCCACAACCGAACCAGGCTGGCCATCCGGATCTACGGACTTCTCGGCCTCCCTTTCCTTCAGCCTACTCAGTCTTTTGTCTAGAGTGGATTTAGGAAAGCTTTTACAGATTAGGCAGTCTGATTTGAGGTGGTCAAACCCCAGACAATAAACACAGATGAGGTGGGGGTCAGCCTTAGCAAAGGCCTCCCCACACTCAGTACAGTGCTGAAACCCAGTGGGACCAGTTTTCTTCTTGGGTTTCTCAGACATGGCCAACCTAACAAATTACCCTATTGCAGCTTTCAAGCCAGGTAAAATAATAACCAATCGGTTACAAACCGTGTCATGGGCTTTTTAAAAGAATCAGCAAACGGTCCAGTTCTTTTGAAACCGATTGGTATCGGAACACCATACAAATCCCAGAAAAAAATAAAATTAAAATTAACAAGGTCAGTTCCAAACCGGACCGACCGGAAAGAAACCGAAGAAAAGAACAATTTCCACTTTTCCACCAAAATAGAACACAGTCACTACCTATCTACACACTACCTGTACCCTAGACAGAGGCTGGAAATGCGAAAATAACAAAAAAATATGCGGTTTAAACCAAACGCTTTACTTTTACAGAACCGAGCAGAGGAAATCTCCGGAGCGACTTCAATGTTCAGTAAAGTAAAGAATCTGATGGTTACACTGGGAAGTACCACAGACAGAGGTTTGAAAACCGAGCTCGAGCTCAACGTTCCATGCTTCTGCATAGAGTTTACTCTTTCCTTTCTGGGGCAGTTCAAGTGCTGGGGCTAACTACATTATGTCTGAATACAGCAAGACTTCATGTTGTTTGAAAAGGAAAACTGAAAGCAGATACAGATAGTCAAAAGGGGAGGGGCAGAATTGGAGACGGAAAAACAGTAAAGTGGATAAATTGAGGATATAGAGATAAGTTCACTAGCGTGCAGAGGGAGCCGTTAGGTGGGGAAGCAGCTAGTACCAAAGGTGAGAAGAAAAAATTACTCACCTTAGTAATGTTGTTTCTTCTAATGGAGTCTTGCTATATTATGACATATGCAGTTTGTCCTAGCCTTAGAACTGCTCCGGAGGTGAAAGAGTTAACTTCCATGCCAGGCATGGAATCTTGAGCGCGAGCTCGGTTGAAAAAACTCTGTCTGTTGTTCTTCAAACTGAAACTGTCAGATATTTACGAGCAAAACTCACTAAGGTTCTGTGTGGAAGCTGTAAACCTACACTAGCCAACTGGCTACTAAAATATTAACACATTTATCTGGTCCCAAAACCAAGACTCAAGTCAGGGGATCCAAAAAATAAAATAAAATATAACACCCAAACACCCCAAAAGAGAGGGGTGAAAACACAAGGTGGGCATCATTAAGTGCCAACACTGCACTGCCCACCCACATCCCAAGAGCAGAGGTTCTGAGAGGGGCAGTCGGGGGGGAGGTCATAATATAACAAGACTCCATTAGAAGGAACAACATTACTAAGGTGAGTAATTTTTTCAAACAACATGAAGTCTTGCTATATTATGACATATGCAGACTACAGCAGTACCTCCATGGAGGAGGACAGAACCTACTTAGGAAATAGGCTCTGAAGCACAGTGTGTTAAACCGAGCATCACTCCTAGCCTGGATGTCCAGGAGTAATGCTTGGTGAAAGTGTGTACTGTTTTCCAGGTAGCTGCTTGACATATCTCCAAGATAGGGATGTCCCTGGCCGCAGCTAGGATGCAGCTGTACCTCTGGTAGAGTGAGCCCTCAGGCCTGAAGGGGAACCTACCCAGTTTTTGATAGCAAATTGGATACAAGAGACAATCCACCTGGCAATGGATCTTTAGTGGCAGGTTTCTTTACCAACCTCACCATAAGTGAGGAACAGTTGGAGGAGTCAAACCTTGACCCTTGTGCGCTCTATGTAGTAACTAAGGGTTCTCTTTACATCTAAATTGTGCAACCTCCTCTCGCCAGAGGAGGAATGGTCAGTGAAGTACACTGGAAGAGATATAGATTGATTAAGGTGGAAATCTGAAACCACCTTAGGCAAGAACTTCCTGTTAGTCCTGAGGACTACCTTATCTCTGTGAAAGGAGATAAAATCAGGCTCCACTGACAAAGCTTGTAATTCACTTATGCGCCTGGCAGAAGTGATGGCTACTAGAAACACAGTTTTCCAAGTCAAGTACTTAAGCTCTGCTGAAGACAAAGGCTCAAAGTGGGGTTGCATTAACTGAGCAATACAAACATTAAGATCCCAGGCAGGAGCAGGGTCCCTGAATGGAGGGTTGGTGTGAAGCAATCCATTGAAAAACTTGGAGAATACAGGGTGAGCAGAAAGAGAAGAGGGCTTTCCTGCTGAAATAAAAGCAGAGACAGCTGCCAAATGCACTCAGGGTAGCTGGCCTCAGCCCCAAAGTATTTAGATGGACCATATAGTCCAGGACTGTGGGCAAATCAGCAGATTCTGGGGAAATATGCTTTCCAGAGCACCATATGGAAAACCTTTTCCATTTAGAATTATAAGTAGCCCTGGTGGAAGGCTTTCTAGAAGCTTTCAAAATATCGAGTACACCTTGAGAAAGATGTAGGTCAGCAAACTCTAACTCCTCAAGAGCCAGGCCTTGAGGTTGAGGGATTTGAGATTCGGATACCAAACTCTCCCCTGGGCACAGGTTAACAGATTGTGATTCCTGGGAGACACAGGGAAGGTGGACTGCTAAGGACAGAAGGAGTGGATACCAGGGCTGTCTGGCCCAATCTGAGCAATCAGAATCATCTTGCAAGGTTGAGATCTGATTTTGACTAGCACCTTGAACAAGAGAGGAAGGGGAAAGGCATAGAGGAACTTCCCTTCCCAATCGAGAAGGAAGGCATCCAGAGGGACTGAGCCCAACACTGGGGGCCTGCAACAAAAAAGCGGAAGTTGGTGATTGTCTGGGGCTGCAAAAAGATCTATCTGAGGGGTGCCCCACCTGGCAAATACTAACCCCAGAACTAGGGGATCCAGTGACCATTCGTGATGGCCCTGGGAAATCCTGCTGAGAGCATCTGCTAGGACATTGTCCTTGCCTGGGAGGTGAACTGCCATGAGGGAGGTGTTCAGGGAATAAGCCAGAGACCACAACTTCATTGCCTCGGTGCACAAGGCCGAAGACCGAGTGCCCTCTTGCTTGTTGATGTACCACATTGTAGTGGTGTTGTCTGTTCTGACCTGTACCACTTTGTTCTGAACAGATGCAGAAAAAAACCTGAAGTGCTAGAAAAACAGCTGAGTTCCAACAGACTGATGTGGAGCAGAGATTCCTGAGGGGACCACAATCCCTGGGTGGTGAGGTCGCCCATGTGAGCTCCCCATCCCAAGAGGGACGCATCTGTAGTAAGGGTCAAGGAGTGAGATTGAGGGATGAAAGGAACCCCTGTCTCAGACTGCTCTGATCCTGCCACCACTGCAGGCCTGGATCAGGGTTCGAGTTACTGGGATCAATTTGGTTAGAGGATCTCTCCTTTGAGACCAGAAGGCTCTCAAATGGAACTGAATGTCCCTCATCTGAAATCCTGCTCCTTGCACTACAGCTGTGGAAGCAGCCATGTGCCCAAGGAGCTGTAGAAAGTGCCTTGCTGGTCGAGAGACCTGCAGAGTGAAGGAGGAGGCCAGAGCCACCAGGGTCTTTACTCCTTCTAGAGGAAGGAAAGCTTTGGCCTGCTTTGTGTCCAGTTCTGCGCCTATGAAGGTGAGTAGCTGAACAGGCTCTAGAATTGACTTTGGAAGATTGAGAAGAAAACCTAGAGATGTAAGCAGCTGCTGGGTAACCTGAAGGTGTGATTTGACTTGGTCTGGAGACTGACCCACTATGAGCCAGTCGTCCAGGTAAGGAAAGATAGCAATCTTTTGCCTTCTTAAGTGAGCAACTGCTACTACCATGCATTTTGTAAATACCCTTGGGGCAGAGGTGAGGCCGAAGGGCATTGCTCTGAACTGGTAATGACCTGAGGGCAGTTCGAATCTGAGGTACTTTCGGTGGGAGCTTCTGATGAGAACATGGAAGTAGGCATCCTTGAGGTCCAGGGACGCTAGCCAGTCCCCTGGCCTTAGGGAGGGTAAAATAATTCCTAGAGTCACCATTTTGAATTTTGGTTTTAAAAGGTGCTTGTTTAGGTATCTTAGATCCAGGATGGGCCGCCATTCTCCTGTCTTTTTTGGGGTAAGGAAGTACCTGGAGTACAGTCCTTTGCCCTGGTGTAGGGGAGGAACCCTTTCTACAGCTCTGAGAGCCAGGAGGGTTGAGACTTCTGTTTCCAAAGCAAGAGCCTCTAATGGATTTGCAGGTGAAAAGGATCTGGTTCTCATCTTTGGAAATTTTTTGAAGCTGAGAACCAGTCCCTGGCTTACTACTTCCAGGACCCACTTGTCTGATGTTAAAGACTCCCAGTCCTGGACGAAGTAAGCCAGCCTGTCCCCTACAGGTAATGGAGAATCAGCCCTGGGCATCCCATTAGGGTGCCTGTTTGGCAGGGGCTTTAGGCTGAGGGGTGGGAGCAGGCCTGCTCGTACCCCATCTGCCTCTCCCTCTGAAGAACCCCCTCTGGACATAAGCTGAAGAGGAGGCTTGGGTTTGCAAAAGGCCTGTGAAAAGGCCTGCCCCTGCCCCTGAAAGCTGCCTCTGAGGAGTGGCTTGCCTCCTTGGCCTGTGCACCCTATAAGTGGTCCTATACTCATCCATTTTCTTCATGTACTCTGTCTGCTCCACAAAAGAGAATTACCCACAACAGGAAAATCCATGGCCTTAGCCTGGGTATCCTGTGACAGGCTAGTACACCTAAGCCAAGCCATTCTACGAAAAGCCACAGATGTAGCCATGACTCTTGAAGATGCATCATTAGAGTCCACTGCAGCATGGAATTGCACCTGGATGCCTCAATACCATCAGCAGCCACCTGTTCCAGCTCCTTGGCAGCTGGCCAGGGACCTGTTTCGCTAAAGCCACAACAGTATCCCATCTGGATTTCTGGTATCTTGCAACATAGGCCATATAATTTGCCTGTCTGAGTCCAAAGGATGCTGCCATGTATTGTTTCTTTGCCATGGCATCAATCCTCCTGGAGTCCTTGTCAGGGGGGTGTGAAGCCAAGGGAATATTTGCCTTATCACAGGCTGCAGCCTGCACTACCCCAACATGGCTGCATTGTTGTGAAAGGAACTCCGTATCAGAGCCTGACAATGTGTACCTCCTGCCCATCTTTTTATCCACAGGAGGTAAAGAAATAGGAGCTTTGAAAATTTTTATTGTCTGTTTCCTAAAAGATTTATGTAGAGGAATAGACAATCTCCTGGACTTTGGGATATCCATCATTTCCACATAGTCAGGCTCCTCCTGTTCATCCACAGCTTCTTCCAAAGGGAGCTGGAGGGTTTCAGCAACTTTTTTATAAACAGAAAAATGAGAAGGGGACTCAGAAAGCCTAGGAGGAGACACTCCTGAAGGTCTGTCTAGGGAGATGTCCGGTTCGATGGGCACATCCAGACTTTCAAAATCACATTCACTCTCTTCATAATCCTCCTCCCTCCTCCGGTTCATAAAATTCCTCTATATCATATTCTTGAACCGTGGAACCAACCGAACCGACCGTTTACCTGATGGTGCCGGTTCGGACGGAACCGGGGAAAGCAACTGGACAATTTGGATCGCTTTGGCTATCTCTGCAGCGGTTGGAGAAGGAAATTTTGTCTCCACACCTGCTGATTTTCTAGTCCTCTTTGCTGAACTGGCTCCTCCGAGTCAGCTCTTCGTTTGCCTGAGGATGTATCGCACTGGTCAGAGGGCACTCCCTCCGGTTCGGCTGGCCATCCGGGTCAACGGACTTTTTGGCCTCTCGTTCCCTGAGCCTACCAACTCTCTTATCCAGGGTAGCTGCAGGGAAATTCTTGCAAATCTGGCAGTCTGCATTGAGGTGGTCAAACCCCAGACAGTAAACACATGTAGTGTGTGGGTCAGCCTTGGCAAAGGCTTCCCCACAGACACTACAGTGCTGAAACCCAGTGGGCCCAGTTTTTCTTTTGGGTTTCTCAGACATAATGCCAGCCTAACCAAAAACTTGCCCTTTTCCGCAAATCGCCAAGCAAGACACCCTTTATCGGTTCCCAACCGTGTCACGGGTCGTGGAAAAAAACGTAATGAAATCCGTTTTTTTTAGAACCGATTAGAACCGGGAACCGCACTCTAAATGTAATTTAGTAAGTTTTAACAACAACCTGATCGGTTCAAACCGACCGATAACAACGTTTGCAAGTTCCACACAGAGAAATGTAAAACCTATCTATTACTTACGATACCACAGACAGAGCTTGAACCGACCAGTTGCGGTTAAAATATACAAATGCGGTTTAAAAAACCGAAAAATACACTTTTTAACCGACAAAATGAACCGAGCAGTAGGAGGAATCTCCGGAGCGACTGTTCAGTGAGGCGGAGTAAAGAATCTGACAGTTTCAGTTTGAAGAACAACAGACAGAGTTTTTTCAACTGAGCTCGCACTCAAGATTCCATGCCTGGCATGGAAGTTAACTCTTTCACCTCCGGAGCAGTTCTAAGGCTGGGACAAACTGCATATGTCATAATATAGCAAGACTTCATGTTGTTTGAAAGGAAGAACGAGGAGCATGGCAGGGCTTGACAAATTTTAAAATTAGGTACTTGTCCACGGACAAGTGGCTTGTCCAAAAGTAGTTGTCCCAGTGCTTGAGTTGGTAGTCCCGGTATAAAATGGCATATTTTTAATGGAAAGTATCAAACTACAGAAAACTCGATGGATTTATTGTAGTATGTTATTTAGTGTTGAAATAGACAATAAGGAGAATAAATAATATGACTTTATTTTTGTCAGCAGCATGGTGAGCACAGACAGAATTAGCATCAGCAGCGAGGGACTGACAGCCAAGTGTGGTTGCAGCAGCAGCAGCAGAGTGCCAGCCAGCAGCACAGCGAGAACATCATTACAGCAGAGTAGCAGACACAGCATCAGCATCGGGGAAAAGTTACAGGAAGCCTGAGCTTGCTCTAGCCGGAGCATCATATTCAGTCATGTCATCATCAAGACTAGTGGCAGCCTGAGGGACATTTTCGTGTGAATCAGCAGAACTAGCAGTTGAGCTAGCATGACCATGATGTCCATGAATGTGGCGTGTGCCAGGTCCAGATAGTAGCCAGTGGTTGATAGCTTGATCCGGATCAAAGCTGTCTAATGCAGGGCCTTCAACTGCTATATGCCAAACTTGTTCTTATTTTTGTTTTTATAAGATTCTGAATGGAGAATACTCTCTCACATTTAGCTGTAGACACACTCATAGCCAGCAGCATTTCTATTAGGTCAAGGATGTGAGCAAGCTGGGCCGGTTTCTCTCGTAGTAGTCGTGAATACACTTGCAGATATGGCTTATCAACTGCAGACTTAAGCATTGCTTTTAATGCACAATACTCCCTTTTTATACTGGTTACGTGATCTTCAGAAAAAAAGTTGTGAAAGTAGTCTAATAAATGACTTAAATCAGTTGTGCCAAATTGTGCAAGTTCTTCTCGTGACAGATCGAAATTTTTAAATCTAAGCAACTGAACCATTTTAGAGGTTCTTCCAAGAAATTCAGAAAACGCTGACCAATGTAAGATACTGCCGCATCTATTAAACTGTGCAGCTGTGTATCAGTCATAAAATTTACTTCTGGACAGTTCCTCTGAAAGTGAAAGGAACAATCTTGTCCTCACTGCCACGCTTTTGAAATGAGATAGTTCATGCATTTCTCTGCAGAATTATATTGGTTTATAAATGATGTCATAAACTTTCCTGGTCTTGTTTTTAGCTCAGTCAACTGGCGTAAGCATGTATCAACGAGTTGGGGGGACTTCTAATATTAGTAGGTCATCCTTCTGAAATTCAAGTGATAAATTTTTCAATACTGGCAGAAAATCTTGAAGAATAAACAGTGATTTTAGAACCTGTACTGCGTGCGCATCTCTTAGAAGTGCCTTTGCTTTGGCCCCATCATCACCAGCAGAGTTTGAGACATGTTCAAGATGTTGAATTACTGTAGGCAGGTTGACTTGAACAGTATGAACTGAACGCGTCTGATTTGCAAGCCAACGCACTTGCTTTACTGCACTGAAATGAGCCAACTCGGTGTGTATGACATCTGCTATTTCCTGCAGTTCCCTAAGTTTCTTGGGGCTGTAGTGGTAAAATTTAAAAATTCCTGTCAAGGTGTTTTCTACTTTTTGAACAAAGGGATTTTTTTTCATGACGCCGAGAACTGCTAACTCCAGTTTGTGGGCTACGCAATGCATGGGTATTACAGTGGGGACATGTTCTCAGATTTTTGCTATGGTGCCACCTGTATGGCCAATCATCACACTGGCACCATCAAGTTGGCACATTCGAGAACTGGTCCAGGTCTGCTCACATCGTTAAGGTCCGCAAAAGAAAGATCAACAGACTCAAGTGCGGAGGTTATTGCTTTAAAAACTCCATCTGCGTGAGAATGTTTAAGAGGTACAGCTTTAATTAACACAGTTGTAACTTTTATTTCTGCACCATCAACAAAACGAAGGAAGACATTTTCCCACTCTACAATGCTTGCATCTGTACTGCCATCTGCAAGAGCGGTAATGAATTTTGTATTTTTGAAAGTCTGGATCTGTGTTTTAGACATGACAGCTGATATTGCGTTACAGAAATCTCTGACCCGTTTACCATTAGTGTAATTGCTGCCAAGTTTAACCCCATTTTTTTCTTGCAATGTGCAAAGCCACTCCATATCTGAGAAAAGATGTAAATTTTTAGCCAAGGAATATGCGGTGTTAAATAAATGCCTCATTTTATTTTTGGTGACTTCCTCCATCTGAGAAAATGTGTGATATATTGCAGTTTCAGATATGTTAAAATTGACTGCATGTTCACCAGTTTCGTGACTATGCTGGTTTGCACAAATTATATGTGGATTTGATTTCTCATGGGCTCTCACGGACTCAATTCTGAAATTATTTGAACCAGTGGCAAACACGTTAGGTTTTTTTGAATAAGCAGGAGTCAGCAAGAGTGGGCTATTTCTCACAGGCAGAGCAGTACATGACGTATTTTTGGTCATCATACCTTAACCAGGTAAACTGATTTAGCCAGTGATGCTGAAATGTTCGAACCCTTTTTTCAACATCATATTTTTTTATCTTTACTTCTTTTCTCATCAGACTTTAAGTTTGTTGTTTCATTTTCCAAATCTAAAATCAAAGGTCGCTCTCTGCTGCTGCTATAATTTTTCTCACTCATTTCACAAATTGGTATGACCAAGTCAGATTGATCACCTGTTATGTCTACAAATACTACAGACCCAGACTGAGAATCATTGTTTTGGTCGTTTTCCTGACTAGGGTGGTAAGGACTCGGAGGGGGGGCTGGTTGGGACTGGCTTGACTGTGAAGAAGTCTCCGAGTCTGCATCTTTACTTTTTGTTCCTGAAGAAGAAGATGAGATGGAAGATTGTTTTCCAGTCCAAAGGGAAAATAAAGTAGTTTGCTTTGGCTTATTTTTTTGCATTTTTTTTACCTTCTAATGCAGTTGTAAAAAATATTGAAATATTGTTGTACACAATAAAATTGTATTTTATATTTGTGTGTGTTGTGTAATATTTTACCTGAAGCTGTTGTGCTTAGAAGTTAGTGCTTATGCTTAGAACACTAGTACAAAAGGGTCTGTGGGCAGGACAGCAGAGTAGGTGGGAGTAGGAGTGAGAGGGAGGTAGAGGTGGTGGTGGTCGCCAAGTACTACTCTTCCACAGTTGTTCACCCCAAGTTCCTATACCGTCCTTCAGGGCAGGTTAGGTCTCTCACAGCCACTTACACACACCTCCACCAAAGAAGAGTTTATTTTTGTTTACCAACAAATGTTTTTCCCCTTAGTTTGTATTAATTGCTTATTTCTATGAAGTCTGCAGTTGTTCCCCAAGTTCCTTCCTCTACCCTCTACTGCAGCAGGTTTTATTTGTCTCACACACCTTCGCCAAAGTAAGTAATATGCAAGTAGCTAAACTAGGTGGTTTATTTGTTTTTTCTGTGTAGCACAAAATGGACCAAAAGTCTGCTGTTAGTTGTTGAAGTCCCTCGAGGCTCTACCCTCCCAGGGCAGCAGCACTCAGGTTGGTTAGGTCTCACATACACAGCCACACAATGTCTCACACACCGTCCTTCAGCAAAGTAGGTAATATATAGGTAGCTAGGCTAAGGCTAGGTTTATTTAGGTTTTCTGTGTATCACAAAAAATGTTTTCCTCTTCAGTATAGTTTATATCTAATAAGTCCGCAGGCGGGCGCAGTTCCCCAAGTTCCTCTACCTCTCAGCCTGGCGGGGTGCAGGGTATTAGGTCTCACAGCCACAGTGTCTCGCACACCTACACCAAAGTAATAGTAATAAATATAGGACTACGTAGGTGGTTTATTTAGGTTTTCTGTGCATCACAAAAATGTTTTCCCCTTCAGTATGTAAGCAGGAGCAGTTGTTCCCCAATCCCCAAGTTCCTCTACCTCTCAGCCTGGGGCGCACTAGCACAGGGTATTAGGTCTCACAGCCACATAGTGTCTTGCACACCTTCACCAAAGTAATAATAATAATATAGGTAGGTAACTACACTGGGTTTATTTTTTTGTGTAGCACAACAAAGATCTTCTCCTTCCTATAGTTTATTTTCTGTTAATCCCCAAGTCCCTCCTCTACCCTGGCTCTCAGGGCAGCAGGTTACACCTTCACCAAAGTAAGTAGGAGGTAGGGGTTAAGGGGTATAGGTAGCAGATACCAGACTAGCAGCAGTAGCAGGCAGTTGGGTTGGTTTTCTGTAGCTAGCAAAAAAAGTTCCCAAGTTCCTCTACCTCTCAGCCTGAGGGCAGGTTATTAGGTCTCACAGCCCCAGCTACACACAAACACTAGCTAGATTTAGGTACTTAAGTGTACTAGTTATTAGTCGCACCCCCCAATCAGCAGAGTAAGTTTAGTTGACTCTCAGACACAAACACATACACATACAGCCCTCTAATTCACTACTGCAGTGCTGCTGCCTGCTTGCCCGTTTATTTTTTATTTATCTCCTCTCCAAGTTAAAGTTTCTTAATTTTCTCAGCACTCCCTGAGTCTCCCTCCACAGAGTCCACGCTTGTCTTCCCCTCCCCCCGCCCAGTTTCTCAACTGAGCCGCTACCCCCTCGGTGCCCTCTCGTATTTTTTTCATTTAGTTGTAGTGTAGTGTTTAGTATGCGGCCCCTCAGGCAGTCGTTTCTCTCTGTCCCCACTCCCCACCACAAGCTAGCAGCAAAAATGCCTCTGCTCTCTGCAAGTGTCGGTAGCGAAATGGCGCATTTTCCATCCCGTGCCAGCTACCGACACTCCCAGCTCCTCCTCAAGATGCGTCTTCTCCAATAGCAAGGGATGGTCACGTCACGGTAAGCTCTGCCGCTTCCGTAGTCCCACCCAACCTGTCTTCATGCTCCACCAGTGCTCCACTGCTCCCCGAGACTGAGAGTGTGCCCGTTAGCGCCTGTAACAGGGGTGCGCATTCCGGACCAGAGTGCCACATGACTATAGTTGTGGCTATCAGGTGACTGAGCCTCTGAGAGGGGGTTTGTTGTGCTGCTGAGAATGTCGCCGTTGCGCTGCTGCCACCTAGTGGCTGGGAAAAATGAAACAAATCAAAAAAATAAAATAAAATAAAGATTTGGTAGTCCATGGGACAAGCAGTGCACAGCAAACTGCTTGTCCCTGGTTAAAAAATAGTTGTCCAGGACGTCAGACTATGGGATCTGTCAAGCCCTGGAGCATGGATGCAGGGGATGGAAGGGTTGCAATGATAGGGGACTCCATACTTAGGGGTATTCACTGGGGAAAGGAAGGAAAGGGGACCCAATGCAAGCAGGAGGGTGCTCTGTATGCCAGGGATAACAGCGGGGAAGGTGGGCCCAAGAATAAGAGAAATAGTAAGGGAGGTTGGAGGAAAACCTAATTTAGTTATACATTTGGGAACAAATGACCTAGCTGAGGAGGAGGTTGAGGTAGTACAAAGTAGGTTCAGAGAGTTGGGATGGATCTGCAGGGAGGAAGGAAGTTCGCTAGCCTTCTCAGAGGTGATACCAGCACCAAGGGCCAGCACATCCAGGAAAAGAAGAAGAGAGGACTTTAATGACTGGCTGAGGAAATGGTACAGGGAGGAGATGTTCATCTGTATTGGGGACTGGAAGGAGACCTGGTCAAACAAAGCACTCTTTTCACCAGACAGGCTACACCTCAGTAGGGAGGGTTTGAGGGTACTCAAGGACAAACTGGGGGAATATGTAATCACTACACTTAGTTTAAACTATTGAGGGTGGGCAGCGGGTGTGCAGGCCCACAGACTCTGAGAGAAGGAGGTCAGTGAACCTCCCTCCCACCCCACAGTGATGGAACAGATCTGGAGGGAGGAGGTGGAAGGGGCAAGAACACAGTTAGCAAAGGGTGGAGGGGGTGAGGAACACATAACAAGGGTACGTGGAGGGGTCCACCCAGAGGGGATAAATTTGACTAGAATAACAGAGGGAAGAGAAGGAAGGTCAGATTCTAGGTCAAGGGTGGTGTCTCTGAATGCACGGAGTCTTGAAAACAAGATGGACAACCTGCAGGCACTATTAGCAGACAGGTGGGTGGACATAGCTGCAGCAACCGAGACTTTTTTTGCTACTTAAATTTTTATTGATGCACAGTAACAATACATCAAATTGGTATAGCCATGGTTCAACCATTGTCACAATCTCAAAGGAGTACAATTAATAATATTAAACCCTCATGGCCAGAGGGGTCCATGTTACATCAAATGTACTATGTTCTGTGGGTAAAGTCTCAGGTGGCAAATTCAAATGTCCACATCAGAGTGATCTCCAGGTATTCCACAGTTCATTCTTTTCTGTTCCCATATAGTTGGTTCTGTTATACAGTATTTATTTGTTTCATGCCCCCCTCCCTTTTTTTTCTCCTTTTAATTTTTGGTTCCTCCTTTCCATTATACATTTCCTAATTTTTAAATGACTATGCAAAATCAATACCTTTAACCAATTCAGATCCAGCAATGTTACAAAACAAAAGAAAAAACAGTAATCGACTATTCAACTGATAAATCAATCAACTTGTCGATTGATTTATTAAATGATTAAATGGTTAGTGGTGTGTGCGTAACAAACTCATCTTTTGCCTCCAGTGATAAAACCAGGTCTCCTGCCCACAGCTACCTCACTCCTCTGTATGCTGGACTTTAGTAAAGGTCTGAAAACCTGAGAAGTATATTAAGGGCCCTTTCTCCCTAATTGTTCAATGGGGAACCTTTCTCATACCAGTCATTCCATACTAGATTAAATCTCTCCATAGTTAGCCTCAGAGCTGCTGTGATTCTCTCCATTTGTTCTAACTCATTTACTTTATCTCTCCAGATTTGGGCAGTGGGCACTCTCGTGATCGCCAGCAACTGTAATACACTTCAGAGCTGCAAGCCTGAAGGTGTGATATAGCTTTTTCTGAGGCCGAGGAGTCTCAAAACTCACTACCGGAAATCCCAAGCATAGGTTTCAAATGTTCTTGGAGGGAACTCCCAAAACTCCCTGGATCTGTTCGTGTACCTGTCGCCAAAAGCCCTCTAGCCCTGGGCATCCCCAGAAAATGTGAAAATGTGAACCTACTCCTCCACACTCTCTCCAACATCTGTTTGAGTAGTCTGGGTTAAAATGCTGTGTGACTGTGGGGGTTCCGAAAAAGCGCATCATAACTTTCCAGTGGTATTCACCCCATGAGGGTGAGGCTGTAATACGCCAGTCCTGAGAAAGAGCCCTCTGCCATTTAGAACTTTCAAATTGTATGTTTGAGTCCCTTTCCCATCTGTATTTAACTGCTTCAACTTGTCTCGAATATTAGTCTGTCAACAGTATATAGGTCTGAGAAATGGGTTTCATCTTAGCTTTTAAGGGGATCCAGCTATAAAAGAGCTGCTCTAGATCAGTTAGGGGCCCTAACAACTGTTGTAAGTGTGAGGCCGGCCCGTCGACGCAGCGGTGGGATTTCTGCTTGCGACGCCGGCGACCCGGGTTCGGGAACGGACTCGGGTCGCTGGAAGGGTCGGTTTGGGGAGAAGGATTGAGCGTCCCATGGCTGCTCTCCTTCCAGGGGAGGGGCTTGATGCTCGGAGCACGAGCGATCTCGGCGGAGGCTGGAGTCGCACAGCTACCGCACACGAAAGACACTTTGAGGCGGGACAGGACGCCAGGCGCCATTGTACGCCCTGCCTCCCGGAAATACGGAAAATGGCTGCTGGTCGTTCCTCTATGAAGCCCGCCAAGCCTCAATTAGCCCCCAGGCCGGCCCTCCCACCTAATACAGGTCCTGGTGTTGGCCCTCGCATCCCGTGAGCCCCGCTGGCGTGGGGGGTGTGCCACGGGCTCGGAGGACTTGAGGCCATTCTGGGAGGTGGAAGCCGTCGGCCCGTGACCGGGCAGATACCCTGGACGACCGGGCAGGAGGAGAGAAAAAGAAAATAGAAGAAAAAAAAAAACTGTTGTAAGTGTGAGGATTGCTTTATAAAGTGTCTTACTTGTAAGAATCTAAAATGGTCTTCTTTTCTGAGTCCATATTTTAACCTTAAATTCTGGAATGTGGTAAAGGTTTCCCCTTCTAACAGGTGAGTAAACCTGGTGAGGCCTTGGCGCTCCCAAAACTGGTATCCTGCATCTAAGCTGGGGGGGGGACTGAAAGTCTCGTGATGGCGTATGAGAGATAAAGGACCCAATCCACCCGGAACCCTCAATCGTCTGCGTAGGGCCAGCAAAGCTCGTAAGGTATACTTAGTCCACGGGTTTTTCACCCTGCACACCATATCTGGGGAAACAGAGGCGGTAGACAGAGTCCAAAGCGATAACCTCTGGGCCTGTTCTAACTCCATAGGGAACCATCTTTTGTTCACCTTCTGCTTCATCCAGGCATATAACCAAGGGGCCTGAGCCACCAGATAGTAGTCTTTAATATCTGGTAAACCTAGTCCACCCTGTTCTTGCCTGGTACAAAGAAGTGCCCTTCTTAGCCTGGGCTTTTTGCCAAGCCATATAAAGCTTGTTATAAGATGCTCCATTTCTTTTAAAAACAATTTGGGGGGGCAATCGGTATTGTCTGAAATAGAAAAGCAGATGTGGTAACACGTTCATTTTGATGGAATGTACCCTTCCCAAAAGAGATAGAGGGAGCAGTCTCCACCTTCCCAGGTCCTGTCTAATAGAGTCCCGGAGTCTAGGATAGTTGGCAGAGAAGAGCTGGGATGTGTCTGCCGAAACCCTTATTCCCAGATATCTAATTGTGTTGTTTGGGGCCCATGCGAACTGAAAATTAGATTGCAGTTCAGGTGATGGATGCCCACTTAGCCGTAAAGCTTCAGATTTTGAAGGGTTAATTTTGTATCCTGCTAGGTGTTGGAAATGATTTAAGATTTGTGTAAGGAATGGAAGCGAGCTAACCGGGTCCCCAAGGTAAATAAGTGCGTCATCAGCGTACAATGAGAGTTTATGAATCTGGGAGCCCACCTTAATTCCCACTACCTGGGAATGTTGTCTGATCTGCTCAGCCAAGGGCTCTAAGGAAAGAGCAAACAGCAGCGGGGAGAGTGGGCATCCCTGATGGGTTCCCCTAGATAACGGGAATCTAGCTGAGACACATCCATTTACACTGATCACCGCTTCTGGCTGGGAGTATAGCGCTGCAACAGCTCCTATGAAGTTGTCACCCAGATTAAACTTTTTGAGAACAGATTGAAGGAAAACCCAATCCACCCTGTCGAACGCCTTTTCGGCATCGATACTTACTGCTAAATTGAGGGACGTGGCTGTTTTTTGGGAGGAAATTATGTTCAGAAGACGTCTTACGTTGTCCTGCAGGAATCTTCCAGATATAAATCCGGTTTGATCCGGGTGTACGAGATCCCCAATGACTAGTTGGAGTCTCCGAGCTAGTATACCAGTAAATAATTTTAGATCCGTATTTAATAGGGAAATGGGTCTATATGATCCGCATTCCTCTGGTGGTTTACCCAGTTTCAACAGTACCGATATCTTAGCATAGTTCCATGATGGAGGGATCGGTAGGTCCTTTCTCAAGATAGCATTAAATGTTTAGCAACCGAGACTTGAGCAACATCACACCATGACTGGGTCCTTGCGATCCCCGGATATAAACTATACAGGAGGAACAGAGTAGTCGGGAAGGGGGGAGGGGTGGCAGTTTATATCAGGGACGGAATAACTTGCATGAGGGAGAAGTTGGAGGAAGGGGATGTAGAGGCATTATGGTTCAGTTAAGGCCCAATAGAGGGAGAAAGGTGAAGCTGGAGTAGTTTACAGATCACCCAGTCAGGATGAGAAGAGGGACAGGGAACTGAACTCACAAATACTGGAAGCTGCAGGAAAAGGAGAGGTAGTAATTGTAGGGAACTTCAACCTGCCCATGGTGGACTGGAGCATACCATCCACAACATGTGCTAGGAGTCCGGTGATCCTGGAAGGACTACAGAGTGGGCTCCTGACTCAGGGCATCACTGAACCAACAAGAGCCGAGGCAATTTTTGACCTCATGCACACAAATGGGGAGCATGTACAGGAAATAATGATCAGGAAGCCACTAGGTGGAAGTGACCATTGCACAGTGTGGTTCCAGTTGTATAAGGGCAGGGAAAGCATCCTGACTAAGACCAAAATCTTGGCTTTCAGGAGGGCGGATTTCAGGAAAATGGGCGAAGTGCTAAGGAGCCATCTGCTGGGCATCAGAGAAGATATGGGGGTGGACCAAAGGTGGTCCATCATTAAGGAAGGAATACTGGTTGCCACACATGAGTGCGTTAGGCTCAGGGGGAAGAACACAAGGGCCACAGCGCCCAGCTGGTTCAGTTCTGGGGTTGCCCAAGCAGTAAGGAAAAAGAGGTTGGCCTATAGAAAATTCAGGAAGACCAAGAGAGAGGTGGGTAAGTAACATTACCTAAGGTTGGCTAGTGAGTCAAGTAAGGAAGTCCAGAGAGCAAAGGAGGAGCTGCAGATAGCTAAAGGGATTAAGAAGGGGGAGAAGGCTTTCTTTCTATATGTAAGTGAGACAAGGGACAAGAAGGAAGGGATTGTTAGACTTAACAAAGGGGTGGAGAATAATGGGGGAAAGGCAGAGATACTAAATGAATACTTCTGTTACGTCTTCATCAGGGAGGATGGATGGATCAGTGCCTTCAGGAAGGAAAAGAGGAGCAGGGGAAGGGGAACACAGATGTAGTGATACAGGAGGATAGAGTGAGGGAGGGACTGCTGGCATTGAAGGTAGGCAAATCACCAGGCCTGGACAGAGTACATCCAAGTGTACTAAAGGAACTGGCTGAGGAGCTGGCAGGGCCGCTGGCAGACCTATTTAATAGTTCACTAGAGTCAGGAGTGGTACAGCAGGACTGGACAACAGCACATACGAACATACGAAATTTGCCAGCAGATAAAGGCCTAGAGGTCTATCAAATCTGCTCGAATGTGCAGCTAGCACCCCTTATTCTGCAGCTGCCCCTCCCTTCCACCCTTCCCCTTCATTAACCCTCCCCCTTGTCCTGTCCCATCCTCGTTTGAAGCAGTCCACTGTTCTACTGCATACCACTTCAGCAGGTAACACATTCCACCCAGCCACCACCTCTCTGTAAAAAGTGTCTCCTCATCTCCTCCTGAACCTTCCTCGCCTCCAGTCTCACATCATGGACCCTGTGGCCCTCCTCTCCTTACTTTGAACAGCCCTCTGTACCCATCTTGTTTGTTCCTTTCATGTATTTAAAGGTTTCAATCATGTCACCCTTCTCTCTCCTCCTCCAGTGAGTACATGTTCAACTCCTTCAACCTCCCCTCGTATGATAAGTCCCCCAGCCCCTTGATCATCTTTGTCACTCTGCGCTGCACCCCCTCCAGTAACTTAATGTCCCTCTTCAGATACGGACGCCAGTACTGCACGCAGTACTCCGGGTGTGGTCTAATTAATGACCTATACAGTGGCAGAATCACCTCCTCCCTCCTCAAGGATATACCTCTTGCAATACAACCCAGCATTTTGTTGGCCTTTGCAGCTGCCTTCCTCACATTGTGCCGAGTTGTTCATTGACCCTGTAATGAGCACACCCAGATCCTTCTCCTCCTCCTCTGTCTGGGCTAGCTGCACTCCTCTAGCTGGTAATTCCTCCTTGGGTTCTTCATCCCAAAATGCAGCACCTTGCACTTTTTGGCATTAAAGCCCAGTTGCCAGGTGTCTGACCAGGTTTCAAGCTTTGCCAGATCATCCTGCAACCCCTGCCATCCCCCTAGGTCATCCACCACCGCTCCTACCTTGGTATCATCAGCAAACAGACTGATCTTGCTCTTGATGTCCCATGATATGTCTGCAATGAATATCCCAAACAACACTGGCCCCAACACTGAGCCCTGTGGAACACCGCTCGTCACTGCCCTTGGGTGTGAGAGCTCCCCACCCACCACCACCCTCTGTTGCCTTCCCTGCAGCCAGTTTCCTACCCATCTCACCAGCTTTGCACCCGCCCCTGTGCCTACTAACTTCCTTCCCAGCCTTCCATATGGCACTGAGTCAAATGCCTTACTGAAGTACATGTAGTGCCCCTCCACAAAAGCGGTCCCAAGGATGACCCAGAGAATTACAGACCAGTCAGTCTGACCTCCATTGTAGGCAAGCTCATGGAGACCATACTAAAGGAAAGGTTGGTGGAATATCTAGAGGAGCATTGTCTTCAGGATGCGAGGCAGCATGGGTTCATGGGGGGGGGGTCGTGTCAAACAAATCTGATTGACTTCTTTGACTGTGTCATTAAGACAGTAGACAGGATCCAAGTGGTAGACATCCTCTATCTTGGATTTCAGCAAGGCCTTTGACTCTGTGCCCCACAAAAAGTTGCTCAGGAAGTTGGTGGATGTCGGGGTTGGAGAAAAGATGGCCAGATGGGTGGAAAACTGGCTGAGGAACAGAACCCAGAGGGTGGTTGTGGGGAGAGAGCTATCTGGTACAAGACAGGTAACCAGTGAGGTCCTGCAGGGCTCGGTGCTGGGGCCGGTGTTGTTCAATGTCTTCATAAGTGACATTGGAGATGGCATTAAGGGCAAAATGTGCCTAGTCGCTGTTGACACCAAGCTCTGTGGAAGAGTGGACATAGCTGAAGGGATGCAGGACCTACAGAAAGATCTGGAAAAGCTGTGGAAGTGGTTCAGGATCCGGCAGCTTGGCTTCAATGCCAAGAAATGCAAATTTATGAGTATCGGAGCCAAGAATCCCAGGACAAAGTACTATCTGGGTGGAGTACAAGTATCTGTATCAGAGGAAGAGAAGGACCTGGGAGTGATGATCACTAGTGACCTAAAGCACTCCACGTAGTGCAAGAAAGCAGCAGCAAAGGCAAACAAGATGTTGGGATGCATATCTAGGGGGATCAGTAGTAGGAAAGAGGAGGTTATACTGCCCTTGTACAGGTCACTGGTAAAGCCGCATCTAGAGTATGAAGTTCAGTACTGGTGCCCACACCTCGAAAAGGACATTAACCTGCTGGAGAAGGCCCACAGGAGGGCTACAAAGACGACAGCAGGTCAGCAGGGTAAGGCATACAAGGAGAGATTGAGGACACGGAACATGTACTCCCTGGAAGATGAGAGAGAGAGAGAGAGAGAGGGGGGACATGACTGGGACCTTCAAGTACTTGAAAGGAATAAATAAGGTTGATAAGAAGAGTCTGTTTAAGCTGAGTGGCAAACAAAATACGAGGGGACACGGTCTTAAGCTGGAGGGTGGGAGGTTTAGGAGTGAGGTCAGGAAGCACTTCTTCACAGAGAGGGTGGTGGACACTTGGAATGCGCTGCCGGAAGAGGTCATCTCATTGAAGACAGTGGGCAGCTTTAAGAGAGGCTGGGATAGGCATAGGAGGAAGGTAAGGATCATGGGTAGCGAGGATGGGAGGAGTCGGGAGAGAGGGCAGGGACATCAGCTCAAGCTGTGGACCCTGCAATACGAGCAGATTTGATAGACCTTCTCCTGCTGGCTTCTTCGTATGTTCGTAAGAAGATAAGGGAAGAAACAAATGTAGGAGGATCTGGTATGTTACTGCCGGAGATCTCAGTTTCATCCCGTAAAAGCACACTGGATAACCAAAATACCTGGAAAAATACCATGCAATGTAAGTTATGGTAGTACCAAATGCTCTTGTTAGTGGGTCCTGCCATCCACATCCTCAGTCCCTAGTAAACAGCTATAATTAACTTTTAATATAGCAGTGTCCATGAATGTGGTAAACAAAAAAGAAATTATCATCTGTACTAGGCAATGTATGGTTATTGTTCGTCCAGGTTTATGTTAAATTGTTGTAATTTATGTTCTTAAGAAAGAAACAATAAAAAGTTTAAATAGAAAAAACAAATTTCCAAATTGCTGTAGTGATGTCTGAGTTCAGCTTATGCCAAAAGTAGCTGTTTTGTTGATGACGGGAGCCTCTCTATAAATCAGCAGTTGGATTCTGCTTTCAGGGAAGAAGTCTGGCATCATTTACATACATGTTTGTAGTGCTGAGGCTGACCATAAGCAAGGCAGAGTCTCTCAAAACCAATGGATTAAAGCCAGCCCACTGGCATAGCGGTAGAGCTACTGCTTGTACCGTCGATGACCCTGGTTTGGGAACGAGTTTGGGAATGAGTTTGGAACGTTAGAGTGTTAGTCAGGAGAGGGAGAGGATTAAGTGTCCCTAGGACTGCTTTTGAACAGCTTGGTTGGATTACTGCACCGTGAGGTTCCTGTTTGGGGCCCCCCCCCACAGTCCATCCCCTGTGGAGGTGGTTCCTTATCACCTTTTGAAGGGGTTGTCCCCAGACGGACTCCAAGCAGTGATGGATCTCTCAGGTGGGATGGCTGCTTGTGCAACTGGATTGGAGGAGGCAGTGGTGGCTTACAACAGAGCCACTGTCTCAGCCTTCAATGTGGTGCATCAGTTCATATATGACCCTGGGCTTTGTACCAGAGATCCCTGTTGCTCGACAGGGTGCTTAGGGAAATGAAGTCCGCAGGTCAGAGGCTGGAGTGTTGTTGAAGGAGATCTTCTTCATCATCATCATCATCATCATCATCATCATCATCATCAAATCTTTATTTATTCAGGCGAACATCATTGAGCAAGGCTCATTTACAAGATGGACCTGATAAGGTCAAGGTTCAACAGTTGATACACAACAGATACATCATACACTTATATAAAACAGTTATACATACAGGGGGAGAAAAAACGTTTATAAACACAGTGATGTACAGTAAATTCGCATGATAAAAAACGGTTAAAGGAAAGTTAAGCTAATATTTACAGTATATACAGTATATACATATCCCAGTGAGGGGGGGCCATGGCAAACACACAATATAATGTAATACTAGGATGGTGAAGGCATTACTGGGTGTCATAAGATGGGGTGTCTGGAAGGATTATGCCATATATGGTTAATTTTTGGGAGGGAGATTGTGAGATGACAAAGCTAGCTCTATCGGTAGCAACTGCATTCCTCTGTGAAGAAAACTGCACAACGCTGTTTAAAGGATGCAATTGGTATAATATTGGACAGTTTTAGGGATTTTTGTAGGGTGTTCCATGCTATAGCTAGAGAATAGCTGATTGCTGCCCTCCCTAGCCGGGTGTTGAATTTGGGCAATTTGAACAGGATGATGTTGTTGCTTCTTAGGGCATAGGAGCTAGGAATGGTCTGGGTGAAGCAGGACAGACTAAGTCCAAGGAGGACAGACTGGCACTGAGGGTTCACTACAGTGAATATCAAAGGGAAATTTCCCATAAGAAGGCAGTATTTCTGTCCAGGGAAATTGCTGCTAGGAGAAACCGACTGGCTCAGCTCTTACAGATAGTGGGTATATACTGCTGGTTGTCTATCTACAACCAGTAAGAGCTTTTTCATCTGCTTACTACAAAGAGTTTGTTCGGTTCTTCTCTGACACGGTGTCCTCTATTAGGGCTGGGATTTCCCCCAATCAGGTTGCTGCGACCCGGCAGAGTTGAGCTGGCTGTGAATGGGTACATTCCTCAAGTGTGGGATGAGTTTAGGCTAGTTTCAGTGGAAGAGGTGTGTGAGGTGATCTCAGAGTTGCAGCCCACCTTTTGTGAACTGTACCCTAGTTCAACATGCCTCTTGGTGAGATGTGTAGGATTTTTGGGTCTGGTGTTTGCTGAGTCAGTCAGGTGCTCCCTTTCGGAGGGGCCCCCTTCATGCACATTGAAAGATGCGCTGTTGAAACCTGTTCTGGAAAAAAACAATCTCTGGATCTGGACTACTTGGTGAATTATAGACCAGTCTCTAATCTCCCCTTTTTAGGGAAGATTATTTAGAAGTTAGTGGCTCTGCACCTTGAGGCATCCCTCCTGGCCTTTGACATCTATGAGCCTCTCAAGTCCAGATTTAGGTCTAAGCAGAGTACAGTACAGAGACTGCACTGGTTAGGGTACACAGTGACTTTCTCAGAGCGAGAGATAAGAGGAAAGCAGTCAGTTCTTGCCCTCTTCAATCTCTCATCAGCTTCTGGCACCATGGACCATGGGTTACTACTGAATCACCTCAGGGAGTACTGAAGGCTCGCTGGCACTGTCATCTGCAGGTCTGAGTCCTTCCTCAAAGATAGGATGCACAGGGTAGTATTGGGGAATTTCTCTTCACTCACAAGGCCCCGGCTGTGTGGCATATCCCAATGGTTGATTCTTTTTCTCATGTTGTTTGTGGTGTATATGCTACCCCTGAATAGGATCATTAGATTATATGGTCTGAGTTTCCACTGCTATGCAGATGATACCCAGCTATATATGTAATCTGCACCCAGGATGCTTGGTGCGGTCAATGTACTAAATCTGTTCTTGGCTGACATCCAGGACTGGATGTCCTTAAGCTGGCTAAGACTTAACCCAAACAAGACAGAGGTACTGGTGTTTGCGCCTGGAAGGACAACGGGTGCAGGACCTCTTGGGGCTTGTGCTTGGTTCCTCCAGTCTGGAGGTTTCTGCTACAGTGAAGAATCTGGGAGTCATTCTGGATAGCAGGTTGACAGTGGAGGATCAGGTGTCAGCAGCTGTGTAGAGCAGCTTGTATCACCTCAGAAACATTGAATTAAATCCTTGATCCCAACTGCTAATCTGACCTCTTCCAGACTCAATTACTGCAATGCTCTACACCTCAGGGTCACTGGAGGTGCTCTATGACACTTGCAGCTAGTGCAGAAAGCAGCTGTTTTTAAATACTGGTTCCAATTCTGTTATTGCTCTATCTATACTATCCGATTAGTAACCTCAGTGTTTTTTTTTTTCTGATTTACACTGGTGTCAAGTGTCATTTTAGAACTGCCTGATGTAGCTTATGTCCCTCTCAACCATGGAGTTCTCCAGTAGAACAAAGGTGCATTGTACCAACAATGGAAGAGCTGAGCAAGGGACATACTCTACATCACACAGTTTTAAAACGGTACTTATCACCTAAGTGTAAACCAGTAACACACACTAGGATTTAAAAAGCCCATAAAGATGGAACAGTAACAGAATTGGAACCAGTATTTTATTTTTTTTTTTTTACTTTTTTTAATTGTATTTCAAAAAAGTGAAGTATAACTTATACAGCCAAGTAGGCAAGTAAGTATAATAAATTGGATCTATCAGCGTTATAGTAATATCATTCAATAAAGGGTTCATCAGCACTTGTCTGTCAGTGTTACACCACCAGGGTCACAGTCCCAAAGTAAAAGTCCACAGGAAACCTAAAACTGCACAGTGCTGTGGACACCCTTTACAAATATAGTTAATTTGAGGACGTTTCAGCCAAGTATTCTGGCTTTGTGAACCATGGTCCCAAAAACGTTTAATAAAGTGACCTTTGGTAATGCAATGTGCTGGAAAATTCCTAATGTGTAAAGAGCATAAAAACAAATTAGGTAACTGCTACTCCAAACATGGAGGGAGCCAACATAGAGTACTCCAGAGACTTTACAGCATATGTAGGAAGCTTTACTTGACAAACTGCCAACATATTCAGTTGTAATTATTTGATTTCAACCAGCAATAAATGGTATTACTATACCTAGAGGAGCAGACTAAAGACACTGTGGTGTCGCAGCGGGGCAGACCCAAATATTATTTAAGCTATTGCTTTGTCTAAACTCCACTTGGTGTCCCACTCTGTGGAGGAGAGGAGGAAAGGTTTGTCATACCCACGCTGTCCTGGTACCTTAGCCCCATCCAGTCCAGACCATGTGGTCTAAACCAAAACCATACTGAATACACACAAGTTATGGGATGCTAGTCCCATTTTCAAAAGACAAGACCTCTACCCCTGTCTGCAAATTCTGAACACTTACACCCAATAAGAGTGAGTTATTACCACATGTAGTTACCTCATTCTATGTTATAAACCAAACCTCAGTTAAAGACATATGACAACACTGCATGTTTACACAAACTAAAATGGATAACCCTGAGGAATTAACAAGGTTACATGGTAAGAATAAATGTCCCTGACTTCATTTAAGTCCCCCGCTCAGCCCTCTTGCTCTGAAATGGATTCCTCGATCTCTTGGCTGGTAGTAAATTCTTTTCTGATTTTAACTGCCATTTTACCAGCGTCACTGGGGTTGAAAAAATATAAGTCTTATCTCCATGCTGGACTTTGAGCCTCATAGGCAGCAACATATAATGATTAATACCTAGTTCATAGAGAAGGGTGCGCATGCCATCAAACCCCTTTCCCCACTGTCTGGTACTGTAACTTAGCTCAGAGAAGACCCGAACTTTGGCTACATCCTATTTCAGTCCACCACAGTGTTTTACAGCAAGAGGCAAACCTTTTCTTCGCTACTTCCCAGAATGTCCAGCACAGTCCTGACACTGTTCTCCACATCTTGCCACCTCCTCAGATTAATTCAGTAAGCTCTCTTCACATTAATACTACCCTGCAGTTGCAGAGATTCTGTTATCCATTGGGCCAGGAAAAACCTTGAGAACCTGGCCCTCTGTCTGCTCCAGATGACCCAGGATCCTCACGTTGGCTGCTCCACGGAAGTTTTCTAAGTGCTCCAGCCTCATCTGAAGCACACGATTCTCCTTCACAAGGCCCACCTTTGTCACCAGGGCTTTCTCAGCAGTTTCTCCCACCTTCGTAGCATCTTTCTGAGCAGCGTTGTTCGTTGGTTGAAGTCCTCTACTTTTTTTATATAATTTCTGTACTGCAGCTAATAGTGAGCCCAGCGTCGGTTCTGCTGTTGCCCCTGCACCTACCAACTGTGTATCTGCTGACTGCGTGGTCAAGCCACTGGGCCCCTCAGACAGTCCTTGATTCTTTCTTGGCGTCCCCATTGTGGTCCACCTTAGAAAACTGATCTGCCACAAGACTACAATGTAAACCACGGGAGCCAAGTATGACATTAGAAAAGATTGCCCGTTTTGCTGTATTTTTTTTTTTTTTTTTTTTTACTTAATACGTTTATTGATTTTCAAATTCTTACGACATAAGACATATACAATTTCTACCAACCATACAACACCTGGACAAACATTATATATGTGAAGAAAATATAAAACAAATTACAAAAAGATTAAGAACATAACAAAATAGTGCAGATCATAACAAAAGTATAGTCTATTCACTCTCCCAAGCCTGACATTCCATATTCCCACCTATGAAAGGGTAAATTCATTACTTTTGTTCTAGAGACAAGGGTTCGAGGTTTAACGGTACTTTTAAGCTCCTATGGTCAGTTCCCCCCTACTCAGCCCAGGATTAACCCTTCTTCCAACCCCCTTATCACCGGCCTCTGGTCTCCTCGGTATTCCT
The DNA here is from genome assembly GCA_016271365.2 of Neoceratodus forsteri. Classification (NCBI taxonomy): domain Eukaryota; kingdom Metazoa; phylum Chordata; order Ceratodontiformes; family Ceratodontidae; genus Neoceratodus; species Neoceratodus forsteri. The sequence goes on from CM028137.1 coordinate 695,042,270, forward strand.
TCTCATAAAGGGGAGAGAGAGAGAGAGAGAGTCTTCCCTCATTACCTCCGCCTCCCCAGGGGAAAAGGACATCAAATATGGTTCCCATACCACCCAAAAGCGCTCCTCCTTATTCTTTACAAAATAGGTTAACCATTCAAGGCCCAAAACCTGTATGGCCATGTTCTTTCATTGTTGAATTGTGGGAGTTGCAGCAGCAACCCACGTGTCTAATATGCAGTGTCTAGCCAACACCGTTTTGCTGTATTTTAAAATGCTTTTAGTTTTATCAAGAGCAGAGCTTTCCAGCACACATGTGCTCAGCTAGGCAGTCAGGCCACACCCCTAGGAACTGGTATTTAAACATCAGCTTCTAGAGGAAGAAGAAAAAATTACTTACCATAGTAATGTTATTTCTTCTAATGGAGTCTTGCTGTATTCTGACAATATGCAGTTAGACCGACCGGTTCAACTGCCCCCGAGAACAAAGAGTTAACTCTATGCAAATGCAAGGGTCGATCTTAACATTATTTTACTGGCCCGGGGCATAGTGCAAACTGCCTCGGGCCAGTGTGTTCGTCCCCCAACTTTCCCAGTTTGGCTAGTGAAATCTAGTCAGTATTTGGTATACTAGAAAAGCTTAATGATCACTTTGCCACTGCAGGGCTTGCCTTTGACACCTCACCTATCAGCACACTTAGCCCGGCAAGAGACTACACTGTTGGCTTCACTGATAATCACAACCATAACCAACCGCATCTCACCCCCTTCAGCTTCCTCACAATTACGTTCAAGCAAGTGGAGGACCTCCTCCTTTCTCTGCATACAAAAAAGAGTGCGGCTGCAGATAATATTGAAACTTACTTCCTAAAACTTGGCCATGCCTATCTGACCGCCCCCATTATACACTTATTCAACACCTCTCTGATTCAAGGTGAGCTACCTGTCTTGTGGAAAACTGCCCACATCCTACCATTATTCAAGACTGGGATCCAAGTGATCTGAACAATTACCGCCTATTTCTATACTATCCGTCCTCTAAATTACTTGAAAAATTGTCAACATCCAACTTAGAGAACATTTGATACACAAAAGTTAGCAAACCCGGCTCAGTCCGACTTCAGAGCCAAACACAGTACAATATCGGCTCTTGCCAAAGTAACTACAGACTGGCAAATGGCCTTGGACTCTAAGAAGCAGGTATTTTCCCCTCTTCCTTGATCTAAGTAAGGCCTTCGATACTGTGGATCATGCCACCATGCTTAATGCACTGAGTAACATCGGACTTGATAGTTCTGCCATTAAATGGTTCACCAGCTACCTAACCAATAGGTTACAACAAGTCAAAGCCATAGGAGATCTGTCCCCACAAAAATCCTGGTTACGAGGAGTCCCACAAGACTCCACCCTGGGCCCTATCCTCTTTGCAATATACATCAATAATCTGGACTCGCAGCTGGGCACAGCAAATGTGCACTTATTCATAGATGATACTGTACTCTATACCACAAATTCATCCTTGGATCTGGCCCATGAGTACTTACAGAAAGACTTCGTCACCCTCCAATACAATCTTCTCACTCATAAGCTCCTCCTCAATGCCAAAAAGACTAAAGCAATGATTCTCTCACCAAAGTCTACTTTTGGATGTCCACATATCACACAGATCCGAACACTCTTAGATGAACCCCTTGAAGTAGTTGATATCTTTAAATACCTAGGGTTCTGGCTAGATAACAAGCTCAACTTTCTGTGCTGCTTATATGAAATCTTGAAGAAACTAAGACAGCGATTAGGTTTATTCTATCACATTAAAAACCTACTCACGTTAGAAGCCAGAATGAGACTAGTACAAACTACATTCCTACCTATGCTGGACTACGCTGACTTCCTTTACAGTCATTGCCCATCAATGATGCTAAACAAACTGGACACCCTTTACCACCGGGCTTTAAGATTTATCTTAAATCTACCCCATAGTACACATCACTGTTGTCTATACCAGGTTTCGGGATGGACCTCACTCTCAACTAGAAGAAAAAGGAATGCTCTCCTCTGGTTTTTAGAGCATTATCTGATAACCTCCTGCATACATCTCGAACATCTTCAAACGGGCTAAAGGTTCCTATGGCCTGAGACGCTTCTCCTTAATCTGCTTCCAGATTCCTAGAGTGAAAACTACCCTGGCTCAGCAGCAATCAACTTCTCACTTCCATCACTTTGGAACACTATGCAAGACTCATTAAAATTATCCTCACTTCCAAGCATTTTCACATTCAAAGCTCTATTAACGGATTATCTGAAGGAATCATGCAACTGTTTCAGATGCTGATGACCCCAAGCCTCGGTGCCACTCTCAAATCCTACGCCTAAGTATCTCATCCACCCCACATTCCTAACAACAGCAACCTAGGACCCATGCCTAGTTCTCTTAATCCAAGATGACCCTGCCTATTCTCTACCTTTTACCTATTCTGGCCTCCTTTTGGCTGCCTACTCTTTCACCCCAATTTCTACCCTATTCCTTAATACCTCCTTATTTTTTATCATTTAGGTATGAGCTCTTACTCAGCAGAGACTATATGGGATTGTTGTCTCTTCTCATTTCAGTAAAGCTTATCATTATGTACCTTTGCATGTTAATTATGTTGACCGGTATGTATAGGCCCGTATTGACCAGCACCTTCACAATGTATTTTTTTTTTTTTGCACCGTTGTCCACCATAATTGTAATCTAATGTATTGTACTGTATTGTATTTATGTCCAGGACCACCTTGAAAATGAGCTTGCTCAATGGTGTTTATGCCTGGTTAAATAAAGTGATTGATTGATTGATCTGGATAATGTCCTTTTAAGGGAATCTCAAAGAAAAAGCATTTCCAGATTTTTTTTTTTTAATCTTATGCTAGTGTCTGCGATCACGTGCTGGACCGTTTCCTCCTCTTGACCTCCAGTGGCCAGCACCAACTGGTTCCTACAACAGTTCCCGCTCCCACTACAGCAAGTTGAGTGGGCACTCGGAGGTCAGATTGGGAATGATGTGTCTGGCGGGATTCACGTGCAGAGTTGCCTGCAGTACACTAGTCTCTCTCAACAAATGCCTCGGCAATAGCAGGAAGGAGGAGCAGCTTTGGAATCCAGCGGAGACCCACCTGACCAACACAGATGGATCCAGGGAGGGATGACAGACAAGTATGGGGTTCAAATTGTTTACAGGCATCCACCGGGCTGGGAGAGAAAGTGCGAGTTTGTACCAGCAATGCCACCTCACCGTCCGCCAAACCGTCACAGTGGCTGCTGAGTTTGCCGAAAGTGAGCTTTGAAATAGTATGAATTTATTTCTTAATTTGTTTAAGCACAATGGTGTTTCTGTTATTGCCTGATAAGGGGTCTCCCACCATGATGGTTGCGACCGGGACTCGGATGGGGAATGAAGGCACAAAAGGCGAGAGGCGGCAACAGGTTATGATTTGAACGGGGCAACAGACTGTGGTTTGGATCTGGGGCAACAAGTGGGAGGGCAGGTTAAAAAAAAAAGTCACTAGAGTTGCTGCTGGGGGTGCCGAGGTGATCACAGCAAGAAAAGCTATACTGAATAAAGTAAACGCTGCAGCTGTTGTCAAGTGTGGGTATCATTTTTAGTTACATGGTGTGGCTTAACAACAAGGTATATGCTGCAGCCCTCTGTTCAGATTAGACTGAAATAGGGAGAGGTTCTCTGCAGGCCACTGTATTTCAACTGTCATATGCTTTGTTAATTTGTCACTGTAATTCGAATGTTGCTGTTCTTGATGCTTCTAACTTATTTAACTGCTTTGTTGTAAAGTTTTTCCTGGGAGTTGGGGGATAAATCTTATACCTGGACACTGTGAATGCTGTAGGTTAATCTTTTAGACCTTAGGAGTCATGCACTCAAATTATTGGCGGGGGTGGGTGTCAGGTGCTGAACTCCTTTTTTAAAGTCATTTAGAATGAAGATATCAAATATAAAACTCTGAAATATGGCCCACTGAACTGTTTGACTTAGCACTGTATTACATGAAAAGTACCACAATGACAAAGTCAGATGTCTGAATAGTATTTTACTGTTTGTTACTTAAACTATGGAAATAGAGAAATAAGTAACAAACAGTAAAAAATACTATTCAAACATCTAACTTTGCCACTGTATGCTTTTTTTCCTACAATTTAAACGTTACTCTTGGGGCTAGTGCAATCTCTGGGGGGCCAGTGCAACTGAGCCATCACTTTCCCGGGTGGACCAGTGTAAAAAAAAGTTAAGCGTGACCCCTGCAAATGCATAGAACGTCGAGCTCGGTTTTCACACCACTGTCCTAGGTACATTCTAGTAACTGATCAGATTCTATGAAGTGAAACTACATATATATATATGCAAAAAAATTAAGCCTAAACAGGGGATCCCCAACAGTGGCAACATAAGCAAAAGACAAAGAGGCATGTAGAAGACAAGTCACAGATGCCCAAAGAAAACCAGTACCCACTAATGGGTTAAGTCGTATAGGTGCTGCAGAAGAGCCACCCTTCCCCAGGTTCTGAAGGGGAGGTAGGGTGGGAGGTCAGAATACAGCAAGACTCCATTAGAAGAAACAACATTACTATGCAGGGTTTTAAATAACTCTAAAAATTGATTAGCGTTTTGCTCATAAAATTTCTAAAACATTGTGAAAATGCATATAACTTGCCTCACTGGGATTAACAAACATGACACTTCTAGAAAACCTATATAAATGCTTTCTGTACAGTTAGTATTGTCCCAAGAAAAAAACTGCTAATCAATTATTTAAAACCCTGCTATGGTAAGTAATTTTTTCTTCAAACAACATGAAGTTTTGCTGTATTCTGACAATATGCAGACTACAAAGCAGTGCCCTATGGAGGTGGGCACAGAACCTATTTGAGGAATAGGCTCTGCAGTACTGCTGTGCCAAACCTGGCATCACTCTTGGCCTGAATATCCAGGCTGTAGTGCTTAGTGAATGTATGGACAGATTTCCAGGTGGCAGCCTTACATATCTCAAGCAAGGGGACTTCCCTGGCAGCAGTCCCTCTAGTAGCAGGAGTCACGCTTAACTTTTTTTTGCACTGGTCCACCCGGGAAAGTGATGACCCAGCTGCACTGTCCCCCCAGAGACTGTACTAGCCCCAACATTATCATAAAAAATTTATGAAAAGAAGCACACAGTGACAAAGTTAGATGCCTGAAACAGCAGTTTTTACTGTTTTAAGAAAAAATATAATTAAATTGACTGCCGCCATGGATGATGCCCCATAAATATACAGGAAACAGACACAAATGAACTTTATTCTCATCCCCTCTCGTCATCATGGATCTCACTCTCTGCCGGCTACGTTGCCAGACCAGCAGAGAAAAGTACCCCTCCCAGGCCTAGATTTGCCAGCAGCTACAATAAGCAGTTGCTACCTCTCAGCACTAACAGCTCAGCTGCAGTCAAGTGTGACCAGAGTTGCTGGTGAATTGAAGGGTGTTGCAAAGTGCATAGTTGCTGTATGGCATACCGACTGGAACGGAGGGCTGCCCACACCACAGCTCAAAGCTGAGGATTTTGTCCCAAGTGAGGATCTTGCCTCAAGTTCACCAACACTCCCGCCCCCCCCCCAACAAGCCAGAAGGGGGTGGTGTACAAGGCTGACCAGGATTCACAGATGCCAACCTGAACCAGCAGATTTAGTACCCTCCCAGAATCAGCCACAACTGGGCATTATATGCCTGCCAGCAGTTACAAACTAAGCAGCTGACGCTCCACACAGCTCAGCTGCAGTCAAGTAAGGTGACCAGCAATGGTGGTTGGTTTTGACTGATTGGGAACTTGTTGCCCACCACAGCTCAGGATTTTATCCCAAAGGGATCATCTTGCCTCAAAGCTGAAGTTCACCCCAGCCCCCCAACAAATCAAAGATGCCTGGTTTTCATGGCCTGGGACTCCTTTCCTCACCCTTCACTCCTCCTGTCCTCCCACAGTCACTGGGCAGCAGGTCAATCTGGCACCTTAGACATGCTCTGCCAGCTGCACAAATTCAGCCAAGGACTAGCATCTCATCTCCCTAGCAGCAGCCTTTGAAGTTCTTCAGGTCTGCAATACATTAAAACACTAACATTCCAGACACAAAATGCTGTTTACTTGTGACCCTCTAAAAAAAAAAAAAAAAACATGAAAAATTGTCTAGCTGAGCATCATACAGATCCACTGCGGCTCCAAACAAAACACGCCCAGCCGCCCACACCAGCCAGACTGATGCAACCACCTCAACCCAGAGTCTTTTTCAGAGAGTGACTTACAGGCCAGGCAACTTCCAAACAAAAATACCCTGCATAATTACTCACGTCTTCATTGCACAACTTGAATAAATAAGACGACCGGAATGTCCTTTGCTTTGCTGGGGGAAATCTCTCAACTTCCACAAAGGCCACCACAGAGTTCTTCAGTCCCAGACCTACCAGGCCCCCCCCCCCGGTGGCATACGAGCCTCAGGCCCAACCACCTTCTCTGCATGCCATTGATCCCCGTTTCATCAGTCATACACCTAGCAACCTACCTAACCCGTTTTTTCCCCAGTGCAAATTTGGCTCACCGCTTGGTAATCCTGTCCTATGATTTAGAATGCAATGGGACTTCATTATCTCCTAGCTCCCCCATGGCTCTTAACCAAAGAGTAAACAATCAGGCTCACAGTCTACAGAACGGAAAGCCCAACCCCGGCAAACACCGCATGTACACCCCCTCAACACCTCTGGAAACGAGCAGTTCAGCCACCAGAAAAGAAGTTGATAAATAAAAATTAATACCGAATCTGCTTTGGCTGCCAGTTCTTCACCCTGAGACACAACTGGAGGTGAGGGGAAGTGCTCAGACCCAGTATGCAGCCAATGCAGACTCATGGTAACTCCAGACTCGCTACACAATCAGTGGGTACAGCACAGGACTGAATGACTTGCGAACTCCCCATTACCATTTTGGCAAACTGCATCAGCTCTGACCCACATAGTTGAAGCTGTTGCCCACGCGACTAGCCTAGACCGTGAGACGAGGCAAACCATTTCGTCCTCATTCACGAATTTGACTCCACATCTCAATTGTCAAAAACTGCTTGCTAAATAAAATATTTAGCTGAGTGTTCTTACCAAAACAAACTTGGGGCAGCCAGCACACTGTCGTCGCTCACTTGCTGTGTTCTGCACAGGCACAGCGCTTCACTGCATGCACACAAGAACTCAGCAGCTCAGAAGGTGGAGGTGGAAGGGGGAGCTGCAGACTGGTGCCAAATCATCTTCTCCAATCAAATGGCTCCAGAGGAACTGGCAGGAGTTGCCAGCCTGCAAAAATTACTATTCGGACAAAAGAAAAAAAAAGGGACCCAGTGATTCTTAAAGGGATGTTTACCAGTTAAGGGCTAGCCAAGCTGGGAAAGTCGGGGGAACAACGCACTGGCCCAAGGCTATTTGCACTATGCCCCGGGCCAGTAAAATAATGTTAAGATCGACCCCTGTAGTAGAATGGACCCTCAGGCCTGCTGGTGGGTCCTTACCCAGCTTACTGTAGCAAAACTGGATACAGGCCACAATCCATCTAGCTATAGTCCTCTTTGCAGCTGGCCTGCCTTGACCAACTTCACCATAGGTAAGAAAAAGTTCGGAATAATCCTTCCTTAGCTCCTTTGTCCTGTCCATGTAATAGCTAATAGCTCTTTTTACATCCAGACTGTGGAGCCTGCGTTCACCTGAATTGGAGTGCTCTGAGAAAAATACAGGCAAGGTAATGGATTGATTAAGATGGAAATTAGAAACCACCTTGGGGAGGAACTTCCTATTAGTTCAGAGCACAATTTTATCCCTGTGGGGTGTGATATAGTTGGGCTCCACTGACAAGGCCAGAAGTTCACTAATTCTTATAGCAGAAGTGATGGCCACTAGAAAAACAGTTTTCCAACTGAGAAACTTGAGCTCTGAAGAAAACATAAGTTCGAAAGGAGGTTGCATAAGCTTGCCTATGCATATGTTCAAGTCCCATGCAGGGGTAGGTTCCCTATGTGGAGGATGAAGTTGCAGCAACCCTTTGAAAAACGTTTTGAAAATTGGGTGTGCAGCCAGAGAAGAGCCCTTCCCTGCTGAAAGATAAGCAGAGACAGCAGAGAGGTGTACCTTCAGGGTAGATGGCTGTAAATGCAGAGAAAAAACCTACTGCTTTTGAGGAGTGGCAGCTTTCTCTTTTGCTGAAGCACTCCTATATGCCACTCTGTACTCATTCATCTTCCTCATGTATGCCTCAGTCTGTTCCCCAAACAAAGAATTCTGGACAAGCGGAAAATTCATGGCATTATTTTGCGTGTCCTGGGACAGGGTAGTGCACCTGAGCCAGGAGAAACGCCTGAGGGATACAGCAGAAGCCATAGCCCTGGAAGCTGCATCATTAGAGTCCACAGCCATGTGGAACTGGGACTTTGATGCTTGTACCCCCTTGTTGACCAACTACTGGAGATCAGCAGAAAGCTCAGGAGGGGCTTTTTCAGCAAGTTGTTCCACAGCTTCCCAAAGGGACTTTTGGTACCTGGAGGCATAAGCCATATGGGAGGCTTGCCTAATACCTAAGGAAGATGCCAGGTATGCTTTCTTGGCAAGAGAATCCACTTTTCTGGAATCCTTCTCAGGGGGATGAGAGACCAGGGGGATGCCAGCCTTCTCACAGGCTGCAGTTTGAACCACCTCTACATGGCCACAATGGCTGGATAAAAAGTCAGTGCCATTGCCAGCCAGGTATACTTTCTGTCCATTTTCTTATCTACAGGAGGGACAGAACTAGGGGTTTGGAGGATCTTTAAAGTCTGCTTTTTAAGGGACTTATGAATGGGAATCAAAAGTCCCTGGGACACAGGAAGATCCAGCATCTCCCTGTAGTTCTCTTCCTCATCATCCTCCTGCCTGACCTCTTGTACAGAAAGCTGCAAGGTCTCAGCCACCTGCCTCATAAAAGAAAACTGGGAGGTAGCCTCAGAGACAGGCCTGGGAGGGGATTCATACTGGGGATGGTCAGGGGAGACCTCTGGGTCAATGGGTTCCCAGTCATCCTGCTCCTCCTCCTCATCAAAGTCAGAAAAATAATACTCCTCAGGATCAATGTGTCCTGAAGGAGTTGAACCGGTATCCGGAACTGCTGGCTGCCCAGACAGTACCTGCGACGGTTCGCCAAACCCAGACTGCAAAGACTGCACTATCCGAATGGCTTTTGCAATTTCGTCTGTGGTTGGAACAGAGACAGAGTGCTTGCGCAGTTCCGAAGCGGTGCATTTGGCTTTCTTTGACGGTGTGGGTTCAGAAGCAGACTCCGAACGTCATTTACCCGTCGACGGTTCACCCTGGCTTGAGTGGTCGGTTGTCGGATCCGAAGGTTCGGTTAAACCGGAACTGCCCTCAGCAGTCTTTTCCATCCCTTCCTTCAGTTTACTGAGGCGCCAGTCTAAAGTAGACTGAGGGAAATTCTTACAAATATCACAGTCTGTTTGTAAGTGGTCGAAACCCAAACAGTACAGACAGATCTAGTACGGATCAGTTTTTGCAAATTGTTCCCCGCACTTGGCACAACGCTGAAACCCAGTGGGACTGTTTTTTCTCTTGGGTTTCTGTGACATAACCCTAAAATTTGGCACTTAATCCAGTGGCTTAGTTAGGCCGGTTAAGCAAAAATCAAATACCTACTTTATCCAAATTGGCTTAGTTAGGCCAGGATAAACAAATTAGAAAATTACCCCTAAAGGGTTAGCTAGGCCGAGTAATAGAGAACAAAGTCCAAACTGGCCAACGGTTTAGCGTCAGCCAAAAAGGAACCGAGAAAAAACCCCGGTTCTGGTCAGGACTCTGCACTGGATCCCAATACAGGTGAAAATTTACACAGAAAGGGAAAAAAAAGAGAAGTTCAGTCCCCTCACGGTCGCAGAACGGATCGGAAACCAAACATTTACCCAACTAGGAATGTACACGATGCCGAAGACAGTGGTTTGAGAACGTTTTTAAAACAAAATAATAAAGCAGCTGAAAATGAACCGACGAAACTCAGCTAGACCGAAGGCAGCAAGGAGAAATCTCCTAGGCGTCTTCACTGGTGAGCGGAGTAAAGAATCTGATCAGTTACTAGAATGTACCGAGGACAGTGGTTTGAAAACCAAGCTCGAGCTCAACGTTCTATGCATTTGCATAGAGTTAACTCTTTGTTCTCCGGGGCAGTTGAAGCGGTCGGTCTAACTACATATTGTCAGAATACAGCAAGACTTCATGTTGCTTGAAAGAATTACAGGTTCAGTACAGTTCTCCTTTAAAGTATTTAAATAAACTATTAGATACCAGATAGGCATCCCCAATCTGGTATCTAAGTGTTTCTTTAGATGCCATAACAAATTTGTTGTCTATTTGTACCCAAAAGGATCAGACCCGAAACACTGTCTTTATAAACTTCTAGATACTGTATCTGCTGTAAAAAATGCAGTCAAGCAGATTTAGATCAGCTATGATATTGATTTTTAATGATCACGTGACCAGCTTGTGATTTGTTTAGGGAAGTGTGAAAGGTTTGGCTCTAGGCCCCTGTAAATGACTTGACGGTTAAGCAACAAAGAAAAATTGCCAATACTCAAAGTTTACAAAACAAACAACAGTATGGCAAGGTAGGTCCCTGCCTGTAGTCGGTCTCTCTCTCACCCTCCCCTTTGGTTGTACTGGAAAGGCTTTTTATAGGACCCAGGGCCCAACTAACCAATTACCATTCCGTCATGATTCATGGAAGAGTGCATCTTCTGGCCTTTTAAATTACACTGTACCATTGTTAATCTTTTTTCATGCATGGAGTGCTGCATGCAGTTCTGGGCTCACTAATACAAAAAGGATGTTGAGGCAGTAAGGAGGGTGCAGTGCAGGCACACAAAAATTATCAGGGATATGGAGGGCAAAAGCTATTGGGAGAGATTAAAGGCCATTAATGTGTTCACCCTGGAGAAAAGGAGGCTAAGGAAGGGGGGGGGGGGCACGATTTCAGTCTTCTGAATATATAAGTATATTGACTGACGGAGATGTTTGATCTAGTGTGTTCCAGTGGTGTGAGGGAGTATACCTGTGTATCCACCCCTTCCCTTCTACCTACACACCCACCCACTGGTGGTGCTGCCTCAGGGAATATAAGTTGGTGCCTGGGTCGTGGTTATAATTGGTTGGGTGATTGGCACAGTGCCTCCACCTATGGGGATTCTTCTAGCAGCATACTGCCAGGGTGCTTCCCCACAGGAAATGATGTTCAGCCTCCTCCCTTGGAAACAGGTAAGACAATATACAATCCCCTCCCCACTTATAACTCTAAGCATGAAATATCACACTACACATAATGCAGGCTGCAACAGTTTTCAGAAAATAAACAACAAGGGTTTATTTTGGAGTGGATAAAGAGGTAGGGAGCAGTGGAAGCAAAGGAAAATAAAAGCATTCAATAATCAGATTCTAAACTCTATGCAAATCAGTAAAGGACAAAACATTGGCATTCATAAGTGGTACTATGCATTCCAGTATTACCAGACCCAGTTCTACTTCCCCCACTGGTGCACCAGTTAACTCCACAGTCCCTGTGAGAGCTCTCAATTTTGTTGTGCACACACTGAGCAGCTGCAAGCCTGTGACATGGAAAAGCTGGGTGCACAGCACAGATGAAACACTGAGGTGCTGCAGAGCAAAGTACCAACCACACCAGGGGATGTAGTGAAACAGTTTTATTCCTTGCTGTACTAGTTGCTAAGGGTGTTGCTAAGGTCGCACAGGAAGCCCAGATGTAAAGTGAACAAGCTAGCTAGCTGAACAATTACGAAAGTATTTGTTTAGGTAAAAACCCAGTACTCACGACCTTTGATGAACAGGTGCAGGTTGACCGGGGACACCTCCTCTTTTCAGGCAATTTGAAAGAACAGGCAGGAAAGACTTGTAATGCAGGTAGGAAAAGCCTGGAATGCAGGCAAGGATCCTCTTCACCCCACAGAGGGACATGTCTTCACCCACCTCGACTGTAGGTAGGCAGTCTTCACCCCACAAAAAGGACTTGTCTTCACCCACCTCGACTGTAGGTAGGCAGCAGCAGAACAAACAAGCAGGCAGAATCTCAGAGCATAGGTCCTGACAGGAAACTCAAGTCTCTGAACAGGTAGGAAAATGAGACAGTAGCTTTGGGTTACCTCACTCTCCACAGCAGACAGCAATTTCTTCAGCAAGCTTTGGGTATTTGTGACACAAAGTATCACAGTTCGTTAGGCTGAGGCAGATCCCTGTTCTGTGGAATCCACCAGGATATTCAGTCACCAGTTCTAGACCTGCACAAAAGGCACCAACAAAAAGGATCTTCGATCTGGAAGCAACAGGAGCAGATAAAAAATATACCTTCTCATTAACTGTCACTGGCAAGTCTCACTCTGCCTCTTACCTTGTGCAGAAGCCACAAAACTGCAGGCTTTTCAGTCAATCCGCAGCAGGAACCGACAAAACGCAGTTCTTCTCACTTCAAAACACTCAATCAAAGTCACACACACAGACAGTAAACTTCAGAATCCTCAGGTTCAAAACTCAGTCTCCGATTGGTCCACACAACTCATGAGCTTTTCGTCCTGTCTGGATGTACTGCAACTACCAATCTGATCCTACGCTGTTATCCACCAACCTCGGCAAAGACGGCCGTCATCAAACTGTTCTTCTCAGCACAGTCACTTTCGCCTCTGACCAGCCGCTTGACTGGAAGGAGATAATCCTGGGAGCCCCCCCTGGCAGACATTAGGGGACCTGATTCCCTGTACCTTTGGGAAATCCTGATTACTGCAGCCCATAAGGCCATAACCAGGGCCTGGCTTAACCCTACACCGCCAAAGAAACAAGAATAGATATTAATAGTCCAGAATATAGCTGAATTAGAGGAACTCACTTTCAAAATCAACCACAGGATCTCACTTTTCACTCAAAGATGGACGAGGTGGGAGATCTGGAGGCAAACAGAGGGAAAAATATAGATGGGGCAGATGGGAAATGAATTCCTCCTCCTTTTAACTTAACATCTAGGAAAGTGAAAGTGGTTTTAAGGACTCATCCGCCTGGGGTATAATAAGTCAGAAATTTATGAAGTGACAAACAATATATTGTAAAGGTATACCTGGAGTGTGTTGATTGACCTGACCATTGTATTCAAGATACCTGCAAACTGTCAATAAAATTGAAGTTTTAAAAAAAAAGCACAGTCACTTTCTATAAACTGTAAAATAATAACTGTTCACTGTTGGCAGCATTTGGCTGCATGGCTAGCACCCTCCTGGTCACTTCTGAGGGTCACTAGGGCCAGGGGGTACATTTTGGGGACAAGAGCCGAGTCGCTGGCTCCATTTTAAAGGCTCACCTGGTGGAGCTGTGTCTCTAAATGGCCGTCCTTGGCCGCAAAGCATTATGGGACTTGTAGTCCCTGGTGGTCGCCATTTTCTCCCTCACTCCCCGACCTACTGGAGGCACTGGCAGTATTGGGGAGTGCTTACAAAAGTTAATTGTCCTCTCTTTTGGTCCCCCCAGCCCCTCTGGCAGTCCAGTGGGCTGGGGAGATGACTCCTCCGTGGCGCTCTGCCGCCTCTTGCAAGCGTCTCCGAGGTGCTAGGCCACATATGTGGCCCTGTTTCCTGTGCTCCCCACCCTGCTGTGCAGCAGTTCAGGGATGGGGAGCAACTGTGCTGTGCAGCACTCGGGCTGCTTGTAGATTGGTGCAGAAGGCGCCGGAATTAACTTTTCCACTCCCTGGCCCCTTCTGAAGTTCGAGGGGGGGGGGACGGGGGGAGCGAGATGAACAAGGCAGCTCCCTGCCGTGAAGATTACAGCTGCAGGAGGCGCGACACAAGTCACTGCGCTCCCTGGTCCTTTTTGAAGTCCAGGATCAGGCTGGGAGAGCGAAGAACAGACAGCTGCTGGAGCTGTATGAGGCAGCAGGAGCCTGGTAAGCTCCCGACTTTGGGAAGGGGGGGTTACACCTGTAGCTCAGAGGCAGTATATTTCAGGGTAACATCAAGACGCATTTCTTCATCTAGAGTGTGATGAACCTGAGGAACAGTCTACCTTGCAGACGCAGTTGCTTTGAAGACTGTAGAAAGCTTCAAGGTAAACCTGGACAGAGTTCTACTTACCAAGGGAATCACATTTCCCCTTCCCTGCTATCTCTCCTCCCTACTTTCTTTCTGTCCCATTCTCCTTTAAATATCAGGAGGAAAGAGGTAATAATACTCCTTTTTAGATCACTGGTGAGGCCCTGTCTGGAATACCGTGCCCAGTTCTGGAGTTTCCACCTAAGAAAAAATAAAGACAGGCTGGAGACAGTGCAACACTGGGTAATTAACATGATTCAGGGTCAACAGGGCAGATCCTATGAGGATCATCTCAGGGCATTGAGCATGTACTTGATGGAGACCAGAAGAGAGAGGGGTGATGCGACAGAGACCTTCAAGTTCCTGAAAGGAATGAAAAAAGTAAACTGTGAGGAACTGCTCAGCAGGAACAACAAATCTAAAACACAGGGCATGAGTGGATGCTGGCAGGGGGGATGGGGGACTGAGGAGGTATGTGAGAACATTTTATTTAGCAGAGAGAGAGAGACACAGAGTGGTTGAGACGCAGAAAAGCCAAACAGCAAAGGTGGTGGCAAAAGCCATTAACAGCTGCAAAAGAGTGAACAGCTTACTAATTACTCAAGAGGGTAGCAGACAAGCAGGGCTTGGGGGGAGGTAAGGGCGAAAACCTCATCTAGGCAACAGGTCTTGGGTTTGAATAGGGTACTGTATAACTGGGCACACTGGATGAACCAATGGTCTTTTTCTGTCGAAATTGTCTATGTTTCTTTTACTGCACAGAAAGGAAGGAAGGAAGAAAGAAAATAAAACTATTTGTTGAGCACCCATTCTCTGAGGCTCAGGGCGCTGTACAAAAGTCAGGACAGTACAAGCACAAAACAGTTCCAAATAAAAAAAATGCTTATATTACTTTCTAGAAATAAATAGAATAAATAAAAATAAATCAAATAATATAGTTATAATTGTCATTTTAAGTCTGAAGACATGTCTCACTAGCAGCCGGTGTGAGGGAGCCTCACCTACATTCTGGCACCTCTTAAGGCCTCCAGGACCGGGACCTCCCTCAAGGATCTTGGCAGCGAATTCCATAGGGCTAGTCCTGCCACTTCAAACATTCGGTTCCCAGAAGATTTGAGCCGTGCCCTGGGAAATTTTAGGAGGCCCACCTCAGATGAGCACAGAGGGCGCTGGGTATAGTATGGAGTCAAGAGGTTTCTCAGGCAGCCACAGCCCAGTCCATGTAGGGCTTTATAGGTCAATAAACTGACCTTGAAGGTGATTCTGCACTTCACTGGCAGCCAGTACAGTACGAAGTAATTAAGTAAATATTTATTTGTTTAGCGCCCCTTCCTGGGGGTTCTGGGTGCAGTACAGGTAGGAAGGAATTTAAAGAATATACAGAAAATATAAAGCATAGAACAACACAATAACAGTAAAACAATTTAAACTTAAAAACATTAAATCAGAAAGAGAATGCAGCAGTTACTAATTCTAGGCTATAAGTGATCTACAAATGCTTTTTAAAAAAGATGTGCCTTCAGCCCCCACTTAAAAACGTCCACTGATAGGGCCTCCCTCAAGGATCTTGGTAGCGAGTTCCACAAAACCGGGCCTGCCACCTCAAACAAACAGTCTCCAGAGGACTTCAGTCAGGCCCTGGGAACTGCTAGGAGGCCCTCGGTAGAAGATCCGAGCAAGCACGCAGATCGGACAGGAGTCAGTAGATCAGTCAGGTAGCAAGGACCCGACCCATGTAGGGCCTTGTAGGTAAGCAAGCCCACCTTGAAGAATGATTCTTCACCTAACTAGCAGCCAGTGCAGTTCGCGCAGAACTGGAGTCATATGACAGGACGTTGGAAGACCCGTCAGCAACCTGGCCACAGTGTTCTGCTCCAGCTGCAGATGCCAGAGAACACCTCCATTGGCACGGCCGGACTGGTGGCGCTGAGGGCTGAGGCGCTGGATGCCACACCTTGCACCACCCCGGTGACCAGGGTTTGGGAACAAGCCCGGGCTGCCGGGGGTCACCAGGGGCGAGAGAGGATTGAGCGTCCAGAGGACTGCTCCCGGGGAGGGAGGGATAGCTGTCCCGCCTGCTGATCGCCCTCTAGCGACAGCTGGAGGGGGATATGGGTTGGGAAGCTCGAGCCGACATACGAGTCAGCGGGGAAGGAAGGAGAGAAGAAAAACCAGGAAAATCGAGCCTAGCAGGCTCGACAATGGCTGCCGCCTTGGGAATGGTCCCGGGGGCTGGACTGGATCACTGGGGGGAGGGAGAAGCTGGCAACCTCCCCCCAGCCCCGCCGCGGGGGGTAATCCGCGGGGGAATTTCCAGGGCCGCCTAGTATTGGAGCGGCAGAGCGGGACAGAAAGTCCCTCCTTTTCCGAGGGCCGAAGCCATCTGCCAGGGCTCAGAGGAGCAAAAATGTATATATATAAAAAAAGAACCTCTCCATTGACCCTGAGGTACAGAGCATTGCGACAGTTGAGCTACGAGATCACAAATGCATGCACCAGCGAGGTCAGGTCATCAGACAGAATCAAGTCTTTAATCTGGGCAACACTCCTCAGGTGGTAAAAACCACACCCGAGCCTCAAGTGTCAGTCCATCATCAAGGATGGCGCCCAGAGTTTTCACCCTGGTAGATGCCGCCAAGGAAGTGAGGCCAAGGAATAACCCTGTTCCCCCTCCCAGAAGCACCCACGTCCCATCGATGGCCAGGTTCAATCACTAGTACCTCCGTCTTGTCAGGACTGAGTCTCAACCAGCTACAGGACATCCAGCCCTGGATCTCGGCCAAACATTTATTTAGCACCTCCACAGCATCACCTGTCCTGGGTGCAAATGACATGTACAGCTAGGTATCATCTGCATAACAGTGAAAACCCACGCTGTACTGCTTAATGATCTCACCTAGGGGCAGCATGTACACTGCGAACAAAGCAGGTGACAGGATCAAGCATTGGGGAACTCCACAAGGCAGGGGCTTCAGGCAGGATGCCAGTGAGTCCAAAGAGTTCCCTTAGGTGATCCAGCAACACTACGTGGCGCACAGTGTCAAATGCTAAGAAGAGATCGAGTAAGATGAGAACTGACTGCTCCCCTCTATCCCTCGCCCTGAGGAGATCATTCTGCACTCTGACTAACGTCATTTCAGTGCTATGTCTTGACCTAAACCGAGACTGGTAAGGGCTTATAGATGTCATAGGCTGCGAGGTGTGCCTCGAGCTGTAGAGCCACCACTTTCTCAATAACCTTACCCAGGAATGGGAGATTTGGGATAGGTCTATAATTCGTCAAGGTCGAGAGATGGTTTCTTTAGGAGGGGTCTCACCAGCACCTGTTTCAAGGTGTCAGGAAAACATCCCTCCAAAAAGGGAACACTGGACAATCTCAGTGAATACTGGAACAATGGACTCAACACATCCCACTAAGAGATGAGTCTGGCCCAGGTCCAGTTCACAACAGGTGGGCCACAGCTTCAAAATCACCTTGCAAACCTCAGCCACCCCAAGTAGCCTGAACTCGCACCATACAACAGAAGTGCCTCTGAACACACACAACTCACTACCACAGGGCTGCAACTGCCCCACTGGGGAAATCCCAGCCCTGATGGAGGATATCCTGTTAAGAGAAAAATGAAGCAAACTCCTCGCAATGAATGACTGAAGTTGCTTTTTTCAGCTGCAGGCAGGCAGAATGGAGAAGCCTGTCGACAGCACAAAAAAGCAGAGCTGGTCTGTTTCTCTCTGCAGCAATTTCCCCCGACAGGAACTCTGCTTTCTTATGGCTGACTGCCCTTTGATATTCACCACTGTGAATCCTCAAAGCCAGTTTGTCCTCCTCAGACCAAGACTTCTGCCAATGACGCTCCAACCTCCAACCCCTGGTCTTCATCTCCTTGAGAGCCCCATCAAACCACGTGGGTCTCAAGCGAGAAGACCTGGGTCATACACTGACCAATGCAACGGAGTCAAGTGCCTTGGAAACAGCCCCATTATAGGCTGCAACCATCTCACCCATACCCATCGCACATGCAACACTCACACCAGACAGATACATAACTGACATCAGTCCCCTGGGGACAACCCTTTCAAAGGGCGATAACAGACCATCTCTATAGGGTAAGGACTAATGGGGGGGAGGGGCACTGAACGAAAATCTCTCTATGCAGTAATTTGACCAAGCGACCAGATCAATTCTGAGGTCAGAGACCTCAAGCCCCAATGAGAACACTAAGTCCAAGGTATGGCCATGGCTGTGGGTCGCAGAAGCAACAACTTGTGCAAGACCCAGTGAAATAATCGACTGGAGGACGTCGTAACAGAAATGTAAATGTCTGTCATCGATCCAGGAACTTTCTTGGTGACGAAGTCTGCAACTTCCTGTAGAAATTCCCCCTCAAGCACCAGGGGCTGGTATACGAGGAGGATTCTCCACCTTGCACCTGGACCCCACATACAGCCACACATTCAAATGACAAAGCAGAGCACTGGGTGTACGGAAAAGTTTAGGTCGGATCTGAAGCAGATGCCACACCTCCACCCCTGTAGTCCCTCATCAGACAGTGCACTGCGAAAAACCTGGCCGAGACAGACGCCTCCAGTACTGGCTCTGCATCGTCCCCCAACCAGGTTTCCATAATGCAAGCCTGATAAACTAAGGAAATCAAGTCTGCACTAATTGCTGTCTTGTTCCTAATCAATCTGGCATCGCATAGAACTGCCTGAAGGGAACCAGTGGCAGCTGCTAACCCAACAGCTATCTGCCCACTTGGTCCAGTGGGAATCCTGAGGATGGGTACCAAACAGGACGGGCCTCTCTCCACATCCCAATTAAACCCAGGGTGCCCTATTGGTCCTGACCAGCCTGATGCTACTCACTCCTGCTATACCTCCAGCACAGGGTATGCAGTACAGGTTACGCAGGACCCAAGTCACATGACAGGACCTTGGAAAGCCTGTCAACAACCTGGCTGCTGCGTTCTGCACTAGCTGCAGGCAACACAGGACCCCTCCATTAACCCCGATGTAAAAAGCATTGCAGTAGTCGAGTCTGGAAGTCACAAAAGCATGTACTAGTGTGGACAAGTCATCAGGCATGATTAAGGCTTTAATCTGGGCAATATTCCTAAAATGGTAGAAGCCACTCCAGATGATAGACAACACCTGAGCCTCAAGTGTCAACCTATTATCCTGAATAACTCCCACAGTCTTCACCTTAACAGAGGAAGCAAGTGAAGAGGAGCCAAGCATCAGGCCAGTCACCTCCCCTACCACCACTGCACCCTGCCGATGATCCAGCTCAATCACCAGAACCTCCATCTTGTCTGGGTTGAGCTTCAGCCAGCTAGAGGACATCCAGTCCTGGATCTCAGCCAAACAGAAATTCAGTACCTCCACTGTATCACATGTCCTGGATGCAAACGAGAAATACAGCTGAGTGTCATGGCAGCGAAACCCCACACTGTAGCCTCTAGTGATCTTTCTCAGGGGCAGCAAGTACACTGCGAACAATATGGGTGAGAGGTTAAAGCCCTGAGGAACTCCACACAACAGGGGCTTCGGGAGTGAGGAGAAATTGCCCATCACCATCCTCTGCATCCTACATATGAGAAAGGACTCAAACCAGCTGAAGACAGTGCCAACGAGCCCATAGACCTCCCTAAGGCAATCTAACGGCACACCACGGTCCACAGTGCCAAATGCTGGAGAGAGAGAGAGAGAGAGAGAGAGATTGAGAAGAATGAGAACTGACACTTCACTCTCTCTCCAGCTCTGAGAAGGTCATTATGCACCTTGACCAG
The DNA here is from genome assembly GCA_016271365.2 of Neoceratodus forsteri. Classification (NCBI taxonomy): domain Eukaryota; kingdom Metazoa; phylum Chordata; order Ceratodontiformes; family Ceratodontidae; genus Neoceratodus; species Neoceratodus forsteri. The sequence continues at coordinate 695,062,205 of CM028137.1, forward strand.
TGCAGTCTCCGTACTGTGCCTAGGCCTGAATCCCGACTGGAGAGGCTTATAGATGTCAAAGGTCATGTGATATGCCTCAAGTTGCAAAGTCACTATTTTCTCAACAACCTTTCCCAGAAAAGGAAGGTTAGAGACCACTCTATAGTTCACTAAGCAGTCGAGATCCAAGGATGGTTCACCAGCACTTCTTTCAAGATGCTAGGAAAGGACCCCTCTGACAGAGAGCACCAGACAGTCTCAGCAAACACTGGACCTACAGACCCCACAAAGCCCACAAGGAGATGGGTTGGGCCCAGGTCCAGTTCACAATAAGTGGGATGCAAATTTGAGATTACCTCACAAACCTCTTCCACCGCTACTGGCCTAAACCCGCCCCAGACAGGAGTGCTCCTTATGACAGCCATTTCTCCACTGCAGGGCTGAGACAGCCCCACTGGAGAAATCCCAGATCTGATAAAGAACACTGTGTCGGAGAAGTACTGAGTGAACACTTCACATCAGGCAGCTGAAACAGCTCATTTCAGCTGCAGACCTGTAGGCCGGAGTAACCTATCCACAGTCAAACAGCTGAGCCGATCCGTTTCTCCCTGAAGCAATCTCCTCTGACAGGAGTACTGCTATCTTATGGGAGATTGGTCTTTGAAACTCACCATAATGAGTTCTCAAAGTCAGTTTATCCTCATCAGATCCACATTTCTGCCAACAGCACTCCCAAGTCTGACCCCTGGTCTTCATCTACTTGTGCTCCCTGTCAAACCATGGGGATCTCAAGTGAGACGGACTGGATGGTATACGCACTGGTGCAACAGTCGAGATGTGGAGGGGTTTCGGAATAACAGATGGACCAGATACAGAACTTCAGGTTCAACACACAATCTCTGTGTGATGTTTATTTAAAACACTGGGGATAACCTTAAGCAACAGCATATCCCTTCTTCAATACATCAGTTTGCAGCAACAGACTATGCATGTCCTTCTTCTGCACTTAGTTAGCGCCTACTGACCCACTGATCTACTGATGTATCTAGTGAAAATTATTTTATTCCCTATGTTGGTCTTGTGTGTTTTGGTGATGGAGAACTCAAAAAAGGCCTCTCACACAGTCTGCAAAGGGTGTCAACAGAAGACACAGACCAACTTAGGGTAGCTGGTTCATTCTACTGGGGTGTCATACAGATGAGGCACACGAATGAGTCCTAGTAAGACGAAACACATACTGTGTCTTCTGCTGGCACCCTTTTGCAGACTGTGCGAGAGGCTTTTTGGTACTATGCAATTCTGCTTAAAGCTGAACCAGCATAATATTCTGTGGTGATTTGCATATACAGCCCACGATGCTTTGCATTATGGGGGTATGTGTGATTTTGTATTTCTTTGAAACTTGGCTTCCTGGCCAATGCCCTTTGGGGTAATCCTTGCCTCAGTGCTTGCACACTAAAGTTCTTTGTCATTTACAGGTGTTATACATGTAAGACATATACATCAAGGTATTTATGACATAGTGCTATTGCATACTAAAATCCAACAACGAGAAATACAGCCTGTTGTTTTACATCAGCTCGGAGGTCACCACAATAACCTCCCTGTCGAGGACTTGAGAGAAAAAATAAATATTAAAGAGAATACTATAGCATAGCCAAGAAAGGGGAAGGGGGCACCCACAGGTGGCCAACCGTATGGACTAGAAATTGTAAAGGATAAATTAGGCTAAGAAATAAAAGAACTGTTGCAACAGATTTAAGAAAAGGTCAGTCCTCAAGAGTGGCAGGATCTCCCTGTCACTTGAGAGCCAAGGTATCAATCCTATTATAAGTCATTACTGCCTCTCCCAAACCTGCCCCACAAGCAACTATCACATCCGAGAGGTCCATCACCGCCTTGAGTCCTGTTGGGGGCAGACAGCCCCTTTATAGGGCAGTAATGGACTATCTCCACAGGGAAGGACAATGAGGGGGGGCTCCAAATGAGAACTTTACTGTGCAATGATCCAACCATATAACCAGATCAATCTCAAGATTACTCGCCTCAAGCCCTAGACCGAATACGAAGACCAAGACATGACCATTTCTGTGGACTGCAGTCGTAACAACTTGTGCAAGCCCAGTGAATCCATTGTCTGGAGGAAGTCTTGTCCAAACTGCAAGAGTTCATCATCGATCCAAGCACTGAAATCGCCCAGAATCAACCACCTAGGTGACTCCAATACTCTCTCGGCAACAAAGTCCGCTACCTCCTGCAGAAATTCCCTCTCACGTCCTGGAGGCAGGTACACCAAAAGGATTCTGCAACCTCACCTGGACTCCCTCGTACAGCAACGCATTTAAACCACGAAGCAGAACCCACTGGGTGCACCAAAAGGTTTAAGTCAGATCTAAAACAGATGGCCACACTCCCACCTCTGTGATCCCTCCTCGGACAATGAACCACAGAGAACCCAGCCAGGATAGACAACTCCAGAACTGAGCTGACATCATTCCCCCAGCCAGGTCTCTGTGATACAAGCCAGATTAACTGAGGAAACCGAGTCCACTATTAACCGTAGTCTTGTTCCTGATCGATCTTGCACTGCAAAGCACTGCCAGAAGCGGGTTGACACAGGTTGATGACATACTGGCTACTTGCCCACTCGGTCTGGTGGGAGTCTTCAGTATGGCAGCCAAACATATATGGCCTCTCCCTAGGTTTGATTTTGTCCTGGGGCACCCTCCTGGTCCTCACCACCCCAATACCACTCTCCCCATTAGCAACCCTCACACCTCGGTACGGTATCACTACGAGAGACCAAACCCCTTTAGCCTGACACCCAGAAGCCCAAGATGAAAAGATCTCAGCAATGAAAATCCAGACAGTAGGATTTTGCCAACAGCGGAGTTTGTTATAATTATTGGGGGGGGGGTGCAGGGATGAAGCCCCCAAAACATGAAAAAACAGTCCGCAGCAGGCAAAATCCCACTGTCGGGATCTTCAATGTCGGGATCTTTGTCACAGGCTTCCAGGTGTCAAGCTAAAGGGTTTCAGTCTTCCATAGTAGATCCCCCCGTTACCTACCATCCTAACTTCTCACACTCCCAACCTCTCTGCAGCGCCTATATGCTACTGGTAGCAGGTGCTGTTCAATGCAGGGAGAGAGGTCCAGCAGCTAGGATAAAGAACAGCTAAGACTTAGGGGCCCAAAACCCAAACACATCATTCCATCAGCTGTCCACTAACACCCTAAAACAATATCCTATTCATGTAACTCATCCTGAACTAAAACCACCCAGCCCTTCCCTCATTAAGCCTAGACCCTATACATACATTCAAACATACACACCACCAGGAAACGCAAGGTATATCATACTGCAGTCAACAGGGCTGTACAGAGTAAGGTAAATGAATTATGCTTTCATTACGTATGTTCAAGATTTAAGCAATAAGGCACGACAGGGTGTGTGTTATCATGTAATAACGTCACTCCTGGGGTGGGTTGAAGACTAGGCGAAGCAGAGTGCTCTCCACCACCCCAGGAGTGACGTTATTACACAATAACACACATCCTGGAGTGCCTTATTGCTATTATACAATGGCTCGATGTTATAAAAAGTAAAAAAAAACATTAAAAATGTTTTTAGTAGATTTTTAGTGAGTTTCTTAGAAAAGAGGAAAAAAAGGCTCTACGATTACAGCCAGCAAAGCTAATGCTAATCAGTGACAGTGATGTTATACTGTAATATCATCACTGTCTCAGGCACACACTGACCAATCAGAATCCAGGATTCTTTCTTGCCACTGTATAATCAATGTTATATTTCTGTTACGATTATAACATGCCTCAGGATGCTGCTGTTCGTGCCTTGTATTAAAGCACTCTAACTTCCATCCACTGACTCGTTTGTACTATTTGCATTGCTGTGCATCTTGCAAAGTTGGTCAATCTGGTGTAATCAGCCGTGTCCATAAAATGTATTTATTTATTTAGTTTTTGTTTACCGGGTAAGTATACTCGACAAGAAACGTTGCCTATTTTCAGGCACGACCCGGGAGAGAGACATACAGAGTTACAGTTATATACAGAGTTACATACAGAGGCAACAGCAAGTCAGGAAACAAATAACATCACATGATTTAGTGCAAGGAACAAGACTAGAACAGCTATTATATTTGCTTTTTAACAGAAAACTAAAATAATAAGATAGCATCATAACAATAACATTACAGGTTGACAACATTCAATTGTTCCTTTTGTTTTACCCCAGGTCTTACCCCATCCCATCCCTTATTTTTGCCCATTTTATCTCTTTTAATACCCTTCAACTTGCTGAGAGAGTACAGATCGACCCTCCAACTCCTCTATAAAATTCATGAAGGGGAATCCCTGTAAATGTCTCTGTTTGTAACCTCAGATCTGCTGTGATTTTTTTTCTACTTGGCATATTGATTTGATGATCGTTACCTATTCTACCAATCTTGGGCATAATGATGTAAGCCACTTTCTTGTACTAGCTTTGCAGGTAGCTGTCAACAAGATCCCTGCACATCATTTTTGTTGGTTTGATCTCTTCCCTTGGGGCACTTTCCCCAGCATCAAATGAACAAAGTCTGGGTCTATTTGTCTATATTTCTGCATTACTTAACTTCCAACAACAATTTTATACTATAAATGTCTCTTTTTTTTCCTTTTTCTTTTTTATAAACAACCCCTCCTTGCAGATGTGGGAGGTAGTTGTTCATCAAGGTGAGCCAGTTGGGACTGACGCTCTGGCATCATCCCTGTGGATATATACAAGGAAGGGGTTTCGTAGAGTAGATTTACAGGATGCTCTTAGGTGCCAGGGAGCTGCTGAGTGAGTAGAAGTGTGGAAAAAATTGGGGGACAGGAGGGTGCCAGGTATCCTTGGGACTCTGAGTGCTGCCAAGGTCAAAGACACCTTGATGGTTTGAGGGCGAAGACATCCCAAATGACACTGAGGGAGATCGTAGTGGTGAGTGACTGGGAAAAACAGTGTTATTAGCTCTAAGAATGAGCAAGGAACAGCACATCAATTTGGAGATAGGCCTGAAAGGCTGGACCTATGCCATAATGTGTCTTGATCAGGGCTAGAAATCCATTTTAAAAAGTGGTGTTCATCACAGAATATCATTACCTGCCACCAGCACAGTGGCTGGATTTCGGTCTACATCCCCAATGACCCAGGTTCCGAAACAGACTCGGGTGTCGGAGGGCCGGCCGGAGGAAGATGGCTTGAGTGTCCAACAACTGCCTGCCTTCTCTTGGGGGGGGGGTTCACGTCTCAGTGTTTGCTGGCTCCTGGTGGAGGCCGGGGGCACGGCAACACATCGGGCCTTGCTACAGGGGGGAGCATGGCAGACATCAGCTTGCGCCTTGACGTCATGTGGCACATCACGCTCCCCGAGCAAACGGGAAAAGCTGCCTGCCTGGCCAACCAGATGATGGCTGCCGTCCTCTACACACCAAGCCCGGATAAGAGCGTATGTACAAGCAACCCTGCCATACCTGATATAGAAGCCATCCATGTATTCTCTTCCCCTTGTGCCTCCCACATGGGTAGAGCCCACCCGATGAAGGGTTACCAGGGGACATGGTGATTAGGAATGGTGGATGACATTCAAGACTTGGCACTGGTGGTATGGGCCTTGGCTGCCTTGAAGGAGTGGATGGCCAGGGGGTCAGAGGAGCAAAAAAAAAAAAGTGCTGTTCATCACAAAATACCATTACCCAAGATTTGGTATTCTGTCATGAAAACTGGTATACAAACCCATGTTTTGTATGCCATGCTGTCACTGTTGTATTTTAAGTAGCATGTGGTTTTAAGTTGTTTTATAGTATTACTTTATTTATTTTTACAGTTACCTATTTTTCCCCCTGGAGTCCTCTGCCTACATATGACGCCCCCACGTAGGCACCAGGTATGAGACCCCCTCCCTGACCCCACGACTTACCCTTTGTGGCAGGGGATGGGGAGCGACTCGACACACGGGACCGGATTTAGTGTTCGGGGAAGTGCCTTCCCGGGCCGTCGCGGAGGGGGACCATTGATATCCTCGCAGAGGACTCTCCATTTTTTCCTGTTTTTCCCTTACTTCCCCTAAGGTTGCGGCATGCAATGGCACCACCTGTGGCGGCGCACATGCACCCATGCGCACCCCTGTCAAGCGCCTGCCGCAACTCTCGCCCACAGTCTCTAGTGCTGATGTGCCACCTCCCGGCCTCCACTAAGTGGCAGGCAATCGCCAAGCCCTGCAATCCCCCCCTCCCCAGAGATGGAGAACAGTCCTAGGGACACTCAATCCTTCTCCTCCCTGCCAACCCCCAGTGCCCCATGTCTGTTCCCAAACATGGGTCACTGGCGTGACGCGAGCTAAGGCGTCCATCGCCTCAGCTCTCAGCTCCACCGGGCTGGCTTACAGTATTGCTTTTTAAAAAAAAAAAAAAAAAGCTAAAAAATATAGGTTTTGAGTGTCTGTCTGGGGAAGAGTGGGAAAACAAAATCCACACAGGCAATAATCACTACACCACAGTATGGCTCCCACAGAGCCAAGACAAATTGACATCCTATTTTAATGACATATATTTTCTTAGAGGCCATATACAAATTTTAGTGCCAACTAAATTAGATGCAACCAAGTCAGCTGAATCTGATAATTTACATCCCAGGCTTTTGCTCGAAATTAAAGAATGGTTGGTGGAACCTTTGCATTGCTTATATAATCTATCTCTGTGTACAGGAGTGGTTCCTGATGATTGAAGGGCTGTGACTGTGGTGCCTTTGTAGAATAAGGGTAACAGCGAATACTTGGGCAATTACAGGCCAATGAGCCTGACCTCTATCTTGGGTAAGACAACTAAATCAATAATACAGACAAACTTGGAAATGACTAAAAGAGTATGGGAATCACTGAGAAGACACAACATGGGCTCAGGAAAGGTAGGTCATGTGAAACCAGGTATGTGAAAGGTAACTACTCTGTGACTCACAGGGACTTCTCCGAAAACAGGGTGGGAAGGGCATTCAGATGGAGATGGGCAGGGGAAGGATTGTCGTAAGGCTGATGAGTCAAAACACAAGTGTGGAAGCTGGTATTCAGCGTGGGTTACCTGGAAATGAAATTTGGTGTTCCATACATACAATTTGTTAGGCACAGAACACGAAATAACAGTGAATTTTGAGCCCTGCTGATTCTTGGATCTGTTACAATGAAGTAATCAAATTTTTACAGTTTATTATTCACCAGTAATGGATCAGTGGTAGAAGCTGTTGTCTCCGGGGTTTATTGCTGAAACACCAGATAGGGTCTGTGTCCCTGGCAACTCCAGGCCTGGGCGTGTGTACAGTGACTATATGGTACTGCAAGGTAACTCCCAGCAAGCTTAAAGATGCCCTTAGACATGGGAGTTTGCCTCTGCCATACCCATCCACTCCCAGGGAATGAAGAGGGAGATAGACCAAAACGGAAGTAGAGGTGACATTTTATTTTAGAAATTTTGACCAGGAGTCCTGGGTGCCAGAGGGCCGGCAGGGGGAGGTAGTCTGAGCGTCCACCGTACTGCTCAGCTCCTCTGGGGGAGGGAGGGTTCCTTGGCCCAGGGGTGGCCTGACCTCTGGTGTCAGCCAAGAGGTATCGCAGCCCCAGTGCCCTACCAACAGGAGAGCATGACAGATGCTGGCACAAGCTGTGGCGTCATGTGGCATGTCGTGCTCAGGGAGGGGAGGTGTACATCTAACAAATACACCACCACAGCAACACCAATGCGAGGGCCTGATAGTGGGTTCTCCCCCAGCCAGTCGAGCCACCGCACAGGTCCCCGACGAAGACTTGATTCCTTGGGGTGGGGTACAGGCCCCCCCCCCGCAGACCTCGCCTGGAAGGTATGCCAGAGCTCCATGGGGAGAGACCATGGGCAGGAGGAGGACAGGCAGGGGAGTTGGGAACAGCTCTGGTAGTGGGGGAAAAAATAAAAAAAATTACAAACAAATTTTTGGCCAGGAAAGGCACAATGAACTGAAGCTCATTTCTTGGAGTGACTTGGGAGAATATTATACACAGAGAGTCTAAGTGACTTGCTCAAGGTCACACAGTGTGCAACTGGCAGCTGTAGGATTCAAACCCAGGTCTAACGGGTCTCCAGTTTCATAGTGCTATGCTCTAACTGCAAGGCTATACTGCTTCTATGTACTAGGAACCAGTTTCCTAATCCTGTTACATTTTAAACCTTTTGACTGGTTAAAATATTTCGTTCCTATACTTTGATTTGCACTGTGTTACTGGATTGCTGCTTCTTATGTATCTATTTTTTAATCTTTAAAGCTTTCCTTCACTGTATCCCAGTTTCTGTTATCCACCTCTGCTGCATCTGGAAACAAGCTTCAGCCCAGTGTACCTGAACCAGTCACCAATTTCCAAATAAATAATGATACCTAGCACTATGTAAATAAAATGTTCTGTTAATGTACTGTGCATGTTTATCATCTAAGGGGTTGATTCTTATTAATTTGCATGCACTGGTGCTACAGAGGGCCTGCAAACTTTTGAAAGCAATTTTAGTGCTACGATTAATTCTGACCAAACAGAATAATGCAGACTGTGAAGACCCACAGAGAAGGCAACTGAACTGAATCGCAATGGAACTGAGGAGTTCTGCATCAGACTCGTGAGGCTTATAGAAGAAACCTGTCAGGACAGGTTTGATTGGATTTTGACGTACCTTACTATGACTTAGTGTGTGATCTTGAGGCAGACTGAGCTTCAAGAAGGCAATCCGGTAGTTGCTCAAGATATAGAGATTTCCTGCCCCTGTCAACATATACATAAAACCACCTGAATGCTCAGTTTGATGATAGCAGTAGAGTGCACTGGGCTCCCATGTGAGATACTGAGTTCGCACTGTGAACCACACACACACACACACACACACAGCCAGAGGAGCCTAGGGCACACTGTGGAGGGGGACCTTCTGAGCACCTCCTATGGGACAGTGGGAAGCCAGAATGGCTTGGGTGTCCATATGTTATTGACATCCCCCTTGCTAAGCCGATGCAAGCTTATCGACAAAGAGAGGTGGACCAGATTTTTAAAGAGGGAAAGTCACATATAGACATTTGTGACAGCTCCCGTATCACAAAGCAAAGTCCCACCACCTTCAGCTCCTCCGGAAGCCTGCATCAAACTGGCATCTCCCAGGCTGCAAATTAAACTCCCACCAATGATGTGGGGTGGGGGGAATGCTGTCCTTTCAGAGCTGTCTTGTGTTGGGGTGGTTGGACTGGAGACCCAGATGGGAAGTAACCCCCAAGGTACCTGAAGGAAGGAGAAAAGGAGACTGGTATGTAGGGATAACACAATAACAGAAAATCAGAGCGGTAGTATCTGATGATGTATGCTTTAAGGTCATTAGTGATAACAGCTAAGTATAACCGTGGCTGCAAACATCTGTCTCCCCAATTTGAGAATGTAAACTGGGCCACCAAGATTGACACGATACCCTGCGAAGCATGTTTAATGTGTTAAGCATATCACTTTCATCGATATGAAATATCTAGTATCTAGCATGAATTCAGAGAACTATATTTGATATATAGCAAGGTCCATGGTTGCTCAAGAGTACTGCACATAAGTAGTAATACAGATCAAAAACAGCTTACCCAGTAATCTGACAATGTTATCAACATCTGTAAAAAGGACAGCAAATGAAACAGTATGATAAATAGATTATTGAGACACGTACCACCTGCTCTTTGATTTAAACTTTATTCTCCTCTAGGATGCCCAGTTCTCAAATGCAGCTACCTCATCTGTAATTCCCATCTGGAGTATAATATCAGAAGTTTGAATAAATCCAGAAACTTGCATGAAGATTTGCCCTACCAACACAGGACTGTAACTGTACTTACAGTATGAACAGCTTCTTTACAAATGGGGTCCTAACAGACTAAACCAGCACAGAAACAAGACTAACCTATGCCAGTTATACTGCACTTTAAAGACTTTTTTTACATTTTCTAAATTAGGTTAAAAGGGCTTAAACACTTTTTATCCACATCAGAAGCATTTTTAAAGCCGGCTCAGTGGCACTGAGGATTGAGGCACTGGGCGCCACAACCTCGCACCATGCCGGCGACCCGGGTTCAGGAATGAGACTGGGCCGGATGTCGGCAGGGAGAGAGAGGATTGGCGTCCCGAGGACAGCCTCCTTTCGGGGGATTAGGCCAGCCTGGGTGATAGCAGCGGCCTCGTGGCAGTCAGAGGCACCGCGCCACTCAGGCAGCAAAGAGAAGGGATCGAGCTGCGTGATACATCTGCGGATGTCACTGCACATCCGAGCTCCGGGTGGGGTGGAGGGGCAAACTCTACGCAGAAAATCCCACCCCTGGGGATAGGAGAAGGTGCCCCTCCCCAGCCACACCCCAATACTGGATCCTCTCCTCTCGTGCAGGCACCCTGCGAGGACCGCACGCAGTACTTAGAGCACCCTGGGTGGACAGGGTGGCCCTTCCCCAGAGGGCTCAGACCCGGGGGCTGTGTGGTCCGAGCAGGAGAGAGTGACGACCTCAGGTGGACGGAACAGCTGGGACAGTGGATGGTTGCTGGAGAGAGTTCCTCAGGCAAGTGGGGGGGGGCGGAATAAATTAGAAAAAAAAAAAAAAAGAAGCATTTTGAAAGTGCTTCTGAAAACCCAAAGGGCAGCTTCAAAACTGTATTATGAATAGAATATTTTATTTTATTGAACTGCAGTGTGGACAGGGTAAACAAGGCAAGCTTTGTTCCTGTCCCTTCCAGCAACAATCTGCAGTTTTTTTAATACAGTAAATGGTCAATATAGATGATGTGGATGTAAACAAAGATGAGCACATGCTTATCCCTCTGGCTGCTGGTAACGTGCACTGCTCAAGAGCTACAGTTAAGAAATGCAGCACTGGAGCACTTCAGACGAATCAGATCTCTTCTTTCCACTACACGAGACACTCTTGTTTTGTAACAAGTGTCTCGTACACAGATGCCCTGGAAACGGCTTGCTTGGGGGAGGGGTTTTGAAGTTTTAATACAGTATTGATCAACCTTGATCAATAATATGTTAATACTAGCACAGAGACCACTCTTGAGGTTGGGGAAGGCCCAAAAGTTGCTGGGTGGACAAGACCAATTACCTTACCCAATGTCTAGGACTAACTTTTTCCAAGTGCTGGGCAATAAAAACTGGCAAGTTGGTTTGCACCCCAAGCCTGGGTACCAGGAGCAGAGTCCAGCAGGGAGGAGATGCACAAGGATCCATTGAATGCTTCCATCCCAGGGGGGTGGGTACTACCTGGGCACCTCTGGGTGGATTGGGTGTATGCTTGGGGGACGTGATGTCTCAACATGCCCCCCACACGCCCCCGACCAAGGATGCCATCCACAAGGCCGAGAACTTGCTGGAGCAGAGCAGAGAAAACTGAAAAAGGGTGTCTCGACCGGCTGGATGACGGCCGCTGGACTCTCACCACCACAGAGCCCCCGGATAGCTGGGACCAACCCCAGCAGCACCCAGGGCCAAGAAGGTAAGGTTGCAAGGCTCATTCCCCCTGGAAGGAGAGGACCCACCCAACGAAGGGATATGTCGGGTTACCCTGGGGTGCTGCAGTATGGGGTGGCAGTTGGCGGCGGGGGTTGCCTGGGGCCAGGTCCTAGGCTGCTCAAAGGAGAGACCAGCCGAGACACAGGGAAGGAGCAAAAAAAAAAAAAAAACTGGCAAGTTCACGTAGCTGTTCAGATGAATGGAACTGCCACTTCAAATTCTCTGCTGGAAACCTGGTTTAAAAAAATGTTGGGGGTACCAGAGAGCAGAGTTCATGACTGGATGGGTTTCCAAGTAATTCTGCTTCACGCTCTGCAAAAATTGTGAATAAACTCTATCAGCAACGTTTACAGTTTTTCACCTTAGAGTTTGGTGGCTCTTACCTTGCAGAACTGAATGATGCCACTTATGTGATGGGCCACCCGAAGGGAATGGCAGGAGGTGCCAGACTGAAACCTACACAGCAGATGCCACAGGCCCAGGATGGAGTGCTGTACAAAGCAACAGGCCCAAGCGGGGCAGGAGAACCCCCATCATGGGACTCAGTGCTACTGGCAGTCTAAGAAATGGATCGTAAACTGGAGCAGGTACTTGATAGACTGTGTGAGCAGGACATTAAAATTGATTCCGCACTTAAAACCGCCAAAGACACAGATGATCACTTGCAAAATACACAAGCTGCTTTTGTCAAATCGACTACCGAGATCAACCATTTGAGAGCTCAAGTGGAAAAGCTGGAAAATGCTAAATAGGGCTATAAACTTGCATCTGGTCAGGGTCCCAGAGGGCACAGAAGTGGAGAATTTGCTTACTTTAATCAAGCAGTGGCTGCAATCCCGTATTCCCCCGGAGGTACAGCTGGGCTTGGACACATTTTAAAACAGGCCTGCATAATTCAAGAGCTAGTGTACTGCTTGGAATTAATAGTAATTTTCAGATGCAGTCAGCTATCACTTCCAGTATCTGAAGTTTTTTGTTTTTTTTCTGTTTGCTAATTAGAACATTTTCCAACTGGCAGTGCTGGGACAATGTGTGTGGAGCAGCACTGTCTGGAGGGGGGAAAAGTCAGTTCTGTTCCACCCACTACATCACCAGAAATGAGACCAAACAACTTGAGGCACCACAATCCTTATTGCGGCCTAAGCACTGACTTTCACAAGCTACCAATCAAAATGCAGGACATTGTGACATCACTAGTAACCAGAGCAAGCCAGTCCCTGCTGCATCATGTGAAAGTGAAACCTGGCAGTAAGAAATGGTTCTCACTGGTTACTAGTGATGTTATAGTCAGTGTGCTTTCAGTGTTTATGTAGTGGAAGAAACAGAAAAACAGGTTACTCACCTGTAACAGTAGTTCTAGGAGTGATATATGTTGTTCATCCACACTTCTTGGCAGGTATCTTGCTGCGTTAAGATGTGCCGGAAAAGTCTTCAAGCTGGCTCCTCTCACCCACCCGGGTGATATAATCTTCAGCTCCGCCCGATGATGCCAGATCTAGCCCGCTGGAAGCCAGGTTGTGCGTTGAAGCAGGGGAGGTCGGGTGGGGCAGTGTGGATGAACAATATATACCACTCCTAGAAGAAAAAGTTACTTACCATAGTAACCTTGTTCCTCCCAGGGGATACTCCAATATTCATAACTCTTCTGCAGTATACCTTTAAGGTCAGATCTGCCCGGAGATAGAATGCTATGCTAATGATGGAATCATTGGCATGAGCCACTTTTCAAATACTGCCACCTATCAACTGCCTACATTCTAACCCTCAGATTTCGTGGACGCATGTAAATACAGGGCCCAAAATTTAAAATACATAACATTTAACTTCAAAATTCCCCACCCAGACCTCGAACTGGAGGAAAATATAAACTTATCATAAACAATACCCCAAGCTCCTATGTCACAATCACCTGAAAAGGAGAAAACGAAAGAACAAGTTCCAATAAAAGTAGAATGTGGCATGCAAACACTAAGGTACAGCATGGAATATAGAGGCCACTGGTTCTTAAACGAGGAGGGTGGAAGAGTTATGAATATTGGAGCATCCCCCAGGAGAAACAAGGTTACTATGGTAAGTAACTTTTTCTTCTCATCCTAGGAATACTCCAATATTCCTAACTGCTCTGCAGACTAGAAGGCAGTACCTTAGGAGGCAGGAAGAACCTATTTTGGAAACAGGATCTGCAGGACAGCTGTACCAAACCTGGCATCAGCCCTAGCCTGCATATCCAAGCTGTAATGCTTGACAAATGTGTATACTGTTCGCCAGGTTGCTACTTTACAGATATCCACCAAGGGTACATCCCTAGCAGCTGCCAGTGCGGGAGCTGTACTCCTTGTGGAGTGGACTCTAAGCCCTGCTGGAGCTTCTTGCCCACCTTTGAATAGCAAAATTAAATACACTGGACAATCCAATGAGAAATGGACCTTTTAGATGCTGGATTTCCCTTTCCCAGATCCCCATAAGTGAGGAAAAGTTGTGTTCTGTCCTGCCTATGGGGCTTAGCGCTGTCGTGTAGTAGCTCAAAGCTCTTTTGACTTCCAGGCTATGCAGTCTACGCTCACCAGAAGAAGAATGGTCAGTGAAGAACACTGGTAAAGTGATAGATTGGTTCAAGTGGAAGTCTGAAACCACTTTGAGGAGGAATTTCCTATTTGTCTGTAGGACTACCTTATCCATGTGGAAGGAAATATAGTCCTTTTCAATGCATAAAGCCTGGAGCTCACTAATCCTTCTAGCTGAAGTAATGGCTACTAGAAACACTGTTTTCCATGTGACATACGTCAAAGGTGCTGAAAACACAGGCTCAAAGGGAGGGACCGTGAGTTGAGCAATGCAGATATTAAGGTCCCAAGTTGGCACCAGTTCCCTCACTGGTGGACACATACGAGAAAGGCCCCTGAAGAAACTTTTAAATATGGGGTTTGATGCCAAAGAAACAGACCTGCCTGCAGATGCATAGGCCGAGACTGAAGCCAAATGAATCTTTAGTGTAGAAGGCTGTAAGCCTGTGGAATGTTAAGTAAACCAGGTAATCCAGTACCAACGGCACTCCTGCCTGAGCTGGTACTATACTCCTACTATAGTACCAAATAGAAAACCTCTTCCACTTTGCAGCATAGGTTTTCTTAGTGGAAGATTTCCTGTATCCCTGTAAAACATCCATAACTGGCTCAGAAAGATATAAACCAGCATACTTTTGGTCCTCAAGAGCCAAGCTTTGAGTCTGAGTGACCTGAGGTTCGAATACAGGAGCCTTCCCTGGTTGGAGGTCAGAAGATTGTGCTTCCTGGGAAGGTGTATTGGTGTGTTCACTGACATTGACAACAACAGGGAGTACCATGGCTGCCTGGCCCAGTCTGGGGCTATCAAAATCATTGTTGCTGGCTGAGACCTGAGTTTCAACAGCACCCTGTATACCAGGGGAAATTGAGGGAATGCATACTGGAATTTCCCTGATCAATCCAGAATAAGGGCATCCAGAGGAACCGTGCCCACCACTGGAGGCCTGCAACAGAACTGTGGCAAGTGGTGACTCTGGTGTGAGGCAAAGAGGTCTATTTCTGGAGTGCCCCACCTCCTGAATAAACTCTGCATCACTTGCCTGTTCAGGGACCATTCGTGATAGGCCTGACTGATTCAGCTCAGGGCATCTGCCAGAACATTGTCTTTGCCTGGCAGATGAATGGCCTGTAATGAGGAGCCCAGTGAGTAAGCTAGGGTCCAAATTCTCATAGCCTCCGTGCAAAGGAGGCTTGACCTTGTTCCCCCTTGCTTGTTATGTAGTACATGGTGGTAGTGTTGTCTGTCCTGACTTGCACTACCTTTCCCTGTATCAGTGGTTTGAAAGCTTACATCGTCAGAAACACTGCCCTGAGCTATAAAAAGTTCATGTATAAAAGAGTCTCCGCACTTGACCAAGTGCCCTGGGTAGTGTGCTCTGCTAGACGAACCTCCCAGCCCAAGAGGGATGCATCCGTTGTGAGAATCACGGAAGGAAGTTCTTTTTGAAAAGGGATCCCTTCCCTGAGGTTGGTTTCCTCTTTCCACCACTGAAGAGCCTGGCTAAATGTTTTTGTTACAGGAACAAGCTTTGACAGGGAATCCTTTCGTTGGCACCAATGAGCTCTTAAGTGAAACTGGAAGTCCCTCACCTGAAACCTAGAGCCTAGCACTTGACTGTGCCTGTTGCAGCTGCCATGTGGCCCAGAAGTTGAAGAAAATGCCTTGTCAGCCTTGGGGCATTGAGCCTGAAAGAGTCTGCCAACTGCAGGATGCTTTTTACCCTGTCTCTGGGTAGAAAAGCTCTGCCCACTATGCTATTCAATTTTGCTCCTATGAACTGCAGAATTTGAGAGGGAAGAAAAACAGATTTTTCTAGATTTAAAAGGAAATCCAAAGATTGCAGAAGCTGTTAAGTGAGCTGTAGGTGTTCTGCTAACTGTTGTGGTGAATTTCTCACCACCAGCCAGTCATCTAGATAGGGGGAATACTGTGACACCATGTCTGCGCAGGTGAGCCACTACCACAGCCAGATACATTGTGAACACCCTTGGTGCTGAAGTGAGACCAAAGGGTAGAGCTGAGAACTGATAATGACCTGACAGGAGTCTGAACCTGAAATACTTTCTGTGAGACTCCTTTATGGGGATGTGGAAATAGGCATCTCTTAGGTCCAATGATGCCAGAATCAGAGACAAAGTCACCATTTTGAACTTTGGTTTTGCTAGGAACCTGTTGAGGACCCTGAGATCCAAGATAGGCCGCATCTCTCCATTTTTCTTTGGTGTGAGAAAATATCTTGCGTAAAGTCCTTTTTCTGTTTGATGTAAAGGCACTTGTTCCACAGCTTTTAGTGAAAGAAGGTGTTTCACCTCTTTTTCCAGCCTTTTGCTTTCTAAGAAGGAAGTTGGTTTGAAAACTCTGATTTTTAGAATGGGGGGGGGGGGGACCTGAAACTTAAAGACAGGCCCGGACCTACTATCTCCAGAACCCACTTGTCTGTGGTGATGGTTTTCCAATTCTGGAAAATATGGGGAAGCCTGCCCCCTACTGGCAAAGGAGAGGCAGCCTGATCGATGAAGTCAGGAGTCCTGCTTGGACTGGGGCTGAGACTGGGCACCACGCCTGGCACCTTTTCTGCACCTACCCCTGAAATACCCTTGCTGTGGGTATAGGGGTGCCTGAAGAAGTACCATGGCCTGGTAAAAAGACCTGGAGTGAAATTGTCTGCCCTTGCCTCCCCTACTGGAGGGTCTAGTGGAGGTGAAGGGTCTTTCCTTTGTGGAATTGCTACAGAAGGTGGCTTTACACTCATCCACCTTCTTCATATAGGCCTCTGTATGGCTGCCAAATAAGGAATTGCCCTCCACAGGAAAACCCAGAGTCTTATTCTTCGTGTTCTGCATGAGGTTTGTGGCTCTCAACCAAACAAACCTTCTCTGTGCAATGGTATTTGCCATCCACCTTGCAGCAGTCTCATTACTGTCTGCTGCCATCTGGAACTGGTATTTGGCAGCTTCCAGGCCAAACCTAGCAGTTTCAGCTAGGTCTGCCGAAAGAGGAGGAGATGCTTTCTCAGCCATGTCCAGGACAGACTGCCAGAGAGTCTTCTGGTACTGGGCTGCACAGGCCTGATAGTTAGCTTGCCTAATGGCCAGAGAGGCTGACCGGTAACCTTTCTTAGTCATACTTCTAATTTTCCGGGAGTCTTTCTCTGGAGGGTGGGAAGCCAGAGGGACTTTTGCCTTGTCACAAGCTGCAGCTTTGCATCATCCCTTGGTGGACACGGTGTGAAAGTAAGAATTCAGTCCCTGTTCTGTCAAGCTGATACTTTTTATACAACCTTTTGTCCAAAGGAGGGACAGACCCAGGAGCTTGGAGGAGTTTTAAAATATCTCTTTTAAAGAACTTATTTATGGGTAGGGTCAGACTGGGGTACAGAGGGCCCACCTGGAAATAACATACAAGGGCCCATCTGGAAAATCAATAGAGGAGGGCCCAGGTTGACACACTCAAATCAATATTCCACTTCAGTCTGATACATTAGATCTGTGTTTGCATCTTACATTTATCAACAGTGTCCCAGATACCCCATTTAATTAGAAAAAAGACGATAAATGCAAAAGTTTTCAGAGTTCGGAAGGTAACCACTTACCCAACTGAGGGGGGCCCACCTGGAAATTTCCAGGTATCCAGGTGGGCCAGTCCGACCCTGTTTATGGGGAGTGACAGTTTTTTAGTAGGAGTCAGCCCCATCATTCCAGATACAGTATTCAGCCTCCTCCTCATCCTCTACAGCTTCAGTGGTAGGGATGTCCAAGGCAGCAATTTTACTGATGAAGAAAAAATGAGAAGAATAATCTTCTGTGGTCCTCGGAGGGGAACCAAACTCCTGTTCTGGGGAGACCTCAGGCTCTATAGTCTCATCTTCTTCTTCCTCCTTCTCCTCCTCCTCCTCTTCCTCACCACGCTGCTCAGGAAAAGAGGGTGGGTTGGAAGGTGCAGGGGTCTGGACTGGGGACTGTGAAACCACAGGCAGCAGACCCTGCAAGGTTTGCTTTATTTTTATTGCTTGTGCAATCTCTGAAGGAGAAGGCACAGCGGCAGGCATAAGAGAAGACCCCTTTTCCACAGGGGGTTCAGTGTGCTTTGTCTTCTTTAGTTTTTTAACTGGAACCGGAGAGCTAACTGGTTCAGAGTGTCTCTTTTTACCCATATCAGGAGTAGAAATAGTAGAAGTTGTGGTGTCACCCACAGATCCTGAGGGTTTCGGTTGGTCAGAGCCAGAGGGACCCTTCAATCTCTTATTTAATCTCTCCAGACAATTTTCCAATGTCTTTTCTGGAAAAGATTTACAAATGTCACAATTCGTTTTCAAATGGTCAAAACCCAGGCAGAAAACACAAACAGAGTGCTTATCTGCCTTGGCAAAGACCTCACCACACTCAGAACAATTTTTAAAACCGGGTTCCCCGGTTCTCTTTATAGGTTTTTCTTACATAATGAAGAAAAACAACAACTGCAAAACACTGAAGGTTTTTAAATTCAAAAAACAACAAGTTTATCAGTTGTGGTTGGTTCAGGAACTGATCGGAGAAACCAAGCGGAACTGGGAACCGACAGAAATAGAACCGGGATTAGCGGTTCGGAACAAAAGTTATCAGTTCTAAAAAATAAAGATTTTAAAACAAAAAACTTACAGAAACTAGTAAATAAAATGGGAAAAAATGAAACTAGCTAAAAATAACTTGGTTCCTCAACGGTTATTCCAAACCGTGAGAAATCAAGAAAATAACACAAAACTTGCTAAATAAACTAACGGTTATTAAAATAACACTGATAAGAGGCAGTAAATGAAAATAAATGGAAAATGCTTAAGTATTTGTTATTAATAAAGGCTTCTCTGACTAGAAGATGAGGAGGAGGAAATCTCCAGGCGTCTGGTCTTGACAAGCGGAGAGAGAAATCTGAGGGTTAGAATGCAGGCAGTTGATAGGTGGCAGCATTTGAAAAATGGCTCATGCCAATGATTCCATCATTAGCATAGCATTCTATCTCCGGGCGGATCTGACCTTAAAAGAATACTGCAGAAGAGTTAGGAATATTGGAGTATTCCTGGGGTGAGAACTACTGTTACAGGTGAGTAACCTGTTTTTCTAGGGATGTGGATATGTTGTTCAATCCACACTTCTTGGCAGATGCCTAGCAGTTCTCCAGGAGAAGGGAGGCAAGGCACACACCCCCTACTCAGGGAACTGAGGCCCCAAAACCAGCATCCCAGCATGACTCGAGGTCGATGTGGTAATGGGAAATGAAGGTGTGTGCTGACTTCCAGGTAGCAGCCCTGCAGATTTCCTGGATGGGGCATCCCTAGAAGCAGCCACTGACAGCGGTACGGCAGGTGGAATGAGCCCTTAACCCAACGGGAGGCTCCCTACCCACCAACCTATAGCAGAGGTTAATGCAATATGTGATCCATCAAGCTATTGTCCACTTGGCTGCAGGTCTGCCAGGTGCGGCATCAACGTACGTGACAAACAGCTGACGAACCTCTCCCTGAACTTCCGCCGTACAGTCTTCATAGTAGGAGAGTGCCTATCTCAGGTCCAGAGTATGGAGCCTGTACTTGGCCTCCAAGATGTAACTGGGGTAAAACACTGGCAGAGTCAACACCTGGTTCAGGTGAAATTCCGACACCACCTTCGGAAGAAATTTTGGGTGGGGCACAGGACATCCTTATCCTTGTGGAAGACCAGGTAACGAGACTCAATGGAGAGCGCCTGTAACTCCCCAATCCTTCTGGCTGACGTGATAGCCACCAAGAAGGCGGGCTTCCATGACAGGTAGGAGATATCACACCTGTGCATCAGTTCGAATGGCTTGCCCATGAGCATAGCCAAAACCAGCAGTAGATCCCACGGAGGTGGAGGTTCATGCACCGGATGGGATATGTGATCTAGGCCCTTGAAAAAGTGCCAGACCACCTTACCTTCCCTGCGCCACCAACTGCTTACCGGCCCGTGCCCGCTAAGCAGAGACGGCTGCCAGGTGCACCTTCAGGGTCGTTGATCGAAGCCCCTGTTGAGAGAGGGACCACAGGTAGTCCAAAATGCTAGCCACTGGACAGGACGAGGGGTCCAACCCTTTGCCCTGACACCAAATGGAGAATCTCTTCTATTTGAAGGCATAGCATTTTCTGGCCAATTCCTTATGGGATATGCCTCAACAACGTTGAGAACCTCGTCGGAGAGACCCAAGGCCTAGAACTCTAGCCGCTCAGGAACCAGGCCGTCAGGTGCAGGGATTGAAGGTCCCGGTGGAGCACCTTCCCCCAACTGACTGACAGCAGGTCTGGGCACACTGGAAGCCGCCTCAGGAGCCTGGAGCTGATGCTGAGGAGATCTGGGTACCAGAACTGGCGAAGCCAGTCTGGGGCTACCAGAATCACCTGCACCTTGTCCCTCCTGACCTTGAGGAGCACCTTGTAAATCAAGGGAAGTGGAGGGAAGGCACAGAAGAGACCTGGGGTTCACAGCTTCAAGAAGGCATCCCCCTGCAGCGATCCCTGCTGAGGGGGGGCGGGCATGATACAGCCCCAGCTTTGCATTCTCCCTGGAGGTGAACAGGTCCACCTGTGAAATGCCCCAATGGGAGAACAGATCTTGCACTACCTCCTGCAGGAGACACCACTCGTGAGATGCTTTGCCCATCCAGCTGACAGCATTTGCCAGACTGTTCGAGGCTCCTGCCACGTGAATGACTAGGGGATCCACCTCCAGGCTAAGCACGAGGGACCAGATGCAAAGAACTTCCTTGCATAGGGGCAAGAAGCGCGTCCCACCCCGTCTGTTGAGAAAGTGCATGGTCGTGGTGTTGTCCAGCTGGACTTGTACCACTTGAGCCCGAACAAATGGAGCAAAGGCGGTCAGGGCCAGATGGACCGCTTGGAGCTCCAGCACGTTGATGTGGCATTGGGACTCCTGAGGGGATCACAGCCCGTGGGCTCTGTGCTCCCCCAGATGGGCACCCCAACCCATCAGAGAGGTGTCAATCATCAGGATGAACGTCGGCTCAGGACAGACAATGGGATTCCCCCTTGCAGATGAGCTGGGACAAGCCACCACTGAAGGCTAACCCAGATCTTCTGGGTCACAGTGATCAGCTGGTATAGATGACCCGAGTGTTGAGACAACTGGCTGGCCAGACCCCACTGAAGGGGATGCATGTGCCAGCGGGCCCAATGGACCATGTTGGTGCAGGCCGCCATGTAACCCAGAAGGCGAAGGAAGTCCCAGGCAGGGCACAATTACCCAAACTGAAATGATTGGGCAAAGGAGGAAAGAACCTTGGCCCTGTCTGCCGGGAGCTGAGCTCTGGCTTGGATTGAGTCAAACTCCGCCCCGATGAACTGGATCACCGGCGAATGCACGTGTTATGACTTGGCCTCGTTTATCAAAACACAAAGTTGTGAGCAAGCCTGGAGGGCCAGATCCCTGGATCGCTCCACCTCCTGCCTGGAGGGGCCTGCCATCAGCCAGTCGTCCAGGTATGGGTAGACCCAGACCCCTCAGCACCTCAGGAATGCTGCCACCACTGCGATGCATTTGGTGAAGACCCTGGGGGCTGATGATATGCTGAAGGGCATGGCTCAGAACTCGTAGAGGGTTCCCTCTGCCCAAAAGCGGAGGAACAGACAGTGAGACAGACGGAGTGGGACATGAAAGAATGTGTCCTGCAGATCCAGGAAGCAGAATCACATGCCCCGCTCCAGAGATGGTATTATCTGAGCCAGAGTTACCATCCAGAAGGTGTGTGGCCTGAGAAACCTGTTTAGGTCGTGCAGATCTAGAATAGGGCGCCAGCCCCCCCATCCGTTTTGGGACCACGAAGTACCTGGAAATTAACCCTGAGTTCGGAGGAGGATCCACCACCCTGCAGATGACCTCCTTGTGGAGGAGCTGAATAATGTCATCTTGAAGAGCCGACTGGGAGGAAACAGACCCTGGAGCCCGCCATGGGGCATAGGCTCAGCAGGGAGGGGCCTGCTCGAATTCCAGGGGCAGACCCTAACTGACCACTTCTAGCACCCAGCGGTCCAAGGTGACAGCGGACCAGTTGGAAAGAAAGTGGCGAGAGCCACCCCCCACGGGGGGCCCAGGGGAGATGTGACGGGGTTGGGAGCGGCACCACGCAACCCGTCACTGGGCAGGCTTGGAGGAGGAGGATCTGGCCGAGGGGCCGCTGGGCCCTTCCTTCTGGGCTTCCTCACAGAGGAGGCCATGGTCTTGGCTCTGGGATGCCAAGACTGAGCCTGCTGGCCCTGCTGCTGGAGCTACTGGGCTGGTCTGGCAGCAGGAGCAG
This sequence comes from Neoceratodus forsteri, assembly GCA_016271365.2. NCBI lineage: Eukaryota > Metazoa > Chordata > Ceratodontiformes > Ceratodontidae > Neoceratodus > Neoceratodus forsteri. Next base: position 695,084,619 of record CM028137.1, read on the forward strand.
AGGGACGAAAGGGCTTATGCTTGTGGTAGTGGGCACCCTTGTCCTTTTCAGCAGAGGTGACAGAGTCCAAGGTGGCACTGGACTTCTCAATGCGCTGGAGGTGACTTTCCACACCAGGCCCGAACAGGTCATTGCCCAGAAAAGGGACATCTGCTAACTTGTGCTGGGTGTCGGCCGTGAAGGTCAAGACCCTCAGCCAAGCCCTCTGGTGCATGGCCACTGCGGCTGCAACTGAACGGGCACAGAAGTCACCAATGTCCAGCGTAGTCTGGAGTTGCTGCTTAGTCACCGCCCTACCCTTATCCCAGACCTGCTTGACCATCATCTGAAGGTCAGCCAGGAGATGAGGAATCGCCTCATCCAAGGAGCCCAACAGGACGTGTGAGAAGTGTGCTATCAGAACAGCTGAGCTGGCCTGGCGAAGGCCCAGAGAGGCGGCAGCGTAAGCCTTCTTTCCCGAATGGTCCAGCTTTTTTGACTCCTTATCTGAGGGCTTGTCCACATCCCCAGTGATGCCCTAGCGCCTAAAGATGGAGTCGGTCACCAACCTCTCGGCTGAGGGGTGCTCCATAAACCCAGAAAGGGAGCCCATCGGGACTGCGTACTTGTGGGCCATCCGGGCAGATGGTGCGGGGCAAGAGGCTGGACAATGCCACATTTCTAAGGCCGGGCCAACAATGGCCTTGGCCACCGGAAAGGCCTCCGTGGGGGAGTCCCCCTTGTCCAGAATCTTTGTGAGGAGATATCTGGCCCATTTCTGCACGAGTTCGAGCTGCATCCCAATGGACTCGGAGATGAGCCAAAGAATGCCAAGGAGCGAGATGGGACTCTCGTCTACAAACAGCCTTCCCCCAGGACTCCAGGTCCACAGGACAGGATTGCAACAAGGAGTCTTCGGACTATGAAAAGTCCTCATAGAGCTGTTGGCTACCCAGATCACTCTCCACTCGCCAAGGGCGATCGGGGTTGAGAGTAACCGACAACCAGTGGAGAAGACCTTGAGCTGGCCGAGAATCCTTAGTTGGCACCCCAACTTCCGGTTACGGAGATGGCGGTTCCACCACAATGGGCAGAGGGGCCAACTTCGGGTGAGTCGGCTGGGATGGGACCAACTCCTCGACCGAGGAAATGGTGGTGGGAGCGGACGTTGGTCGTTTGGGTGACAGCCATTTAACAGCTGGTGTGGAAGCTGGTGGTGTTGGCTTAGAGCTGGTCAGAATGAACTGTTGCCACGTAAGGTCCTCATAGTGCTGATGCAACTTGCAACGGACCCTCTCAGCCGACGAGGATGAGGAAGAACAGTGGTGGCACCGCTTTCCGCAATGTCAGGACTGAGAGCATTGATGTCGGTGGGATTTGCCCAATGCGGACGTGGACCGAGACCGAGATCTTGACCATCAGCGGTGTTGTACTGCTGAGGTGTGCCGTCCTTCAGATGAGACGTTAAACCAAGGTCCCTTCTACCCATCCTGGTGGGCATCCAGGTGGAAGTAAAAGAACCCAGGGCAATCTTCGCAAAGAGTAGGGAACATTCACGGTGTCATGGCCAACATTCCCCTTCCCATAAAAGTGGCTCATGCAATTGTCCAGGCTGTGGATGGGTGATATGCGATATGGCCACCACTACGCATTTAGTCACTTCACTACCAGTCTAGCACTGCTTGTAAAGCGCTTTGGGATACACTGTGTATGAAAAGAGCTATATAAATGCTGATTCTTCTTTCATTGTGCGTGGTGCTGAATATTTGGTTGAAGCAAAGTCCTGCCCAGGGAGTATAAATACCAAAAGACACCAAATAGACCACGTTCCCAGTCACCTACAGCTAGAACAGCTGCCATGGATGGAGTGGAGATGCATACAGAGGTGTTGGGACATGCATAGTGGAGCAGAACAGGGAAACGTCATAGGAGAAAGAGCACTTGACTTGATGGAGACCATGGTGGAAGTGACAAAGCAGATAAAATGGTTTGTAGGGAGGGAGGTGGCTATGAAAACACAGGATGTGTAATCTAAAAGTTGTTGATATACTGTAGGTATTGTTACTGATTTGTGGAATAAACTTTGTGAAATGCGCCAAAGAAAGTCACAGAGATGCAGTTTCATAGGCAGGAAACGGATTTTTGGCGCTGTTGGTGAAAGCTGGTTAGGCCCGTTGGTGTTTCAGTCGTAATGCAGTGACATGCCAGTCACTGAATGGGCTGTGCCAAACAAAAATGCAAAATACTGAGCTAAAAGAGGTCTGGTGAGTGAAAATAAAGGAAAAAGTGACAGAAACGTTACTTTGGAGTGTCCGGGTGGTGAGAGAAAAGTGGGGGTGTTGAGAAAGAGTTGCAAGTGTGGCTTCACAGAGCAGATGAGTGTGAGGCTTATTTCACTCACCAGACCAAGGGGGCATACTGAAAGTGCTAATGGAGGGCTGAAACTTGCATTACTTTGGGTGTCAGCTATCACCTTGTTATAACTGAAGTAGTTTCTTTTCCTTTTGGTCAGTCCGGAATTGCTGTCACCTGCCATTATGTGTGATGAGCATAGCAGCTCTCTGCCTGACTGCGGACATATCTGTAATGACCACCAACCACATCATCTCTTAGTGTACTGACAGTGTTTTCATTGAGCGATCTCAACAATGATGTGGGGGGTGTGGTGCCACAGGGGTTGATATGTCAGTTGACAGACTGAGAATTGTTATGATTCAAAGGATCAAAAGGAATACAAAAAAACTTCAGAAATAAAGAGTGACAAGTGACTATGCCAGTGTGACCGTTTTTGTCTCCAGTACCTCTTTCAGTATAATTTATGTGGAGTGGAGGTTTTAGCTCAGTATTTATTTTCATTTGGCTGCCACATTGGCTGTTTTGTGTTTCACGCTGTCCTTTGCACTGCACGTTGTGCACGGCGTCAACTGTTTGGTTGAAGCCAAGTCCTACCCTACCCAGGGAAGAAAGAAGAATGGAAGAAAATACGAAGACATGCAAGCTGGAGTATCATCTTCAACTACAGCTGCTGCAGTGCATGGTGTGGAGAGACATGCAGAGGTGATGGTCCCCTCAACTATGTAAACGTGGCAGTTAACAGGAACACAATGAGTGAACAGCAGAGGACCACAGAAGACGACAAATTTGCCACGGAGGACTACAGGAGCACAATTGGAGGACTTTGTAAAGGCAAATATCCAACACAGACTACAGACAATTGGCAGGAACTCATTTTTTATTTTCTCATCACAAGACGCCAAAGACAGCAGGGTAGAGGTAGGACCTTTTGTTTTCTTTTTTTTTTTTTTTTAAAATGCCACAGACAACAGTGGAGAGGATGGAACTACTTTATTTACAGAAAGATGACAAACATCAGAGGAGAGGTTGGAACGACACCAGGTAAGGATGTTGAAATCGCTTCAGTGCAGCGACATCATCATGGGACGCCATCTGAAAAGGTAAGAAAAATGTAATTGTGGTGATTGTAATAATTTTGTGGACATTTATGACATTTGTTGACATTCTCTTTTCTGAGTTGCGACTTGTGGGCATTGTGCCGAAACCATGGGTGCCGCCGTGCACATGCTTGTATGTGTTGTGATGTCATACCCTTGTGCTCATTCTTTCATGTGGGTGTATGAAAGAATGTGCCGCCGTGTACCTTCTGATATGTGGGACTACCCTGTGTTGAATATCATTGCATATGTTGGTGCGATAAAAAGTCATGAAAGATTGGTCTTTTGTCCCAAAGGACTAAAGGGGTACATGATGGCTAGGGGTGTGATGCTAAATATATCTGAATGATTGGCAAGTGAGCTGGTGGAATATCATGAATGATTGATGGAGCGTAGCGATGCCACGAACGATGGTTGCGTGAGTTGCCTGAGTTCACTTGCCACGAGAGCAGATCTAGTCTGTATCATACACCTGGCCATTACAGTGCTTTTATACAATAGGACTGTTTTGTGCTGGGTTTTGTTTGTTTGCAATAATCAGTAATATATGGAAAATTACATTGTGATATGTGGAAATATCTAGAGACATTGTGACATCTGGAGTTCTGATACTGCAGTGAGAATACTTTTTCCACTCACTCCTATTGTGTAATAACTGCTTTTAGTTTCAGAAAACTGAACTTGTTGTCTTTCAGGTAGTAGAAAAAAAATATTGATGATAACTGCATGCTTGGACCCATTACCAAGGTTATTTGTGCTGAAGAAGTTACCTGCTGATACTTTGTCTTTTGCATATAAATTAAAAGTTATGCACATTTGTTTACAGTGGTGTGTGCACAAGTGTGTGCGCGTGTGTCTGACAGTTGTCTATCAAGAGTCACCTAAGTAGCTTGAATAAAATGGATTTTTTGCTACTTCAGCAGGTATAAAAAAAAAACATTATTAATTACAATTGATTGCACAGCACCGTTGGAAAGGCAAATTTGTGCTGATCAACTTTTTTTTTTTTATTATTTCTTTTCTCCCTACTTGCATCCACGCCAGCCTCTCCTTCCGGCGAACCAAGGCTTCTACCGACCTGTCCTGTCCTGTCCCCCAAGCCTCCACTCTCACATGACTGTCATCTCCCCGGGTAACCCGGCGTATCCCTTCGCCGGACAGGTCCCCCTCCTCCGAGGGGGGAAGCAAAAGCTAGGGGGACGCAGACTAACACATCAACTTGGCCCAGGGAGACGCTGCTGAGGCGGAAGGCTGCAGAGGCATTGACGGGCTCGGAGAGCCAGGCAGCCATCATCCGGCGTGACATGGAGTGTTTTTTCACACTTTTCTATGTACGTCCTTCCTTCCTGGTCTCCACCAGAGGCTGCTGCCAACCGACGACTCCCCAACCCACCCCCGGGAGAGAAGAGCAGTCCCTACGAATGCTCAATCCTCTCCCACCCCTGCCAGCCCCCAGCAACCAGAGTCAGTTCCCGAACCTGGGTCGCTGTTGTGGGTCCAGGCTCATCAACTTTGATGTGGATATTTTGTGTGTGTCATGTATACTTTAGGAGCTATTCACATTTGTTTATGGTACGGTGTGTATGGCTGACATTTTATCCATCAAGACTCACCTAAGCAGCTTGAATAAAATGCACATTTCTGCCACTTAAGCAGGTATAAAAAAAAAAAAAAGTGTTGCTTACAATTGATTACATAGCACCATTGGAAAGGGAATTTTGTGCTGATCAACTTTCATGCTGATACTTTGTGTGTATCATGTAGACTTTTGGAGTTATATGCACTTGTTTACGATATGGTGTGTGTGGTTGAGATTCATCCCTTAAATCTCACCAAAGCACCTTGACTAAAATGGGGAAAAATTATGTTTCATAGTAAAAACATATCTTTTTTTTTAACAAACATAATATTAAAACACCATATAATGTTTGTATGCTGAATTTGGTGTTGATATTTGACATATTTTCCAATAAAAAATGGCTTATGTTGCCTTTTTTAGTGAAAAAAATAATTTATTTTGCTGTTTCGAGCAGCATAGAAAAAAACTAAATTACTTATTAATACATGCGCACCACCATTGGAAAGGCAATTTTGTGCCAAATAACTCTGCCACTCATACTTTGTGTCTAGCATGAACGGTTATTGAGCTATTAGCATTTGTTTGCGACATGATGACTATGGCTTGATTTTGCTTAGAAAGGCCCAGGATTCACTGTTAAAAGTATACAGGACATGCAGGAGACAAGGGGTGTAATCTCAGAGTGAGCCTGTGGAGGCAATGAGTTAATGGACACCATAGTGATGTGCCAGAAGGGGATCTTAATAGTGGGTGGGGGTGACCTAAACTGTCAACTCAACCCTTCTATGGATACCTCAGCACCCTGACCTTCACCTCAGTCCACCGGGCAGAAACATCCAAGACGCCTAATTAGGGACACCAGATTGGTAGATACATGGAGGCAGCTGCACCCCAGACAAAGAAAGTTTACCTTCTATTCTCATGCACACAAACGTTACACCAGACTGGATTATCTATGCCTTAGGAGAGAACACACTGACCTGATTTCTAAGGCAGAGATAATGAACATTGGTCTCTCAGACCATGCACCCACAACCCTGGAACTTGCCATTACTAGGGAAAGATGACAAACTACATGGAGATTTAATCCTTTCCTTCTCAGAGATAAGGAATTCCGAGACCTCCATGAAAAGAGGATCCCGAAAATAATTAAAGATAATCAGTCCCCACAAGTTTCCCCACAGTTATTATGGGATACTACTAAAGTGGTTCTTCGAGGCCATATTATTTCATATGCCACTTACAAGAAATTAAACATGAATTTCAACTAGAGAAACTTCAGGAGAAATTAAGGTTTCTGCAGGAAGCACACATGCAGGGAGACACTGAGGTGGCTGCTTTAATGACCCAGACACAAATAACTACAAAAACATTTAACAGCCAAGACTGAACAAGCCTTGAAGTGGCTTCGATAGCGATATTATGAAAAGGGAGCGCGGGCGTCCAAAATCTTGGCTTACCGTCTTCATCGACAAGTGCAATTAAATACAATGTCTAAAATAAAAGACCCCCAAACAGGACAAACCCATTTCTCCACTCAACCTATTTTAATGGCGTTCAAATCATACTATCAAAAATGATATTCATCCCCAGGGGAAGTGGACCCCAGATCTATATCCGACGTCTTGTCCCAAATTAAATTACTTAACCTTTCCACTACCCAACAAAATAAACTTATCTCCCCAATCACAGGGGCCGAATTATATCTGGCAGTAAAAAAATAAAAAAAATGGGAAAAGCCCGGGCCCAGATGGTTTTGAACTGGAATTTTACAAAGGATCATGGGATCTGATATGTGAACCCTTATTAACATACTAACATACTAAAAGCCGGCAGAATAGGTCTAATGGTGTGTCATGTCTGCTCGGTAGCCAGCCACCTAGTGGTTGCTTGCTATTCTGCCCCCCCCAGCCCGTAAGAGGGTCTTCATTGGATTTAGAATCCCCTTGTACATGTCCCACCCCTTCTTGAAGCCCTCCACTGTGCCTTCCTCCACCAGCCTCTTGGGCAGCGCATTCCACGGATCCACCACCCTCTCAGTGTAATAATACCTCCCACGCCTCCCTTTAATTTCCCCCAAGTTTCCACCATGCCCCTCGTTGGTCTCCCTTTAGTCTAAACAGCTCCTTGTTTCCGCTCACACTTATTCCCTTTACATACTTAAAGACTCCTATCATGTCTCCACTGTCCCTCCTCTCCTACAGTGTGTACATCCCAAGCTCCTTTAATCTCTCTTCATAGGTCCTCCCCCTCCATTCCCTGAATCATCCTGGTCGCTCTCCTCTGAACTCTCTCCAACAGTGCTATGTCCTTCTTCAGGTGAGGTCTCTGGAACTGAACACAGTACACAAGTTGCGGCCTGACCAAGGCATTGTACATACTAACAAAAAGCCAGCAGAATAGGCCAAATGGTCTGTCTTGTCTGCTCGAAAGCCAGCAACCTAGTGGTTGCTCACCTTACCACCCCACAGCCCCCAAGAGGGTCTTCCTTAGTTTCAGTTTCCCCTTGTACCTGTCCCACCCCTTCTTGAATCCCTCCACTGTGCCCTCCTCCACCAGCCTCCCAGGCAGTGCATTCCAGGGCTCCCCCACCCTCTCAGTGAAAAAATGTCTCCTACACTCCCCCCTGTAGTTTCCCCCCTCCAGCTTCCACTCATGTCCTCTGGTTCTTTAGCTTAAAAAGCTCCTTGACTTCACTCCTGTTTATTCCTTTTAGATACTTGAAAACCTCTATCTTGTCTCCCCTATCCCTCCTCTCCTCCAGTGAGTAAAGCCCAAGCTCTTCCAGTCTCTCCTCATAAGGCTTCCCCTCCATGCCCTGAATCATCCTGGTCGCTCTCCTCTGGACCCTCTCCAGCAGCGCTATGTCCTTCTTCAGATGAGGTCTCCAGAACTGTACACAGTACTCGAGCTGCGGCCTGACCAAGGCATTATACAGAGGGAGGATCGCCTCCCTCCTTCTGGATGTAATTCCCCCTGGCTATGCAGCCCAGTATCCTGTTTGCTTTGGCTGCAGTTTTTCGACAATTTTCAGAGTTATTCATTTTGACATCTATCACCACCCCTAAATCCCTTTCTCCCAATGTGGCTTGCAGTGTGACGCCCCCAGGGTGTATTCTTGGCCCGGGTTTTTTACCCCCAAATGTAGTACCTTACATTTCCCGGCATTAAATTTCAGTCCCCACCTCCTTGACCACCCCTCCAGGGTATCCAGATCCCCCTGGACCGCCTCCCTCGCTTCTTCACAATCCACTACTGCTCCCAGTTTTGAATCGTCTGCAAAGACACTCAACCTATTCCTAACCCCCCTCCCTACATCCAAGACATAGGCATTGAACAAGAGTGGCCCCAATACCGAACTCTGAGAGACCCCACTGATTACCGTCCTGGGAGATGAAAGGAGAGTATCCCACCCACCATTACCCTCTGTAAATGCCCCATGAGCCAATTTCCCACCCAACTGAGCTCCTGTCCCCCCACTCCATCTCCCCCAGCTTTCTCATCAGCCCGTAATGTGGTACTGAATCAAACACCTTGCTGAAATCTAGGTAAAGGACGTCCACCGGCCTATGTCTGTCCAAGGCCCCCGTCACCCAGTCATAAAACTCTATGAGGTTGGACTGACACGATCTCCCTGGAATGAATCCATACTGTTTATCATCCTGGTGCCCTAACGATTCCAGCTGCCTCCCAATCCTCTCCTTGATAAAGCCCTCCATTACTTTACCTACCACAGACGTTAGGCTGACAGGCCTCAGGGTTCCCCACTCTCTGAAAATATAGGGCGGTGGCAGTGGTGATCAGGTCAAAAGGTGCGTTATTTTTCTGGACCTCTTATATGCACTGTACATGTGCATAAGTAGATTTTAAGTAAAATATAGTGTGCTGGTATTAAATGGGTAGTAGTGCAATAAAAGATGTCAATAAAAGACAATTTTGGAGGATTTTATAAAAAAAAAAACAATAATGAATAAAAATATAGGGTGGTGGCAAAAAATATAGGGTGGTGGTAAAAAATATAGAGCGGTGGTAAAAAAAATATAGGGTGGTGGCCCACCACGCTAAAACAATGAATGGGGAAACACTGGGCCTATAATTCCCCATCTCTTCTCTAGACCCCCCCCCTTTATGAATAGGCACCACATAAGCCACCCTCCAGTCTTGGGGCACCCATCCTGTCTGCAAAGAGGAATTAAAGAGTGCAGCCAGTGGAGCTGCCAGCTCCTCCGCCAATTCCTTCATAACCCTCAGGTGTAGCCCATCCTGCCCCGGCGCCTTATCAGTCTTTAGCTTCTGAAGGGCCTCCCTCACCCTATCCACTGTGATTTCTTTCCCCCCATTCCTCCCCTTCACTCAACTTTTCCCCACCACTTCTGGGACTGGTCCTATCTGTACCCTAGCCTCATTCTGTCCTCTGGTCACAGACCTACTTCTCACCTTAGCTGAATGCTCTTCCCTCCCATCAGCCTGTAGTGATCCCCAGTCCCCATCTGCAAAGACTGAGGCAAAGTACTCATTTAGCACCTCTTCCTGTTCCCCTGCTTCCTGAGCCCATCCCCCCCATAATTTTAATCCTACTGATCTGCGTCCTCTCTTTTCGCTTCTCTCTTATATATCTATAGAATCCCTTCCCTCTCCTCCGGATATCCCTCTTCCTGGACATAATTTCCCTGGCTATGCAGCCCAGTATCCTGTTTGCTTTGGCTACGGTTCTTCTACTATTTTCAGAGTTATTCATTTGACATCTACCACCACCCCTAAATCCCACTCACCCATTGTGGCTTGCAGTGAGACCCCCCCAGGGTGTAAACATGGCCCGGATTTCTGACCCCCCAAATGTAGTACCTTACATTTCCCAGCATTAAATTTCAATCCCCAACTCCTTGACCACCCCTCCATCGTACACAGATCCCCTTGGACTACCTCTCTTGCTTCTTCCCAGTCCACCAGTGCTCCCAGTTTGGAATCATCTTATTAGAGGTGATGAAAAAAAGCTACAATACTACTACATTCCCGTCTCCTTGAGACAAGCCTCAATTTCAATAATTAAAAAAACAAAACAAAAAAAACACCACAACTATGTGATTCTTATCGCCCCATATCAGTACTAAACCAGGACTACAAAATTTACACAGTATACTCGCTCACAGACTAGAAGATATATTACAGACTATAATACACCCAGATCAATCAGGTTTCATAAAATCCTGACAGACCACTGATAAAATCAAGCGCACCTTATATATTATAAATCATGCCAGATCCACAAACACCCCACTAATTTTGTTAAGCCTAGACGCCCAAAAGGCATTTGACATGGTATTTTGGGATTTTTTACAAGCCACCCTGTTAAAATTTGCCTTCCTCCAATCTTTCTTAGACAAAATTAAAGGAATTTACACTGCCCCAGAGGCAACAGTGAAGGTAAACGGATCACAGAACACTTCAGACTTTACCGCAGAACTAGGCAGGGGTACCCCTTATCCCCTTACCTTTTTGCACTTTTTGTAGAACCAACTGCACAACTACTAAGACAAACAGAGTGACTGCATGGATATCAAATACAAGGGACACATCACAAGACAGCATATTATGCAGATAACCTGTTACTCTGCATTAAGAACCCAGCAGAATCACTGGAGACACTATCTAATCTCCTTTTGGAAATAGAGAAGGTGTCCATATAATTTGAATTACAAGGCTCTCTTCTCCCAAATACAATTAGATCTAGACAGATGGCTTCCATTACCCCTAATCTCCAGAGTTCAATCAATACAAATGAATTCTTTACCTAAACTGTTATATCTCATGCAAAATATCCCGATCCCACCCACTCGGAAGGATCCGTGTTACTGGGATAGGTCAATCAGGAAATATATATGGCTGGGGAACAGACCCCAAATAGCTTTAGACAAACTTCAACTCCCTAAGGAAAGAGGGGGGCTAGCGCTCCCCAATATACATAAATACCGGTCTGCCACCCTAATAATCCACCTAACGGCTTGGCTCCTACCTAAATCACAGGCCCCAGTATGGGCGACCCTGGAGAACGATATGACGTCTGCTCCTTTAGATTCCTATTTGATTTTCCAATCTCACCGGTTACCCTTGTCAGACAGGGGCTCAATATTTACAAGAGCACTATTGGAGAACTGGATAAAATTTCTGGCTCTCCCAGAAAATAGATTTTTGGAGGGCTGGATGGGCATCCCAGTAACAGACCCAAACTTTACACCTGGCCAATCTGATCATACCTTCAGAAGATGGGACAGAATTGGTCTGACATATACTCATCAGTTCTATGATAAAGGTATTTTTAAATCTTCTGAACAATTACAAAGAGAATTCTCTTTACCCCAACATGCTTTTTCCGATATCTACAGAACAGACACTTTCTTGATAAGAAACTGGGCCTAGATGTCTCATCACAACCAGTCCCCCCGCTATGCATGCTCCTGACACAGCTCACTGAGGGAGGAGTGCAGGGTCATTCGATTTCCCGGGTCTATAAAGCCCTGCAGGGGATGATACCCCAAAATATGGAGTTGGTCCAGTTCCATTGGGAAGCTGAATTAATGATTGAATTAACTCCAGAAGACTGGCTTCACATATGGAGACGACAACATAAGATATCCAACTCATATTCATGGAGAGAGTTCATGTGGAAAGTGGCCATCCGATTCTTCCGTACTCCACAGAGCAATGCTAAATACTGGAAATCCGGAGATTCATCTTGTTGGAGACTTTGTGGTTGTGAAGTAGCTACACACCCACACGTTTTTTGGTTCTGCCCAGTGTTAGGCCCCTTCTGGGAAGAAGTAAATAATACAACAGGGGAATTATTCTCTGACATAGGGGCTCTCACACCAGAAATAGCACTGCTCCTCCACTTCCTGAGACAGTTTAAGCAAAAACAACAAACATACCTACTCAGTATCCTTCTGAGAGCAGCCAAAAAATGCTTAGTCCAGATGCTCCCAGTATATCATCCTGGGAAAATATAATTTATGACATTTATAAAATGGAAAGCCCAACAGCCAGATTACAAAACAAAACCCCAGAACTGATGAACTGTTGGTCCCCTTGGTTTCTAAAGATTTCTCAGCTGAGACCGGATTTAGTTCCGTGAGTGGGAAGAGGATATGAATAAAGTCACAAATCAGGATATTTGGCTGGCCCAGTGGTGCTGAGGGTTGAGGCGCTGGACACCACACCTCACATCATGCTGGCGACCCGGGTTTGGAAATGCCCGGGTTGTTAAGGGTCGGCAGGAGAGGGATAGGATCGAGCGTCCAGAGGACTGTTCTCCTATCCCGGGGAGAGCTGATGGCTTCCACCGCTCTGCAGTGGCCCCTGGTGATGACCGGGGGGCACTACAGGGCTGGTGCAACAAGGGGTGGAGTTGGGCAGATGTCGGCACAATGTGCCTCAGGACGTCATTGCACGTCCATACTCCAGGGGATCTAAGGGAGGAAAATGGCTGGGTGCGACTGTGCAGCTTGATGACCGTGCTCTGCTCTGCCCGGAGGACTGTCGTGGAATCGCGGGGGGGGGGGTCCGGGGCCGGCCTGGCTCGGAGTGGCATGGGGGGCCCTCCAGCAGGTCAGCGGATGGCCGCACCGGATCCCACATCATGCGAGTGAGCCTGCTGCTCTCCGGGCAGGCAGAGCCGGAGGCTGGATGCCCCCACTGGTAACACGCCGCAGCAAGCGATAAATAGAAATACAATAAAAAAAAATAAAAAAAAAAATCAGGCTATTTTGGGTAGCCAGCCAGTCCATCCCCCCCATGTTAATGACTAGTGGTAGCCGCTCACGGCTCTCTGGGCCCCACCCTTGTGTCCCGCCCTCACACCTTGATTAGTAAGAAAAGTTCACCTGAATAGTTTATTTTAAGGTATTTTCCTGAAATGCGATATATAATTATACAACAGGGAACACTGTAATAACCTCACTGTGTGCTCATGTTTATATATATATAATCTCAAGTATATGTAACTAAGAATCCTCAAGAAATGTGTATCATCGTAACATCCTCTTGTGTGCTGAAAGAAAAAATGGAAAAATCAAAAGTTTCAAAAAAATAACTTATTGAACAACTCGGAGGAGGACTGATTTTTTTGATTGAAATGTTATCCTGTTGTACTGGTAAATGATTTTGGGATTTGCATGGGTCTGGGATGGAACTGGGGTTGTCTACGGCCAAATCCAGAGAAAATAAGCACTTAAACCTGATAACAGCCAAAAATGCAGGTCCAAACGAAGATGATATGCTACAAAATGTCATTTTTAATAGAATGCAAAATGCATAGTGACCAGCAGGCTACCAAACACAAAGTACACCAAACCCAGTGCTGGTAGGGCAGGGTCCACAGCTCAGCACCTTGGACACAGGGGGGGAGGCAGGTGTGCACTAGTCCCTTCACAAAAGAAAGGGTCCTACAAGAGCTCGCTAAGCTCAGGGTGGACAAGGCACTGTGACCTGATGGCATACATCCCAGAGTACTAAAGGAGCTAAGGCTGGAACTAGCAGAGCCATTACCAGAACTGTTTAGTGAGTCTCTGAACATCGGGGAGGTCCCAGAAGACTGGGGAAAGGCTCATGTGATCCCGCTTCACAAGAGTGGTAGCAGGGAGGAGGCAGGGGAAATACAGACCAGTCAGTCTTTCCTCAGTAGTGGGCAAGATTATGAAAGCACTCCTTAAGGAAAGGATAGTGCAACACCTGGAATCCATAGGAGCACAGGATCCAAGACAGCATGGGTTTACAAAAGGAAGGTCCTGTCAAACTAATCTCAGATTTCTTTGACTGGAAACCAGAGTGGTGGACCAAGGGGGAGCAGCTGATGTCACCTACCTTGACTTCAACAAAGCTTTCAATACTGTTCCACATAGAAGATTGATTAATAAACTGGGTAGGCATGGGTGGGTCAGAAGTTGGTTAACTGGGTGGCAAACTGGTTGGAGGGCAGAAAACAGAGAGTGGTAAACAGTATACAGTCAGAAGAGATGCAAGTCATAAGTGGGGTACCTCAGGGGTCAGTCCTGGAGCTAGTCCTCTTCAATACCTTCATCAGTGACATTGTAGATGGACTGGAGGGTAAGGTTTGTCTGTTTGCAGATAACACCAAGCTCTGCAACAGAGTAGATGATCCAGATGGGGTGGGCATAATGAGAAGAGATCTGGATAAACTGGCAAAATGGTCAGAAGAGTGGCAAATGGGGTTTAACGCAAAGAAGTGCAAGATCATGCACACAGGGAAGAGAAACCCTGAAGCCACCTACAGGTTGGGAGGGGAGTTGCTGGAAATCATAAGGGAAGAAAGAGACTTGGACATCATCATCACAGATTACCTGAAATCATCCAAGCAGACCACTAAAGCAGTAAGTAAGGCTAGAGGGATGTTGGGGTGTATTAGTAGGGATATCGCAAGTCGTAAGAGGGAAGTAATAATCACTCTTTACAAGACACTGCAGGGTTTTATTTAACTCTAAAAATTGATTAGTGTTTTGCTCATAAAAGTGGTAAATCTTTGTGAAAATGCATAGCTCTTGCCTCACTGTGTTTACCAAACACAGCACTTCTAGAAAATCTATATAAATACTTTCTGTACAGTTAGTATCGTCCCCCACAAAAAACTGCTAATCAATTATTTAAAACCCTGCACTGGTTAGGCCCCATCTGGAGTACTGCATGCAGTACTGGAGGCCGCACCTGCACAAGGACATTAACAAAATGGAGGCAGTCCAGAGAAGGGCAACCAAAATGGTGCAGGGACTGCATCAGAAAACATATAAGAACAGATTAACGGAGCTCAATATGTATACTCTAGAGCAAAGGAGGGAGAGGGGTGATATGATCAAAACATTCAAACATCTTAAGGGCATTAACAAGGTGAAAGAGTCCAACATGTTTCAATATAAGAAAAATAAGACAAGAGGACACAGCATGAGATTAGAGGGAGGCCGATTAAAGCGTAATGTGAGGAAGTTCTTTTTTACAGAAAGGGTGGTGGATGCATGGAATGGCCTACCTCAGGAAGTGGTGGATATGAATACAGTGCAGGGCTTCAAACAGGCATGGGATAGGCATAAGGGAGCAATACAGACGAGTATGAATGGATAGGCCATTGACAGAGTACAGGCCTATGGCACATTCATAAGGTAGAAAAAAATGGGCAGACTGGATGGGCCTTGTGGTCCTTATCTGCCATCAACTTCTCTGTTTCTATGGGAAGTTTATGTTTGTGACTGCTTTTGCATATATCCTTCTTTTAAATGTTTCCATGGAGAAGCTTTCTGGACTAGAGGTGCATATTCCCCACATCTGTAATAAATGACACTGGTGGGTTCCCGTTTTTAAAATGGCATCAACCACTAGGAAAATGCCATTACCAGCGCAGATTCTGGCACCTTCTCTGGCTCAGTTGTGATTCTGTTCGTTACTGAAGTCCTTACTATCCAGACTATAATATTTTGTTATTAGAGTCTAACTGAGCATTTAATTTCTAGACTGTTGCATCACCGTACTTTTACACAGACTACTCTGCCGGTCTTATAGTTAAATCTTGATATTGTTGTCATTTTCATATATACTGCTACAATGGTTTATTCACTTAGTTGTGGAGTTTAAGAGCAGCTACAAGGACATTTAAGCCATCTAAACTTTGATGTAGGCCAAGCTGGAATACTTGCAGTTGAGATTATATATTTTATCTTCCTCTTTGTTCTCCTTAATTTCATCTTTATCCCACAGCTTTTAACATGGCTGGCTATCCGAACAATCCTGCCTGGACATGCTGGCATTTTACAGCAGGTCCACAAGTTTATCTCTGTATAGTACCTCATATGATGCATCAAAACTCAATGGACTAGTAGGACCTGAAGCTAATATATTTATATTGTCACTTAAATGTGTGATGTTTATTTCCTGGCTCTATTGACTGTATAGCCTTTGGCTAGTTCATGTTAAAAGTGAATACAAATAAAGTATTAACAAAAAACAAATGTCCTCCCCTATACCATGTGGCCAGTAGTTCCATCACTTTAGGGTGGAAGCATGTGCTACAAAGAAAGATTCTCATGAACTATAGAAGTGACTTTTTAAAGACAGAAACATAGAATCTGTCAGCAGAAAACGACCCCTTAGTTCACCCAGTCTGCTCAGATGGTCCCCATACCTCTCAACCTCCTGCCTCATAAATCAGGGACAAGGCTTAAAAAAATCAGGGACAAAGGCCCAAAATCAGGGACACATTTTTAAAATTGGTGCTATCCACTCAGGAAGCTGGCAGAGTAAGGGACTCAGTGTATAATACATTTTCTGAAGAATAAGAAGTCTGCAACTGTATTGTTTGACATAATTTTATTCTTACAGTCATCACTGTTTAGTCAGGGGAACACAGATTTTAGGAGGGACAGAGTAACATTTTGAGGTGAAATCAGGGACGTCCCTGAAAATCAGGGACACTTGAGAGGTATGATGGTCCCTGCCTAATCTATCTCTGCAGACCCTAACTGGTCTATGACTAACACCCTCCTCAGTGTCTTCTAATATACTCCGTGTCTATCCCATGCATGCCTGATGCCCCCCAATGTTTTCGACCCAGCACTTCTCTTGGTGGTCTGTTTCAGGCATCTAACACCCTTTCAGTGAAGAAATATTTCCTTACATCTCTCTTCCCCCCACCCAAGCTTCATCATATGCCCTCAGGTTCAGGTGCTTTTTCTCATTTGAAAGAGACACCCCTCCTGCACCCCATTTACTCCTGTGAGGTACTTCTAGGTCTCAATCATGTCACCTCTCAACCTCCTCTCTTCCAGGGTGTACATGCTGAAATCTTAGTCTCTCCTCATAGGGCTTCTTGTGCAACCCCTGCACCATTTTATCTGCCCTCCTCTGGATTGCATCCACCCTGTCTATGCCCTTTCTGAGACGCAGTCTCCAAAACTGGACACAATACTCCAGGTGGGTTCTCACCAGTGAGCAATACAGTGGCAATTTCCTGCTGGAGATACCCCTCCCTACACATCCCAGCATCCCACTAGCCCTACCCACTGCTTTGTCACACTGCGCTGCCACTTGAAGATTGTCAGATAGGATAACCTCAAGGTCCCCCAAGGCCAAAACAGGTTGAGGGGGAGAGGCAGTCACAATGCAGGGGAAAGTGGGAAGAGGTACACATAGTGGAGGGGGAGGGGTTGAGGAGGGGAGCGAGCACAGAAGGGATGGAGGAGAGCAAGTGGCGGTGTAATTGAAGGAGAAGGAAGGGGGGAAAAGGGCAGTGTATGGAAGGAGAGGACACTGAGGAAAAGGGACTTGTAGGAGGGCAAACCATGGGAGAAGTGCAAGGGATAGTGGAGCGAGTACTTGTATTAGGGGATTCTATGCTCAGGGGGGTGAGATGGGGAAGTAAGGAAGCAAGGAAGACCCAAACCTGGGTGGAGTGTATGCCAGATATGTCAGCGGGGAGAGTAAGGCAATGCATTCAGAAACATGTGAAGAAGGTGGGAAGGAAGCCTCATATCATTGTGCACCTAGGAACAAATGACCTAGAGGGCAGTACAGTGGAAGAAGGACAGGAGAGGGACAAAGAGGTGGGGGGGGTATCTGCAGTTGGATGGGAAGCTCAGTGACGTTCTCCGAGGTACTCCAAGTACCTAGGAGAAGCACAGTGAGGAAGCTAAGAATACAGGTGTTTAATGGATGGCTGAAGGGATGGTGTGCAGAAATGGGGTATGGGGTACTAGGGGAATGGGGCGAGACATGGAACAATAAGGGGCTTTATGCCAAGGATAGGCTGCATCTCAACATTGAGGGTACAATGGCAATGGGACAAGGGCTGGAGAAGTACATTAAAAACAACATAGATTTAAACTGGGTTGGGGGGCTGAGTTGGATAGCAGGGAGGAGGCACCTTCCAGGGGAGACTGGAAGGCCTCTCCCCCCAGAGAGGGAGAAGGAGAATGAGGGAAACTTACCAAGACAAAAGTGAAAGGGGGAGACACGGGAAGAGGAGGGGCGGGGCACATGGTGGACTGTAGTATCCTTGAATGCAAGGAGCTTACCAAACAAGGTGGCAGCGTTCCAGGCAATGATGGTAGAGGAAGAGGTAGATATTCCCACCATCTCAGAGACCTGTGCCACCCAATACTATGACTGGGATCTTACAATCCCAGGTTACAAAGTATTCCTCAGGGATCGGGCGGGGAAAAGGGTTGGAGGGGTGGTTATATATGTCAAAGAGGGGATACTGTGTACCAGGGAGGAGGGGGATGAGGGGAGTCCAGAAGCCACATGAGTATTGCCCTAAAGGTAAGAAGTTCAAGATGGGGGTGGTGTACAGGGCACCCTCACAGAGCGAGGAGATAGACAGGGAGCGGAGGGAGCAAATCAGTAAGATCAGTGGCAAACGAAATACAGTTATAGTGGGAGACTTCAACCTACCTGGGGTTGACTGGCTGACAGTTGGACTATGTACCAAAGTTCAAGTACCTGGGGGTCTGGTTAGACCATAGACTTACTTTCACAAATCACTTAGAAGAACTGGCAAAGAAGCTTAGACAAAGACTTGGTCTGTTCTTTAGGATTAATAATCTCCTCATAAGAGACACTAAGCTGAAACTGGTTCAAACTACCTTTCTTTCCCTGTTGGATTACGCAGACTTTCTATATAGTCAGGGACCTGCAGGTACCCTAGCCAAACTCGATACGCTTTATCACAGAGCCATAAGATTTATCATGGGTCTTCCATACTCAACCCACCACTGTGCATTGTACACGGCAGTGGGATGGTCATCCCTTGCTTACAGATGGCAAAAAATGCTGCAGTTTGGACACACAAATCTATCTCAAATAAACTGCCCTTTATGTTTACAAAGCAAAATCTCGCATTGGCAGAGCAGCCATCAGCTTTGTGCTCCCTCAACTGTGGAACAAGTTGCAAAAAACTTTGAAATTAACTCACCTCATCAGCCTAGCAGCTTTTAAATCTCTATATCTACATCATAATAAGAAGTCCTGTGCTTGTCTACCCTAAATAGTGACTCCTATAAGGCCAAGCACACTCTAATTACTACTGTTAAAA
Source organism: Neoceratodus forsteri (assembly GCA_016271365.2). Classification (NCBI taxonomy): domain Eukaryota; kingdom Metazoa; phylum Chordata; order Ceratodontiformes; family Ceratodontidae; genus Neoceratodus; species Neoceratodus forsteri. The sequence goes on from CM028137.1 coordinate 695,103,715, forward strand.
GACTGATCACATCTATAATCGACTCTTTCCTCTCCCCTTTTTTTACCCCCGTATCTGTCCCTTCCACATTCCTTTGACCCTGGTTCCAGCTCTAAATTCTCCATACCGTATCACTATATATCTTTTTATATTAGGTTTTATTTGAGTTCAGTGCAGCTGATATACAGGTTACTCACCTGTAACAGGAGTTCTAGGAATGGTATATGTTGTTCATTTACACTGTCTGGCAGGTTTCTTGCCACTTTAAATCTTGCCGGAAGGTCTTCAAGCTGGTTCCTCCCACCCACCTGGGTGGTAAAACTCTCGGCTCCGCCCCATGACACCAGATCTAGCCCACTGGAAGCCAGATTATGCGTCGAAGCCAGGGAAGCCGGGTGGGTCGTGTGGATGAACAACATATACCATTCCTAAAACTCCTGTTACAGGTGAGTAACCTGTATTTCTAGGGACATGGATATGTTGTTCATCCACACTGTCTGGCAGACTTCTAGCAGTTCTCCGGGAGGAGGGAGGCAAGGCACACACCCCCTACTTAGGGAATAATGACTGGAGAACCGAGGCCCCAAAATCAGCATCCCGGCATGACTCAAGGTCGATGCGGTAATGGGTAATGAAGGTATGTGCTGACTTCCAGGTAGCAGCCCTGCAGATTTCCTGGGTAGGGACGTCCCTGGAAGCAGCCACCGATGCAGCGGTATGGCAGGTAGAATGAGCTCTTATCCTCTGGGAGGCTCCATGCCCGCCAACCTATAGCAGAGATCTCACATGAGAAGGTGACCCACCTGCCTATAGTCCGCTTGGCTGCAGGTCTGCCAGGTGCGGCTTCAGCAGTGAGCAAACAGCTGTGAACCTCTCCCGAACTTCAGCCATCTGCTCCTTATAATAAGCAAGCGCTCTTCTCGGTCCAGAGTATGGAGCCTACATTCGGCCTCCGAGGTATGACTGGGGTAGAACACCGGCAGAGTCAACACCTGGTTAAGGTGAAACTCCAACACCACCTTCGGAAGGAATTTCGGGTGGGACGCAGGACATCCTTGTCCCTGTGGAAGACCAGATAAGGAGACTCGATGCAAAGTGCCTGGAGCTCTCCCATCCTTCTGGCTGACGTGATAGCCACCAAGAAGGTGGTCTTCCATGACAGGTGAGAGATGTCACATTTGTGCATCGGTTTGAATGGCTTGTCCATGAGCTTAGCAAATACCAGCAGTAGATCCCACGGAGGTGGAGGTTCTCGCACCGGAGGGGATATGCGATCAAGGCCTTTGAAAAAGCGCCCGACCACCTTCTCCTGCGCCACCGACTGCTTATTGGCCCGCGCCCAGTAAGCAGAAATGGCTGCCAGGTGCACCTTAAGGGTCATCGACCGAAGCCCTTGCTGAGAAAGGGACCACAGGTAGTCCAGAATGCTTGCCAAGGAGCAGGAGGAAGGGTCCGGGCCCTTTCCCTGACACCAAATGGAGAATCTCTTCCATTTAAAGGCGTAGCATTTTCTGGTTGACTCCTTATGGGAAGCCTCAACAACGCTGAGGACCTCGTCGGAAAGACCCAAGGCCTGGAACTCTAGCCACTCAGGAACCAGGTCGTCAGGTGCAGAGATTGAAGGTCCGGATGGAATATCCTCCCCTGACTGACTGAGATCAGGGCCAGGCGGGCTGGAAGCCGTCTCGGGAGCCTGGAGCTGAGACTGAGGAGATCTGGATACCAGAATTGGCAGGGCCAGTCTGGGGCTACCAGAATCACCTGCGCCTTGTCCCTCCTCGCCTTGAGAAGCACCTTGTAGATCATGGGAAATGGGGGAAAGGCGTAGAAGAGGCCCAGGGTCCACGATCTCGAGAAGGGATCCCCCTGCAGCGAACCCTGCTGAGGGGGGCGGGCATGAAACAGCCTCAGCTTCGCATTCTCCCTGGAGGCAAACAGGTCCACCTGAGGCACGCCCCAGTGGGAGAACAGATTGTGTACTACCTCCGGCAGGAGAGACTACTCATGGGACGCAGCTCCTATCCGGCTTAGGGCATCGGCCAGAATGTTGGAGGCTCCTGCCACATGGATAGCAAGGAGATCTGCCTCCAGGCTGCACACGAGGGACCAAATGCAGAGAGCTTCCCTGCACAGAGGCATGGAGCACGTCCCGCCCTGGCGGTTTAGGTAGTACATGGTCTTGGTATTGTCCGTCTGGACCTGGACCACTTGACCCCGTACAAACGGAGTGAAGGCGGTGAGGGCTAGATGAACCACTTGAAGCTCCAGCAGGTTGATGTGGCATCGGGACTCCCGAGGGGACCAGAGGCCGTGTGCTCTGTGCTCCCCCAGATGGGCACCCTAACCCATCAGAGAGGAGACGGTTGATAGCGAGACAGTCAGCTCGGGGCGGACGAATGGGATGCACTCCTGCAAATGAGCTGAAACAATCCACCATTGGAGAGCATTCCACATCTCCTGGGTCACTATCACTGGCTGATCCAAAGGACTGGAGCACTGTGACCATTGGCTGGCCAGTCCCCATTGTAGGGGATGCATGTGCCAACGGGTCCAACAGACCACGCTGGTGCAGACTGCCATGAGACCCAGGAGGTGCAGGAAAACCCGGGCAGGGGGCAATTGCCCAACCTGAAATGATTGGGCAAAGGAGGAAAGAACCTCGGCCCTGTCCGGGCCGAGCCGTGTTTTCTGACTGAGAGTCGAGCCTGCCTGATGAATTGATCACCTGCTTTGGCACGAATTCCGACTTGGCCTCGTTGATAAGGAGGCCAACTTGAGAGCAAACGTGGAGGGCCAGATCCTTGGACCACTCCACCTCCATTCTGGAGGAGGCCGCAGCCAGTCGTCCAGGTAGGGGTACACCCAGACCCTTCAGCGCTGCAGGAATGCTGTCACCACTGCCATGCATTTGGTGAAGACCCTGGGAGCTAGAGAAAAGCTGAAGGGCATGGCTCGGAACTCATATAGGGACCCCTCTGCCCTGAAGCGGAGGAATCGCTGGTGGGACGGATGGATTGGGATGTAAAAAACGCATCCTGGAGGTCCAGAGAACAGAACCACATGCCTCGCTCCAAGGATGGAATGATCTGAGCCAGAGTGACCATCCTGAAGGTTCAAGACCTAGGAACCTGTTCAGGTCGTGCAGGTCTAGAATGGGGCGCCAGTCCCCCGTCTGCTTCAGGACCAGGAAGTACCTGGACACAAACCCTGGGTCTGGTGGAGGATCCGCCACCTTCCTGATCACCTCCTTTTTGAGGAGCAGGGCAATGTCGGCTCGACGAGCTGACAGAGAGGCTGCGGAACCCGTAGCCCCCTGTGGGGCGACGGCTCAGAAGGGCGGGGCCTGCTAGAAATCCAGAGGCAGACCCCTTCCTACCACCTCCAACACCCAATGGTCCGTGATGATAGCGGACCAGGCGGAAAGGAAGTGGCGGAGCCGTCCCCCCACAGGGGGAACCCAGGAGGGAGTGACGAGGCTGGGGGTGACACCCCTCAACCCGTCACTGGACAGGCTTGGAGGAAGGACCGGCCGAGGGACCTCCTGGGCCTTTTCCTCCCTGCTTCCTGTTAAGAGGAAGCTGCAGGCTTGGCTTTGGGGTGCCAAGTGCGAGCCTGCTGGCCCTGATGCTGGTGTTGCTGGGCAGGACATGCCGCAAGGGCAGAAGGTCGAAAGGACTTATGTTGCTGATGACGGCCCTTGTCCTTCTGAGTGGACGTGACAGAGTCCAAGGTGGCGTTGGACTTTTCGATCCTCTGGAGGTGGCCTTCCACTCCAGGGCCGAACAGGTCAGTCCCCAAGAAGGGGACGTCCACCAACTTGTGCTGGGTATCCGCCGTAAAGGTGGATATCCTCAGCCAGGCTCTGCGGCGCATGGCCACAGCGGCTGCTAATGACCGGGCACAAGAATCTCCGATATCTAGAGCTGTTTGGAGCTGCTGTTTTGCCACTGCCCTTCCCTGATCCCACACCTGCTTGACCGTAGTCTGCAGGTCGGCCGAGAGATGAGGGATCACCTCATCCAGGAAGCCCATGAGGGCGTGGGAGAAGTGCGCCATCAGTACAGGCGAACTGGCCTGACGGAGGCTGAGGGAGGACACAGCGATACCTTTTGCGCCCGCATAGTCCAGCTTTTGGACCTCGTCGAGGGCTTATCCACATCCTCATGCCCCGGAGCTGGAAAACGCTATCGGTGACCAACCCCTCCGCAGAGGGGTGTTCCAAAAAAATGGACAAAGAGCAGGTAGGGACCACATACTTCCTGGCCATCCTGACCGACAGCGCAGGACAGGAAGCCGGCTGCTGCCAAAACTCCAAGGCTGGACCAACAATGGCTTCGGCCACTGGAAAGGCCTCCATGGGAGAATCCCCTCGGTTCAGTATCTCCGTGATGGGATACTTGGCCCGCTTGGATATGGGCTCGAGCTGCATCCCAGTGGACTCTAAGATGAGCCGAAGCAGAGCCATGAATGATGATGGGCTCTCATCCATCGACTGCCCCCCGGAAGACTCCAGGTCAAGGGGCCTGGAAAACAGGGAGGAGTCTGCAAAGAGCTGCCTGGGGCCTGAGCCATCCTCCATCTACCGAGGACGGTCGGGAGTGAGGGTGACCGACAACCGTTGGGGCAGACCCTGACCCGACCGAGAATCCTTGGTCGGAGCCCATGATTTCGGTTGTGGAGGTGGCGGTTCCACCACAATCGGTGGGGGAGCTGGTTTCGGCCGAACAACCGGCCCATGCTTGGGCACCTCGACCACCGTGAGAGGTTGTTTCAGCCTTCCGGGTGACAACCACTTAATGGCCAGGGAAGGCGAAGGCGTCGGCTTGTTCCCTGACAGAAGCAGCTGCTGCCACATTAAGTCCTCATAGCATCGACGCAATTTGCGCCGAAGCCTCTCTTCTTCTGAGGAGGAAGACGAGGATGAGCGGCGCCGCCGCTTTCCTCGGTGCCGAGACCGAGACTGCCGGCGTCGGCGGATCAGCTGACCGAGACGAGGTCCGGGAGACCTGAACTCGGTGTTTCCAAGCAGGGTCTGGGAGGGAGTGGGGGACACCCGCTCCTCCCTCGGCTCGGGAGCCTTGACCGGGGACTCTGGCACAGGAGGCGCAGGCAAGTCCTCGGTTTCCACCGGGGAAACCGGTGAAGAAGGGCTGTTGACTTCACCAGTCGACAGCCCGTCCGACGGGTCGAGAAAAATCTTGACTGCGTCGACGGGTGTCTCGGCCGGCTGACCTGAGGGGGATACTGTGAAGCCAGCAGCCTTAGCCGCAACCTCGACCGAAGTTGAGTGTCGACTGTCCGGGGAAGGGGACCTCTCCCACTCCCACGAACGTCGACAGTGGGACTTACCCTTCAAGTCCTTCTTTGACCAAGAAGAGTGTCCCAATGGCCCCTCACCCTTCGTGGAGAGGGATTGGCAAAGCTCCTTAAAAGAAGCTGTGTAGGAGGATCCCAAAGACAACGGGATAAATGCCGCGATCCAGGAAGATGAGGATGCGGACTGGGCCACCTCCTCCTCGAGGGCGATCATCTGCTTGAGTTGCTCAGCCGAGCCAGCTGCCACAGACACCACCCAACGGGCCTCCTTGGACTCTCACCAATGGATAACGCTCGGGCAACGGTTGTAGCCGGGCGCTGGCCTCAAGGGACATTGGCCGAAAAAGACCTGCACAACTCGCAGGCCTGCGTGTCGTGGTCAAGTCCAAGGCAGTAGACGCACGTGGAGTGCGGATCCGTCCTGGACATCTTCTGCCTGCATGGGCACCGCCGAAAACCGGGAGTTGATTTGTCCATCGCAGTCACGAAGGAAGAATTAGACCGAAGTCTGGAAAACGTTAAAATTATTTTCGGGTGAACTGAAGAGTTAGGATCCAGTCTATACGCAGAGCGTTAAGGAGGAAACCTGAGCTTCCAAGCGGTAAGGAAGATCTGGCATCATGGGGCAGAGCCTAGAGTTTTACCACCTGGGTATGTGGGAGGAGCCAGCTTGAAGACCTTACAGCAAGATTTAAAGCGGCAAGGAACCTGCCAGACAGTGTGGATGAACAACATATCCATGTCCCTAGAAATGTATATTTCTTTACTTTTATGAAAAATTGTGTCCTACCCAAAACTAGCTGTATCTTCTGTTCCAAACATATACTACTGTCAATGCTACCTGCTGATACTTTGTATATACTGTATTATTGCATCTCACTTTATTTGTATTATTACTATTTTCTTGTGTGTTGCATCCCATGTATATTGTCCCTTGTTAACAAACCCAGGTCCACCTCGAAAATGAGCTTGCACAACGGCAATCGCCTGGTTAAATAAATAAAGACTAAATAAATAAATAAAGACAGTAACTACAACACACGCCAGGGAACAGGTGCTCTCGGAGCCTATCCAAGACAGCTACCTAGTGCAAGGGGTGATGGAATCTACCAAAGAGGAGAACATACTGGATTTGGTGCTAACAAATGGTGATCAAGTCCAGGATATGGTAGTACAGGACCCTCTAGCAGGATGCGACCACTGCTCAGTGTGGTTCCTCCTCAACACAGGGAGGGAGTCAACTAAGACCACGACAAGAGTGTTAGACTTCAGGAAGGCAGATTTTGCCAGAATGAGCAACATCCCAGAGGGGTATTTAGCTAAAATTAACCCAGTGATGGATGCTGAACAGAAGTGGGCAATCATTAGGAAGGGGCTAAATGAAGCCACGAACACGTGTGTCAAATCTCAGAGTAAGCAGTCCGGGTCAGAAAAACCTAGCAGGCTCAGCAATTAAGTAGAGTGGAAGGTGAGAGAAAAAAGATTGGCCATCATTAAGGTCAAACAAATCGGGACATGAGGAGGATAAAGAGGTGTTCACAAAGGCATCTAGGGAGGTGATCAGGTCAGTCAGGGCAGTCAAGGCAGCAAAGGAGCTGAGGGGATCAGAGAGGGGGGAAAAGGGGTTCTTTAAATACATAAGAGAGTTGAGGAGTTGTAGAGATGACACTGTTAGAATCAAGAGAGTCGGGGGATGGGTGGAACTAGGGCAAGAACAAGCAGAAGCACTCAATGAGTACTTCTGCTCGGTGTGCACAAAAGAAAGGGATGGCCCAATACCGCAGGGGGAAGAGGGCAAGGGTGAAAGGGGAAGGTCAGAGATAACAGATGGGGTCATCCACGAGGATAGAGTTCTGAAGGGTCCTGAAGCCTTGTGGGTGGACAAAGCACCAGGACCAGATGGTGTACACCCAAATGTCCTAAAGAAACTGGTGGAGGTGTTGGCAGGCACCTTGACGGACCTCCTCAACACTTCCTTGGAGACAGGAAAGGTACCCAGGGACTGGAGGATGGCTCACACAGTACCCCTTTACAAGAGTGGACCCAAGGACCAACCGGGCAACTACAGACCGGTAAGTTTGATTTCCATAGTGGGGAAGTTGATGGAGACCATTCTAAAGGAGAGGTTAATAACCTTTCTCGATAGTAATGGTCTACAGGATGAGCGCCGGCATGGGTTTGTCTCAGGAAGATCATGCCAAACTAACCTGATCGACTTCTTCATCTGGGTCACTAGGGCGGTTGACAAAGGCCACACTGTGGATGTCCTGTACCTGGACTTCAGCAAGGCTTTCGACTCGGTGCCCCACGGGAGGTTAATGAGAAAACTGAGGGACATAGGTGGGGAGACACTAGTGGGGTGGGTTGAGAGCTGGTTGCAGGGCAGACAACAGAGGGTAGTTGTAAGGGGGAAGACACCCAAGCCAAGGCCAGTAACAAGTGGGGTACCAAAGGGTTCACTGCTGGGCCCTGTTTTGTTCAATGTCGTCACTGGAGACATTACAGAGGGGGTCAAGAGTAAGATCAGCCTGTTTGCAGATGACACTAAGATTTGCGTAAAAGTGGACAATAAGGAAGGGACGCAGGCACTCAGGGAGGATCTAGCTAAACTCAAACACTGGTCTAGGGAGTGGCAGTTGGGGTTTAACGCTAAGAAATGCAAGGTCATGCACCTCGGTACAAGAAATCCCAGGACCAGCTACTGGCTGGGGGGAGTACAAGTAACAGCTTCAGAAGAGGAAAGGGACCTCAGGGTAATAGTCACAGGGGACATGAAGATATCAGCACAGTGTAGGAGCACGACAGCAAGGGCAAACAGGATGCTGGGGTGCACTGCCAGAGAGATCACCTCTAGAAAGGAGGTCATCCTGCCCTTGTATAGATCACTGGTGAGGCCACACTTGGAGTACTGTGTACAGTACTGGTGCCTATACCTCAAAAAGGATGCGAGATTACTGCAGGGGGTGCAGCACAGGGCTACAAAAATGGTAATGGGACTGGGGAAGTTGCCATACGAGGAAAGACTGAGGGAGCTCAACATGTATTCGCTGGAAGAGAGAGAAGGGAAAGAGGGGACATGATAGAGACCTTTAAGTACTTGAAGGGCATAAACAAAGTCAGAGAGGGAAGACTGTTCTGCTTAAAGAGGAGCAGGGTCACTAGGGGGCACAGTCTGAAGCTGGAAGGGGGAAGGTTCAGGAGGAGATGAGGAGGCACTACTTAACAGAGAGAGTGGTGGTGAGATGGAATGCACTGCAGGGGTCGACTTTAAGGGGAAAAAAACTACTGGCCATCAGGCCAGAAACTTTCAATAATTTGGTAGCCCACAGTAATTAATGGTGGCCTGCAACTTATTTTGAAAATTTAAAGCAGGACACAAGTGGTTGGCATCACGCAATTGGTGAATATTGCTCATTTATTCAAAATAACAAGAAAGACACCAGTAGATGGGCGAGAAACTGGTTGGAGGGACACTGCAGAGAGTTGTGCTTAAGTACAAAATCAAATCAGAGGAGAGTGGGGTCAGGGTGACACATTTCTGGTCAGTCATCAGAATCAGTGTTTTGGCACACTTCAACATCCTCAAGGGCTGTCACACTGTCATCGGAGTCCATGCTTGAATCAGAGCTGTCTACAGCTTCAGTAGCAGCTTCATCTGTTCTTCTCCTGTGAGATCCACTGCATGGTCTTCTGACTCGCTGACCAGAGGCTAGCCACAAATTGACAACACCTGTTGCATCAAAATCCTCAAAGGACGGTGAATGAAGTTTAATTCGTAACAGATCAGTGAGTGTATCACTTCTGAGTTTATTCCTCCAGTCTGACTTCACAGATTTCATATGTGAAAATCCACGTTCACACTCCACTGAAGTGCTTGGCAAGGATAAGAGGAAATCGGCAAGGGACGAAATATTCTGGTGTCCATCTGAAAACCATTTCTTTATCTCTTCCCGTGTAGTGACACTAGAGGTACAAGAACTCAGGGAATTTTTAAAGAGGCCCATTCAATCTCCACTTCTTCCAGTTTTACACCATTTTTGTGAAGTACATCTTGATATTCATTAATAAGTTCTTCAATTTTATTATCACCAAAATCAGTGCTGTTTGTCAAACTGGGCCACATTTTAGGGTTTAAAAGTGTTACACCAGCTTTCCTTACAACAGACAGGTCATTGTCTGGAAACCTGCTGTTAACCTCTGTCAAAAGAGTTTCTATAAATCTTGTAAAGGAGATGGTATCCTTTTTTTCTCTGGTTATTTCCATTAAAGGAATACCCTTAAATGTCTCCTCTGTGAACATTCGGGCCATTGGTCCCGAATTAGTTTTCAGCTTTTCAAGGCTGTTACGAACAACTGTCAATCCCTCCATCACTTTGCTAATATTGACCTGTTCTTCCTGCCACAACAGGGAAAGTCTTGCTATTACAACAATAATGTCATTAAGCTCCAAGGCACTCTGCACAAAGAGTTCTGATGTGAGCTTTTTCAAAATTCCCTGAGCTCTAGCACTGACCATTGAGTTTCGTGATGCAACAGTATTTTCAAGATGTGAAATAACTGTAGGATAAATCTCCCAAAAATTTTCAAAGGCACGTTTTAGATGCGGGACCCATCTGGTACCTCCTACCCTAGTTGGGACTAAACATTCCTCAGTTCTGTACTGTTCAGAGGGCTGTTGTGGTAGAATAAGTAAATCTGCAGCATCTCGTCCTCTACCTTACTGTAACAGGGCATTGATTTTACAGCTTTTTTAAAGGCCAATTCCAGCCGATGAAGCATACAGTGAGTAACAACTATCAAAGGGTGTACTTCACGAAGACGTGCTGCGACTCCTGTTCTGCTGCCCTGCAGAACCGCTGCCCCATCTGCTGTAAAGACAACTGGTTTTGTTAGAAACTCTTCACACGTTATTTCAAGTACTGCAGAGCACTCACTTACAAGACTTTCATATATATTTTCAGCATTTGGCTTCTCAAGTCTAACCATAATTAGAAAGGCTGATTTTATAACACCTTTGTATGCATGACGGATATAAAGTATAAGTTGTTCTGCAATGGAGTTATCAGTTGCTTCATCAGATAGAACAGAACAGAATGAGGAATTCTTGGCTTCATTCATAATTTTAAGTCGTTTATATTCTGCAACGGAAGCACAAAATTTTCTGCAGTACTTGTCATTGACATAGGTGCTTACTGTCTCCAGACCCTTCATTTGGTCCAGTTTACTCATCCAAACAAAATCTGTGAATGGACGAGACTGCTTGGCAATTGCATGACTGTTCCTCATTAGAATAGTAAGCCTGTTAATCTGAGCATTGCTTAAACTCTGTAGAGCTCTACCAGCCTCACTGCAGGAGGGATCAGTAGCTGCAGCTTTAAGTTTGCTTGCAACTCTCTCATACCCCCTGCCTGTCTGGTGCGATTTTAAAGAGTACACTTTAAATGTTCCACAGCCGTGTACAAAAGGGGAATCTTTATCTGTAGCATCACACCCGTGACACATTGTACAGAACATAAGGTTTTTCTCTGCATCATACCTAACCCATGGAAAGTTAGTTTGCCAAGCAATCTTAAATGTCCTGCACCTGACATGTTTTTCATAAGCTCGATCACTTTCCAACTTCTTTTCATTTGTTTTTGTTTTTTTTTGCAGGAGGGGCTCAACATCTGAAAGAAAACGCCACATGATGTATTCCGCGGGGTGCAATAAAACCTTTTTCAAAGCAAACTGGCTTTGTGTTTTGAAGGTCGATGTTTTTATTTAATTTTTTTTTTCACAAAGGTTGGATAGCTGCAAGGTCCCTAAATATGTGTGCCAGTCCCCGACTTTGACCACAGATAGCTACACTAGTAGTGACCAGAGAGTACGACAGTAGAAATTAGGAAATAGATTTTTTTTTCACAAAGGTTGGATAGCTGCAAGGTCCCTAAATATGTGTGCCAGTCCCCGTCTTTGACCACAAACTGCTACACTAGTGACCAGAGGGTACGACAGTAGAAATTAGGAAATAGATTTCTTTTTCACAAAGGTTGGATAACTGCAAGGTCACCAAATATGTGTGCCAGTCCCCGACTTTGACCACAGACTGCTACACTAGTGACCAGAGGGTACGACAGTAGAAATTAGGAAATACAGACTTTTTTTTTCCCCACAAAGGTTGGATAGCTGCAAGGTCCCCAAATATGTGTGCCCGTTCCCGATCTTGACCATAGACTGCTACACTAGTGACTAGAGGGTACGACAGTAGAAATTAGATAATACAGACTTTTTTTTCACAAAGGTTGGATAGCTGCAAGGTCCCAAAATATGTGTGCCAGTCCCCGACTTTGACCACAGACTGCTACACTGGTGACCAGAGGGTACGACAGTAGAAATTAGGAAATACAGACTTTTTTTTCCCCACAAAGGTTGGATAGCTGCAAGGTCCCTAAATGTGCGTGCCAGTCCCTGAATTTGACCACAGACTGCTACACTCCAGAGAGTATGACAGTAGAAATTAAGGACTGATTTTTTTTTTTTTTTTTTCACAAGGGTTAGACAGCTGCCTGCAAAGCCCCCTGAGCTGTGTGCCAGCCCGACTGCTAGACACTGACAGAAAGTATGGCAGTATTAGGACTTTCAAACATGAAGGGTCTTGTAATGTATGCTTTTTTTATTTTTATTTCACCAGGTCCAAAAATAGCTCACTGCAAAAGCTCATTTGGTGCAAGCCCCTGATCCCAGCATAAGCACCACAGACTGTAACTCAGACTACTTGCTACTTAGGAAAGGAAGGAAACTTGTATTTGTTGTTTTTCTTCACAAAAAAGATAAGACTAGTTGCTGCACAAAGAAGATTGATAGCCCCTTCACCCAGGTTAACTACAGATGCTCCTTTCCTCTTCAATTTAAATTAGATAGTGAATGGAAAAGCTTTTTTTTTTGTTTTGTTTTACATGGACAGACGGACAGACACAGCTAAAGCAGTAATTTGCCACTGCGACAGTTTACCACAGACTTATTTCTTTAGTGCTAAGACTTGCCACTTTTGTTGACAGCAAAATGCAGTAACTTCTACCCTCAGTTCAAACTGCCATTTTATTTTCCCCTCACACAGAAATATTTTACACCCTGCTTGGCTTTTAGGTATCAACAGAACAGCAAAGGATTTAGCTTAGAAGCATTAGTCCGAGTAAAGTTTCACTCCCCCCAGGATGTCTGCTCCAACTGTTCTGTTGCACTTAAATTGTTTCTGGTTCAGTAATCAGACAACAGTGTACACAATTTCTCTCTCTTTTTTTTTTTTATTGGTCGGACAGATGGACCGAGAAAGTATTTAAACGGCTTTCCGATCGCAACCTTGACCTCTACTATCAAAATCAATGGCACATCTGAGCTGGCGCAGGAAAGGGACAGTACTTACATGCTGCATTGAATCACCTCCATTGGCTGCCCCATCATGCCCATCAGAACTGTGCCCATCAATCGGCTCCTGCTGTTCCCGCCACGACTGTTGCCACCGTCCCAGCTTGTCATCACGTGATCTGTAAGTGCGGGCCCTTAAACCATCGTGTGGTTTTGCATGTCAAGTCCTGCAGGGCTCCCACTCACATGGTACGCGTTCCGCCGTGCTCCCGAGTCCATTCCTTGTGGTGTGCATGAGCGGACGCTCTACACGCACATGCACGCACCTTCTGATCGCCAATCTTAAAGATACAGTACCGAAAATCGTCAAGCAACTTAAGATGTTTGCTGGCCAATCGAGCCAGCAGCCAACAATTACCCAACGGCCCAATTTGATTTTTGGTGGCCTTGGGCCACCGGGCCACCGCTAAAGTTGACCCCTGCACTGCCAGAGGAGGTAATCGAACTGAGGACAGTGGATAACTTTAAGCAGGGTTGGGATAGTGTCAAGGGCAGGATTAGTACAGACAAGAACACAAAGGGGGGAAAAGGACCAGGCAAGGGGAGGAAGGGAAGGGTTTGGATGGGGCTGGGGAGGCTGTAGTAATATGAAACTAAGAGCTGCACAATCGGGCAGACTTGATAGACCTGTGGGCCTTTTTCTGCCGGCAATTTCGTATGTTCGTATGCTTAGCGACTGTTAGTATCTCCCCCATCTTATGCTCAGATCCTAGGTTCCTGCTCCTTGGGTGTACAGTTTTCCACTTTTTGGCATTAAACCCCAATTACCATGCTTCCACCCACTCCTTAAGTTTCCAAGATCCCAGCACATTCTCTCCACCCCCTCCTGAGTGCCAACTCTACTGCAGATTTTGATATCATCTGTTAAAAGCCATACCTTCCCTTCCAGTTCTTCTGCAATGCCTCCCCCCCCCCCGCGTGAATCCATGCTGCCTGTGTTGTTATAGCCCACTAGATTGAAGATACTCTGCTAGTCTTTCCTTTAGCAGGGTTTCCATTATTTTCCCACCACTGAAGAAAGACTGACTGGCCTGTAGTTGCTAGCCTCCTTCCTGCTACCACTGTTACGTAAAGGGATCATGTCAGCTCTTCCCCAGTCCTCTAGAACCAAACCTGTTTACAATGAGCGCTGTTGAATAATGCTGTCAGTGGGGTAGGTAGCATCTCACTGAGTTCTTTTAGAACTTCTGGGTGTATCCCATCCAGTCCCATAGCTTTGTCCACCTCCCCCCCTCCCCTAACTTTGCTTCTTCCTGTAGGTTCACCTCCCTTCCCTCCACTGTGAAGAGTGAGCAGAAGTACCTGTATAGGCTGTCAGCTTTTTCTTGGTCCGTTCTGTGCAATCTCCCCCTTCCACCTTTCTAATCCTTACTTGCGTTACTCTTCTCACTTATGCATCTAAAGAAAGTCTCATCTCCCTTAACAAAACATTGGCAATCCTCTCCTCTATCTACACCTTTGCTCCCCTTACATGCTTCCTTGTATCACTTTATACAGTAAACGGTCCGGGTTCAAAGTTATTAAGGTGCAAAAATTGGGGTTTAACATTGAAGTGCTTACTCAACCCTAAATTCCACTTTAGTTTTTCTACAACAGCCTGTGTTTTATACTGTGTGTTGATTAACTGTTATGCTTTTTATCATGGTGTACTTTTATTATGTCTCATTTCATTTTACTATATTTATTTATTGTTGACCGGGTAAGTGCACTAGACAAATCCTGCCGATTTTCAGGCACGACCCGGGGGAGGGGGATACAGATGAATGCCAACTGACCTTGAACCAGATTAAGCTGTTGGTGGTATTTTTAGTGAATGAGGGAAATTTGGCCAGGACACCGGGGAAATTCCCCTACTCTTTTCGATAAGCGCCATGGGATCTTTAACATCCACCTGAACTACCACCAATCCAGGCAGATGGGACCTCGGTTTTAACATCTCATCCGAAAGACGGCACCTCAGAAGTACAGCACCCCTCTCATGCTGCACTGCAGTGTCAGTACTGGGATATTAACCCAAGTGCCAGATGTGGGAACTGAACCCACAGCCTTCTGATCTCCCGGCCTCAGAGGCGAGTGTGCTACCTACTGAGTCACTGACACTGACCTATATCATATCTTAGGTGCACTTTATTTGCCTCATTTTATTTTACTATTGTATAAGTTTGGTTGTGCACACTCTAATGCTGATATCTCCTACGTCTTAGTATACATATGCGAGTCATATTGAACGGCTACAGCGACCATACTGGTCATATGCTAATTAGGGGGTTAACCACCCCTCCTTTTTTCCAACCATATATAAAGCACTCTGTTTTGGCTGACCAGTGCCTTGAAAAGGCATGCAGTGTGTCATGTAAAATATAGCAAGTGGCTATCAGGTAGTGGTCCTGTCTTGTCCATCTGTCAACATCATGGATTTTATGCAATAAATTTGGACATTTTTATCAAGTTAAAGCAAACAGTTAAGTGCTTATATCATGGTGGAGAATAAGTGGTAGGAGAGATGCACAGTTTTTGTTTTCTAGAATTGTCAGTTTCTACTGTGAAGCCCCGTTCTCTTTGGTGCTGGCCTTTTGTGCTCGCGAACCCATGTCTCCTTTCAGGCGTGCACAGCAATTTACCATCTGGATGCTGTGGGACTGGTTAACCTCCTTGTGGCTACCCTTACCTCTCTTCTCCTTCCCCACCACTCTTCATCCCTTGGACCAGTGGGCCTCTGGGGAAGTGGGGGTGTAAGGCATGGGCTCCAGCAGAGCCAGTGGTGCAGCCGACATATCTCTTCCCTTGCTGCTGCTACCAGCTGAGCATGGAGCTCTGCAAAGATCCTGCAGATGGTACAGTGCCCCTTACTCCAAAGCGTATCACTGGAGAAGATTACTCACAGACAGCCACAACTGACTAGTTCTCCAGTGTACCTCATTTCCATATTACATACGAACATACGAAAATACCAGCAGATAAAGGCCATACGGTCTATCGAGTGTGCTCGAGTGCACAGCTCCCAGTCTAATCTACTGCAGCTGCCCCCCCCACCCATTGTACATCCATCAGATTTATCGCCTCCTTTCTGCTGACTCCCCCCTTCCCAGCTTCGACCTTACCTTTGACCCTGTTCCACCCTGTCTTAAAACTGCCCACAGATTTCAATGATATCACCTCCTCTGGCAGTGCGTTCCACCTCGCTACCACCCTTTCCGTGAAGTAGTGCCTCATTTTCCTCCTCAATCTTTCACCCTCCAGTTTCAGACTATGTCTTCTTGTGTCCCCCCCCAATCTAAACATGCCCTCAGTACTAACACTATTTATGCCCCTTACGTATTTGAAGATCTCAGTCATATCCCCTCCCTCCCTTCTATCCTCCAGGGAATAAATGTTTAACTCCCCCAGTCTTTCCTCATAAGGTTTGTCTCCCAGCCCAAGAATCATCTTTGTTGTCCTGTGATAGACCCCCTCCAGTAGTTTGACATCCTTCTTTAAATAGGGGCACCAGAACTGCACACAGCACTCCAAATGAGGTCTCATCAGCGACCTGTACAGTGGCAGAATGACTTCCTCTCTCCTAGAGGCGAATCCCCTGGCAATGCACCACAGCATCTTATTAGCTTTGGCCACCGCCTTCCGACACTGTGCTGAGTGAGTCATGCCCCCTGTGACTAGTACCCCCGATCCTTCACCACTGAAGTGGATAACTGCACTCCCCCCAGCCAGTAGCAAACCTCTCAACTGCTATGAATTCTGCATGGCGCTATGATTTTCATACTCAAATTTACCCTTGCTCCTCACAGGTTTACTGATGTTCCTCATAATGTTAGAGCTATTTCTGAACACACAAACTATTAAATCACTGAACTAAGTTGATAGAAATATTCCTTATCATTAACTATGTGGGGCCCACTATCTGTAGATATAATATTGTTTAAAATAAAAAAGTGCTACACATTCTGGCCCTTTGCTATGATTTTTGAAGGCCAATGCTATGATTTTTAATGCTATGAGGTTGAGAGGTATGGTCAGTAGCAACTCTCAGAGTTCCTGGCTCCTAAATGCATAACTTTGCCCTTCTTAGCATTGATCCTCAGCTGCCATGTATCTGACCAGTGCTCAAGTCTTGACAAATCCTCTTGGAGTACCTGCCCCCCTTCCACACTAGCCACCTCCACACTGATCTTTGTGTCGTCTCCAAAAAGGTTGATCTTACTCCTAATCCCATCTGATATGTCGGCAATGAAGATGTTAAATAGCACCGGTCCTAGTACCAAGCCTTGTGGGACCCCACAGGTTACAGCTCTGGGAGTTGAGAGTTCTCCCCCTACAACTACCCTCTGCTGTCTGTCCTGCAACCAGCTCTTAATCCATCCAATCAGTTTCTCCCCTGCTCCCAGGTTTCTCAGTTTATTAGTCAACCTTCAATGTGGCACCGAGTCGAAGGCCTTGCTGAAGTCCAGATACTGGACATCCACCCATGGCCCCTATTGAGTGCCCTTGTCACCCAGTCAAAAAAGTCAACTTGGTTTGTCTGGCAGGATCTGCCCGAGATGAACCCATGTTGCCTATCGTCCTGGAGACAATTCTCCACCAGGAAGATTACCAACCTCTCTTTAAGGATAGTCTCCATTAGCTTCCCCATGATGGAGGTAAGGCTGACCAGTCTATAGTTACCTGGTTTGTCCTTGGGCCCACTCTGATGGAGGGGCACCATATGCATCATCCTCCAGTCCTGGGGCACGAACCCAGTCTCCAGGAAGGTGCTGAACAAGTCTGCCAGACGTCCCACCAGGACCTCCACCAACTCCTTCAGGACCCTTGGATGCAAGCTATCTGGCCCTGGCACCTTATCCGCCCTCAGGGACCTAAGGCCCTCCAACACCCTGCTCGCAGCTCACATACTGAACCTATGATAACCCTAGACCACTAATAGCAAACTGTATTCCTTTCAACTAGAACCAGATTTGTTACTTGCTGTCCAGCTTTGCTACCTAGTTATCCTTTCTAGATAACTACCTTGCACCTGTATCCCATGTAGCTAGCTTGGGTAAGGAAACTACCTACCACAAGCTTACTGTCGCTCAATACTATGTCCTTAGCACAGTCTCGTACTCCCACCCTATACAGGTATCTGGAAAGAGATCCTAATTTGTTTCAGCAGATAAAATACAGCACCACAGTCTTACAGCATTTATTACACTACAATGTCATATGTTACAGTTAACTTACCCAGCTGCAAAGGATCAGCTGATACTTGACTCTACCCCAAATAGGGAGTTGTTTGGTTCCCTTTTCTCTTTAGAACTGTTGGCTATACCACCCGAGACTTTGCTGATCCCCTCAGGGGCACAGTCTCCAGTGGACCTACGGTCATCCTACAGATGGCCTAGAGATGGACGCCCCACCTCTGCTGTGTGCCACTCTCACAATGGGACACAAGCATGATGGGGATGTACTGATAGCATAACTAAAGTGAAGTCAAAATGCAAACGACTTGGGGGGCACTACTGAGCACTCAACTGAGAAGACGCATTTTCTCAGTAGCTCTGTGACTGGGACAGAATTTGGCTTATTTTGCTGATTTTTAGCTATTTTGGATCCTGAACTGCAGCAGAGAAGTATTCAGCAGTGTTTTCTGAATCGTTTGATACAAAAACTTCAATGGGGAAGACGCAAAGAATAGTTCCTGGAGGCTCAAAACCCCAGCCATCTACAGCCCCACATGCCTCAGTCTCTGGGCCTTCCTAAACGAATGCTGAACCCCCATGGAAGGCCCTTCAAACCTCTATGAGAGCCATCAACACAACGGTGGAAACTCTTTTGCAGCATTTCGGCGAGCAAGATCTTAAAACAGAATCAGCTATCAAGACTGCTTCATCTGCCGAAAGCTGCGCAACTCAGGTACTGGCCACCTCGGCGAAGCTGGTTCAAGAGAACAACCAGCTTCGTTATAGACTGGAGGCACTTGAAAATACGAATAAAGCCCCAAATGTTTGGTTAGTTGGGCTTCCTGAAGGGGCTGAAGAGCCTAATTTGGTGTCCTTTCTTCGGAACTGGTTGCCTGGTGCCTTGCAGCTACATTTGGGCATGGGCACAAAGTTCATCAGGATCTATAGAATTGCCACGAGATCAGCGGATGCGCAGAGGGATTCACCCTGCACAGTACTTCTTGTCACAGATAGTGCTGCCACAAAGGAGGAGATTATGCATGCTGCAAGGTCCACTGATCGCCCACATTATGAGGGACAAACTCTACACGTCTTTCCGGACTTATTGTATGCCACTAGAGCCCGCCGCAAGAAATTTCACGGCGTTAAGGCCTGCTTGAAAAGCCCTGGCGTGGTGCACTCTCTATTAATGCCGGCCCGCCTTCGCATCTATTACGGAGGGCACACTTTCCAGTTCAGTGACCCAGTGGAAGCCAGTAAAAGGGTGGAGAAGATTCAGGCGGAGTTCGAGGCCTCTCATGGAAAAACTCAAATAGAGGAGGATTCGGAGGAAGACACGGATACCCGAGGGAAATTTTATTCTGGAGGTTTTGTCTTTTTTTCTCCAACTAATTTGAACTGAGGGACATTGACTTTGAGCATTACAGTAGTTCAAAGTTTAAATGTTAAATTGTGTTAAACATCATATGGTTGTTTCTCATACTGATGTTATCCCCAAGATGTCTTTCCTGTTGGGGGAGTTTATAATTTGTGCGGTCACTGCAATATACAGGATTTGTATTTCACCTGCTGTAACTGGTTTGGGATCTAAGATATCGATAGAGAAGTGTTATTCAATCTGGACAACTGTTGATGGGGCTGCTGGGGAATTGCTACAATTTTTGATTATAACAATATTTGGAGAAGTGATCTAATCAACACTGGATATTAAGTGTAGTATGGTGGGCTCAATTTTAGATCTTGGACTGACCACACACTCTGGTGGAGTGTAGCTTTTTCTTGGCTCTACAAAGGAACTTCTAATTATGAAGGACTACTCCTGTATTCGTACTTAATGTATCTAAACTAATGCTCCTGTCACCATTTGATGGTCTGTGTACTTAATGAGAGATCTGATTTATGGTTATTGCTGTATGTTTATCTGATAAGCTAATAAACACATAGCACAAAATAAAAGTGCGAACGACTGCTTCACTTCAGCCTAAGCCACATCTCATAATAAACAGTTTACACCCCCCCACCCCCAGCTAACTGCAAGGATGATTTTCAGCTGCCTCCCCCAACTCAGACCAGCACACTGCTAAATAGTGTGCCTTTTATACCATTACTGAAGGTCCCAGTTTACCTTGCAGACCTTATACTTCTAATATAGTATCTGTCTACTTACCCCTAGTTAGAAATGTTCTAACTGCCTCAGTCAGCTCAGCTGGCTCCTTGCTCTGATAGCAACAGCTAACTAAAGTCAAGCCAACTAATCAGTACTGTCTCAGTACTTCATGTCGTTTTTAAACACCCATTGTTTAACATCACTTTTATTGTGACTTAAAAGAACTTGCATACAGCAGGCAGTGTTTTTTGACATTATAGGACAATAAATGTACAAAAACAGCTGGGAATATTAATGAAATCCTGGTCTGAAGCCAGCCCAGTGGCACGAAGGGTTGAGTGCCAGATGCCATACTTATCACCACACCTGCAAACAAAGTTGAGGAACAAGTTCAGGTCACTGGGTATTGGCTAGGTGGGAGGCTACCGAGTGTCTGACAAGAGCTCTCCTCCGGGGAGATGTCACATTGCTTTAGTACTGTCACAGCATGGAGATTCAGTGGCTGCAACTCAGAAGGGGTTGGCGGACAGCAGGTGCATACTGCGCTGCCTGGGTGAGGAGAAAAAAGAGGAAAAACATAGCAGCTGCAGTATAATCTCTTGGTCACTGCAGCCCCTGCACCACCTACAGGGCACTGGGCGCGATCTAGATTGTGCTTTGGGGTAGGGAGAACAGCCCTTCCTCCCCGACAATGCCATGGGGGAATATCTGTGGGGATCACACTCTCCAAGTAAGTCCATGAGACGGTGAGTGATGGGGTGGACACCCAGTGGGGAAGGAGGCAGACGCAACTGCTAGTGGAAGAAACGTTAATAAAAAATTAAAAGGAAACAAAAAAAAGAAAAAAAAATCCTGGTCCACGTCATATTAAAAGGAGTGCCCCTTTTATTATTTCAAATGTAAAAACAAAGTGCTAAAGCACACACAAAATGGGAAAAGAGGGGGCTCATCCAAGTCAGGAGGCAAGTGACAATCTAAAATGGAATAAAAAAACATAGTTCAAACTTTTCACCGTAACATGCATTACCGCTATATACCAAACATCCCCATCCGGTTCTCAATCCCCCATGGCCACAAGCCCATAGATCTTTTGTTAACAACTTATTTGGTTGGCCCTGCCACTGATGAACGTAATGTCTAACCGGAACTATGCTTCTTTTCCAGCCAGCAGCCAAGTGATCATCTGTTGAACATCATTTTCCTAGGAGAGCAGAAATGAAGCACAGTGTAGGTAAGACACTCACGGTAACTAAAAGAAGTGGCAGGATCCACCAGATACAGATGTAGGGCCATGTCTAGGTCGCTGGTGCAGGGCCTGCAAGGGGTGTGGAATCATCCAGCCAGCCAGGGTGATTTTTCCCCCTTTCTGCCCCCCTGGAGGCAGGGGTGTAGCCAGGGATTTCAGATCTGCACACCAAGTGGACTCACTGCTACCCACCCCCACCCCCACCCTCGTTAGGGTGAGCTACCTCTCCCCGGGGTGTAGCCACACAATATATAAATGTACACCAAGACTGTGTTTGTTGCCTCATTTGGCACAATAAATACAACTTTTGTATCTCATAACAATGGTTGTTGCCATGCATGGGTAAATACAAATGCCATGCATTGCTCCTAAGACACCCACATACCAGCCCAGAGCCTGTAAAGTTGTATTGTCCTTGGGATGCAAAGAGAGCATTAGTGATCAGTCCTTCTAGTTTTGACTCCTATGAATAAAATTACAGAAAGGTTCAGTATTTTCTTTGTTAGTTTTCATGGAAAAGGAAGCAGTTCAAAGCCTATTTGCTACCCCCCTTAAATAAAACTGCACACCATGGAGTGCTTGGAGTATGCCTGCCTACACCATGCCTGGAGGAGCATGAATACGATGCCATCAATGGTGTCACTGCACACGCTCTGGCCTGCAGTACACTGACGGCAGCCACTCCCCCTCCCCCCAGTTAGCAGTCCCAGATGTTCTGTCCCCAAGCCACTGCTAGGGGTCAGGTTTATGCCAGCAGTGCATCCACCCCCTTCCTGCAGGATGAGAGCAGTCCATCAGAAGCTCGATCCTCTCCCACCCCACCCCACCCTCGTGACTTCTCCAACATCCTGAGCTTGCTTCCAAACTCAGGTAGTTAGCGTTGCAAGCAGCAGCACAATTGCTGCACTGGCAAGTTGGCTCATCGAGATACATTTTTTTTTTTTAAATAAAAGCTACGGGCTTGTGGCCATGGAGGTGATTCAGTACTTGATATGGGTGCTTGGTTTAGAAAAAGAAATATCAGGATTCTCAGAGTGAGGGGAGATAGTAAACATGAACAGGCATGGGCTTTTGAAAGCCTCAGCATTCTAAAAATATCATTACCGGTTGGTTCTGTGGCACCAAGGGAAAGGGATTACTCTGACACGCAGGCAACTCTGATTCATGACCTGAGCCTGGGATGTCAGGAGCGAAGACCCCTCATGGAGGTTTTAGAGTGTCTAATGTATGCTCTCCTCCCATGGAAACTGTTCACTACACTGCTTTTACAGTGGCTCATGGTAGTGGTGTGGCAAGGTGCTCTGATGGCGTGGGTGACAACATGCTGTCAGGCACCCACCAAGCCAGCCACAAATGTGTGCAAATGTGGAGTGGTGGCGTGGGAGAAAAGTAGTGGAAATTCAAAGCCGGTGCACAAGCACTAGAACCCCTCCAGTCGGCTCCAAGGTTAGTAGACGCTCCTCCTATAGACCAGAGAAGGACCCTCGCAGAGACAAGCTAGCCATGGATGCCGCCAGGTGAGGTGCTTAATACCTCTACTAGGCCAATGAAGTCCCCTGGCATGGATAAGCCAGATCCCTGGGATGCTCGAGAAGCTGAAGGTCAGGTTCACGATCAATGACAGCTGGGAGTGGTGTGGCAGGTTGAGGGGCAACGGAAGTGCCTGAAAGAGTGGGACACCAATGCACAAGTGAGGAGGCAAAAATAATTTTGTTACGCAGGCACTAGAGCATTGTCATGTGTTACTAGGATTATGAGGTGCTGATTTCAGGGTGTAAATAATCCCAACCAACAACAATAATAATCTCTTGGATTTATATATATATAAAAAAAAAAAACAGCATAGACGTATATAACTGAATAGAAGATCCAAAACGTTGCGGTAAGACATTTAGCATCATTTCTTATTTCATTTATAGTATATATGCTCATAGTGTGCCAGGTTGAACAACATATTTATAAACCTTGCAGCTTATCTGCCAATGGCTGGCATTCTGCTAGGAAACACTGATGGTGAAATCTGATATTCAGTATGCCTGGCTCACTTAGCCGACTGCAAACTGTGTGCTGTTAAAATTGATTTTCTTGACAAAAAGTCAAACAGGCAAGTCAATAGGTCTGACAGTACAAATGCTTCACAGTGCACAGAGCAGCCCTATAGTAACTGAATACAAAACAGAGATTGACATTTTGCTTCTCCCATTAATGAGTGTCTCACAAATGCTCTAAAATCTAGGCACGTGCTGGCAGCCTTCAGTTCTCTTTCACAAGCATGTCACACAAAAGTGAACTGTTTCAATTCTAGCCTTTTCCTTTTCCCCTTGACCTGCCAAAAACATTTCTGAAAGGAAATATACACACAGATACAAATACACACATGCACCAGTGACAATAGTTGGTAAGAGGTATTATAATGCCTGATGGCATATGATCTGTTGTGACATGTTATTATGTACAGCTCATTTGCCATAATGACATACCAAATGGGAAAGCTGCTTTTCCAATTCTCGATGGACTTACAGGCTATGTGAATTCTAACCTCGCTGCAGTGCATGTTAGCAGAGAAAATGATGACCTATACTTGTTATTCTTTTTTAGATTGCCCTTTATCTCCAGACTTGTATGATACGCCTTCCAACTATTCTGAGTTCCTCCCGGGTGGTTACCTTCACTGCTACTGCCATGCAAATATGCCAGCGATACACTGCTGCTTCCCCTTTAGGTTTGGAAGTTTGAGCCAGAGGGGTCATTTACTGCAGGTCAGTGAGGCCCTCAGACTAATTACTGTATCTCCTGTATAATTTGTTCTGCCCCCTTCCAGGATGGTTTGAGGGTCGGGCGTCCCCACATTGCCTCCAGCAGACAGCTCTTTAAGTTGGGTGCCATTTTGCTTAAATGACCAGGGTTATAAAATCTCATTTTTACTTTCCAGGAGAACTCCTGCCATATGAAGGAGGAGGAAGTACAGAAGGAGCTTTTCCCGACTTACTCTCATTCTTTACATGTGAGTTTAGTGTGTGCCTCCATGTGCCATTTGTCCATGATATGTGCAGCAGCTGAAGCCCTATTTTGTATGTTTTTCTTTTACTTTATTGATATACAATAAAAAATTTTATTGAGAAAACAAAATCCTGCATCAAAAACTGATATATGAGGGAGATCACCCCTTTTTGTTGCAATGTTTATGCTACTGTAATAAAATATATCTTAGCCTCCTCCTGATCTTGTGCTTTGCGTAGTTGTGTCATAAAGTCTCAAATTTGAAAGTACCCAAACCTCTACACATTCTTTGGGGTCTACAGATATTAATATCCTGGATGATTTACTGTTGGGGGTGGGCTCAGTGCTATAGGACCCTCTCCTCCTCCTCTCTCCTGACATGCCGTGCTACATATAATAAACAGAGATATAAGCCTCGCTGAAGAAGCTGCTCCTTCAATAGGATCTGGCATGCTCACCCCCAGGTGCTACACCAGGTCAGCATAGGCTCCATCATTTCTCGGTGAGTGGGGCCCAATACTTAAAATGGCCGTACCTGTAACCGATACCAGTGGGACTTTGGGCCAGACCCTCTGGGCCACCTACAATTTATTATTCCTTCCATGGTCACTGGCTCCTAACTCCATCCAAAC
Source organism: Neoceratodus forsteri (assembly GCA_016271365.2). NCBI lineage: Eukaryota > Metazoa > Chordata > Ceratodontiformes > Ceratodontidae > Neoceratodus > Neoceratodus forsteri. Next base: position 695,128,552 of record CM028137.1, read on the forward strand.
GGGATGGAGTTATTGTCATCTCCGCCTTTGAGAGAACACCCCAGAGCTGGCAGGTTACATTTAAATGACTGCCCCAAACACTGAAGCAGAATGACTAACAAATAGGGCTACAAGGCTGCACAGAGCTTTTACCATCACTGTACCTCAAACGCTGTTCATAATTCTCAGCAAGCCTAACCTCTGGAACCTATGTTTCTCTTCCCTGATACTGGAGGCCTGACAGTACATAACCCTCTCCAAGCTTCATTACTACTCAAACATCTTCCTCCTTGGTGCCTCCACATCTAGGCTGATACATGACTGCCCTTATAACATTCACCACTGTAAGACCTGCAGCACGTTAAACTGGCTATTCCTTGGTGAAGGAGGCAAATGAAACTTACATAATTACTTTAACCGTTATTCTTCAGGACTTATCTTTTCTATCGATTGCCACTTATGGGTCTGGGACGGAGGCCCTAAGACCCCGAGGCAGCAAAGCTTTGGGCAGGAGGCTGGCAGCAGCTACTAGGCACAGTGCCTACTTACCCCCATGTGGTGTGGCACACTAACAAATAACAACTGACGGCTCCCTCTCCAACCTCAGTTTGGTTTGCCAGAAAAGAGAAACAAATCAACACAATAGCCATCGTCAACACCGTCACCATGCTCAAAGCAGTCCCCCTCCTAGGTGTACCTAGTAGCACCATGGTCAGAGACAGGTTCCAAGCTGGTTCGAGCGCTGACAACAGTCTGATGCCAGTCCCTCCCTCGACACTGCTATCAGTGTCGGGGGGAGGCCTACTGCCATCCTTAGTATCACCTGCTACGTCATCGCCCAGAACAGCAGCAACAGCACAGAGACACCAGAGAATGGTGCCCAAGTTATCTACCAGTGTAGACCAAGCATACAGCAGTGGCCTAGCCACATGAGATGTCTGCTGCTCGAGGCAGTCAGACAATGAAGAGTTCTCAGCCACCTACCCAGAAGGAGCTGGCTGTCCACCAGACCCTAAAATCAGAGTCTCTGACCCCTTAGTGCAGTGACGCTGAGAACTCTGTACTTCCTTGGAACTAGAGGACCCAGGAAAAGGCCCAGGGGAAAGGCCTAGAGACCTTAACTTGGACGCACACATGTAGTCCTGCCATCGAAGATGGGACTAGGGTGACCCCACTTCAATGCGCGGTTCTCCAGGGTGCAGCAGTCAACAAAGAAATAGGCACTGCATGCATCCATATTGTGTTCCGGTCCAGTGCTAGACATGCAGGTCTGTTGCCAGTCTGTAACTGCCATTTTGTTGCCACTGGGGAACTAGTACATGACGAGTGGCTGTCAGATTTTCTTCTTCCACATGGCCCCTTCAGACTTGGCTTTCCGCATTGAGCAGAAACTACAAAACAAGAAGTGTGGCACTGTGAAAACCAAAAAAGTAGTGGTGACACAGGAAAATTTACTTCAGCAGTGGCAAGAAGAACTGAGAAGGGCTCCCATGGAGTGATCCTGACAGAAGAAAGAACAAAACTGAGGTTGGTGAGAAAGCTGGCAATGATTTTTCACTAGTGCTCAGCACCACATGGGAGTGTGCAGGCACTGTGCCCAGCAGCCACTGCCAGCCCAATGGCCAAACTTTGCTCCCATGAGGTCCTAGTGCCTCCAACCCAGACCCATAACTAGAAATCAATGGAGAAGACTGATTTGGTGAAGATCGGCACTTTATCTTGTTCTCCCTGAAGTGCGTCAAAGGCACTGCCCCCTCTTATTCAACTCAAGGTTTACCCATACGTCCTGTCAGATCCCTGCATGCCACTGGATCCCACACACACATACTGTATATATATATATATATACATATACATATACATATACATATACATATACATATACACACACACACACACACACACACACACACTCCTGGGTCCCTTACCTTTAGTCATATATGCCAGACTGTGTTTAAGACCCTTTGTGAATCCCAGCATCTGGTTAACCACCCCTTGCCCTCCAGTACAAAAGTGACAGAATAGTAATTTTCAGTCTCTTCTGGACATGAACCTTGCTATCATCATTCCAGGAGCATAACATGTAGCAACAACCATGAGCTTCTGTCCCTATGACCCCTGCAATGGACCTTACCTTGCACTTGGAACTCTGTTCATACAATGCTTTGTAACTGGTACACTGTATTTAGCACTAGTTATGTCTGTAACATATTCACTTGCCATTAGATGTTTTGCCTTAACAGGACGCCACTGTAAATTAGCTCCTCTGCTCAGTGTTTTAGAAACACAGAATTTGTCAACAGAAAAGGGCCATGTTGTGCACCCAGTCTGCTCCAATGTTCCCTGCCTACTCTGTCCCCATAGATCCTAACTGCAACCCAGCCTCCTCCCTGCCAGTCTTTTTTTTTTTGTAGTTAATCTTTTTATTGATAAAATTCAGACACAAGTACATACATATAAAGGATCGTATTACAAACACTGTAAGGCCGCAGTTTAGCACAGCAGTACAGATGGGTACAGTGACAGTAAGATGAGGCATTCATGAGTAGCCCTCTCTTTTCTAATACACCCTCTAGGTCTAGCCCACACATGCTTGAAGCCCCACTGTTGTTGCCTCCACCACTTCTGACGGTAGTCTGTTCCAAGCGTCTACCACCCTTTCAGGGAAGAAATACTTCCTCACATCTCTCAAACTCCCCCACACACACACACACAAATCCCAGCTTTATCGCATGCTCCCTGGTCCTGGTGGTCCTTCTCATTTTAAAGTGTTTTTTTTTTATCCTGAATAAAACTGAATCGAATTACACCCTCCAGCTCATGAACGGTGAACTTTCTTGAGCCTCCAGGGACACAGACACATACCTGGTGGGCTATGACTAGCACATATGTGCAACCTCCACAGCTGGGGCAACTCAGTGACTGCTGCTGGATGACTTCTCCTGGACTAAAATATGGCTCTGTTTTATGGCATAGGAGGTTTTCTCAACCATAACATAACCTGGAGTTGATTCTCACAAACCACTGGCCGAATTCCTTGAAGGGAAACCCTCCCTTCTGCACTGTATCTCTCTCTCTCAGCTGTGAGACAGTGGGGCCTGCGGATTCTTGGCACTCTTTATTCTTGGCTATCCCTCATTTACATAAATTATAATTATGGCTTCATGGCACCTGTATATATTACCACTTGACCACTGTTGCATCCTAGTAGCAGTTTGCTGTAAGTCTCTTTTTTTGTAATTATTATATATTATTGTGCTGTACTTGATGTAAAGTTCTAAAGCCCCCATATTCAAGTGATTAGCATGGCACTAGCTAGGTTAGTGCTGCACCGACTGTGAACCCAGCCAACAGTCGGGGGGGACCATATTAAGAGGGCCCCAGAGTACTGCGCTAACCCAGCAGTGCAACCAGCCAAAATATACAACCAGGGGTCAAAATTAACATACACAGTCTCACACATGTGAGATCTCCCTCTTTTTGCAGGGGACTCCTGTTTTTTGACTGAACTCCCTCCCTCCCGGGAAACAAAATCTCCTGCTTAACTAAAATTCTGTCCAAAATGTCCATTCATGTTTTTTTTGGCGGATAGAGACACATAAAAAGTAAATTAGTGATGAACAATGTAAGTGATAACTTTGTACAACTAGTTGTTGATTCTTTTAAGTGCTTATTCTTGACAAAATGAAATATATTAAATGTTTTTAAATGCTTTTTTTCCTTATTTTTTGACACCATTTAAGGACAAACTCATGACGTTACGGTATCTCCCTACTAGCAGGCCATCTCCCAAATAATTTGACCTGAATCTCCCTCTTAAGCAAGTTGGACATATCACATGTATGCAGTCTGTTCCCTGTGCAAGTGGAAACATGCTAGTGCATGCAGTGTTTTTCTTCCAATACTTCCACTGTGGTGCATGTAGTCTGTAAGGCTCTATGAGTGGTACTGTGACCTGGCCTAAACCAGCCAGACCAACAAAAAGATATCAAGTTATACTTTAGAAAATAAGAAGACAACTGCCCATGTAAAACTTTTTCAAAGACTTTTGTAAATACTGATACTACAGAAATTGGTCACTAGGAACTAAGATTAGCAGTATTACCACCTTTTAATATTGGAATAAAAAATGCAGGCTTCGAGTCCTGCAGTAAGTCATATGCCTATAATGACAAATTTAGCAAGTAGATCAGTGGTGGACAATACACCTTGTTTTGGGATCCATTTTGGTGGATAACAAGAAGCTCTGAGATCCACCAACAATAAAGTGAACAGAAAGTACAATAACCATACTCATCAGCTGTAAGAATCTTTGTTGATTCGAAAACGCAACCTTTTCCCCAAGATCCACCAAAACTCTCTTGAGATCCACCAGTGGATCTAGATCCACATATTGGCCACCACTGAATGAGGTAATATATTTAGTTAAGACAAGGCCACCAGTTTTTAAGAATATTGGCTATATTCCATCAATACCAGCGCCTTACCACAATCAAGTTGGATTAGTTCATCAAACATATAATTTTCATTAATCTCTTTGAAACAAAACAGGACGAGAACAAGGCAGGGAATCATTTAAATTCAGTGTAGTAGCAGGAAGAAAAAAATACTCACCTTAGTAATGTTGTTTCTTCTAATGGAGTCTTGCTATATTATGACAATTGCAGTTTGTCCCACCATTAGAACTGCTCCGGAGGTGAAAGAGTTAACTCCATTCCATGAATGGAACTTTGAGCATGAGCTCTAAAGAGAAGCTCTGCCTGGGTAGTTTCAAACCTAAACTGTCAGATCTTTACGAGCAAAAACTCACTAAGGTCTGTGTGGAAGCTGTAACCTACACTAGCCAACTGGCTACCTAAATATTAACACCCATTGCTGGTCCCAACACCAAAGACTCAAGTCAGGGGACCAGAACTAATAGTATAATATAACAATATGAGAAGTAATATAAAGAAAAATGAAAAGTGAAAAAACACCACACCCCAAACCCCAAGAAGGGATGAAAACACATATAATGGGCATAAACTAGTGCCCACACTAGGCTGCCCACCCCATACCCAAGTAGAAGTTCTGAGAGGGGCAGGCTGGGGGGGAGGTCATAATATAGCAAGACTCCATTAGAACAAACAACATTACTAAGGTGAGTAATTTTCTTCAAACAACATGAAGTCTTGCTATATTATGACAATTGCAGACTTACACAGCAGTACCTCAGGGAGGAGGGACAGAATTACTAGGAATAGAGCTCTGAAGCACAGCTGGCCAAACCGAGCATCTCTCCTAGCCTGGACATCCAGGGAGTAATGCTTGGTGAAAGTGTGTACCGTTTTCCAGGTAGCAGCTTGACATATCTCTAAGATAAGGATGTCTCTGGCAGCAGCTACAGAAGCGGCTGTACCTCTGGTAGAATGAGCCCTCAGGCCAGAGGGGGGATCTCTCCCCAGTTTCTGATAACAAAATTGGATACAAGAGACAATCCACCTGGCAATTGATCTCTTAGTGGCAGGTTTCCCTTTTCCAACCTCACCATAAGTGAGAAAAAGTTGGAGGGATTCGAACCTGTGACCCTTGGTACGTTCTATATAGTAACTTAGGGCTCTTAACGTCCAAACTGTGCAATCTCCTCTCACCAGAAGAAGAATGTTCAGTGAAAAACACTGGAAGGGAGATAGATTGGTTAAGATGGAAATCTGAAACCACCTTAGGCAAAAACTTCCTGTTAGTCCTGAGGACTACCTTATCCCTGTGGAAAGAAATAAAGTCAGTTTCTACTGACAAGGCTTGCAACTCACTTATGCGTCTAGCAGAAGTGATAGCCACTAGGAAAACAGTTTTCCAAGTTAGATACTTAAGCTCTGCTGAAGACAGAGGTTCAAAAGGGGGTTGCATTAACTGGGCAATGCAAACATTAAGGTCCCAGGCAGGGGCCGGATCCCGAAAAGGTGGATTAGTATGAAGTAATCCTTTAAAAAACTTGGAAAATACAGGGTGAGCGGAAAGAGAGGATGGCTTTCCTGCTGAAACAAAAGCAGAGACAGCTGCCAAATGAACTTTCAGGGTAGCTGGTCTCAGACCCAAAGAATTAAGATGGACCATGTAGTCCAACACAATGGGCAAATCAGCAGATTCTGGGGAAATATGTTTCCCAGAACACCAAATGGAGAACCTTTTCCACTTAGAATTATAAGTAGCCCTAGTGGAAGGCTTCCTAGAAGCCTTTAGGATTTCAAGAACACCCTGAGAAAGGTGTAGGTCAGCAAATTCTAACTCCTCAAGAGCCAGGCCTTGAGGTTGAGGGATTTGAGGTTCGGATACCAAACTCTCCCCTGGGCACAGGTTAACAGGTTGTGATTCCTGGGGAGACACAGGGGGAGATGGACTGTAAGGGACAGAAGGAGTGGATACCAGGGCTGCCTGGCCCAATCTGGGGCAATCAGAATCACCCTGCAAGGCTGGGATCTGATTTTGACTAACACCTTGAATAGGAGAGGGAGGGAAGCATAAAGAAACTTCCTTCCCAATCCAGGAGAAAGGGCATCCAGGGGGACTGAGCCCAACACTGGGGCCTGCAACAGAACAGTGGAAGTTGGTGATTGTCTGGGGCTGCAAAAGATCTATCTGAGGGTGCCCCATCTGGCAAAAACTATCCCCAGTACCTGAGGGATCCAGAGACCATTCGTGATGGCCCTGAGAAATCTTGCTGAGAGCATCTGCTAGGACATTGTCCTTTTCTGGAAGGTGAACTGCTATGAGTGAAGTGTTCAGGGAATAGGCCAGAGACCACAACTTCATTGCCTCGGTGCACAAGGCGAAACCAGAATGCCCCCTGCTTGCTGATGTACCACATTGTGGTGTTGTCTGTTCTGACTTGTACCACTTTGTTCTGAACAGAAGCAGAGAACGCTGAAGTGCTAAAGACAGCTCTGAGTTCCAGCAAATTGATGTGGAGCAGAGATTCTGGGGACCACACTCCCTGAGTGAGAGGTCGCCCTGTGGGCTCCCACCCCAGGAGGGAAGCATCCGTGAGTGAGGGTCAAAGAGTGAGAAAGAGGAATGAAGGGGACCCCCAGTCTTAAATTGCTCTGATCCTGCCACCACTGGAGGGCCTGGATCAAGGTTCGGGTCACTGGGACCAACTTGGAAAGGGGGTCTCTTCTCTGAGACCAATAGGCTCTCAAGTGAAACTGAATGTCCCTCATCTGAAATCTTGCTCCCTGCACTACAGCTGTGGACGCAGCCATGTGCCCCAGGAGCTGTAAAAAGTGTCTTGCTGGTCGAGAGACCTGCAGAGTGAAGGAGGAGGCCAGAGCCACCAAGTTCCTTACCTCTCTAAGGGAAGAAAGGCTCTGGCCAGATTTGTGTCCAACTCTGCACCTATGAAGGTGAGCACCTGAACTGGTTCCAGAACTGACTCTGTAGATTTAGCAAGAAGCCCAGGAGGTGAGAAGCTGCTGGGTGACTTGCAGGTGAGATTTTACCTGTTCTGGGACTGGCCTACAATGAGCCAGTCGTCCAGATAGGAAAAACAGCAATCCTTTGCCTCCTTAAATGAGCAACTGCTACTGCCAGACATTTTGTGAATACCCTTGGGGCAGAGGTAAGGCGAAGGGCATTGCTCTGAACTGGTAGTGACCTGAGGGCAGTTCGAATCTGAGGTACTTGGTGTGAGCTTCTGATTAGGGCGTGAAAATAGGCATCCTTGAGGTCCAGGAAGCTAGCCAGTCCCTGGCCTTAGAGAGGTAAAATCATTGCCAGAGTTACCATTCTGAACTTTGGTTTCAAAGGTGTTTGTTCAGATATCTGAGGTCTAAAATGGGCCGCCATTCTCCTGTCTTTTTTGGGGTAAGGAAGTATCTGGAGTACAGACCCTTGCCCTGGTGTGAGGAGAAACCCTTTCTACCGCTCTGAGAGCTAACAGGGTTGAGACCTCTGTTTCTAGAGTAAGGTCTCTAAAGAGCTTGCAGGTGGAAAAGACCTGATTCTCATCTTTGGAACTTTTGAAGCTGAGAACCAGACCCTGGCTACTACTTCCAGAACCCACTTGTCTGAAGTTAGAGACACCCAGTTCTGACTGAAGTAAGCCAACCTGCCCCTACTGGTAAGGAGAATCGGCCCTGGGCACCCCATCAGGGTGCCTGTTTGGCAGGTGCTTTAGGCTGAGGGGTGGGGGCAGGCCTGCCCACACCCCGTCTGCCTCTGCCTCTGCCTCTGAAGAACCCCCTCTGAGCATAAGCAGAGGAGGCCTGGGTTTGGTAAAAAGGCCTGTGAAAAGGCCTACCCCTACCCTTGGGGGTGTGCCTCTGAGGAGTGGCTTGCCGCTCCTTGGCCTGGGCACTCTCATAGGTAGTCCTATATTCATCCATCTTCTTCGTATAATTCTCTGTCTGCTCCCCAAACAGAGAATTTCCCACCACAGGAAAATCCATAGCCTTAGTCTGGGTATCCTGTGACAAGCCAGTACACCTGAGCCAGGCCAACCTCACAAGCTACAGATGGGCCATGACTCTAGAGGAAACATCATTAAAATCCACAGCAGCATGAAACTGCACCTTAGAAGCCTCAATGCCATTGGCAGCCACCTGCTCCAGCTCATTAGCAAGCTGGCCAGAGGCCTGTTTGGCTAAACTCATAACAGTGTCCCATCTAGATTTTTGATACCTTGCTACATAAGCCATATAATTTGCTTGCCTGAGTCCCAAGGACGCTGCCATGTAGTTTTTCTGCCATGGCATCAATCTTCCTGGAGTCCTTCTCGGGGGGGGGTGAAGCTAGGGGAATATTAGCCTTGTCACAGGCTGCAGCCTGCACTACCCCCATATGGCTGCATTGCTGAGTGAGGAAATCAGTGTGGGAGCCTGATAAGGTATACCTCTTGTCCATCCTTTTATCCACAGGAGGTATAGTGTGAGGAGTTTTTAAAACTTTTACTGTCTGTTTCCGAAAAGATTTATGCAAAGGAATAGACAGTCTCCTAGACTCTGGTATATCCATCATTTCTACAAAATCAGGCTCCTCTTGCTCATCCACAGCTTCCTCCAAAGGGAGCTGGAGGGTTTCAACAACTTTTTGTAAAACATAAAATGAGAGGGGACTCAAAGCATAGGGGAGATTCTAAAGGTCTGTCTGGAGAGATGTCCGGTTCAATGAGCACCCCAGACCCTCCAAGTCACATTCATACTGTTCATAATCATCCTCCCCCTCCTCTGGTTCATAAAACTCCTCAACATCATATTCCTGAACTGATGGAACCGACCGAACCGACCTTTTACCAGATAGTGGCGGTTCGGACGGAACCGGAGAAAGTGACTGGACAATCTGAACAGCTCTTGCTATCTCTGCCGCAGTTGGAGAAAGGATTTTGGGCTCCAAACCTGCTGACTTTCTTGTTTTCTTTACTGGAACTGGCTCATCCAGGCAACTTTTCGTTGCCGAGGAAGTCGCCCTGGTCAGAGGGCACTCCCTCGATTCGGTTAGCTTTTGAACCAGGCTGACCTTCGGGTCAGCGGACTTTTTGCCTCGCTCCCTGGAGCCTGCCCAATCTCTTTCCAGGGTGGCTGCAGGAAATTTTACAAATCTGGCAGTCTGAATTGAGGTGGTCAACCCAGACAATAAACACATGTGGTGTGTGGGTCAGCCTTGGCAAAGACTTCCCCACAGACATCACAGTGTTAAAACCAATCAGGCCGGTTTTTCTTTGGGTTTCTCAGACATAATGCCAGCCTAACCAAAAACTTGCCCTTTAACGGCAGTGCCAGGCAAGACACCCTTATCGTTCCTAACCGTGTCATGGTATTGGAAAAACGTAATGAAATCCGTTTTTTAGAACCGATAAGAACGGAACTGCACTCTAAAATCTCAAGTTTAAATACTTCAAGTTTTAACACAAGCTGATCGGTTCAAAACCGAACCGATAAACCTTACAAGTTCCACACAGAATTAAAACATGAATTACTTACGATACCACAGACAGAGCTTGAACCGATCGGTTTTTGGTTAAATAAAACTATTCTCGGTTAAATTGAACCGAGAAAACACTGTATAAACCGAGAAATGAACGAGCAGTAGGAGGAATCTCCGAGCGACTGTTCAGTGAGACGGAGTAAAGAATCTGACAGTTTAGGTTTGAAACTACCCAGACAGAGCTTCTCTTTAGAGCTCGTGCTCAAAGTTCCATTCATGGAATGGAGTTAACTCTTTCACCTCCGGAGCAGTTCTAATGGTGGGACAAACTGCAATTGTCATAATATAGCAAGACTTCATGTTGTTTGAAGGTCAGGGTGCTCTTGATCGAAAATAAGACTTGCCTTTGCAAAATGATTTTTAGAGACAGTAATCTGTTTTAAACAATCTGTAGCAATTAAAGAGCAGGTGACATGCTCAGGTGAACTTTAAGAAAACGTAACATCTAGACACAGTCCAGCTTGTATTTCCCATTAGTGCTGTTTCCCCTCCCCAATATTTATTACTGAGGCCATTTGTATGAAAACAGGATTTCTGCTCCTGAAGAGTTCATCTTTTCCAGCTGCTTTGTCCCTACCTGAAGACATGGAGCACTGCCTGTGACCTCACAGTTTCTCCCATGGCACTAGTCTGTGATGCCAGAACAGAAGATTATGACTTGGAGTAGGGAGTAAACTAAAGAGGCGGATGAACACAAAATAAATCTAAGGGACAACAATCATATAGCCATACACATTTCCTTAGTAATAAATTATGGAGAGGAGAAATATATAAAATATAAATAGAATGCAAGCAAAATTGTACCCAATTATTTTTTTTTATCTTTTCTACTCACAAGGACCTTTCACCACTACAACACAGCCTCCAACTCAGATTCAGTGCTATTGAAACATGGTTCTCCAATCATAAACTAGTCCTCAATCACAAGAAAACCAAGTCATTGCTATTCTGCAGTTCACATAACCGTTACAAGCAACACCCCCTTGCCATCTCCACAAAGCAGGGGACTGTCCTCAAACAAGTTTGCTCTTTCAAATACCTAGGGATTCTGCTTGACCCTAATCTCTCCTATACGGTTCACACTGACAGTGTGGCTAAAGCTGCCAGCAGACGCCTTGGATTACTCTACAAGCACAGGCAGCACCTCACCCCAGAGGCCCTGAAGACTGCCGTCCAGAGCTCTGTGGTGTCAATTATTGATTATGGCCTCATTATCTATGGCTCCACCATGACGTCCGCTCTCCAATGTATAACAACTGCTCTTAACAAAGCATGCCGACTCACAACTGGTGCCCACTGCTTCACCCACACCTGTGCCCTTTATGAACAATCCAGATAGCTCCAACTCTCCAACCGTATAAAGTATCTCACATGTGCTATGGTAGGAAAATCAACCTTGGCTTGACCCCCCCCCCGCCGGTGAAACATAGAAACATAGAAGTTGACGGCAGATAAGGACCGCAAGGCCCATCCAGTCTGCCCATTTCTTTTTCTACCTTATAAATCTGCCATCGGCCTTTGCTCTGTCAGTGGCCTATCTATTCATAGTCATTTGTATTGCTCCTTATGCCTATCCCATGCCTGTTTGAAGCCCTGCACTGTATTCATAGCACCACTTCTTGTGGTAAGCCATTCCATGCATCCACCACCCTTTCTGTGAAAATAATTTCCTCACTTCCCCTTAATCGGCCTCCTCTAATTTCATGCTGTGTCCTCTTGTCCTGCTATTTTCTTATATTTAAACATGTTAGACTCTTTCACCTTGTTAATGCCCTTAAGGTGTTTGAATGCCTCGATCATATCACCTCTCTCCCTCCTTTGCTCAAGGGTATACATATTGAGCTCTGTTAATCTGTCCTCATATGTCTTCTGATGCAGTCCCTGCACCATTTTGGTTGCCCTTCTCTGGACTGCCTCAATTTGGTTAATGTCCTTGTGAAGGTGTGGCCTCCAATACTGCCGAGTACTCCAGATGGGGCCTAACCAGTGTCTTGTACAGAGGGATTAATACCTCCCTCTTACGACTTGTGATACCCTACTAATACACCCTAACACCCCCCTAGCCTTACCTACTGCTTTAGAGGTCTGCTTGGATGATTTTAGGTCATCAGTGATGATGATGCCCAAGTCTCTTTCTTCCTTTGTGACTGCTAGCAGCTCCCTCCCAGCCTATAGGTGGCTTCAGGGTTTCTCTTCCCTATGTGCATGATTTTGCACTTCTTTGCATTAAATCCCAGTTGCCACTCTTCTGACCATTCTGCTAGTTTATCCAGATCTCTTCTCATTCTGCCCACCCCATCTGGATCATCTACTCTGTTGCAGATCTTGGTGTCATCTGCAAACAGACAAGCCTTACCCTCTAGTCCATCTGCAAGGTCACTAATGAAGATGTTTAAGAGGACTGGCCCCAGGACTGATCCTGAAGTACCCACTTGTGACTTGCATCTCTTCTGACTGTATACCATTTACCACCACTCTCTGTTTTCTGCCCGTCAACCAGTTTGCCACCCAGTTGACCAACTTCTGACCACCCCGAGCCTACCCAGCTTATTTATCAATCTTCTATGTGGAACAGTGTCAAAGCTTTGTCTGAAGTCAAGGTAGGCGACATCAACTGCTCCCCTTGGTCCACCACTCTGGTTACCCAGTCAAAGAAATCTATGAGATTAGTTTGACAGGACCTTCCTTTGTAAACCCATGCTGTCTTGGATCCTGTGCCCCTATGGATTCCAGGTGTTGCACTATCCTTTCCTTAAGGGTGCCTCCATAATCTTGCCCACTACTGAGGTAAGACTGACCGGTCTGTAGTTCCCCTTCCTCCCTGCTACCACTCTTGTGGAGGCGGGATCACATGACCCTTCTCCAGTCTTCTGGGACCTCTCCTGTGCTCAGAGACTCACTAAACAATTCTGCTAATGGCTCTGCTAGTTCCTCCTTTAGCTCCTTAAGTACCCTGGGATGTATGCCATCAGGTCCCATTGCCTTATCCACCCTGAGCTTAGCAAGCTCTTGTAGGACCCTTTCTTTATGAAGGAAGTAGTGCTCACCTCCCTCCCCTGTGTCCATGATGCTGAGCTGTGGGCCCTGCCTACCTTCTCTTCAGTAAATACTGAGCAAAGTATCTATTTAGGATAGATGCCTTTACAGGGTCCTCCTCCTCACATGCTCCTTTTCTCCATTAAAGCTTAGCATACCCCTCTGGACTTTCTCCTTTCACTAATGTATCTATAGAAAGTCTTGTCACCTTCTTTTACTGTTCGTGCTAGTGTTTCCTCAGTTTGGGACTTTGCCTGCCTGCTGCCTTACCTGCTTCCCTTAGGGCAGTTTGGTATGCCTCCTATCTTCATCCGCTGTGTTCCTTATATTTCCTGAAGGCCGCCTTTTGGCTCTGACCTTTTCTGCTACTGTATTTGAGAACCAAAGTGGTTTCCTTTTTCTTTGCACTTCCTTTTCTGTCTAACGAAATGGGATGTTGCTTCAAGTATTGCATCCTTAATGCTTGCCCACTTTGCCTGTACCCCTCACCTGTGTTTCTTTTTGCCAGGGCTAGCTTAACTCTGTTGGCCATCTTATCAAAGTCAGCTCCTCTGAAGTCCCATATTTTTGCCTTGGAATGGGATGATTTAGATGTAGTAGCCAAATTGAACCATACCATGTGATGGTCACTGGCTCCCCAGGTGACCTTCTACTTGGAGATCTGTGATCCCTTCTTTGTTAGTCAGTACTAGATCTAGGATAGCCCTGTCTCTTGTGGGTTGCTGTACCAGTTGTTTGAGGCCCTCCCCCTGCAGGGAATCCACTATGAGTCTAGTTCTGGCAGATGTTCCTGCTGGTATTGACCAATCTGTATCCGGCATGTTGAAGTCTCCCATTATCAGAACCTCCCTTTAGCTGTCATGTTTTGTATATCTTCTAACAGTAATGTGTCTATGTCTTCCCTCTGGTCTGGGGCCTGTAGACAACCCCAGTTCTTATGGCTGTCCCATTTCCTGTTTCAGGGTGACCCACAGTTCTTCTGGCTCCTTATGTGTATTCTGAATTTCTGTAGCTTTGATATTTTCATTAACATACAGGGCCCTCCTCCCCCTTTTTGCACCTCGGTCTCTTCTGAACAATACATAGCCAGATACTGAAGTCTCCCAAGTGTGGTTACTGGTAAACCACGCCACACTAATTGCTACTATGTCCAGTTTAGCCTCTGACATTATTGCCTGCAGGTCTGGGATCTTATTTCCCAGGCTGTGAGCATTGTGTACATGATTTTCCATTGGCCAGATTTTGGTGTGTTGGTTGTTGGGTGGAGTTTGGCATTACCCCTGTGCGTCGTATGGGAGACAAACCTTTTCTTACCTGGTGATGCAAATGAGCGGCAAACATGCTGAATTCCTGTTTGACCACTAGCTGAGGGAGGTGTTCTTCCCATTCGGCGTATGGGGTGCACCCCTCTCCCATTTAACTAGTTTAAATATTCTGCAAGGCGTCAAACTTCTGCCCCAATGCACTGACTCCCTCTTTAGTCAGATGCAGTCCATCAAATTTAAAGAACTTTCGCTCCCAGAACTGTTGCCAGTTCCTACAAATCTGTGTCCTTTTCCTGGCACCAGCGCTTGAGCCGTGTTTAGCTCCCTATCTCCCTTCTCTGACCTTCCGTCCATCTGCTCCCTCTCCCAGACTGGCAGGATCTCAGAGAAGGAGATGCCGGACGAAATAGATGATAGTTTGTCACCCAGCCTAGTCAGGTGTTCCTTGGTCTCCACAACTGACCGGCTGGCGAGATCATTAGTCCCTATGTGTATTAGGACATCAATGTTTTCTCCTGCTTTGTGAACAATTTTAGCAATGCGGTCAGTGTCTCTCCATGCTGATGTACCTGGGAGACATCTGACCATCACCCTAGCTGGAGATGGGTATCAACTCCCGAATCATGGAGTCTCCTATGATCAGAAGTTTTTGGATTTCCTTTCGCTTGTTTTGTTTTGGTTCCTGATTTGGGTGAGTTTTGTTGTGCTAGCTCCTGTGCATGCAGTGTCCTGCTCTGCAGTGTCTTCTGCCTCTTTATTTGATTTCAGAGATAGAGGCAGATACCTGTTTGTAGTGTTTATATGGTTTTTGGAGGTAATGTGTGGAGAGCAGAGAGTGATGGGGCACCTGATTTGCTCCTCCTAACCACCTGCCAACTTCCTGGACCAACTACCCTCTGCGGTCAAGGTTTTTCTGTTGGATGCTGAGGAAATGGCGAGTGGTTCTTATAATGTTTCCTCTTCAATATGAAATTTGAGGCGTGCAATCTCTGCCCATGCTGCCGGAGCTGAGCCTAAGATCTCAAGGCCCAGCATGTGGGACAGTGTCCTAAATCCTGTAAGACTGTCCTTCTGAAAATTGTTCCACAGTACCTGCAGTTAATGAAATCCATTCCAAATAAGTTGCTGGGTTTGTAACCTAGTCAGAGTAATTAGAAGGAAAAAAAGGAAAAAAATGCAAGTAATGGTTTAATTGTGCTTTGTTTAACTTGTTATAACAAGTTAAATTACTAGTGCCCTGTAAATGAGATCACCTTGTGGAGGCCCCACTGATCGGCCCCTTCCTGCTCTGCCACAGGAAATGTCACAACTGTGGTACCCTATAAAAGGAGTGTAGTGTGGGGTGGTTGGAGATGGGGGTGGGTGGCTGGGCCCCTCCCCTGCCTAAAAAGAAGAACCACGGACGAAAGAACAAGGAGGTAAGAGCAGAAACAATCAGTCAACAACAAATGCAGTAACCCTGTGTTACTGCCTTGTTACATCAAAACACCAACCAACAGAACACCAGGAGCTCGACAACCCAAATTCTACAAGTTCCTCGCTGTCAAATTACGGAGGGCCAATGCTCCTTCACCTATAGGGCTCCTCTATGGATGAATGGTCTCAGCCACACCATCTCCTCTGCCTCAACACTAGGTCTGTTCAAAACCAGGCTCCGGGCCCATCTCATTGCCTCTAGCTCCAATGACTGCTTCTTCTAGATGATGACCTACACAGCTTTAATCCTAACTTATATACTGCTTAACCCCAGGCCCCCCAGTCCCCCTCCCCGCAGCTCCCGAGGTGCCACTTCAATTCTCAGGTCTTCATACCACCTCATTAGTCTCTCCTTGCCCCATTACAGTATCCTCCCCCCACCCTGCCCCCTTTTTCTCTTCTATCACTCTTTCCCCATTTATTTTTCGACAAATGCCTCCGGCTGCATCTTCATCCTCCCCCTCTCCTCATCCCTCTTTCTCTGCCACCCCTGGGCGCCTGATCCTACCCATTCCTTGTGGGCACATGCATCCTAGCTGTGTTCACCATCTTACTATAGCTGCCTCTGTTAACTACCTACACTTCTCCTCCTCCTCTACACCTTACTCTTCCTATAATTGACCCCTTTCAATAGCACTGTTGTACATGAATTGTTTACTGTTATTTCACTGTTGCTTCCTTGTTGTTTGTTATTTCTGATGTGGAACCTTTGTAAAAGAGCCTTGGTTCAAAGGTACTTGTAATCCTAGAATAAATAAATAAGTTGTTTGTTATTTCTGATGTGGAACCTTTGTAAAAGAGCCTTGGCTCAAAGGTACTTGTAATCCTAGAATAAATAAATAAGTATGTTTTTTAAAGTTTTCTTTGAGGCATCAGCAGCTCTTTAAAGAATCTAACTATAACACAGAGGGCAAAGTATGTTTACCCCCATTGCCTTGTAGTTTCTTTATGCTACACCACATTTTCCTTCATGCATTACCAAACTGAGTGAAGAAATATTCACTTTTTGCCTATCGGACAAGTGTGGTACATTTATTTCTTAACATTCTAAAGTGCTGTTGATCTGATGGATCTTTCAACACTCTTGCCTTTCCCCAAGCAACATTCTTGTTTTTAATTGCAATCCCTAATGATTTGGTAAACCATGAAACATTTATTTTATGGAGTCTTCATTTTTAAGTTCGCCACGCACAGCAAACTTCTGGCTATAAGAGTGAGTTTTGAAGGGCGTGACACTGTCTGTCCAATTCAGAGTGCTCTGCAAAGGACAAGACAGTGCCACACCAATCGTCAGCCAGGCTGATTGTGACGTCTTTTTGCTTTGATTGGCGGAAACTTTGTCTACTTAAAAAGAAACATAGACCATAGAAACATAGACTTTGACAGCAGATAAGGACCGCTTGACCCACACAGCCTGCCCCTTTCCCTACCTATTGGATACGCTGCAGATCCTAGTTAACCAACAGCCTATTCCCTCCCACCCCCCTACTAGAATTGCCTTATGTCTGTCCCATGCATTCTTGAGTTCCCCCAGTTTCTGACCCCACAACCTCCTCAGGAAGGCCGTTCCATGCATCCACCACCCTCTCCATGAAAAAATACTTTCTCATGCTGCCCGAGCCATTCCCCCATTATCTTCAGATTGTGCCCCCTTGTTCTTGCACATCTCTTTTTCTGAAAGATGCTACCCACTTGGACCTTGTTGATTCCCTTGAGGTACTTGAAAGTTTCTATTATGTCTCACCACCCTCCTTTCCTCGAGGGTATACATATTAAGCTCCTTTAGTCAAAGTCCGAACCAATCATATGGCAGCTTTTTCTTTTGATCTATAGGACACCGCACAGCAAACAGTGTCGGTGTCCTGATCAACCTGGCCGATGTCCCCCCGCCTTTCCAAGGCACCGTCTCCCACCAAACAAAGGTCTGGACAGCCACGTTAGCATTGACAAGAACTAAGCCCCACCGAATCACAATGGGTTCACATTCAGAACCCAACAAGCGGACCAACCACACATCCCTGGGCGCAAACTGCAACGTGTAGCTCCAAAATACAGTTGAGCAGAAAATGCCCGGACACATCTGATTCTATCCAGATTAAAACTGGATCAGCATGGGACCATCTCCCTGGTACCAAATGCAGCCCACACTTTGTCCCAGTCAGTCCCCAACCCCCCCGGTCCAAAGTGCACTGAATATTACAGGAGAGATGAGGTGCGCAGCCACACAAGATTCCTTACCTGCCCATTGGATTTGGACAACGATCCCGCTGCACCATCTCCGGACTTCTTGGCGGGGACCTCTCCTTTGGCAGCCTTGGAGCCCTGGTTTCCGATTTTTGTGTGTTCGTCCACAAAAGTAGTACAAAAATACTGGTTTTAGAAACGCTTTAAAACCGTTTATACTGGGAACTAAATCCAATCCAGTTTTCTCTGCTCTGCAGCAAAACAAAGGTTACCCCCCCCATGCTCCCGGACACCCTGAATCACCTAATCCAGGTCCAGAGACATGAGGGAGGAACCTGAGAGGCCGCAAAAGTAGTTTCTGTAAAAGCACTAAAATGCACATGTCAATAAGGCAGCAGCTAAGGCTGCTAGGAACTGTAGTCCTGCCTCACTACGGTACAACGGCAATACCAAGGGCGAACTTTCGGCATTGACAAATGCTTGTTTAAATTAAGAACAGTGGTTCATCACTTCATAGAGAGAAGATTTAAACAATTCCCATGATGTACTCACATCTGGAATAAATAAGTGACCAATAAACATTCGCTAAGTCCCTCAAAAAAGCTTGATCTTGAAAATTCTTAAAGTTCTGAGATCTTTGTAGGGGTATTCAATTTGGTATTTTGACGCGGAATGGTGTCAAAATAGTGTTGGCATAATAGCAATGACCAAAGCTGTGCATCCTTAATAGCGTGAACCATCACAGCTCAGCAGTCTGTGTCCTGTTAGTCTGTGTGCTGCACAGTGTGCCCAGTAATAGAATAATGCAGAGGGCTTGGCCCCCCTTACCCCAGCACTAAATATAACAAACTCCACGGCAGGCAGCGCAGGACACATAGCAATTTCAAGAGGAACCAGCCCAGGAAGTCTGACGGCACACAGATGAATTGCACACAGATTGCCACGCGCTGTAAAGGGTCACGCTATTTTAAGGACATGCACTTTTGCAGGCTTTTGATCCTGTGCTATAATGTCCACACTATGTTGACCGGACACCTTTTGACGAATACAAGCCACATAACAATGATTCTCTCAGAAGAAGCCAGAAGGGGAAGGAAGGAAACATATTCAATTCAGTGCTTTAGAGTAACTGGTAATTGCTATTTTTCTTAAGCTTAGATTGTGGGCTTTTAGTGACACTGTACTTTCTTTGTTGTCTTTACTTAGAATTGTTTTTGGGCTGTTGAAAATTTAAAATGTAGTGGTGGTGTAATTCTGTGCTGTCTTTAATTGCTGCAAATTTTCGCCCCCCCTTCCCCCAACTCTTAATTATATGCCCTGTTAAATCTGATTGACAGGAGCTAAACACAGGGTATAGTAAGGGGTGAAGTAGAAGGGCATAAGGAGAAGAAGCCCACCCTCAGCACAAGTGTTTTGACTCATTTATTTATTTATTGGTTTCTTTTTTTTTTTTTTTTTTAAAGAAAATTATCTGAGGATCAGTGGCAGGATTTTTAGGACAGTAAATTAATAAAAAGGGAACTAGAAGAGCTTCAGTAGCAGACAAGTAGTGGAATAGCAGTATAACTGCAGTATAATGTGGGGAGTGGTGCAGTACAGTGGCTGTGGGGCAGCCATATTCAGGCAGACCTTCTGGACACTGAGGTGCTGCCCTATCTGCATGCATCTCTCTGGACTGCGGGATGAGGTAGCCAGACTCAGAGCGGAAGTAAACTAGGTCAGGAGTACCATCACCCCTATCCAGAGACCACCCAGTCCAATGCAACTGCCTCAAAGGATGCCGAGAACGAGGAGCACTTGGATGACAGTGGGCTCAGGGAGGGTTAGAGCGGTCAAGCAGAGGCACATCCAAGATCCTATTCCACTCAAGAACTCATATGCCACACTGGCGAACGTGGACAACCAAACAGAGGTAGCCAGAGAAGTGGAAGGAAAGGATGTGGAGGTTAGCCAAGGAGGTGACCTCATCGGGGAAAGCAGTGGACCCCAGAGGAGGAGGAAGCAAATCCTGGTGGGGGACGCCATCATAAGAGGGATCCAGCTAAGAACACAAGAGGGGGAGGACAGGGAGGTGAGGTGCCTACCAGGTGCCATGGCATGGAGGGATGGAAGGAAGATCCTGGGGATCATTGGGAAGGCAAGACGGGAGGGTGATCTGGATGTCATTATCCACCTAGGTACTAATGACCTGGCAAATGGGAGCCAAAGGAAGTTCAGGAAGAGTTTAGGAAATTGGGGAGGGTCTCAAGCAAGTAGCTACTTCTGTCACTTTCTCAAGAGTATCCTGTGAGAGGCAAGGAGAGCATAGGAGTGCATGCACCAGGAACTTTAACTCATGATTGAAGAACTGGTGCTGTGAGGAAGGGTTTGGATTCATTGGTGACTGGGGACCCACCTGGAGGGATGGAGGTTTGTTCAAGCCTGACGGCCTGCATCCATCTTGGTGGGGAATCCAAGCACTCAATGACAAGTTTAAATGCTACATTGACAAGCATTTAAACTAGCAAGGGGGGTGGCAGGCCAGCAAGGAGGGTACCTACTTGCTCACCCCCCACAGCTAGCAGTGGAACCAGTGAACCAGAGGAGTGGCTATCTCTGCAAAGCAGTGTGCAAAAGATGGAGATTAGTGCCCAAGAGGTGGACAGACAGAAAAGGGGCAAAATTCAGCAGAAGGGCAGACAGCAAGGAGAACCAGGGATAAAGAGCAACCAAGGAAGGGGTTGGAGTAGAACAGCGAAACAGTCTAGGGAGGTGAGGTCAAATCATGGAAAGCCATGTGTGCAAATGCCATGAGCCTTAGCAACAAGATGGAAGATCTGGAGGCTGTCATGGTGCAGTCAGACCTGGACATTGTGGCCATCACTGAAACCTGGTGTAATGATAACCACGACTGGGAAATGGCCATACCTGGCTACAACATATTCAGAAGAGACAGAACAGGCAGGAAGGGGGGAGGAGGAGTGGCACTGTATGTGAAAATGACATAAGGGCCACAGAGATCCAGGAGGAACAAAATGGGGACAGATACTGTGGGTTAAGCTGGAAAGGAAAATGGGGACAGCCATCCGCTAGGGTGTGGTCTATAGACCACCAGCCCAGGAGGAAGAAAGATAGAGGCTGATGCTAGCCATCCAAGGATGGCAGACAAGAGTGAGGTAGTACTGGTTGGAGACTTCAATATTCCAGACGTGGACTGGAGCATCCCAGCAGCAGCATCAACTAGGAGCAGATTTATCCTGGACTCTCTTCAGGGTGCCTTCCTCAAGCAACTGGTCATGGAACCAACTCGGCAGAAGGCAATACTGGACCTTGTGCTCACAAACAGGGACAGTGTGATGGGGTAACAGTGGGGAGCACCTGGGGAACAGTGACCACCAGTCATTGTGGTTTGAAATCACAGAAAGAGCAGAACCAAACCACACAAAACACTATCCTGGATTTTAGGGGGCAGACTTTGGGAAAATGGGGAGATACTTGAAAGAGGCATTAAGGGAATGGGACAGGAATCAGGGGTTGAGGAACAGTGGGCAGTATTTAAAATGGGGATTATAAGAACAACAGAATTATGCATTAAGCAGGTTAGCAAGAGGAAAAGGAAGAGGAGACCATTATGGTTTTCCAAAGAGGTAGCAAAGAAAGTGAAAGCCAAAAAGATTGCATTCAGGCAATACAAAAAGACACAGGCAGAAGGGGATAGGGAGAAGTACCAGGAGAAGCAAAGGGAGGCAGGGAGGTCAGTAAGGGAAGCCAAAGCTCAGACAGAAGAACACATTGCAAAATCAGTGGGTAGAGGGGACAAAACCTTTTACAGGTACATAAGTGAAAAAAAGAAAAACAAAGGGAGGGATAGTGAGACTGAAGGGGGAGGATGGGGGCCGCGTGGAGGATGACAACAGTAAAGCTGACATATTGAACAGGTATTTCTGCTCAGTCTTTACTGAGGAAGAAGAGGGTAATGGGTCTGAAGGGAGTACAAGGGGTGAGAATGGTGCAGAAATGGAAACAAGTCCCTTTACACGAGAAAGGGTCCTGAAGGAACTGGAAGTAATGAGTTGATAAAGCAATGGGGCCAGATGGGGTGCACCCCAGGGTCTTTAAAGAACTAAGAGAGGTGGTGGCTGAACCTCTGGCTATCCTGTTTAGCCGATCACTGGAAACAGGGGAGGTACCCAAAGACTGGAGGACAGCAGATGTAGTCCCCTTATACAAAAGTGGGAACAAAGAGGAAGCAGGGAACTACAGACCAGTCAGCCTCACCTCGGTAGTGAGGAAGATCATGGAAGTACTACTGAAGGAGAGATTGGTGGAACATCTGGTTGTCAATGGACTACAGGACCCAAGGCAGCATGGTTTCACCAGGGGGAGGTCATGTCAGACCAACCTCATTGAATTTTTTGACTGGGTGACTAGGGAGGTGGATCAGGGAGGGCAGTGGACATGGCCTATCTGGACTTCAGCAAGGCCTTTGACACTGTGCCACATAGAAGACTATTACACAAACTGGGAATATGGGTGTGGGCAGGACAGTAGTGTGGTGGGTAGGTAACTGGCTGGGTGGCAGGACACAGAGGGTGGTGGTAAATGGCTGTCACTCCATAGAGGAAGAGTGACCAGTGGGGTACCACAGGGATCAGTGCTGGGACGTGCACTATTCAACATCTTCATCAGTGACATTGCACAGGACCTAGAAGGCAGAATTTCACTGTTCGCTGATGACACAAAGCTCTGTAACAGAGTAGACACACCAGAGGGTGTAGACAGAATGAGAAGGGACCTGCAGAAACTTGAAGAATGGTCAGGGGTTTGGCAGTTGAAAGTCAATGCAAGGAAGTGCAAGATAATGCATATGGGCACAAAAAGCCTGGCATAATATATCAGTTGGGGGGTGAGGATATAGCATGCACCAAGCAGGAAAGGGATCTTGGGGTTATCATCTCTGATGACCTCAAGGTAGAGAAACAGTGTGACAAGGCAGCAGGTAAAGCAAATAGGATGCTGGGATATATAGACAGGGGCATCACCAGCAAGAAAAGGGAGGTCATAATCTGCCATACAAGACACTAGTGAGGCCCCACCTGGAGTACAGTGTACATTTCTGGAGACCATACTACGTAAGGACATAGACAGGGTAGAGAAGGTTCAGAGGAGGGCAACAAAGATGGTGCATGGATTGCATCACAAGCCCTATGAAGACAGGTTGAAGGAACTGAACATGTACTCCCTGGAGGAGAGGAGGAGAGAGGATATGATAGACACATACAAGTATCTTACAGGGAGGAACAGGGTGCAGGAATACACTATTTTTAAGCGAAAAAGATGTTCCAGGACTAGAGGGCATGGGATGAAGTTGGAGGGAGGACGATTCAGAGGAAACATAAGGAAGAATTTCTTAACAGAACGGGTGGTGGACAAGTGGAACACCCTGCCAGAGGAAGTGGTGGAGGCTGAAACAATCACGGGATTTAAGAATGCATGGGATAGACATAAAGGAATTCTGGAGGTCAGGGGTAAGGGACAACAGACTTCTAGGAAAACATAAACTGAACTTACAAGCTCAAATGGGCAGACTGGGTGGGCCATAGGCCCTTATCTGCCGACACTGTCGATGTATCTATGTATCTAATATCACTATCAAAAACTGAAATAGAGATTTATACGGGGAGACAATAATGATCCCATCACGTAAGGTATCTTTATTTGGGTCCTTCATATTGGGTCTAGTAGGAAGATTTGCCATTTGTCTTAGATTTAACACATCAAGTTGATTCACTAACATAACCGATGTGATCAAACAGATTCCAATTCATATCCCCCATTATGATAAATTCAGCATTTGTAAATGGGGCAATTAAAACACTTGATGAGCCACTGGGTCTTTTTCTGCTGTCGATTTCGATGTTTCTGTGTAAGCCTAGAAAAGTTTGTCTTATTTTTGTTTGCACCATTTACAATTATTACTAAATGTTAAGCCTATTCAGACTAAAGGAGCTTAATATGTATACCCCTGAGGAAAGGGGGGGGGGACATGACAGAAACTTTTTAAGTACCTCAGTGGAATCAACAAAGTCCAAGAGGGTTATATCTTTCAGAAAAAGAGATGTGCAAGAACAAGGGGACACAATTTGAAGATGGTGGTGGTGGTGGTGGGGGGGGGTTCAAGGGCAATATGAGGAAGTATTTTTTCACAGAGAGGGTGGTTGACATATGGAACAGCCTTCCTTAGGAGGTTGTGGGGTCTAAAACTGTGAGAGAATTCAAGAATGCATGGGGCAGACATAAGGCAATTCTTGTGGGGGGGGGTGGGAAGAAGCAGGCTGTTGGTTAACTAGGATCTGCATCTTATCCTGTAGGTAGAGAAATGGGTAGACTAGGTGGGCCAAGCGGTCCTTATCTGCCGTCAAAGTCTATGCTTCTAAGCTGCAGTTGTTACAGGTTTTATTCAAAATCCTATAGAGTCACAACTTCCCCAAGCAGTTCTGCTCCTCCCACTGAAGAATGTTCTACTTCTCAACCGCCATATGTCATGTAATTGCGTCGGATATTTAGTATTGATGTGGATCTGTACACTGGTTCTGCTGAACTTGGATTATCTGGGATTACGTTGATTTCTTTTGGCACATTTGCTATGTACTATAATTAGCTATTCCATCACTGCTGACTCTGGTTTGTAACTGCCTTGATATTTTCAGCAAAACTGTCATGCAGCTATATATGCCTTCTCTATTCTTCAATCTATATTCAGTTTATTTAAGTATTTCTTGTTCTGTGCAGGACGTCCTTGTGAATGAGCATTATTCAATCAAAGATTTCTCCTGCTAAAACAAATAAAATACAATACAAATATGTGTAGTCCTGGATCACCTCCAGATTGGTGCGATTAAGATGCTCTTTTTCTCCGTCATAATTTTGGAGCCAAATACAAGAACCTGTTTTTTCTCAACATTAATACTCAATTACGGTTCATTACATATTTTAGACAAGTCAAGCAACGTATACTAGAGCCCTACTGGTGACAATTTACAATGCACAAAAACAGAGAAGTTAGAAACAAAGGTCAGCTGTACAAAGACGTCATATCTAAACCAGGAAAAATGCCAAGTTAAAGAAAAATGGACGTTTATATAAATTTGTCACTGGGAGAAGCACATACAGACCATCAAGGCCGGCCCCTTGTGCTAATCGAGACCAGAGTCTATTTTCTCTGCATAAATTGGGGGGGGGGGATGGCTAAGAATTGTCCTTACCACTTCCAGAATTTATTTAAGTTACAAATTAAAAATGTAATTAGCACTGTTACGCAAGATGCAACTGAACAGAACTTGGCCCCCCTAAAATGTGAGTTTAAGAAAGGATGGACAGGAGCAAGTAACTGCCAGCTGTGCACTCCAGCGCTGCAAATTCAGTTTGCAACCTGAGAGCAAATAGTGCCATTGCAGGATTGTCTCTATGGTGTACATGGTCTAGCATTCTGTGCACTGCTTCCCAGACTGAATCCCTCAATTTAACAAAATAGTAATCCACATGTGTGGAGTCTGTTAGGAACTGGTGATGAAAGCTAAACAGGTACCAAGAAGGAAAGAGTCAGCAGTAAAACCATACTGGCAGCATTCCTGCTCTCTGTTTGCTACCAGAATTCTGTCATCTGCTTGTAAATTTCAGTTTTAAAGCTTTTAAAGTAATTTCCGCAAGATTTAAGATCTCTGTTCCAAGCAACCCTGCAATATTATTTAGAAAGTTTAGGACATCTGCAATGGACTGTGAGGATGTAGCTATGGGGCGGCTCTTTTCAACTAGCCAGACTGGACACTTTATACAGCTCACTCTGATGATTTTTCCTCAGCTACCTGCCCAGTACTCACTACTGTTCAATGAATGACCAACTAGGCTAAGCCTCCCTAGAACATAAGCAGCTCTGTCACACCTCCCTGCTTGGGCACACATTTTGGTCTGTATCCTTCACCCCTATCTTAGCTGCTAGGTACCCAGGCTACTAGCTATGGACTGAGCTCATGTGGAATGTGCATATCCCCAATGTAAAAGGAAAGCGCGTCAAGCCTCCTTCTCATATAGGTGTGTCACGCCTCCTGAGGAAGGGTGTTTGAACCCGAAGCGCCGAGGCTTATGTGGTGCTAGATTCATTGCTAATATTGGCTAAATAATGCCTTAAAAATATACTTCTTGTATTTATTGACCTTTATTTTTCCTGTGGTGTGCGAGTGTGTTAGATTTGGTGTTTAAAATATAAGGCTAGCCGTCGATAGCTCGCACCCATCCGGCTAGTGAGCTTTCGCAGTCTGCTTCTGGACCTTATTCTCATACACTGTAGGCTGCCTTGTATTGAGAATAAGCCCCCCTTTCTCCCACCGGCCCTTGTAATCTCCAAATGGCCAATTCCAGACTGCAGGTACAGCACGTACTTCCCCTTTCCATCCTTACTGCTCCCGTTCCTGTTCACTAGATACATGTATCTTCTGTTCTGTTATTGTGTCTAATGTCCTACTGTTTCACCTGTCAAAAGGGAGAGCACAATACTGGCATGAGTCAAAGGGGGTGACAAAAAGTACACAAGAAGTAATCCTGCCCTTTACAAGTCCCTGGTAAGGCTAACCCAGAGCACTGCGTGCAGTTCTGGGATCAAAAAAAATAAAAAAGACATTCAAACATTCGAGAGGGTGCAACATTGTACCACCAAATGGAGCAGGGGTATGGGGGTGTGGGAAACAAAAGCTATGAGGGGAGGCTAGAGGCCCTTAACATGTTCGCCCTGGAGAAAAGGAGGCTGACAGGGGCATGATCTCAATCTTTTACATACTCAAAAATATCAACAAGACTTGAGCATACGGAGATGTTTGATCTGGTGTCATACAGAAGAAAAAAAAAAAAATCGGGGACATGTCCTGAAGCTCAGTGGTATTAATTTGGGGTAACATTAGGAGGTACTTTTTCTCCCAGATGGTGGTGAACTTGTGGAGCAGCCTGGCAGTGGAAATGAAGATGATAGAGGCCTTCAAAGTAAGCTGGAACAAAGTTCTGGTTCCCAAGGGAATCAACAGATACCCAGCATAATAGAGTAGGTAAGGAATCTCTATGAATTCGTACATATTTGCACAGAATAATTTTGTTATCCTTGCTCATGAAGCAGGCAGACAGACATGATGGACCTAGTGTACCTTCTACACTTAAATTACTATGTTACTATATTAACTTGGATACTAGCCCAATTTCTTGTTATGCAATGGTGTGACCTATGCTACCTTATTGCATTATTGTGCTTATTTAATATTATTTGTATTTTTGACAAAGAAGCAGCAGAATCAGCATTTATATAGCACTTTTCATACAATGCTAGACTGCTGGTAAAGCGACTGAACATGCAGTGGTAGCCACTTCACACATCAACACACATCAACACCCATGGACAACTGACTGAACTGATTTTATGGGAAGGGGAATGCTGGCCATGACACCAGGGAAAATCCCATACTCTTGCGAAAAGTGCCTTGGGGTCTTTTACTTCTACCTTGGCACCCACCAGGACAGCACCAGAGATGGGTACAAGGGACCTTGGTTAACGTGTCATCCAAAGGATGTCACGCCCCAACAGTACAGCACCCTCCTAGTAATATATGTGGTTGCCGGTGTTGATGGTATGAGCACAATCCCAGCGTGGGACTAGAACCCACAACCTTCTGACTCAGAGGCAGATGTGCTACCATCTGAGCCATGCTGACATCTTAATGGAATGGCACACATAGCTGTGATGATAGCTTGTTTCCACATGCGTCCAGCAGAATAGGTTATGATGACTCCATTTTATTGATAGGGGGAATGGTGGCCACAACACCGGGGGGAACTCTCCTACTCTTCTCGGTAAGTGCCATGGGATCTTTAACTTCCGCCTGGACAATGATCAGAGATGACAAAAGGGACCTTGGTTTAAGTTTCATACGTTATTAGCATTGTTCACATGCAATATCATTTACTATAGGGTAGCTGTGTCCTGCACCTGCTCTATTTGTAACCTTCCCTTTCCTTCCCCTGTCCAAGCTGGAAATGAGATTTTGTAATTTTTCACTACTTTCCTGTCTGGATTTACATTTCAATTAATAAAACTTTTAAATCAGAATTACTTAAGTATTTGCACTGTAAACATAAATGTAAGTATACAGAGGGTTTGCAATGTGGCTTTACAAAGCTACTGATGCCGGCCTGCAGTATGAGGATAGATTTCCGCTTGTGATGCTGGCGACCGGGTTGAGAACAGACCCGGGTCATTGGAGGGCCAGTCGGGGGGAGAAGGATTGAGCATCCTCTAGACTGCTCTCTTTCTCCAGGGTGGAGGGTGGAGCACGTTCGGTGCAGATGAGACACCTGGCGGAGGCTGGGTTCGTCGCATTGCACCAACACCAGTTTCTCTCTGGGGCGGGGCAGAAGCTGGCCGTCACTGCACATCTCCGCCTCAGCTCAAGGGGACAAAATCCTGCTCTGGCCGTCTCCTTGAAGCCCTGCCCTGGGCTTCAATTAGCCTCCTAGCCGAGCTCTCCCCAACCAGTCACTGTTTTGCGGCACTGGTAAGCCCGACGGTGCTGTGACCCCACCCTCTGCGGGAAAGCCAGGGGTGACAGGGAGAGCTCCGGCGATCTAGGAGTTGGAAGTGTGAAGGGGTGCCGTGACCAGGGCGGATGACATGATGGTCCGGAGCAGCCAAAAAGCACAGTAAATAAATAAAAAATTAAAAAAGCTACTGATACCACTGGGAAAACTTTATTCAGACACAGCTCAGCTTGTATTTTACTACAGACTGTATCCTCCCTACTACTTGTTAGTATGGAAATCTGCACACAAACCAGATCCGTATCCCTTGGATTTCCTTTCTCCCAGCAGCATATTCCCTGCTTAAGTCTCCTCTGCTGTAACATTACACTCTTTTGCCCCAGGAAAACTGTTAGCTATCACAAGCAAAAAAAAAAAAAATTAAGACATCAGGTGGGGAATAAGCAATGGGAATACAGGAACCCTATGAAACTAAGATCTGTTTGTTTACGCAAAGAATAAGAGAACAATACAGAATTAATGTGAAAAAAGTTAAATTGAGTCTAAATATTATGTTTTACTACGTTCTCCTGGAAGTGTTGGCTGCTCTTTAACAATTGATGGAACATTTATTGATATGAATGCATTAAGGCACAACAGGGTGTGTGATTATGGGCCAACAATCGCACAACAGGGTCTGTGATGATAATCATACACCTCTCAAGGGTGTTGTTAGGGCCGAGTGCCTTTAGACACCAGAGAGAGGTGTGTGATTATTGACCATAATTAATCACACACCCTGAAGTGCCTTATCACACTTATAACATGTGTAAGAAAAATCACATTAACTGACTTTTCTTAAACATTACAAAGTTACAACCACTTTTACTTTATGCGGAAACCGCTGTAAAAGTAAAAAAAAAAGTTCCTCTCATGGACCTCGCGGTTCCCATGATCATTCCCTCACTCACTGTGACTGACAAGATCGACATGCTGCAGCGGTGGTGGCTTAGCACACAATGGCTGCGGCTGTCAGTTTTCATTTATTTCATTATTTTTTTTTTAATTATGAGTTGGAGCGGCTACCTCAATGTCCTCAACACCCTGTGGCTTATGAAACGAGTGGCACTGTGTCTTTTGAACAGTGACAAGGACATGCTCGAGCAGCTCTCTGTGTGGCTCGAACAGTATGAGCGTCATTTGTGCTGTGAAGCGGCAGCCACCATGAAATAAGTGCAGACATGTAATTATGGGCACATAAATTACACAATTGCACTGGTGTTTCAGCCAATCACAGCACCGGATTTTTCTTACACATTATAAACTGTAATATGGGGACTTGGTCCCCTTCCCCGGAATTTGCCCTCAGTTTCCCTCTATAGCGGTCTCAGTTATCCACGAAATGTCTTGGGTCCACCTCACACAGGACCTGGCCACCTGTATACAGCCAACTATCCACCTCTGACTGCCCAGATGACTCAGGATTTGGACCGATGGTGCCTCCTTCCCCTTATTCTGGGCGTAGAATCGAAGCTGTTCGAATGATAGTCTGATCAGTTTCCTGTTCTTTCAGTTTCTCCCTGTCTTGTCTCCAGAGTCAGACTGGATGGGTGAAAATGGCAATTCTCAAACTTTATACGGTCTGGAAAAACTCCTTCACATAAATGTCCCTCCTTCAACTCCCTAACGATAATTACTTTTTCATTCACAAGGATGCAGTGTGCACATATACGGAACCCAAACAAACAGAAGAGAGAAAGAAATTAGTGCCTTAGCTGAGATTTGAACCAAGGCTGCCTGAAATACCATTCCTACTGTGCTGCCAAGGAAACTGGAAACCTGGGACTCCCAAAAGTGCTGGTCTCAGCTCAATGGATGACAGCTGCTAAGTCCCTCCCATGCCACAGTCCAGCAGGTGCACCACTCCTGTCCCCTTTTTCATTCATAAGTGTGTAGTCTGCACATATATAGAACGCAAACAAACAGAATAAAGAAAGAAAAGAAGTGCCTTAGCTGAGATTTGAACCAAGGTTGCCCGGAATACTATTCCGACTGAGCTACCAGCTGAGCTGTCAAGGAAACTGGAAACCTGGGACTCCCGAAAGTGCCCATCTCGGCTTGCTGGATGACAGCTGCCAAGTCCCCACATGCCACAGTCCCCAAAAAGCAACACTCCTGCCCTCCTAGCCCGACATCCCGGAGGACCCCTCTCAAGAATGCGACTCTCTTCCCCCCAGCAGGGATAAGCCAGACCCTCCAAGACGCAAGATAGTCTGGGAGCCAGGTGGTAGGAGATGGCAGCAGAGGGTGAAACTGGTGGGCAGACGGGACACTGTGCAGCTCGAAGGAGTGGCGGGTCGAGAGGCATGGGAAGGAGCAAAAAATAAAATTAGTATATTCAGGGTGATTATCAGCAGCTAAGCGGTAAGATTATGTAGTAACTGTAGACACCGAGGTTTTACCTCTGTGCCACCCAAAGTCTGCTCCATATCAGAATCAGAATCAGAATCAACTTTATTGGCCAAGTATGTATACACATACAAGGAATTTAACTCCGTTTTTTTTCCGTTGCTCTCAATATACTTAACAGACATACAATAAAACCAAAAAACAACAAAACAATAAAAACAATAATGCAATAATGCAAAGTGCAAAATGCTAAAATAAATATGTAATAAATTAGCTGATACTTTATATACATAAGGTAAGTGAATTTAACAATATATACATATGTACAACAGAATATATACAGTACATATGTGTATATATAGCATCCTAAAATTTCATTTTATAATTACAGTAAACATTTAATGTTACAGATTATTTCACGAAGATTGTTCAACTGTGTGACTGGCTCAAGTATTCATCAAAGTGATAGCCTGTGGAAAAAAACTATTCATATATCTAGTTGTTTTGGCGTACAGAGCTCTGTAGCGCCTGCCAGAAGGGAGGAGTTGAAACAAATTGTGTCCAGGGTGTGATAAATCTGCAGTGATGTTGCCTGCCCGTTTCCTAACTCTGGACATATATAAATCCTGAATGGAGGGCAGGTCAGCACCAATGATTTTTTCTGCAGTCCTAACTATCCGTTGTAGTCTGTTTCTGTCCTGTTTGGTGGCCGATCCAAACCAGACAGTGATAGATGTACACAGAACAGACTGAATTATTACAGAATAGAACTGGATCAGCAGCTCCTGAGGTAGGTTGAATTTCCTGAGCTGGACGAGGAAGTACATCCCCTGCTGAGCCTTTTTGACAATTGTGCCTATGTTGGACGCCCATTTCAGGTCCTGGAAATTGTAGATCCCAGAAACCTAAAGGTTTCCCACAGACACAGTGCTGTTAAGTATAGTAAGAGGGGGCAATACTGGAGAACTCCTCCTGAAATCCACTATCATCTCCACAGTTTTGAGAGTATTCAGCTCCAGATTGTTCTGACTGCACCAGAGGATCAACCATTCAACCTCCCGTCTGTACGCAGACTCATCACCGTCCCTAATAAGGCCGATGACCGTTGTATCATCTGCAAACTTCAGGAGTTTAACAGACAGGTCTCTGAGGTGCAGTCATTTGTGTAGAGAAAAAGCAGAAGGAGAGAACACATCCCTGAGGAGTACCAGTGCTAATTGTCCGGATGCTGGATGTAATCATCCCCAGCCTCACCTGCTGCCTCCTATCCGTCAGAAAGTTTGTAATCCAATGACAGGTGGAGGCTGGTACAGTGAGCTGAGTGAGTTTAGAGTGAAGAACTTCTGGGACAATGGTGTTGAACGCTGAGCTGAAGTCCACAAACAGGACCCTAGCATATGTCCCTGGGGAGTCAAGATGTTTCAGGATGTAATGCATTCCCATATTGACTACATCATCCGCTGACCTGTTTGCCCGGTAAGCAAACTGCAGGGGATCTGGCAAGGGGCCTGTAATGTCTTTCTGATGGGTCAGCACCAGTCGCTCAAAGGATTTCATTACCACAGACGTCAAGGCAACCGGCCTGTAGTCGTTTAATCCTGTGATAGAGGATTTCTTAGGCACCGGGATGATTGTAGAGCGCTTGAAACAGGAGGGAACTTCACACAGCTCCAGAGATCTGTTGAAGATCTGTGTGAAAACAGGGGCCAGCTGGTCAGCACAGACCTTCAAACAGGAAGGTGACACACCATCTGGACCTGGTGCCTTCCTGATCTTCTGTCTCCTGAAGAGCTGAATCACCTCTTCTTCGCAGACCCTGAATGCAGGTGGAGTAGCAATGGGGAGAGGTAGGGGGGTGGCAGGGGATGTAATTTGTTGTTGTGTAATGTGGTCGGAAAGGGTAAGAGATGTGAAACTGGACTTGTCAAAGCTACAGTAAAACACATTCAGGTCATCGGCCAGTTGATGGTTCTCTGCAGTGTGGGGAGATGGTCTTCTGTAGTTGGTAATATCCTGCAGGCCTCTCCACACCGACGCAGGGTCACTGGCTGAAAACCTGTTTTTCAGCTTTTCAGTGTAGCATCTCTTTGCTACTCTGATTTCCTTTGTCAGTGTGTTCCTGGCCTGATTATACAGGATTCGGTCCCCACTTCTATAAGCCTCCTCCTTGGCCCGATGAAGCTGCCTGAGTTTTGCTGTATACCAGGGTTTACTGTTACTGTACATACGAAAAGTTTTAGTTGGCACACACATGTCCTCACAAAAACTGACGTATGATGTCACAGTGTCAGTAAGGTCATCCAGGTCTGTAGCTGCAGCCTCAAAAACACTCCAATCAGTGCAGTCAAAGCAGGCCTGTAGTTCCAGCTTTGCCCATTGGTCCATCTCTTCACAGTCTTGACCACAGGCTTTGCAGATTTTAATTTTTGCGTGTAGGTCGGGAGAAGATGAACCAAACAATGATCAGAGAGTCCCAACGCTGCATGGGGAACAGAGCGATAAGCATCCTTTAATGTAGTATAACAGTGGTCCAGTGTACTTTTGTCCCTGGTAGGACACTTAATATGCTGTCTATATTTTGGTAATTCGTGGCTGAGATCTGCTCTGTTAAAATCCCCAAGAACAATAAGCAGGGAGTCTGGGTGTTTGTGCTCCATGTCAGTTATCCAGCCAGCCAGGTGTTGTAAAGCTTCACTAACACAGGCCTGAGGTGGAATGTAAACACCAACCAGAATAAATGAGGAAAACTCCTGCGGTGAATAAAACGGTTTACAGTCAATAAAAATGGACTCTAAGTGAGGACTGCATGATTTATTTAACACAGTGACATCTGTACACCAACCATCGTTTATATAGAAACAGATTCCGCCTCCCCTCGCTTTCCCCAAGAGCTCCGTATTACGATCCGCTCGGAATAGTTGGAAGCCAGGCAGTTGTAATGTGCTATCAGGGATATGCTCACAAGCCAAGTTCCGGTGAAGCAAAGGCGGCAGATCTGAAAAAGTCCATATTTATTCTATTTAGAAGCAGCAGTTCATCCGTCTTGTTGGCCAAAACGGACATTCGCCAGATGTATTGAAGGGCGCGATCCAAAATCCCGCCGTCGCAGCTTAACGAAAGCATCCTGCTCGCTTTCTTGTCGGCGCTTCTATTAATCCCATAGAGAGCCGCTGCTCCGACCAAAAGCTCTGCAAAACTTCCAGGCTGAATGAAAAACGGGAAAAAAGCTCGACAAGTAAATTGTCGAATATGCAAAAGTTCCTCTCTACTAAATGTAATCCGGGAAGAAAAGCCGAAGACCGAACAAACAAAAATGCTCAAAAACAGAAAAAGCACCAGAGAGCGCAACACCGAGGCTGCCGTCCCCGGCGCCATGACACCAAGATTAATGTGACCTTTTCTGATGCCTTTTCTGATTGGGGAGGGGGATTTGGTGAGGTAAGGGTTGATTGTAATAAATAATTTCCTTCTTAAAGATTAAAGTCTGTTTTATATTTTTTGGGGGAAGGGGTTAGGTGAGATAAGAGATGACTGTAATAAACAAATTCTCCCTTTTAGTAACTTAGATGTACATCTTAAAATTATACCTGTATGTCCCTTTAGAATGTGTAGAAACTTAGACTTACCATATGCATATTAATGTTTATGTTTCAATTCTCTATCTGCTAACTATGGATATACAACAAATTTAAATCTGACACTTTCTTAATGTAACTGTAATGCTTTAATTGTTTACTTGTCAATGTGGAACCATGACAAACTCAAGTGTGAAACTTTCTTAAAGGGGCACTGTCAACTTTTCCCCCTGTGTTTTTGTTAACCTCCAAGCATTGTGCCTTTTGGCACACACCTACATCATTTGCACTGTACAATCCCTCATCGAACTAAAAAATAAGCAAATGTGCAATTTTTTTGTATTTTTAGTAACATTAGGGTTTACCTCGGTCCAAGGTTAAATCATGCACCACCGGAAGCAGATCCTGGTCCAGGACGTGCGTCAGGCACGAGCGTGATCCCGAAGTGGCATTTTATAACAAGCCCACTCTACAAACATGCTCCACCTGTAAATTCTATGATTGCAAACCACTCCTGGTACTGTAGAACTCAAACCAAGCACTGCGACTGTCGCAATTTGCATTTTCCAACTAGAGCCGAAATCCCGCGTATGCGAAATGGTGGCATGCTCTTGCGCATGCGCGGGATCTTTGCACACGTTTCTTCTGCACACGAGCAGGATTTCGGCTCCGGCTGGAAAATGTAAATTGCGACAATCACAGTGCTCGATTTGAGTTCTACAGTATCAGGAGCAGTTTTGTAATCATAGAATTTAAAGGGGGAGCATGTTTGTAGAGTGGGCATGTTATAAAATGCCACTTCGGGACTGTGCTCATGCCTGACGCGCGTCCTGGACCAAGATCTGCTTCCGGTGGCATGTGATTTAACCTCGGACCAAGGTAAATCCTAATGTTACTAAAAATACAAAAAAATGGTACATTTGCTAATTTTTAGTTTGATGGGGGTATTGTACAGTGCAAATGATATAGGTGTGTGCCAAAAGGCACAATGCTTGGAGATTAACAAAAACAGAGGGGAAAGCCAACAGTGCCCCTTTATAGTAACCATAAGCTTTCAACAGGACAACTTTGTAAAACAGGGCCTCACAGTCCTAAAGGTTACCTCCTGTCAACAAAATAAAGGTTTTATCTATCTAAGATGCACTCCCCCTGAGCTCCGTCTCTCCCGCTTTTTGTTTTACTTTAAAGTGTTTTACTGCAAACTGAAAGAAAAGAAAGATAGTGGCAATTGCCTGAAGTGAAATGGAGAAATAACAGCAGAATTCCATGGGTAAGCAACCTAGGGGAACACAGGCACAGCAGAAGGCAGCAGCAGCAGCAGCAACAATGGTGGAGGGCAGAGGCACAGTCTCATTGTCGGCCATGGAGATGGCGGCCCCAGGCAAGACTGCTACAGAACAGGTACTGGCAGCTCTGATCCTGAGATTAGACGAGCTTGTTTGGAGCTTATAGGAGGTAAAAGTGCAGGCAGCAGGCCAGGCAGCACAGACAGCCAAGGCACAGGAATGCATATCCACCGTGGAGGACACATTACAGCTGCTCCCTGAAAAAATGGTGCGCATGGAGAGACAGACAAAGGAGCTGAAGGAACAACTAGACTATAAGGAAAACTACAATAGATGCAGCAATTTGCATCTTTGTGGACTGCCAAAGGGCAACGAGGGGACTGATGTGGAACATTTGTGTGCGGTGAGCCTACCCCAGTAGCTCGGTCTGCAGGTGAAGGGGGGATGCATCAAGATAGAGGGGCGCACACAGTCCTGGGACCCAAGCTGCCAGCAGATGCCCCATTTTGTAGGAGGTGTTGTAAAAAGAAGTGGTGTATGAGGGAGCAAAATTGTTTTTGCACCAGGATGTCTCAATCTGGTTACAGAAATGGAGGAAGGCATTTGCCGAAGTGCTAGACTGCCTGAGTGTATGTAAGACAGACTTTGCACCTGTATACCCAGCGGTGGTCCAGATTCGACAGGAGGGAGCGAGGATCTCATTTTGGGAAGCAGATAAAGCAAATGCGTTCCTGGGGATCTCAAAAAGCACAATGGCTATGGTGGCACTGGAGGATACAGACAGTCTTGTTTCAGTCATACTAGAAAGTTGGGTATGCTGTCTGACTGTGTGAGCCTGCGTTCCTTCCTTTTTCCCCTCCTCCCCACATGAAGCATCCGCTGCAAGTTATCCCTGGTATCTACAAAAACTAAGTACTCTCTGATCTTGATGTGGGACTTGTACGAAATGAGGTTTGTTGTGGTGGGGACCCACTGAACTAAAAAAGCAGTGATGCAGCACAATAATGGCTGTGCAGTGTGGAGGAAAGAAGGCGGCAAGTGGAAATGGCACCCTGTAGCTATGACCAGAGCAGGAAATATGTACACTATAGGATCAGGCACAGAAGGAACTTGAGGGGGTCCCAGCCACAGTGAAATGACATGGTGACTCCAGAGAGAAGGGAGCCAACACAGATGGAGGGGTCTATTCTGGAAGCTTGGGCATGGTGGCCGGTGTATGGCTTTAAAGGGCGTGGCCTAGCCATCAAGTGCTCCTGTTTGGAGCTCAATCCGAAGAGGATATGCATGTGTGTTTCTTTAACTCTTCAGTCCTATGCATCAACATAATCAAGAGAGGTTTATGCCTGGAAGAAAAGATCAGATAGTATAAGGACTGGACTCCTTAGCTTCTGCTGTTGGGGGGGAGCTGCTGCGGCACGGTTAACATGGCGCACTGGTGGTGGCCTTCTGGTCCCCTCTGTAACAGCTGAAATGGAGGGGGCGGTGGTGCATTACAACATACCTTAAGTGGGTAAGAAATGAGGACATAAGCAACGAAGATAAAAAAGGAACACTTTGCTACCTATTGCAAAGAACTGTTGAAATGTTGATTGAGTTGCACCTGTTTGGAGCTAGGCAGGGGGTATGAAGATTATAGATCACTGCAGGCACAGAGGTGGGATGCTGTGTGATACTGTTATTGTCACTGCAATAAACTCTTTCAAACAAGCATGTGCTGGAGGGAGTAGGAGGGGAAATGGGAGAGAGCGGACGCAGTAGGAGTTTAGCTGCTCAAGTTACAAAGTTGTATGAGATGGAAGGAGGAGTTGTGCAGTACTGTTGAAATGTGCTATTGTTTGTGACTCCTGATGGTTTCACGGGTACCAAATTTTATATGTGTACATGTTTCATATTAATTCCAAGGTACAAAGTTCATAACACAATGAGTACAGGGAAAAAACATGGGCAGGGTGTCAGGCTGGAGGGGTGGAAACAGGACAGTAAAAAGGAGAACACACAACCTAAAATGATGGTAATGAACACCAAGATTATATCATGGAATGTGTGAGGCTTTTCCTCGCTAAGAGGAAAAAGGTGCTTACTGCGCTGAAGAAATGAAGCACGTGTGTGGGTATGCTGCAGAAGACGAACCCCACTGGGGAGGAGCATAAGAAACTAGTAGGGGAATGGGTGGGAGGGTGCCATGCAGCACCATATAATTCACATAAGAAGGGAGTGGCAATACTGCAGCACAGAACCTTTTTCCTCTTGCGGATAACAAGGTGGTTACAGACTCCAGAGAGGGCCGCTATCTGTTCATACAGGGTATACTGCATGGTAGAGAAGTGTCATATGGAAGTATCTATGCCCAAGCAGTGTATGATCCTGACTTCTACATGAAACTGCTGGATATACTGCAAGCGGAGCAGTTTAGTAACCTGGCTAACTCGGTGATGGAGGCCAGATTGGACCACTTGTAAAAAGTAGGGTGACTCATGGGGAAAGTGAGCAGATGGAAGCAAGGCATAATGGACATGAATATGCTGGATGCCTGGCACACAGCTAACCTTGGCGCTACGGAAGAAAAAATTACTCACCTTAGTAATTATGTTTCTTCTAATGGAGTCTTGCTGTATTCTGACAATTGCAGTTAGCCCCAGCACTTGAACTGCCCCGGAGAGTGAAGGGTTAAAATTCTATGACAGGCATAGAACGCTGGGCTCGAGCTCGGTGGAAAACTCTGTCTGTAATACTTTGAAACCAAACTGTCAGATTCTTACGAGCTAAAACTCACTGACTAGAGAATGTGGAAATTGTAAAATTCCTACTAGCCAACAGGCAACAAAGGCTTTAGATCCCTAAAAGACTCAAGTCAGGAAACCCAAAGACCAAAAACCAAGCAATAAAGCATAAAAACTCTCAACTAATCAAACACAAAGCACCCAACATAACAGAAAATGAGCTGAAGACACCCCTGGGGTGCAACACTGCACCTGCCCACCCACTTCCCAAAACAGGTTCTGAGAGGGGAGGCAGGGAGGGAGGTCAGAATACAGCACGACTCCATTACAAGAAACATAATTACTAAGGTGAGTAATTTTTTATTCAAACAACATGAAGTCTTGCTGTATTCTGACAATTGCAGACTACCAAGCAGTACCTCCAAGGAGGAGGGACAGAACCTACTTTGGGAATAAGCTCTGAAGTACTGCTGTGCCAAACCTAGCATCACTCCTAGCCTGGATATCCAAAGAGTAATGCTTGGTGAAGGTATGAACTGCTTTCTAGGTGGCTGCTTGGCAAATTTCTAACAAAAGAATATCCCTGGCCGCAGCCAGAGATGCAGCTGTTCCTCTAGTGCAATGAGCCCTCAGGCCTGAGGGTGAAATGTTTCCCAGTTTCTCATAGCAGAATTGGATACAGGACACAATCCACCTGGCAATGGTTCTCTTGGTGGCAGGTTTGCCCTTACCTACTTCCCCATAAGTGAGGAACAACTGGAGGGAGTCAAACCTGTGACCCTTTGTAACGTTCTATGTAGTAACTAAGGGCCCTTTTAACATCTAAACTGTGTAGCCTCCGCTCTCCTGAGGATGTATGATCAGTGAAGAACACAGGAAGAGAGACAGATTGGTTTAAGTGGAAATCAGAAACCACTTTGGGTAAGAACCTTCTATTGGTTCTAAGGACCACCTTATCTCTATGGAATTAAATGAAGTCAGACTCAACTGCCACGGCTTGCAATTTACTGATACGTCTGGCAGAGGTAACAGCAACCAAAAACACAGTTTTCCAAGTCAAGTACTTGAGCTCTGCTGAGGACATAGGCTCAAAGGGGGGGGCATAAGCTGAGCAACGCAAATATTCAAATCCCAGGCAGGAGCAGGATCTCTAAAAGGGGGATTGGTATGAAGCAATCCTTTGAAAAATTTACAGAATACAGGGTGAGATGACAGAGAGGAAGACTTTCCCACTGACAGGAAAGCAGAAACGGCTGACAAATGAACTTTGAGAGTAGCTGGTTTGAGGCCTAGGCCATTAAAGGTGAACCATATAATCCAGAACTGTAGACAACTCAGCAGTGTCTGGGGATATATGCTTCTTGGAACACCAAATGCTAACCTTTTCCATTTGGAGTTGTAAGTTTTTCTGGTAGCAGTCTTCCGAGAAGCTTTGAGAATATCCAGAACCCCTTGGGACAGATGCAAGTCTGCATACTAACTCTTCAAGAGCCATGCCTTGAGATTGAGTGACCAAATTGGGGTACCAAATCCTCCCCTGAGAGGAGGTTAACAGGTTGTGATTCCTGGGAAGATGGACTGCTAGGAACAGCAACAGGTGGTACCAAGGCTGCCTGGCCCTGTCTGGAGCAATCAGAATCACTTTGCAAGGTTGCGACCTTACCCTGACTAGAACTTTGAACAGCAGAGGGAAGGGAGGGAATGCATAAAGAAATTTCCCTTCCCAGTTCAAAATCAGAGCATCCAGAGGGACTGAGCCCAAGACTGGGGGTCTGCAACAAAACAGGGGAAGTTAGTGATTGTCTGGGGCTGCAAAGAGATCTATCTCTGGAGTGCCCCACCTTGAGAAACTCACTTTCAATACCAAAGGATCCAGAGACTATTCGTGATGGCCCTGGGAAATCCTGCTCAATGCATCTGCTAGCACATTGTCCTTTCCTGGGAGGTGAACTGCTACCACAGAGGTCTGCAGGGAATAAGCCAGGGACCATATTTTCATGGCCTCCATGCACAAGGCCGTGGACTGAGTGCCTCCCTGCTTGTTGATGTACCATATGGTGGTAGTGTTGTCCGTCCTGACCTGAACCACCTTGTTCTGTACTGACTGAGAGAAAGCTTGTAGGGCAAGAAGTACTGCCCTGAGCTCCAGGAGGTTGATATGAAGAAGGGATTCCTGAGGGGACCACAGTCCCTGGGCTGTGACAGCCCCCAGATGGGCTCCCCACCCTAAAAGGGAAGCATCTATGGTAAGAATCACAGAGTGAATCTGAGGGACAAATGGAACACCTTGCCTCAGATTGTCCAGGTCCTGCCACCATTGAAGGGCCTGAATTAAGGTCTGAGTAACAGTAACTAGTTTGGTAAGAGGATCTTTCCTTTGGGACCAAAAGGTCCTCAGATGGAACTGAATGTCCTTCATCTGAAACCTAGCCCCTTGGACCACTGCCGTGTTAGTTGCCATGTGGCCCAAAAGCTGAAGAAAATGCCTTGCTGGTTGAGAAACCAGAGGGAGGAAGGAAGAGACCAGCTGAGAGATGGCTTTTGCCCTTTCCAGAGGAAGGAAAGCTCTTGCCTTGAGTGTGTCCAGCTCTGCTCCTATAAAAGTGAGGAGCTGTATTGGCTCAAGAACTAACTTGGGAAGATTGAGAAGGAACCCCAGGGAAGTGAGAACTTGCTGGGTAACCTGCAGATTTGACCTGACTTGGTCTGGGGACTGGCCCACAAGGAGCCAATCGTCCAGGTATGGAAAGATAGAAATCCTTTTCCTTCTTAAAAAGGCCACAACTACTGCTAGGCACTTTGTAAACACTCTTGGAGCTGAAGTTAGGCCAAAGGGCATTGCTCTGAACTGGTAATGACCTGAGGGCAACTCAAACCTGAGGTACTTTATGTGGGAGCACCTGATGGGAATGTGAAAATAGGCATCCTTTAGGTCCAGGGAGGCTAGCCAGTCTCCTGGCCTCAGAGAGGGAAGAATTGTTCCCAGAGTCACCATTTTGAATTTTGGCTTTAGTAGGTGCTTGTTTAGGTATCTTAGATCTAGGATGGGTCGCCACTCCCCTGTCTTTTCTGGGGTA
Source organism: Neoceratodus forsteri (assembly GCA_016271365.2). Taxonomy (NCBI): domain Eukaryota; kingdom Metazoa; phylum Chordata; order Ceratodontiformes; family Ceratodontidae; genus Neoceratodus; species Neoceratodus forsteri. The sequence goes on from CM028137.1 coordinate 695,170,052, forward strand.
AGGAAGTACCTGGAGTACAGACCTTTGCCCCTGTACGGGGTAGGAACTCTCTCTATGGCTCTTAAGGCCAGTAGAGAGGCAACCTCTGCCTCTCGAGCAAGGGTTTCTGATGTATTTGCATGTGGAAAGGATCTGGGTCTCAGTTTTGGAAAATTTTTGAAATTGAGAACCAGCCCCTGGCTTACAACCTCCAGGACCCACTTGTCTGAGGTAACAGACATCCAGTCCTGGACAAAGTAAGCCAGACTGCAGCCTACCGGAATGGGGGAGTCGAGCCGGGCTGACACATCAGGGTATCTGCTTGGCAGAAGCCTTAGGCTGAAGGGTGTATGTAGCCCTGCTCATCCCCTTCTGCCTCTCCCTCTGAAGAACCCCCTCTGAGAAAAGGAAGAAGAGGCCTGCACTTGGTAGAAAGGCATGTGAAAAGGCCTGGCCCTAGCTTGCTGCCTTTGAGGAGTTGCCTGTCTCTCCTTGGCCTGGGCACTCCTATAAATGGTCCTGTACTCATCCATTTTCTTCATGTAATTCTCTGTCTGCTCCCCAAACAGAGAATTACCCACCACAGGGAAATCCATGGCCTTAGCCTGGGTGTCCTGTGAAAGGCTAGTACATCTGAGCCAAGCCATTCTCTGCAGAACCACAGATGTAGCCATGACTCTTGAAGACAGATCACTGGAGTCCACAGCAGCATGAAATTGCACCTTTGATGCCTCTATCCCATCAGCAGCCACCCCCTCCAGCTCCTTGGCTAGCTGGGGGAAAGCCTGTTTAGCCAGTGCCAGTACAGTGTCCCACCGGGACGTCTGGTACCTGGCTGTATAGACCATATAGTTAGCCTGCCTGAGACCCAAAGATGATGCCATGTACTGCTTCTTTGCCATGGCATCTATCTTCCTGGAGTCTTTGTCTGGGAGGTATGAAGCCAAGGGAATGTTTGCCTTGTCACAGGCTGCAGCCTGCACTACCCCAACATGGCTGCATTGCTGATAGAAAAACTCCATATCTGAGCCTGATAAGGTGTACCTCTTGTCCATTCTCTTGTCAACAGGAGGTAGAGAGTAAGGAGACCTTAGAATTTTTTGTGTCTGTTTCCCAAAGGACTTATGGGGGGGAATAAACAGTCTCTTAGACTCTGGGATGTCCATCATCTCAACAAAATCAGGCTCCTCCTGATCCTCCACAGCCTCCTCTATAGGAAGCTGGAGGATTTGAGCCGCTTTTCTGTAAAACAGAAAGTGGGGAGGGGACTCGGAAAGCCTAGGAGGGGAAACACCAGAAGGTCTTTCTGGGGAGATGTCCGGTTCCACAGGCACATCCAGACTTTCACCGTCATAATCATCCTCCTCAAATTCCCCCTCCTCATCAAACTCCGGTTCGTAAAAATCTTCAGGGGAATAATCCTGAACCGGAGGAACTGACCAAACCGAACCCCAGCCAGAAGGCGCCGGATCGGTCAGAACCGGACAAAGTGATTCAACAATCCGAATTGCTCTGGCTATCTCTTTGGCGATCGGAACATGAAGGTCTGGATCCGAACTGGCCGATTTATCCTTGCGCTTTCTTTTAGTAGGAACCGATCCCTCAGGATCGGCTCTCCTCTTGCCCAAAGTATTGCCCTGGTCAGAGGGCACTCCTTCCGGTTCAGTAGGAACCGAACCGGGCTGGCCTTCTGGGTCAGCGGATTTCTCAGCCTCCTTATCCCTAAGTCTACCTAACCTTTTATCCAAAAATTCTTGTAAATTTGGCAGTCTGAATCGAGGTGGTCAAACCCCAGACAGTAAACACAAGTGGTGTGGGAATCAGCCTTAGCAAAGACCTCCCCACACACACTGCAGTGTTGAAATCCAGTGGGCCCTTTTTTTTCTTGGGTTTCTCAGACATGGCCAACCTAACAAAACTTACCCTTTATACGGCAACTACCAGGCAAGACTCCCCTTTTGGTGTCTCACCGTGTTACGGGTGTTGGAAAAAAACATTCAATTCACGTTTGTTTTTTTTTTTTTAAACCAATATGGACCAGTAACCACACACTAAACTTTTTCACAAAAGATTTTTCTAAAGGATCGGTTCAGCCGAACCGACCGAAAAAATACAGTTTTACAATTTCCACACAATAACTATCCTAAGTACTTACAGTACCACAGACAGAGTCCTGAACCGACAAACAGAACTTATTGCGGACTAAAAACCAACAACTTTAACCGACTTTGAACCGAGCAGAAGGAGAAATCTCCGGAGCGACTGTTCAGCGAGGTGGAGTAAAGAATCTGATTGTTTGGTTTCAAAGTATTACAGACAGAGTTTTCAACCGAGCTCGAGCCCAACATTCTATGCCTAGCACATAATTTTAACCCTTCACTCTCCAAGGCAGTTCAAGTGCTGGAGTTAACTGCAATTGTCAGAATACAGCAAGACTTCAAGTTGTTTGAAAATACATTTTTCTCAAAAACACATAAATATGGTCCCAGGTTGGACTACATATACCTCATCAAGGAGTAATATGGTCTGGTAAGAGAGGCATCTCATTGCCTCATATTTGTGTCTGACCATGCAGAGGTGATACTGTGCATGTTGGGGCACACTGAAGGAGATAGGAGGATGGAGATTCCCCGCTGCAAGGAGCATGGGGAACAAAATGGTTGAGCTGCAATCACTGATGGCTGAAGGAGAGGTGGATGTGGTTGCCATCACAGAGACATGGGCCACACCGAATCGTGACTGGGTCTTCCCCATCCCTGGGTATAAGCTGTATTGAAGGGACGGGGGAGTGACTCAGTATGTGAGGGAAGGGATAACCTGTTCTAGGGAGCAGGAGGCGGATGGAAGGACAGACATAGAGGATACAGATGCAATCCATATAAGGTAGAAAACTTATGACAGGAGTGGTGTACAGGCCACCAAACAAGGATGAGAAATTAGACAAGAAACTAGGGCACAAACAGTGCTTGAAATAATAGTCAGACTGCTACATTTCCACCTCTAGGGAGGGAGGGACACAGTGCCCGGCACACGCCTGGCCTCTAGCCGTAGCTGGACTGCAGGGACCATAACCTGGGGAATGGAGGAATGGCAGCCAGCGATATCCTATGCACAGAACCATATGCAGGTATGCATGGACAGCATTGCACGTTTGTTCCTCTAGGAAGAAAACTGGTGGAAAATGACATACCGACTCTCCACAGGCTCCACGACAGCTACAGGGCCCTCTCCTAGAACGGGATCAGTCTGACGGTGAGCAAAAGCCAAGGGGGAAGCACTGGGATTGACAGTAAGTACCTGGGTTGCTGGGTGACAGGGCCGCGGGGGAGGGGGTCGGTCGCAGGGATGCCTGCACCAGTTGAGGAGGAGAAATAGATTCAGCACAAGAAAGAAAGACTAGTAAGCTTTCTGGAAGAGAATGGGCTCCAGGACCAGAGGCAGCACAGGTCTGTGTCTAGGCAGTCCTGCTAGAGTAACTTCATTGATTTGATTTCTTTTGACTGGTAACCACAACAGTGGACAGGGGCCAAGTGGTGGACATCTTGTATCTGGATTTCAGTAAGGCCTTTTACTCTGTTTCCCACAGATGAATTATGAAACTGGAGGACCTGGGGGTAGGGGCAAAACTGGTTATGTGGGTTAGAAGCTGGCTGCAGGACAGAAGTCAGAGGGTGGTGGTTGGTGGAGGGTGTTCACAGAGGCTAGGTCAGTCACTTGTTGGGCCCCACAGGGCTCGGTGCTCGGGCCAGTGTTTTTTAACATCTTTCATCAGTGATACTACAGACAGGCTAAAAAGGTAAAATATGCCTGTTGGCAGATGCCACAAAGCTCTGTAACAGAGAGGAGACAGGACCTCAGGGAAGACCTGGCCAAGCTAGAGACAGCCAGGATTCAATGCCACAAAGTGTGATGTAATGTACTTGGGGTGAAGAACCCAGAGACCAAATACTGGCTGTGTGGTGTGCAGGTTACCAGGTCGGAAGAGAAGGACTTGGGAGTTACCATCACGAGTGACCTGAAGCACTCAGCACACGGCAAGAAAGCAGCAGCCACAGCCAATCGCATGCTGGGATGCATAGCCAGGGGTAAACCAGCAGGAAAGCGGAGGTCATTCTGCCACTGTAAGTAAGTGAGTAAAACTGTATTTATTTGGTGCCCAATCCTGGAGGCTCTGGGCACCTGACAGGAGGTAAAACATAGCAGGATTATACAGAACAGAACACACATACAAGGTCAGCAAACAAATAAAATCAGAAAGAATAAATAATAGTAGGATCAGCTGCTGCTAGTCAAAAAAGCGTCTTTAAAAACATGGGCTTGGAGAAGGAGAAAAAATGGAGGAAAGAACTGAGCAGACCGGACTCTGTGAAACCGCACCTGGACCCACACTTCCACTCAAACTGGTAAGGCATTCTGGACTAGTGCTCCCGGGGGCTGGAGGGGATCCATGGTGAAGCTAGCCCCCAGTCCAGAGGGAGGATAGGGAGGGTCTGAGGTGTCTGGAGACATAGCTGAGTAGCCGCCCAGTCTGGCTCGGAAGATTTAAAAAAAATAATTTTATAGGGGGAAAAAAAACTTGCTGGAAATGGTCCAGAAAAGGCCAACCAAAATTATCCAAGGACAGCAAAGCAGAACACAGGAGGAGAGACTCAGTGATCTCAACTTGTACTCCCTGGAAGATAGAATTGAGAGGGGGTGACAATCAAAATCTTCAGCTACCTTACAGGTTTCCTTCAAGTTCCTTAAAGGATTCAGCAGGGTGAGCTCAGAGGGTCTCTTCAATCTTAGTAGGAACAGGACCACTAGGGGGCACTGCCTCAAGTTGGTGGGGGGAAGATTCAGGAGAGAAATAAGGAGGCACTTTTTCACTGAGAGGGTGGTGGCTAAATGGAATGAGCTGCCAGAGGAGGTAGTCCCCCTGAAGACAGTGGTCAGCGTCAGGCGAAGCTGGGACAGAGTAATGGGGAAAGTTGCCTGAAAGGGTTAGGGGAAGGACATCAGTGGAGAGGGAGAAGTGAATAATGGTCGGGGGGGGGGCGGATCCCAGGGTCTGTAAACCAAAACAGACATGACAAGGCCTTTTTCTGCTGCCTCAGTCATATGTTTGTATTTGCTGACTAAGTAGGAATTCATGGACTATTAAAGGAACATTGGCAGTTGTATGCCCAGACCAACTTAGCATCAGCATCATCTAAGGCAGTTTTCTGGGAGACAGGGAAGGCTTTTTTGAGGGGGACTATAATCAGCTACGTGGCCAATGTTAAGGCAAAGGGAGAAAGGCAGGAGAATTTGGAGGTGGCATTTAAGGACCTGGAAAAAAAAAAGCAGTAGGGACAGATCAGATAGGGTGCTGGGAGAGTTGAGAGCAGAGAGAGAAGCCCTAAGTATGCTTCTGAGAGATGAAGGAAGGCCATCCCTATTTTTTGCAAGACAACAGATGCATGAGTGGGTAACAAGCTGGTGGTGGCTATTGGCTAGGCTGGTGAGGGCTAGAACATCTGCTGCAGTGCATGCTATAAAGAAACCCTCAGGATACCTGGTGAATAAAGGTAGGGACATTCAAGCTCAGTTCCAGGAGTTCTACAGGAAGCTCTGTATAGCCCAGCCAAATGTAAGGGAACACATCCAGTGGCCAGGGAATTTTTAGATGGGCTACTGATACCGACCCTGATAGAGGAGCAGCAGGAACAGTACAGAGCTAAGATTACTAAGGAAGAGCTTAGAGGGGCAACAGGGTCATTGCAGAGGGGGAGGCAGGAGGTCTGGATGGACTAGTGGCAGAATACTTCAAAACATTGAGGAGGAGCTAGTTGGACGTATGGCAGACATGCTGGAGGAGGCGGGGGAGTGGTACTTGCCTTGTGCTACAGGACAACCATGTGTGTACTGCCCAAATCAGGGAAAGGTACGACTGAGTGTGCACCCCACCGGCCCATCTCTCTCCTCAACTGTGACCTCAAGATCATGGCTAAGGTTCTGGACTACCACCAGGAGGGGCTGCTCCTGTGGCTACTGCATACGGATCAAACTGGCTCTGTGAGGGGAAGGTTGTCATACCATAATATCTGGAGACTGCTGAATGTGGTTCACTGGGGGGCTAGGCATCCTGGACAGGCACTAGTGCTACCCACAGATGCTGAGGAAGCCTTCAACCACATATAATGGAATATCTATTTGAGGTAATGGGGAAATATGGGCTGGGGACACATACATCCAGCTGGTGCGCCAGATGTATGCAGCTTTGAAGGTGCAAATATAAGTGAATGAAAAATTGTTGGCTAAGATATCCCTAGGTGGAAGACTGGGTTTGCTGGCAAAGGCACCTAGCTTCACCTGAGGTCTTTTCTTCTAGGTTTGCTAGTAAGGATGGAGCAAGGAACATTCATTATCAGAGCAAGGAAAAAAGATTAAGGCTTCTTTTGGCTAAGCAGATTTACAATGTGGTATTATTTTCTTTTGTACTCACAGGGTTTGTTACTGTCTTTTGCTAACATTTTACGGTTTTATTGTTCACTGATTCAGAGTGCTGTTGCAGGGTATACTTTCTGCTGCATTATTACAGGGTGTACCTACAGGTTTGTTACTGTTTTGTGCTTACAGATTACTGCTGTAATCTTCTCAGATTCAAATTGTTTTTGCAAGATATATCTTCTGTTACTGCTTCATTTTTCTCTGTAGCAAAGTGTTTTTTGTAGGGTATATCTTCTGTGAAATTATTACAGGTGGTGCTTTACAGGTTTTACCGTTTTATCTATCATTAGGCTAATCTTTCAGGGCTACTACATTTCTTGTTGGTTGATTGTTTCTGCTCTTACCTCCTTGTTTCTTTCGTCCGTGGGTGTTCTTTTTCGGCAGGAGAAGGGCCCAGCCACCCACCCCATCCAACCACCCCATGCTACACTCCTTTTGTAGGATAGCACAGTCGTGACACTTCCTGTAGCAAAGCAGGAAGGGGAGGATCAGAGGGGTATCCACACAGCGACCTCACTTACAGGGGCACAAGTAATTTAACTTGTTATAACAAGTTATACAAAAGCAAACAAACAAAACAAAAGAAATCAAACTTTTGCTTTCATTTTCCTCCTTCTAATTACTCGGACCAGGTTATAAACCCAGCAACTCATCTGGAATGGACATTAACTGCAGGTACTGCAGGATACTTTTCAAAAGGACAGTTATACAGGATTTAGTATGCTGTCCTACATGCTGGACCACTGGAGATCTAGGGGCCCAGCTCCAGGCAGCATGGGCAGAGACTGCGTGCCTCAAATCGCATATTCAGGAGGAAATACATTATAAGAACTGCCCGTCTTTTCCCCAACATCCAACTAAAGCACCTCGACCGCAGACGGTAGTTGGTCCGGGAGGTTGGCAGGTGGTTAGGAGGGTCAAATCGGGTGGCCCATCACTCAATGCTCTCCAACGTATCACCTCCACAAACCATATAAAAACTACAAGTGCCGGCCCGTCGATGCAGCAGTTGGATTTCTGCTAGCGACGCTAGCAACCCAGGTTCGGGAACGGACCCGGGTCGCTGGAGGGTCGACTAGAGGAGAAGGATGAAACATCCTATTGATAGCTCTCCTTCTCCGGGGAGGTGGGTATCTCGTCCAGCGCGAGAAGGACCCTGGCGGAGGCCAGGGGCCACAACTTCTGGACGAATAACAGCACTAAAGAGGGCGGGGCAGAGCGTAGGGACATCATTACGCACGTCCGCCCTCAGTAAAAATAGGTGAGAAAACTCCCTCTGTTTGCCACCTCCGTGAAGCCTGCCTTCGGCTTCAATTAGCCTCCCGACTGGCTCTCCCCAGATAGATACAAGGATTGCGGCTCCTGGCCAGTGCCGTGACCCCACCCTCTGAAGGGTAAGTCAGAGGTTTCGTGGGGAGGAGCACAGCGAGTAGGTGGAAGCCCAACGAAGGCACCATGACTAGGCGGATGATCGGCGGCAAGACAGAGGGCCAAAAAGAATAAAGAAAAAAAAAAGAAAAAACTACAAACAGGTATCTGCCTCTAGCTCCCAGCATGGGTGTTGGCAAGCATACTCAGTGTACTCTGCTGAGTGCAGTAAAATCTGGAAAATCCAAGGGCAACATGAACCTCAGGCCAGGGCAACAGACACAAAGAGATCCTGATGTACATGAAAAACTGTTGTTCCTCTTCTTGGATGCTTTAGTGCGAGTTTGTGAATGATCTTTGGAAGATGTGAGCATGCTAAACTTAGAAGCCGTGATTGTTATGAGTGGCTCGACTGAGTATGTATGCATGACTGCTGGTGTGAATGGACTTATTTCAAGCTGGCTACCTTGGTATGGTACTGAGACTTATCACAATGTACCCTAAGCATTGTAGCTAAAAACCAGCCAACTTCTGTCTAGTAGTACGCGAGTGTTACATAGAATAAAATGTTATGAACATATTAGAATCATTGGCTTACTTCATATATTGTTGACTGAAATGGGGTGGGGCAATGTTTGTATGCAGGACAGCACACCATTTGGTTCGTGTTTATGGGGAGGGGGCAACAGTTCTGTCAACTTCCGAGTACAAGTTTAAAATTCCTGGCTACACCCCTGATCTCTGAAATCAAACAAAGGGGCAGAGCAGGACACTGCAGCACAGGTGCTAGCGCAACAAAACTCACCAAAAACAGGGACCAAAACAAAAAAAGCAAAATGGAAATCCAAAACACTTCTGATCATAGGAGACGCCATGATTCGGGGAGCTGATACTTACCTCCAGCCGGGGGTAATGGTCAGATGTCTCCCAGGTACATCAGTGTGGAGAGACACTTGACCGCATTGCTAAAATTGTGCAGGAAGCAGGAGAAAACATCAACATCCTGGTACACGTAGGGACTAACGGTCTCGCCAGCCGGTCAGTTGTGGAGACCAAGGAACACCTGACCAGGCTGGGAGACAATGTCATCCATTTCGTCTGGCATCTCCTTCTGAGAGATCCTGCCGGTTTGGGAGAGGGGGGCAGATGGACGGAAGGTCAGAGAAGGGGAGATAGGGGAGCTAAACGTGTGTCTCAAGGGCTGGTGCCAGGAAAAAGGACACAAATTTGTAGGTAACTGGCAACAGTTTTGGAAGCTAAAGTCCTTTAAATTCGATGGACTGCATCTGACTAAAGAGGGAGACAGTGCATTGATGCAGAAGTTTGATGTCTTTGCAGAGTATTTAAACTAGCAAATGGGGAGAGGGGTGCAGCACCCGATACATCGAACAGGAAGAACACCCCTCCCCCCTCAGTTAGTGATCAAACAGGAGTTCAGCATGTTTATAGTTCATTTGCATCACCAGGTAAGGAAAAAGGTCCGGCTCCCCAAATGACGCGCAGGGGAAACGCCAGACCTCGCCCAACAACTAACGCATCGAAATCTGGCCAATGGAAAATCATGTACACAAATGCCCGCAGTCTGGGAAACAAGATCCCAGACCTGCAGACAACAATGACAGAGGCTAAACTGGGCATAGTAGCCATTAGTGAGACATGGTTCATCAGTAAACCACACTTGGGAGACTTCAGTACCCGACTATGTATTGTTCAGAAGAGACAGAGTTGCAAAAAAAAGGGGGGGGGGGTGTAGTGGCCCTTTATGTCAATGAAAACATCAATGCTACAGAAATTCAGAATACACATAAGGAGCCAGAAGAACTGTGGGTCACCCTGGAAAAAGAAAATGGGACAGCCATACGAACTGGGGTTGTCTACAGGCCTCCAGACCAGGGGGAGGACATAGACACATTACTGTCAGAAGATATACAAAACATGACAGCTAAAGGGGAGGTTCTGATAGTGGGAGACTTCAACATGCCAGCTACAGATTGGTCAATACCAGCAGGAACTTCTGCCAGAACTAGACACATGGTGGATTCCCTGCAGGGGGAGGGCCTCAAACAACTGGTACAACAACCCACAAGAGACAGGGCTATCCTAGATCTAGTACTGACTAATGGGGAAAGGATCACAGATCTCCAGGTAGAAGGTCACCAGGGGCCAGTGACCATCACATGGTATGGTTCAATTTGGCCACTAGAACTAAATCATTCCATTCCAAGGCAAAAAATATGGGATTTCAGAGGAGCTGACTTTGATAAGATGGCCAACAGAGTTAAGCTAGCCCTGGCAGAAGAAATACAGGTGAAGGGGTATAGGCAAAGTGGGCAAGAATTAAGAATGCAATACTTGAAGCAACAGCCTATTGTGTTAGAGAGAAAAGCAAGAGCAAAATAAGGAGGAAACCACTTTGGTTCTCAAAAAACAGTAGCAGAAAAGGTCAGAACCAAAAGGCTGGCCTTCAGGAAATATAAAGGAATGCAGCGGGATGAAGATAGGGAGGCATACCAAATGTCCCTAAGGGAAGCAGGGAAGGTAGTAAGGCAGGCAAAGGCCCAAACAGAGGAAATACTTGCACGAGCAGTAAAAGAAGGGGACAAGACTTTCTATAGATACATTTGTGAAAGGAGAAAGTCCAGAGGAGGTATTGCTAAGATCAAAGGGGATAAGGAGGAGTGTGTGGAGGAAAATCAAGGAAAAGCAACTATCCTAAATGCATACTTCTGCTCAGTATTTACTAAGGAGAAGGTAGGGCAGGGCCCACAGCTCAGCACCACGGACACGGGGGGGGGGAGGGAGGTGTGCACTAGTCCCTTCACAAAAGAAAGGGTCCTGCAAGAGCTCGCTAAGCTCAGGGTGGACAAGGCAATGGGACCTGATGGCATACATCCCAGGGTACTTAAGGAGCTAAGGGTGGCACTAGCAGAGACATTAGAAGGACTATTTAGTGAGTCTCTGAGCACAGCAGCGGTCCCAGAAGGCTGGAGAAAGGCTCATGTGATCCCATTCTACAAGAGTGGTAGCAGGGAGGAGGCAGGGAACTACAGACCAGTCAGTCTTACCTCAGTAGTGGGCAAGATTATGGAGGCAATCCTTAAGGGAAGAAGAGTGCAACACCTGGAATCCAAAGGAGCACAGGATCCAAGACATCATGGGTTTACAACAGGAAGGTCCTGTCAAACTAATTTCATAGATTTCTTTGAATGGGTAACCAGAGTTGTAGACCAAAGGGTTGCAGTTCATGTCACCTACCTTGACTTCAGCAAAGCTTTCGATAGTGTTCCACACAGAAGATTCATTAATTAGCTGGGTAGACTCAGGGTGGGTCAGAAGTTGGTCAACTGGGTGGCAAACTGATTAGCAGGCAGAAAACAGAGAGTGGTGGTAAACAGTATACAGTCAGAAGAGATGCACGTCACAAGTGGGGTACCTCAGGATCAGACCTAGAGCCAGTACTCTTCAATATCTTCATCAGTGACATTGCTGATGGACTGGAGGGTAAGGTTTGTCTGTTTACAGATGACACCAAGATCTGCAACACAGTAGATGATCCAGATGGGGTGGGCAGAATGAGAAGAGATCTGGATAAACTGGCTAAATGGTCAGAAGAGTGGCAACTGGAGTTTAACGCAAAGACCAGCAAGATCATGCACATAGGGAAGAGAAACCCTGAAGTCACCTACAGGTTGGCAGGGGAGTTGCTGGCAATCACAGGGGAAGAAAGACACTTGGGCATCATCATCACAGATACTAACATACTAAAATGCCAGCGGAATAGGCCTAACGGGCTCTCAAGTCTACTCGATTTTCAGCACCCGCTCTGAGGGCCAATTTTTGTGTCCCCGCCCCCCCCCCTTGGGTTATACCTGAAATCATCCAAGCAGACCACTAAAGCAGTAGGTAGGGCTAGAGGATGTTGGAGTGTATTAGTAGGGGTATCGCAAGTTGTAAGAGGGAAGTAATAATCACTCTTTACAAGACACTGGTTAGGCCCCATCTGGAGTACTGCGTGCAGTACTGGAGGCCGCACCTGCGCAAGGACATTAACAAAATGGAGGCAGTCCAGAGAAGGGCAACCAAAATGGTGCAGGGACTGCATCAGAAAACATATGAGGACAGATTAACAGAGCTCAATATGTATATCCTAGAGCAAAGGAGGGAGGGAGAGAGAGGTGATATGCTCGAAACATTCAAACATCTTAAGGGCATTAACAAGGTGAAAGAGTCTAACATGTTTCAACATAAGAAAAATAGCAGGTCAAGAAGACATATCACGAGAGTAGAGGGAGGCCGATTAAGGGGTAATGTGGGGAAGTTATTTTCACAGAAATGGTGGTGGATGCATGGAACGGTCTACCTCAGAAAGTGGTGGATATGAATACAATGCAGGGCTTCAAACAGGCATGGGAAACGCATAAGGGAGCAATACAGATGAGTATGAATAGATAGGCCATTGACAGAATAAAGGCCTATGGCACATTCATAAGCTAGAAAAAAATGGGCAGACTGGATGGGCCTTGTGGTCCTTATCTGCCGTCAACTTCTATGTTTCTATGTTATGTTTCTAGGTCATGGTATGAAGCAGGTATGCCTCCCCCCACTGCCGTTTGCTCTCACCACAGAGACACTGGCAATCAGAATAAGGGGGAAAGAGGGGATTAAAGGGGTCCAGTCCAGAGCAAGGCAGCAGCACGAACTCGCATTATGTGCAGATGATCTGCCCCTGTTCATAATAGACCCGAAAATATGGTACCCACCCTCCTTCAGGTGATACAAGATTATGCCAGCTTATCAGTCTACAGGCTGAAACTGGCTAAGACACAACAACCATGGCTGGGAACGGGCCAAGGGGAGGGCAAAGACCCACTTGGGGGTTCAACAGAGTAGACACGGAATTTACTTACCTGGGCAAAAGAGTGGGACAACACTTAGGAGGGCTGTATGTTGTAAATTACAAACCAGCATTCGAGGGAATCCTAGCGGACATACAAAAAATGGAGGGCACTGCCCATATCTTGGCTAGGAGAGAAGTAATCTCCAAATAATGTGCTGACCAAGGTGTTATGTATAATGCAAATGCTGCCCATGGGACCTACCAGGAAAGACATCAGGAAAGTAGAGAGAGAATTCAAACAATTCATATGGCAAAACAGAAGGCCACATAAGAGCCTGAAGTGTCTTAAAGGAGGCATGGAGCAGGGAGACCTTAGCTTTCTGGATCTCAGGGATATTACCTGTCGATTCAGCACAGGTACATCCAAGACTGGATGAACAAGGGGGAAGCTGTAAGCTGGGTGGAGTTAGAGGAGGAGTCAGCACTGGGCAGGCTGTCGGTATACCCAGGGTCGGGGGGGGGAAGGGCACATGGAACAGTGTGGGGGGCGCCAACAACTCCTTTTCAAGATACTCTGGAGGCCTGGAAAGAAATAAAGAAAAGGAGAAGGACAGGAGGGGGATCAGATCTTGCTAGTGCCAGTAGTGGCGAATGCAGCATTCCTCCCAGGCCTGGAGGACACTGGATTTAGGGAACAAGAGGCATTATGTGTAAGGGAATGATATACAAGTGAAGAAATTAACAGCATGGTAAGCTTGCAGGAACAATAGCAGGAAGTGCCAGGGCACCTCTTTAGGTACATGCAGGCCATGGCACATGGTAGAAGCCTAGAAAGAGACACAATAGGGGCATCTCTGCTATTCCCAGTGGAAGACAGGTAGCCTTGGGAGCAAGGAGATCTCCAGAGGGCCAGATAGTGAGGGTGGCCAAGCAGGACAGAGCCTGTTTCCCAAGCAGGACACAGCCCGTTTCCCAAGCAGGACACAGCCTGTTTCCCAAGCAGGCACAGCCTGTTTCCCAAGCAAGACAGAGCCAGTTTCCCAGGCCACTCAGACAAGGTACAGGACCAACGGGCAAAAGACCTAGGCTGTGACATCTCAGAAGAGAACTTGAAAAACAGTAAAGCAAACACATGGGGCTATGCATGTGCAACAAATGCAAAAAGTCCCAGTTTAAGTTTATACACAGACTTCGTTACCCACTGGATGCAGTACAAAAGTTCAACCCCACAATATCCCCAACATGCAGGAAGTGTAATAATGCTAGAGGCACCTACTTGCATTATTTTTGGGAATGCACAGAATTGTGGGCATTCTGGAGGGCAGTGGCATAAGAAACTACCAGTGCCTTCTCCAAGGGATTGGCACATACATCGTTATTACTCCTGTTTTGTATGGATAACCTATGTGATGCAGTCAGGGGAACAGATAAGGGGGGTAAGAAAAAATTACTCACCTTAGTAATGTTATTTCTTCTAATGGAGTCTTGCTGTATTCTGACAGTAGCAGTGAGTCCCAACCTTCGAACTGCCCCGGAGATGAAAGAGTTAACTTTCCATGCCAGGCATGGAACGCTGAGCTCGAGCTCGGTTGAGACTCTGTCTGTTGCTGTTTAAACTCAAACCGTCAGATCTTTATGAGCTAAACTCACTAAGGTCCTGTGTGGAAGCTGTAAACCTACACTAGCCAACTGGCTACTAAATATAAAACACATGTTTTGGTCCCAAAACAAAGACTCAAGTCAGGAGACCCAAAAAATGAAAAACACAATACCCACTCACCCAAGAAAAAAAGGGGTGAAAACAACAAGGTGGGCACCTACTGAGTGACAACACTGCCACTGCCCACCCACACCCCAAAAACAGAGGTTCTGAGAGGGGCAGGGGGGAGGTCAGAATACAGCAAGACTCCATTAGAAGAAACAACATTACTAAGGTGAGCAATTTTTTCTTCAAACAACATGAAGTCTTGCTGTATTCTAACAATAACAACACTAAGCAGTAGCTCCATGGAGGAGGACAGAACCTACTTAGGGAATAGGCTCTGAAGCACAGCTGTGCTGAAACGAGCATCACTCTAGCCTGGATATCCAGGGAGTAATGCTTGGTAAAAGTGTGAACTGTTTTCCAGGTAGCTACTTGACATATCTCTAGAATAGGAAGTCCCTGGCAGCAGCCAGGGAAGCAGCTGTAGCTCTGGTAGAGTGAGCCCTCAGGCCTGAGGGTGGAACCTTACCCAGTTTTTCATAACAAAATTGGATACAGAGATAATCCACCTGGCAATGGATCTTTTAGTGGAGGTTTCCTTTACCAACCTCACCATAAGTGAGGAACAGTTGGAGGGAGTCAAACCTGTGACCCTTGGTACGCTCTATGTAGTAGCTAAGGGCTCTTTTCACATCTAAACTGTGCAGCCTCCTCTCGCCAGAGGAGGAATGATCAGTGAAGTACACAGGGAGAGACATAGATTGATTAAGGTGGAAATCTGAAACCACCTTAGGCAAGAACTTCCTGTTAGTCCTGAGGATCACCTTATATCTATGAAAGGAGATAAAATCAGGCTCCACTGACAAAGCTTGTAATTCACTTATGCGTCTGGCAGAAGTGATGGCTACCAGAAACACAGTTTTCCAAGTCAAGTAACTTAAGCTCTGCTGAAGACAAAGGCTCAAAAGGGGGTTGCATAAGCTGAGCAAAGCAAACATTAAGGTCCCAAGCAGGGGCAGTGTCCCTGAATGGAGGGTTGGTGTGAAGCAATCCCTTGAAAAACTTGGAAAATACAGGGTGAGCTGAAAGAGAAGAGGGCTTACCTGCTGAAATAAAAGCAGAAACAGCTGCCAGATGCACCTTCAGTGTAGCTGGTCTCAGCCCCAAGCTATTTAAATGGACCATATAATCAAGGACTGTGGGCAGATCAGCAGACTCTGGGGAAATATGCTTCCCAGAGCACCACATGGAAAATCTTTTCCATTTGGAATTATAAGTAGCTCTGGTGGAAGGTTTCCTAGAAGCCTTCAGAATATCCATTACACCTTGGGAGAGGTGCAAATCAACAAACTCTAACTCTTCAAGAGCCAGGCCTTGAGATTGAGAGATTTGAGATTCGGGTACCAAACCTCCCTGAGCACAGGTTAACAGGTTGCAATTCCTGGGAAGACACAGGGGAAGATGGATTGCTAAGGACAGTAGGAGTGGATACCAAGGCTGTCTGGCCCAGTCTGGAGCAATCAGGATCATCTTGCATGGTTGAGATCTGATTTTGACTAGCACTTTGAACAGGAGAGGAAGGGGAAAAGCATACAGGAACTTCCCTTCCCAAGTGAGAAGTACGGCATCCAGGGGGACTGAGCTCAACACTGGGGGCCTGCAGCAAAAAAGGGTAAGTTGGTGACTGTCTGGGGCTGCAAAAAGATCTATCTGCGGGGTGCCCCATCTGGAAAATACCACATCCAAGACCAGGGGATCCATTCGTGATGGCCCTGGGAAACCCTGCTGAGAGCATCTGCCAGGACATTGTCCTTGCCTGGGAGGTGAACTGCCGTGAGGGAGGTGTTCAGGGAGTAACCCAGAGACCACAACTTCATTGCTGCTGTGCACACGGCCGTAGACCGAGTACCTCCTTGCTTGTTGATGTACCACATTGTGGTGGTGTTGTCTGTTCTGACCTGGATAACTTTGTTCTGAACAGATTTGGAAAAAGCTTGAAGTGCTAGAAATACTGCTCTGAGTTCCAACAGATTGATGTGAAGCAGAGATTCCTGAGGGGACCACAACCCCTGGGTGGTCAGGTCGCCCATGTGAGCCCCCCACCCCAAGAGAGAGGCATCTGTAGTAAGCATTAAAGAGTGTGACAGAGTGACAAAGGGAACCCCTTGTCTCAGATTGTTCTGATCCTGCCACCGCTGTAGGGCCTGGATCAGGGTTCGAGTCACTGGGATCAATTTGGTCAGAGGGTCCTTCGAGACAAAAAGGCTCTCAAATGGAACTGAATGTCCCTCATCTGAAATCTTGCTCCCTGCACTACCGCTGTAGAAGCAGCCATGTGCCCCAGGAGCTGTAGAAAATGCCTTGCTGGTCGAGACACCTGCGGGGTGAATGAGGAGGCCAGAGAGACAAGGGTCCTTGCCCTGTCCAGGGGAAGGAAAGCTCTGGCCTTTTCTGTGTCTAGCTCTGCGCCTATGAAGGTGAGGAGCTGGACAGGCTCTAGAACTGACTTTGAAAGATTCAGAAGGAAACCCAAAGAGGTGAGCAGCTGCTGAGTTATCTGTAAGTGTAACCTGACTTGGTCTGGGGACTGGCCTACTATGAGCCAGTCGTCCAGGTAAGGGAAGATGGCAATCCTTTGCTTTCTTAGAGAAGCAACTACCACTGCCAGGCATTTTGTGAATACCCTTGGAGCACAGGTCAGACCAAAGGGCATTGCTCTGAACTGGTAATGGCCTGAGGGCAGCTCAAACCTGAGGTACTTTCGATGGGAGCTTCTGATGAGACTATGGAAGTAGGCATCCTTGAGGTCCAGGGACACTAGCCAGTCCCTGGCCTTAGAGAGGTAGAATAATTCCCAGAGTCACCATTTTGAATTTTGGTTTAAAAGGTGCTTGTTTAAGTATCTGAGATCCAGGATGGGCCGCCATTCTCCTGTCTTTTGGGAGGAAGTACCTGAGTACAACCCTTTGCCCTGTGTAGGGGTGGAACCCTTTCCACAGCTCTGAGAGCTAGGAGGGAAGAGACCTCTGCCTCTAGAGCAAGTGTCTCTGAGGGATTTGCAGGTGGAAAGGATCTGGTTCTCATCTTTGGAAACTTTTTGAAGCTGAGAACCAGTCCTTGGCTTACTACTTCCAGGACCCATTTGTCTGATGTCAGAGACTCCCAGTCCTGGA
Source organism: Neoceratodus forsteri (assembly GCA_016271365.2). Lineage (NCBI taxonomy): Eukaryota > Metazoa > Chordata > Ceratodontiformes > Ceratodontidae > Neoceratodus > Neoceratodus forsteri. Next base: position 695,187,585 of record CM028137.1, read on the forward strand.
CAAAGTAAGCTAGCCTGCCCCCTACAGGTACTGGAGAATCGGCCCTGGCAAACCCATCAGGGTGCCTGTTTGGCAGGGGCTTTGGGCTGAGGGGTGGAAGCAGGCCTGCTTGTACCCCGTCTGCCTCTCCCTCTAAAGAACCCCCTCTGGGCATAAGCAGAAGAGGAGGCCTGGGCTTGGTAGAAAGGCCTATGGAAAGGCCTGCCCCTGCCCCTGGGATGCTGCCTTTGAGGAGTGGCCTGCCTTTCCTTGGCCTGTGCACTCCTATAGGTGGTCCTATATTCATCCATTTTCTTCATGTAATTCTCTGTGTGCTCCCAAACAGAGAATTACCTAACTAGGAAAATCCATGGCCTTAGTCTGGGTATCCTGTGACAGGCTAGTACATCTGAGCCAAGCCATTCTTGAAGTGCCACAGATGTAGCCATGACTCTAGATGACACATCATTGGAGTCCACGCAGCATGGAACTGCACCTTGGATGCCTCAATACCATCAGCAGCCACCTGCTCCAGCTCCTTGGCAAGCTGGCCAGGGACCTGTTTTGCTAAAGCCATAACAGTGTCCCATCTGGATATTTGATACTTAGCAGTATAGGCCACATAATTGGCCTGTCTGAGTCCCAAGGATGCTGCCATGTACTGTTTCTTTGCCATGGCATCAGTCCTCCTGGAGTCCTTGTCCGGGGGGTGTGAAGCCAAGGGAATATTTGCCTTATCACAGGCTGCAGCCTGCACTACTCCAACATGGCTGCATTGTTGTGTAAGGAACTCCGTATCTGAGCCTGACAATGTATACCTCTTGTCCATTCTTTTATCCACAGGAGGTATAGTGTTAGGAGTCTTTAAAATCTTAAATGTCTGTTTCCCAAAAGATTTGTGTAAGGAATAGGCAGCCTCCTAGACTCTGGGATATCCATCATTTCTACATAGTCAGTCTCCTCCTGGTCATCCACAGCTTCTTCCACAGGAAGCTGGAGGTTTCAACCACTTTTTATAAAACATGAAATGGGAGGGACTCAGAAAGCCTAGGAGGAGACACTCCTGAAGGTCTGTCTGGGGAGATGTCCGGGTCAATAGGCACATCCAGACTTTCAAAACCACATTCACTTTCCTCATACTCCTCTTCCTCCTCCTCCTCCGATTCATAAAATTCCTCTAAATCATACTCTTGAACCAGTGGAACCGGCCGAACCGAGCGCCTGCCTGATGGTGCCGGTTCGGTCGGAACCCGGGAAAGCGACTGCACAATTTTGATCGCTGTGGCTATTTCTTCAGTGGTTGGAGGAAAGTTTTGCTCCACACCAGCTGATTTTTCTTTTCTAGTTCTCTTAGCGGAACCGACTCCTCAGAATTGGCTCTCCTTTTGCGAAGAAGTCTAGCCCTGGTCAGAGGCACTCCTTCTGAGTTCGGTTTGAACCCGAACTGGGCTAGCCATCGGTTCAGCTGACTTTTGGCCTCCCTTTCCCTGAGCCTACCAACTCTCTTTTCTAGGGTAGCTGCAGGGAGATTTTTACAAATCTGGCAGTCTGCATTGAGGTGGTCAAACCCCAGACAATAAACACAGGTGGTGTGGGAGTCAGCCTTAGCAAAGACTTCCCCACACACACTACAGTGTTGAAACCCAGTGGGCCCGATTTTTCTTTTGGGTTTCTCAGACATTATGCCAGTCCTAACCAAACTTACCCTTTTAATGGCAATCCACCAGGCAAGACCCTCTTATCGGTTCCTGACCGTGTCATGGGTCGTGGAAAAAAACGTAATAAAATCCGTTTTTTTTAGAACCGATAAGAACCGGTAACCACACTCTAAAAGCACAAATTAAGATTTTCTAACAACTCGATCGGTTCAAACCGAACCGATGAACCGTTTACAAGTTCCACACAGAATAGAATAAAATATAACCTATCTAGTACTCACAAATACCACAGACAGAGACTGAACCGACAGGTTACGGTTTAAATTCGGTCGAAAACCAAGAAAAGCGGTACTTTAACCGACAAATTGAACCGAGTAGAAGGAGAAATCTCCGGAGCGACTGTTCAGTGAGGCGGAGTAAAGAATCTGACGGTTTGAGTTTAAACAGCAACAGACAGAGCCTCAACCGAGCTCGAGCTCAGCATTCCATGCCTAGCATGGAAAGTTAACTCTTTCATCTCCGGGGCAGTTCGAAGGTTGGGACTCACTGCTACTGTCAGAATACAGCAAGACTTCATGTTGTTTGAAAGGAGTATTTTACTACCATTTTTGACTGAAATACTCCCACTTTCTGATTTTAGGAAGTTTTTTCCCACCCTGCAAATTTACAATATGTGGTATACATGTACAAAGTTGGCAGTACCATGAGATGCTAGCAGCCATGGCACTACACAGGAACCCGTAGGGGTGGGGACAGGAGTTGCTCACTGACTGATTAGGACTGTTGCAACATTACAATGTTAAAAATAAGGTCACAGTATGACTCCACAGCAGTATTAGGCAGTCAGCGACTACAGGCGTCCACTGGGATTGAAACATGGTTTAGATGTGAGGGGTACGAGATGGGTCAGTGGATAACAGTACTACCATTTGGATGAAAATACTACCAAGTGTAAGAAGGCAGCAGTAAATACTTCTGAGTATTAAAAGTTATCTGGGCCACTGGATGCAGTGAAGGGCCCAGACACTGCAAAATCTGGCCTTGGAAAGGCTGACTTACATCCGGAGGGATAGGGAAGATCTGTTCCTCAGCAGTTGGGGACAAGTTCCTGCACTCACTACCAGTAACGGAAACCATGCTACTTTGACAGGGGGTGATTCAGAGCTCAAATACAGCATATCACCCATGTAAAGTAGCACACCAGCAGGGAGATACCACACCATGGGGAATGACAGAACTGGACAAATAAGAAACAAACAAAAAAGGAATGAATTCTGTTTTTTCATACTTTCTTGTAAAATGTATGTCTGTAAGAACTTAAGCTTGTTTTTTCTCTCCCTTATAATAATTTTAGTCTAGCAGCTGACGGATGACAAGGATGGACTCAATAACAAAGGCTGGTTTAATGTCTTGTGAGATGATGTTATGTCTTTCGGCTTTGTTTGCTCTGTTTTAATCCCAAATTGTACTATCCAGTGTTGTTGTGTCTTGTGAATGTCTATATAAACAGAACAGAGATGCAAGGAATTGGGGCTATATACAATGGAGACCAGGAGGGAGAGGGATGACATGATCGAAACCTTTAAATATATCAAAGGGATAAACAATGGAGGTCTAGGGAGGTTATCTCACGGGAAGGAAGGAAACGTAATAAGGGGGCATGGACTGAGACTCTGGGGGGCACTTCAGGAGCAATGAGTGAGGTCAATTTTTCATGCAGAGGGTGGTGGAGGATTGGAATGAGCTTCCAGGGGAGGTGGTGAATTCAGAGACCGTAGAGGGATTCAAAACCGCTTGGGACAGACACATGGGATGGGGGGGGGTCTCAAGATATGGTAGGTAGTGTTAGGGGTTAAGGGGCAGACTAGATGGGCTGGGAGACCCTTTTCTGCTGTCACCTTCTATGATTCTATAAAATGTCATCAATAAACATTAAACAGAAGGAAGCAGTACATTTATACAACACACTTATTCATACCAGTTTATGTAGCGGGGGGCGCATGACGTACCTCCGAACCTTAAATTATTTCTATGTCCGCAGGTGAAGCATCCCAGACAGTAGCACAGTGCATCAGAATAGGGAACACTGGTGTGGTGTCTGCAAAGTTTGTCCAATGGGGGATCCAGGAAGATGGCAGATGTGGCTGTGTCAGATTTCAAAATATTCATCAGGCTTACAATTCAGGGGGGTATAGCCCAGCTTGTGGTATTTCTGAAGCCCTACTGGTAATTTTGTGAACCCCAAGCAGGGCAGTCCAGCGAAGTGCCATGCTTCAGTGTTGTAGTGTAGAAGCCGAAATTACTTTAGCAGTGTCTGTCAGAGTTCCAAGTGTTTTTGAGCATGCTGGAAGGAGAAAGGCTGGGGTGAGGCTTCTGCAGCATGAGTGTGAACCATCATCAAGTGAGATAGAGCAGGCGGGGGGGCATTAGATGTGTTTTTTTTTTTTGGGGGGGTGTAAATCAATAGATTGATGTTACTTCTGGTGCTATAGAAGAGAAACTGATGTATTGAGGGTAACTCATCAGAGATCAAATGGAGGAGCGATGGAAGAGTGTATTTTCTAAATAATGGCACAAGGGGGTTATGGGACTGGGTGCAGTGTCAGAGGGTGTTATAACCCTATCCAGCACATTAGTCAACACAAAAACCATTACTGGGTTTAAAAAAATGGCTGGGATGGTTACAAAGAGATCATTAACCAGGAGAGAATGAGGAACACCAGGTCTATAAAAAGGTAACTTCAGCCTATAAATGTCTCTGGCTGGTTGAGCACAGTAGAAATGAAATGTTAGCTACTGTGCTCAACTCAAAGAAAGAAAGATATGTCGCAACTCAGAACATCAGATTCCCCGGTGTACTGGGTTTATCCCTTTGTTCTGGCCTCCAAGCACCCGTCATTCATATAGGGTGCTGCACAGACTATTACTGGCCTTGCAAGCAAGCAAGCGGCTTCCCCTGGAATCCACAACCTCTCCCGCTCAACACAGGGGTCGCTGAGGTGGAAATACACAACACAATGCGTCCCTAGGCTGAGAGGCCATAGTGGCACTGCACAGACTACTACTGGCCTTACAAGCAAACAAGGGCTTCCCCTGGAATCAGCAGCCTCTCTGGCTCAACACAGGGGTCGCTGAGGTAGAATACACAACACAATGTGTCCCTGGGCTAAGAAGCTCTGTCATTGGTAGCAACTTTCCAGCCTGGTCATCCATGCCAAACACTGTTCCCGAACCTGGACTGCTGGCTTGGTAACATGATTAGGACAAAAGCTGGCCCTACACAAGACATTTTCTAACACATGTAGCTTTGCTCTGCATCTTCCATGTCATGTAAAATGCTGTCAGAATCACGCTGCCCTACGTAACTGAACAGCTTCACTGCCACCTCAATGCTCTGTGTCCAAGATCTGATTATGAGATAAAACACTGATAGGTGTAGGGAACATCCATATACTATACAATCACAGAGAAACCAATCTGGATGATACACAGGGCACATTTAAAAAAAAAAAAAAAAAAAAAACACCTGTTCCTGTTTTATTTTTCAGCAAAAATGCCACTGCAAGGCCAGCCAGATGGTGTGAAGGGCTGAGGTGCCCAGCACCTTCCTGCCACCATGCCAGCAATCTTGGAAACAAGCCAGGGATCGCTGTGGGTTGGCCGGGAAAGGAAGATCAAGCATCCCGCAGGATGCTTTCCTCCTATAGGGAGGGAGCGGGGAGCGCCGAGTGACTGCCACCTAAGAAAACGTGGTGGCAGTGCAGACAGACTAGAGATATAGCTTGAGAAGCGATGCCATTAGCTGGAGGAGGCTACTTATGCCTCAGTGTCACTCTGTTCTAAGATGGCATCAGAGGGGTGGGGACAGTAAAATGAAAGAAAACACTGCACCATGCAACATTAAGGCCACCGCCCGGATGCAGACCCCAAACCCGCCAAACCATGCATGCAGAGCTCTGTTTGCCAAATAGACCTGAAGTTTACAGCCGAGGACCTGGTCCACCTCAACCGCAAGAAGGAGATACCATGGGCGGCTGCTGAGGAAGTGAGTAAGCCCTATGAAAAAGCTGGGTGACAGATTTGGTGCAAGGTAGCTGAGTCTGAACAATGGGCCAGGGGAGAGAAGGAGGGAAAAAATGTCAATGAAAAAACAAAATCTGCTGCAAACTGTGACACAATCATGGCACAGATGCAGAGATTATCAGTACTCCCAGGTTGCAGTATGTGTTCCACCTTTTTTATATTTTAAATTACAGGGTGTTAAATAGCTGATATAGCATAGCGAGACACTGAGCAAAACAGGGGGTAATGCTAACCATTTCCAGAAATGCTTAGCAGCAGACTGCAGTGCTAACCATTTTCTGAGTGAGTCCATGGCACAGCAAACATTAATAAACTATATATTTTTTAAAAAACTTTTGCTAATCATTCTATGCCAAGTACTATGCATTTTCACAACTGATTAGCACTTTCACACATCATACTGCTAATAAATTTTTTCAGCTTACTTAAAAATCTGAAACTGTATCTGTTTTACATTCATATTATATTTTTGTACATGTATATATATTTTTTTTTTATTTATTGACTGTAACTATTCGTATGCCCTCAAGGACACACTGAAAATGACCCAGCATTCTATGTGTACGTCCCAGTTACAAATAGAAATTAAATGAAAAATTAATTAATAGCTTGATGAAATACTGAATGGCCATTCATTCTCCTGGAACAGGTTCCAGTGGTGGTTGAGGCGGGGGGTGTGGGTGGTTTCAAACAATGTTTTATCCGGTTGCAAGGTTTTAAATTGCACGTGCTTGCTGTTCAGAGGAACACCACTGAGCTGGGAGCAACCATCTCATTCCATGAACTGCTGAACATCAGACCACTTCTGTGGCATCACTGCCAAAACTTGGTGAATGTGACTCACAAGTTGCAAAGGAAGCCAACTGTCTACTCTGCCCAATTTGCCTTATGTCTTAAATCAATACACTGGCACTCAAAACCTGTAACACAAACAGTAATCAGCATTCTCCACATAGCATTTCAACATGGCAGGGAATCCTGACTGCACCCTACTGTAAAATGTGTTCACCCAGCGCACCCCAGGTGAAATGCATTATCTCATTTTTAGTGGGGTCTAACTTCTACCTGTTTTACAGCTGTGTAGCCTGCAGCACTGGGAAGTTACATGACTTGCTCAGGGTCAGACAGCAAGTAGGTAAATCTGTTTGGATTTGAACCTAGGTCACATGGTTCTCATCATTCCTGTGTTCAAGCCACTACACCACGTTGACTCCTAACAGAACCAAGAAACACTACACTGGAGCATACTTTTTTAGTGTCTTAAGAGAAGGTTCTGGCTCAGCAATACCACATTACAGGCTGTGCATTGCTGTGGTACAACAGTACGCTTCAAGTGTGTTTTGAGGCAGGAGGCCTTGCTGAGTGCCTTCAGCCACCCACAAAGAGCCCTTATACTACAACAAAGCACACCTGGAGTTTCTTATATTGCAATTATAAATGAGGTCAAAATTTGACAATAAATGAATGAAATGCCTTAGGTTAAAAAAACAGTTTTAAAGTAATTTTAAAATGTATTCTTATACCACAGATAAAATAACACCTCTAACATTATAGTACAATACAGATGCCATGGAAAACAAGAAATCAAACTACTTCATAATGCCACTGGCAGAATGTATACACACACATACACACATGTGTGAACACACACACTTCAATACCTGGACTGACAAAGAACTCTTGCACTTAGGACAAAATGTCCTCCAAGTGATGGAATCATTGAGCCTCAAACAAGTGGATAGTTCTACGACACACCAACACAGCTACGCCTTGGACTTGTTTCTCTCTGTGGCTTGAATCTGATCATCTCAAAACTGATCCTGTCAGTTGGTCAGATAACTGCGCAGTGAACTTCTCCTCTGGGGCCCCTCTTGTAGTCCATCCGCCTGCTGAAATGGGTCGATACTGCCCTTTGAGAGGGTTACGACTAGAAGGACCGCAAGAGTTGTTGGACATTTTGTGTCTGATGACAGCATGTGAGACAAGTGACTGCCTACAACAGGGTGAGCTCTGTGGCTTTTGATGCCATCACCCATCCATGTACATCCCTTGGTCTCTTGACAATTTCCCCATGGTTTGATGGGAGCAAAGGGGTTTGAAGGCCAAGGGGCAGAGGATGGAGTGCTGTGAGGAGATCCAGGTCTGGCTTTGAGTATTTATTACAATGAATATCAACGGGCAATCACCCAGAAAACGGGCAGCTTTTTTTTTTTTTTCTAGGGAGATTGCTGCTAGAAAGAACAACCGGCTCCGCTCTTTCATACTGTGGATAGGCTACTCCACCTGGCCTGTTTGCAGTCAGTCAGGGCTTGTTCTGCTGCTAGATGCAAGGAGTTCACTTGATTCTTCTGTGGCAGAGCTCCCTTCATTTGGGCTGCGATTTCCCATGCAGCCTGTTGCAACCTGACGGCATTAAGCCTGCTCTCCACAATCACATCCATCTGTCCTGGGAGGAGTTTAGGCTGGTAATGATGGAAGAGGTCTGTGGGGTGACTTTGGGACTACGGCCCAGGTTCTGTGAACTGGACCTAGGTCGGACACAGTTACTGGTGAGCTGTGTGGGACAGCTGGGTTTGGTGTCTGCATGGATAATCTGGTGCTCCTTGTTGTAGGGTGTCGTTCTGACTACATTAAAAGATGCACAGGTGAGGCCCCTTCTAGAAGAAAAAAAAAAATCTCTGGACCCAGATAACCCAGCAAATTTTTGACCTGTCTCTAACCTCCCTTTTTTTTTTTTTTTTAAGGGAAGGTTATGGAGAAGATTATGGTACTACAGCTTGAGGTGCATCTGATGGCCCTTGACATCTTTGAGCCTCTCCAGTCTGGTTTTCGGTCCAGGCACAGCACCGAGACCGTGTTGGTAAGCATGTAAAATCACCTACTCAGAGTGAGGGATAGGGGACACCTTTCTCAGTCTCTCCTCAGCTTCTGACACTGTAGACCATAGGTTACTGGTTGACTGACTGAAGGAGTACGTGGGACTGGGACTCACCAGCCAAGTCATATGCTGGTTTGAGTCCTACCCACAGGGACAAGTCTCTGAGGGTAGTGATGGGGAATTTCTCCTTGTGCCCTTTGTTTCTGCACTGCGGTGCATCCCAGGACTGCTTCTGTACTGCGGTGCATTCCAGGAGTTAGTCCTATCTCCTATGTTGTTTACAGTGTATACGATGCCTCTAGGGAGGATCATCGGGCAGTATAGTGTGGGTTGTCACTGCTATGCAGAGGATACCCAGATTTACCTGTCTTTTGCACTGGGGATGCTGGATGAAGAGGAGTTGCTCAGTTTGTGTCTGGCTGAAATCCAGGACTGGATGACATTTAGCTGACTAAGACTCAACCCAGACAAGACTGAGATATTGGTGGCTAATCCAGGCTGGAAGGGGCAAGGGTGGGGGCTGAAGAGGTGACAGGCTTCAGCTCCATCCCTATAGGCTGGAGGCCTCCAGGAAAGTGTAAAATTTGGGGGGCATTCTGGATGAATGGCTGACTCTTGAGGCTCAGGTGACGTCAGTAGTCTGAAATAGCTTTTACCATCTAAGGAACATCAGCTAGATTACACCTCTCATCCCCCTGTAGACCTGGCATCACTGGTACATGCGTTTGTGATATCCAGACTCGATTACTGTAATGCCCTTTACCTCTGATCAGTGGTGGTACTCTTCAGCACCTGCATTCTGGTGCAGAATACCAGGGCCAGGTTTCTCACAGGTCTATCCAGGCCATGTCACATGACTCCAGTCCTACCCAAACTGCACAAGCTGCCAATAAAGTGGTGTATCACCTTTTTTTTCCTTCTATATATATTTGTTTGATTTTCCTTTTTTTTTTTTTTAACCCCGTCCCAAGACCCCGGCAGACAAGCACGTGCGGTGTGTGGAGGTGCACACGCACACCGGGCACTGGCTCGGCCCGTCCACCCCACATCTGGCATTACGCCCTCCCCCTCGCCTCACGCTTCCACCGGACCTCACCCAGTGGGAGCGAAACTATGGGAGGAGCGGACAACTACCCCCAGGAGGGGAGAGCTGCCTAACACAGCTCAATCCTGTTCCGACCCTCCCCCCCATGCTGGCTCCCCGGCAACGCGAGGTTGTTCCCGAACCCAGTCGCCGGTATAGTGTGAGTTAAGGTGTCCAGCACCTCAGCCCTCAGTGCCACCGGGCCGGCGGTAGTGGTGTGTCACCTTTGAGGTTGAATTACTAACCTATAAGGCCCTACACAGGCTGGGCCTGGGCTACCTGATGGAACTCCTAACTCCTTACCAACCATCTCATCCTCTCCGCTCCACCGAGGTGGGCCTCCTTTCAGTAACTAGGGCTAGAATAAAATTGTCTGGGGATCAGGCGTTCGAAGTTACCAGACCCTGTTTATGGTGTGTGTGTAAGGAGGGGAGCATGAGAGGAAGTAACTTTCAATTAATTAATTTATTTTTAAATATAAGGGAGTGTTTGCTTATTAGGGCCCATTTGATGTTTTTCAGTGAGTAACGGTGACAGGCAGCCATGTTTGTGATGGAAATTAGAGATAAGTGGCTCATGAATTCTGCATGTGGGTTAACCATATTCCAAATCTCTTTACCTTAAACATTTTCCAACTGTGTATTCACTGAGGATTTACACATGCATCTCAAAATTTATTTAGATAGACAATCAGAAAGCAGAATATTTCCAACCCATTATAAAATAAGGATTCTAAGTAGGGCCGTACATAGACCGAATTTTATTTCCCAAACACCACGAGTAGTAGGGCTCCTGAACATTTGGAAACCCTTCCGGAATAGAGGCCAGTTTACACTCAGGAATTACTATTCGACCAAAAAAAAACAAACAAAAAAAAAACCTTCTCCTCCCTCTTAGTTTAATTTTAAACATCCCACCCTCCTCACCCTGCCCAAACTAAACACAGTATATTGCCCCTATTTCCCCACCCACTCTCTGCACCCCAATACCACACTCCTCCCCCAGCACTCACAATATCGGTATAATATTAAATGTTTAGTCCCACGAAGGACAACTAACACAACTTGCTTGCCCCCATAACTGGCTATTGTCTTCACCGAAGAAAAACATTTGTTTACACTATACAAAGTACCCCCTATGTGCCTCTCCCAGTCTTACCACTCTGGCAGAATCTTTATTCTACCCTTCCCCACAAAACTCGATTTACTGTGCTGGAAAGCGGATGACACTACCCGCCCTCCTCCATGGCATGGTCACCTTCTAATGAATGATCATGCTCACTCTCTGTAATAGTAAAACCAGATGATCACATGATTGTGAATCTCAGGCCTTAGTAGCAACTTGGTTCCTAAGAGAGGACTTACCCAAGAGCTGGACCAGCCTGGCGGCGTGGAAAGCGGAGGCACTGCATGCCTTACCTCCCACTGCAGCAGTGACTTGGACTTGGAAATGGACCTGGGTCATCTGGGTGCTGGCCAGGAAGGGAGGACTGAGCATCCTTAGGACAGCTCTCCTCCCTCGGGGAGGGGGGGGAATGCTCATCCCGCGGCTTACCTGCCACCTAGAGGAATCTAGGTGGCAGCACTGTGGGACAGCTGGGAAAGAAGACACCACATTCAGATGCCAGGAGTGCCTCAGAGGAGGCAGAGCACACACTATGCATCACTGCATGCACGTGGGTCCTACTAGGGGAGAAAAATCAGAGTAAAAACCCTCTGACTACAGTGGAATGACAGGCTCAGTCTCTCTCAGAGCCCGCACCAATGACTGGGCCCCTTCGACCATGGTCCTGTGGCAGCAGGTCCCACTGGAGAAGGTAAGTCCCAGAGATGTTGAGTGAAGGGGCCGGAGAGACTGGTCCAGATCAGGGGCCAGTCAGAGAAGTCGAGGAGATAGTTTTGTGGCGAAAAAAGAAATCTTTTAGATGATTTTAGTCTAGATATTATAGAGGTTTTTCTTTCTGTAAACTATCTGCCTAGCTATTTTAAGTTTGCATTCCCTACTTTGTTTATCCCTTTGAATTTTACTGTATGGTCTGTTATTCTGCAGTGTAAATATTTATTTATATATTTACTATTCTCTGGGACTGCACAGTATTTTATGGTATGGGTTATATCCACTTTCACTGAGCAATCCAGTGTCCACTAGCAAAAAGCACAACTACCAAATATAAAAGTAACCTATGTCTGATGCAGAGTAGGTAAGAGGTACCTGGGAGTGACTGAAGGGCTGGTTCTGTTGTCAAAGAAAGGCCTTAAGGCTGGCCCACCAGCACAGTGGTAGCGCTGGAACGCCCAGTGCCCTTGGGTTCGGTAGCGAGCCAGGGCTGCTGAAGGGACGGCTGGGGGGGGGGAAATCGAGCACCTGGAGGGCTGTTCTCCTTCTCCAGGGATTGAGGGCTGCATTCCCAACTGCTATACTGCCACCTGGGTGACCACGGGTGGAGGTGCAGCTGGGGAGCAGTCTCAGGGAAGGGTGGACATCGGCCAAGGGTCCGGAGCGAAGGCATGTCTCAGCATGACTTCATCTCCTTGGTCCCTCCCTGCGTCCTGGTGTCTGCAGGGGCTGGGACCAAGAAAAACAAGAAAAGCCCCATGTCAGCTCCTGAAGACGGGTCCTGGCGCCGGTGACCGGAGAGATCGGAGGAGAAGCTCTGCAGAGTGTCCACTCCACCTGAGGTAAGGAGGGGAAAGGGGGACTCCTCCACCCACCCGGGGGATAATCCAAGCGCTTGAAATTAGATAGGGACGGGCACCTGTGGGAATGAATAGTCTCCTGTCCTCTGACACAGTCTGAGTGGTTGCACTGGGAGCCCCGATGACAGGAAAAGGCGTGGAGTAGGAAGGGGCATAAACAGAAAGTAAAAAAAAAAAAAAAAAAAAGAAAGGGCTTGCCTGGGTGAGCAGTTGCCAGTGGTGGGATGAAAACTGGCTAGAGGTGTACAAACAGTACAATAGTAAACCAGATGGTGGCAGCATTGAACTACAAGGAGCTGTTCAGGAGCTCTTGTGTGTAGATTTGTGACAAACTGGCGACAGTGGAGTAGAAAGTTGTCACAACGTAGTACAGTAACACAGTAACTGAACGGAAGAATAGACTGCATGTCCCCCCTGACTCCCACTGCATAAGCACGGATTAATAAGTATGCTGCGCAAACATGCACTAATTTCAAGTGGTACACTAGTCACTCTACTACCCAGGGTACCCTGGGATTCTCTTCTAAGCAGAAATGTGTCCATGCTCTACACAAGTAGGTTGTTTCTTAGGGTTACTGTACCGTCCTCAGGTAGAAGAAGTGTCTCCTAGCATAATCCTTGAGTTTACCACCTCTGAGCTTCATTGAGTGTCCCACATCCTGCAGGAGGACTTATTCCTGAAATCTGTCCCTATCCTGAACGGAATCCACCACACGGGCCTGCTTAGTGTCGTCAGGTAACTTAACTATCCTGCTGCAGGCCCCAGCTTCCTGATCGGAAAATGCTGAACTGCTGTGGCCTAAACACTGATGCCAGAGAGAAGCTGCTGAATAAGCACTTGGAGTAGTGCACTTCCACCCCCAACCCTCTGTTTCATCTGCATATGATGCTAATTCCTGCCTTGATGTCATAATCCTCTGCTTATGACATCACAAACTGTTGCCTCAGAAATTTTTCTGAGCAGTTGATTATGACTTCATTGCAGGAACAGCAGCAAGAACAAATAATTTTAAAGTAATGTTGTAAGACTATTACTCAGAGTTTTGGGCTTCACAGCCCGTTAGCCTGCGGCGGCAGTCCGTCTGTGTCAAAATTATATATCATTTTTTTACTCCTACTCCACAGCCCTCTCTTTAAAATTGTCCTGTAAGAGAGGGAAGGGATCGTAACTCTGGCCGAACTGCCAGCTAGCCAATCCCTTCCAACTTCCTGGTCTACTGACCACGCCCCTGCACTTGGACGTTTTGTGACATCCTACCAGGGAGAGTCAGGGCCCCTATTAGTTCAGTGATGGCTTTCATCTGCGGCAAAGGTAGCTGAAATATGCATAGTAATGTGTTTAAAATCTTCCCAATAGGATTCAATGGGGCATGCCCCCGCACTCTCCCTGGTAGGACGTAGCGCTTTCAAGACCTAGTGATCTGCAATCTGAGGCACCAGACAGCAATGATTTCCAGGATTACGGCAGAAATAGATATTTCTTTAACATGATCTGGCAAGAACAGATGACAAAGGTATACCGATGTTTCATATTTGGCAGGTGCTTGTTCTAATCGCAACAAGCAAGGCAAATCTTACTACTTTAAGGGGGAAAACATTTATAGTAATGAAGAAAGGAATGCCCTTAATTTCTTGGCGGGGGGGGGATGTCATGAGATTTGGGTCCTACTAAACTTTTCTTCAGGAAACCAGAAAAAAAATTATTTTAAAAGCAGAATGGAACCACATCTGTATACTGTTTATTGTTGTTATTTATTCTGATATCTGCTTCTGTCTTTGTTTTTATTTTATGTAAGCAACTATACCCGACAGGGTGGGCAGCACTGGGCTGTACCCTCCCACTCAGAGGTGCAATGAGGCCTGATGCCACAGGTGGAGGGCCTTACAGCCCCTGGAAGGGTGGGTATAGCCCATACTGCCCACCTTGGATGGTATTACTGCACTTACAAAATGGGTTACACAGTATGCAACATGTTTATGTAGTATTTAAAAAAAAAAAAAAGACTAAAAATCCATTAAAAGTCAGTTTTCTTGTAAAGTAGTCCCTCCACTGGTACACTTGCCAGTAGAGGGCATACCAGAGTTTGAGTTCTTTTTTTTGTTTGCGAAAGTTTGCTTTACTGGTGTGTCTTCAACCCCTTCCTCGCCGCTGATGCTCAGTTTTACATTTTGTTTTGTTTTTTCAACACTCCGCATCCCCCCCCCCCAGTCCACTAGTGTCCCTTTTCACTTTTCATTTTGTGTTTGATGGGGAGATAAGTCAAGTGAGTGCAGTCAGGAATGAAGTCAGTTCTGCAGTGTGATTGGGCAGTGCAGCTGAGGGGTCGAGTTCATGGCCACAGACTTCGTGCACATGGTGGCTGAACACAAGTGATACTGATAAGGTGACTTTATTTAATATAAAAAATAAAGCTGTTACATTGGTTTATTAGTTATTTGATTTTATTGTTGAGCGGGGGTGGAGCCACAGAGCAAGTGACAGGAAAGCTGTCTCCAAGTAGTGCTGACATGCAAGCACATGACTGTGCTAACAATACTAGTTTAAAAATAAAAAAAAATAAAAGCTTTTTTTCATTATTATTTATTAATTTTGCAAGCCAAAACTTAAAAAAACAATACTTTCACAAGATGATAGCAATAAAAATGTAAAATAACAGTCACACACTGGAAACTTATAGGACACCTCCCATAGAGTTACAACATAGGAGGGAAACCCACTGATAGCCACATTTAATCCCACAACTTGCTGCTAAGGACGAACTAAGGGTATCAAACAGTGCAAATTATAATATGCACAAGTATAGACATTAGACCCTGCTGTTAATTAAGTCAAGAAGATTCCCCCAATAGAATCCCATCGTAAATTTAAATTCCCCCAGGTAACAAACCTGAGAACATTACTCAGAATGTCCCCACACACCAAAACATCAAACGCTGTGACTAAGATGTAACAAATATCAGTATAAAAAAAAAGAACATTGCCCCATATAATTCAGTCCGAACTCTCATCGAAGCCCACCTTGTCCAAAAAGCAAAAGGTATAGAAAGTCATTATATAAAGCAGAGGTAGGCACATATATGACCTGAGCCAGGAGGAGTAATCCCCCACTCACTGCAGCTCCTAAAACGTTCATCTCCCTGACGAATGCAGTGACTGTATTTTTCAGGATAGGAACAGAATATTAGGAAGTCTTAAATGCACTGCCAGCACACCGTATGCCCCAACCCCCAGCACAGGTTCAAGATTTACAGTTCAAATAATGTTCCACACTGACATTAGTCTTCACCCAAGGAAGCATCTCTTTCTCCCACCACCTCCATCTCTTGTTCGATACACTGGAGAACCTTGTCTGCGTCTTTTGGTTCATTGAATTGGTACAGCTTCCCCTGCCATGTCAACCGCAACTTCGCAAGGAACAGGAGCTCATGCTGGATTTTCAAAATGTCGAAGTCAGCTTCGAATACCATCAAACGCCTTACACCTCTGCCTAGTGCTGTATGATAAATCCGGAAAAATCTGCAGAGTGTCTTCCCCATATTTAAGTGACAGACATCTTCAGGCCAGAGCTAGCACCCAGTCCTGGTCACCCCACACCAGTGCAGACAATCAGCAGAGTTCTGGGGACCACCAAATCCACTGCAGTCCACCTTGGGGTAATACTGTGGGCTTTCTTTATTGATATAGGAGGATTGTCCTCAGACAAGCCCAAGAGAGAGATGGTAAAAATGATTGAACAAAACTGAGGCAGTCGTTGGCTGACTCAAATACACCTTTCACCAAAAGCATACATTCGGATAAATGGTAGCCTTTCCTCCCCAATCTCAATAGGTCAGGGCACAAGGCAGGATTGTCCTCTTTCCCCTCTACTTTTCGCATTATATCTTGAACCATTAGCAAGGGCAATAAGAATATCGGAAAAGGTGGAGGGTGTCCCGTAGCAACAGCCAGAAAATAAGATCAGCCTTTTTGCGGATGACATACTTCTGTCCTTAATATCTCCTTCTGACTCGATCAAAGAAACATGGGAAATTTTAATTCGATTTGAAGAATTGGCTGGTTTTAAATTAAACATTTCAAAAACTAAGGCTCTACTGTTTAACTATTCCCCCCCAAATACACTAAAACGAAGCCTAGCAATTAAATGGCACTCTACCAAAATAAAATACCTAGGAATTCACATCCCCAGAGATCTTCAAGTACTTGAACTAATAAATTATGAACCTATCACAATAGAAATCAATAAGACTTAGACAAATGGTCCACCCTACCTATATCTTTATTTCAATGCATTGAAACCATTAGAATGAATATACTACCCCTACTGTATTTATTCCAAAATATTCCCCATTTCCCATCACAATATTATTTCAAGCCATGGGATAACATGATATCTAAATTCACCTGGAACAAACAAAAACCACAAATCCATCTTTCTATATTAAAATTATCACTGGCCCAAGGTGGTACTAATCTTCCAGACTTGAGAAAATATGCAAGCGGCATTTCTGAAAACTCTTTTATTATGGCTTTCTGACCAGTTTGACTCCCAATGGAAGAAATTGGAATTTTAATTAAATGATATGTATGATATAAAAAAATATTTTTTTCTTCTCCTGGGAAAACCTCTCCCTAAGAGATTTCACAGGAATTACCTCACAGGTCTTAGCTAATTGGTTTAAAATGCGAGAGAAAGAGCCCCTCCAATCAGTCTATGAATATTGCAAAGTAATTTCAGAGGATGATCTCTTCATTCCATCCCATAATGATTTAACTTTTTCTCGTTGGTGCAGACTGGGACTGGAGCAGGCTTTTCAATTTTTAGGACCAAACGGGATCTTACCGTTTGAAGAATTAAAACTTAAATTCAATCTTCCAAATGTGGATAATTTTAGATACCTCCAAATAAGAAACCATCTACTTCATAATAGAATAATTCAGGTTAAACTGACTCCCCCCCCCTTTTAAAATTATTCCTGGACCACTCGCGGGGGCAATACTGGAATAATTTAATTGGTCATCTATATAAAATGATGCAAAACGAATCTAAAGAATCTACAGATTCAATATTAGCAAGTTGGAACAAAGACTTAATCTCGTAGTATCTGACGCAGAATGGTCCTCCTCGTCCTTACGGGCGGTCAAGATCACCCAGTCTTACATTTGGAGAGAATACTCCTGGAGATGTAGATCAAGATTTTTCCGGTCCCCGGCAAGTTTGACTAAATATCTCCAGACTGAATTCAGAGTATGCTGGAGGGGGTGCGGTGCCGATATGGCTGATTTAGCACATATACTGTGGCAGTGCCCATATCTAATGCCTTTCTGGTTAGGCTTACAAAAATAAATTGGGGAGGGTCTTGGGGAGTGTGTCGAGCTTACAGCAGACATGGTGCTTATGTCAGTTTACCCGGATCGCCCCCCCCCTGGACAAAAACTCTACTTCCTGTCTTGCTACTGGCTGCAAAAAAATCTCTAACAAAGAAATGGATGACCAAAGCAATACCGAACATCCATGAGTGGAGACGAATAGTGTATTCTATATACCAGATGGAAAATATCACAGCAAAGTTAAATTACCAGGTGGACAGATTTGCCACCCTCTGGCAGAGATGGTCACTTCACCAGGCCAGGGTTGATCCTGATTATTGTCCATAGTAGACAGGAACTGGGTTAGTGAGAAAACGAGAACAGGACGAAGTTAAGGGATTACTTATCTTCTAATAACAACCTGTATCAAACATAAAACATATTCATGCAATGTAAACCTGCATCATAACAAATCTGATGTAAGTATAGAAAATGATGTGATTGTAAAATGTCTCCTGAACTAAAAGAAAAAAAAAACCTCAATAAAAATATATTTAAAAAAAAAAAAAACAAACTGATGCAGTCCTCCCTCTCGGCAGACTCAGACAGGCCCAGCCCATGCACGTTCCGCTCCCTGGCTTGATTCTCGACCATCTCTAGTCGTTGTTGCAGCAAATAATTTTCTTTTACCAATTTGGTGGTTGCATTGCAAGCCTTGATAATGGAGGTTTCAGAACACTGGACCAAAATACTGTTTTTTTTTTTTTTTTTATGTGATGGGAGGGTGAACTGCAGGAGAAATGGCACAGTGTGTGCCAGTTTAGTACAAGACTTCCAGTTGTGTTCTGTGTGTTGGAGGTGGTGGTGGTGGTGGAATCAGTCGTTCGGTAAACTAGAAAAAAAATGTCTGACTTTTAGTTTTGAAAATTCTTTTTGGGGTAGTGATTTGTTTTGTACTAAGGCAGCTTGACAAGGTACCATTTACTTCACGGTCTCTGTTCAAAAATATATGTACCCCTTAGCAACTGTCTCAGTCAGTCAGAGACCTGGGAAAGTTAAAACACATTTCGTGACAGTTAAATAATATACCTGTTCCAATGAGGACAGCCCAATTTAAACAAAATACTGTAGTTCCTTATTTAACACAGAGAAAATGCTCCCAGGCAGTTCTTCCGACTGAGGGATAAATAGCATTGTTACATATCAATTCAACCTAGTGAAAGTCAGAAGGCAGTGTGTTCTGTTGACTAAGGGCACAAGCTCAGGGATCAGGAGACCAGCGTTCAAATCCAAGGGTAACTTACTTACTGAGTGACTTTGAGCATGTAGCTAAACTTTCCTGTACCTCAGTATTTCCACCAGCAGAATTAGGTAGAAGCGGCGCCCCCACTGTAAAGATGTTGCATCTCAGCCGGGCTATCCTGAGTGAATAAACTGCAAACTAAAAAAAAAAACTGCAGTCAGCGCTGATGCGCTAGACTGATTATCAGGCATGGAGACTATGTGACATGCCAGCTCTGGGAAGAGAGCCCTAAAGGAAGTCACAGCAACAGTGCAGAGGTCAGCACTATGTGAGCAAGACATTAGCCTGGCTTTTATCACTGGCATAAAACAAATCTAGTTTTTAAAAGGAAGCCTGATACTTGTGTTTGACACAAGACTAGGAAGCTTTCAAATACATGTAGTGGCAGACTGATATACCTCTTCTGGCCTCCCACAGCCAACTAAGATATCCAAATGACACTATCAAGCTCTAAAAGCTACTCGGTCACGGTCCAAGAAAACTAAATAAACAAGATTTGGCTGGTGCCAACAGGGCAGGTCTTTTTTTTTTTTTTTTTGGTAGCAGGCCTTACTGTCTCACCACTGTGTTATAATTGTCATCCAATGTCAGTTTAACGATTTGTTTGTATACAGTACCCACAAGGAGGGCTTTGACACAGTGGCACTGCATTTCAGTAATGCTTCCTACACTGTACGCGGTGGTTCATGTCCACCCAACAATTCCACCCCCCAGCACCAAACTCACCTACAGACCCCTCCATAACACTGTTTTTTTGTTGTTGTTTTTTAATTCTTTGATGGTCCCTGTCTGACACTGGACCTGTGGTGTAGTTCGGGGAACAGGGACAGATGTTTTATTCCCAGATTGGCCAGGCTGGGCATCAAAACTATCAGGTAGTTTGTGGGGGAAGACAGATTTTTTTTATATTCCCTGACAGGCAGAGCTGAGCTTGGGATTTGTCAAGTTGTTTTGGGGGGGGGGATGATACTTTTTTTTTTTTTTAATTCACTGATAATCCATGTTTGGTCCTGTACTCAACAGGTAGCTGGGTGGAGAAAGAGGAGAGAGTTTTTTTAATTTTATTTTTTTCTCTAGCAGATCATGTTAAGCACTGGACCCGTTAGGAAGCTGAGGGACAGGACCAGATTTTTTTTTTATTCCCTGCTATCTTGGGCACTCGGCCCATCAGGTAGTTTATGGGAAAACAGATTTTGTTTTATTCCCTGAGGGGCCAGGTTGGGCATCGGACCATTCTGCTGCACAGCAGGCAGGGTTGCAGCATAAATGCTAGTGTGAGCCCTATGTGCATATTTGGAAGACTGCAGAGCTGAGACTGAGGTCAGAGAGAAGGAAAGAACGAGGAGAGGGTGGGTGGGCTATGGCGTCGGGATCTCTGTCACTTGGGGGCACAGCCTTAGAAGTGTGCGCTGTCGGTCACCCTTGGTCAAGTCTCCCATTTTCTAGGGTGCTGCGAGCTGGAGGAGGCGAGGATGCCTAAACAGGCTGGTAGCAGCAGCAGTATGGCAGCACCCCCAAGCCTCCCATGAATTGTTTGAGCCCCTTACTGTGACCTGAGTGGATAGGTATGTGAAAATAGTGTTTTACTACGCTGCGTATTCCAACCTCTCATCACCACTCTGCTGCTGAAACACAGAAGCATAAAACCTGTCGGCAGATAAGGACCACTTGGCCCACCTAGTCTGCCCAAAATTCCCCACCTATAGAGCCACCTGAGACCCTACTTGGGACTCTGACTTACACCCCTCTCTTGCTTCTGAAAATCCCTTATGTCTATCCCATGCATTCTTAAATTCTGTGACTGTTCTAGCTCCCACCAATTCCTCTGGGAGGCTGCTCCAAGTGTCAACCACCCTCTCCATGAAGTAGTACTGTCTCACGTTTCCCCTGAGCCTCCCTCCAATTTCATATCGTGTCCCCTTGTTCTTGAGTATCTTTTCCTTTTCCTTATCTCTGCCTGGCTTACATGGACTAGGTTGAGCACAGGACCCATGGAGGGAAGGGGGACAGATTTTGTTTTTATTCCCTGATTGGCCAGGTTGGACACCTAACTGGTAAGATGTTTGTGGGGGAAGAGATAGCCAGATGTTTTTTTAATTCCCTGCCAAGTGGGGTTGGGCATCAAACCAGTCAGAATGCTGAGAGAAGGGTCAGATTTCTTTTTTTTTATATTCCCTAACGGGCCTTGTTGAACAATGGACCTGTCAGATTAGCGGGGGAGAGTTAACCTTTTTTCCCCCCTTCTCATTCCCTGATCGGCTGGGTTAGGCACTAGTCTTGTGAGGTAGCTTGGGGGAGGGGAACAGATGTTTTTATTCCACGATGGGTCACACTGGTACTGGATCTGTCACGTTATTGATGTGAGGGGGACATTTTATTTAATTCCCTAACAGGCCGAGTTGCATACCAGACCCACCAGGTAGTTTGGGAGACAGGTGAGAGGGCCATTTTTTTTTTTTTTTTATTCGCTAATGGGTCGGACTGGGAACTGGACCAGTCAGGTAGCTGGAGGGGAGAGAGAGGGCCAGATTTGTTTTTTTATTCCCAGATGAGACAGGCTGGCACTGGATCATTCAGGTTGTTTGGGATGTGGGAAAGATTTGTTTTATTTCCTGATGGGTTAGGCACTGAACCTGTCAAGTAGCTGTGGGGAGGGGGAACAGATTTTTTTTTTTTTAATATTTTCTGATGGGGCGGGCTGCTCACCGAACCCTTCAGGTAGCTGGGAGAGGGGCTAAACCTTTTTTCCCCTCTTATTGCCTGTGGGGCCAGGTGGGGCACCAGAGATTCTATTTTACATTCTCTACACTATCACTACGGAGCCTTGTAGAACACTTTGGGATACAGTGCCTACGAAAGTCAGGTTGGTTAAGTGTTGTTTTGCTAACTGCCTCATCCTAACCCCACCTCTTGCTCCAGTGACTTATCTCCCCATACGTTTTCCAGTCCATGGAAAGGCTACTCTGACTGACTGGAGACTCCGGTGTTTTTTTTCATTATACAGGAGATGCTGGGAGAAATACTTCATAGTTCCTACAAGCATCATATGGTGCCATGGCTATGCTGTTCTTTGTCCTTTTGCATTGCAATAATTTAACAGCACGAAAACTCTCAGTTTTACGAAGGCAATTTCAATTTTTTTTTTTTCAGAAAAAAAAGGTTAGCTTTTTTGTAACTTTGTGTTTTTTTTATATATACTTCTTTTATTGTACAATTCATACAATTCACAAGTAGTACACAGTTGATGACAGGTATCACAACACTGACACATTATAATTGGTAAGGTTTCTTGAATAAGCCAGAGTCCCAGTGCACTATACAACATGAGGTGCAGTCAATGCTCCTACTTCCCTTGTATAGCCATAGCTTGGACTCGTATTAGTTTTTACAACTGTACTACAAATAAAAGTCAATTAATTAAATTAAAAGAGAACAGACAACAAACAGAACAAAAAACAATACTGTCAGCTATTATCTCTTCTACTAATTGATACTGTAACTTAAAGGAAGTACAATCGGTCTCCCAATTTTAGTTATCTTTTAGTAATACAGGTTTAATACTTGATATAAACAGAGGAAGTAAAATAAAATGAGACATGATAAAGTGCAGGTTTTATTACCAATACCTATTGGGGCTAGAATTTTATCTTCACCCTGTCCCTTAGAAGAGGTCAAGGTCTAAGATGGTTACCTTTTCTCTGGCACCAGCCCAGGTTATTTGTTCAACTCCCACCTAGTCCACCAATTTTGATATGTTGCAGACCTGTTTTGCAGATTGTGTGTTAACTGCTCGAATTTTTGTATATAACTTATAGATATTCTGCCACTCCAACAGTGTAGGAGGAGCTGGGAGCCGCCACTTCTTTGTGATTGATTTACAAGCTGCAGCTAAACATATAGACCAGAGGTACAGTAGGTGGCACCTTTATCTTTAAGACTTTTAGGCGGCATACCCAGTAGAAGGTTCTGGGGAGTTAATGGGTCCTGGATATCAAAAATATTTTCTATCTGGTGGGTAACTGACAGCCAGAATGGGATAATTTTAGGGCATAAGAGAAAAACATGAGCATGAAAGGCCTCATCAGCTCCACATTGTCTCCAACATCTTGAAGAGGCACCCGGGTTACGCTTGGCTAAAAATTGGGTACAAGGAAGTATTCGTGCATACCTTCCAAACATACTCCTTCTAGCTGGGAGACAAGGTGGTAGACCAAGTGGACTGCCAAACCCTAGGCCATACCAGTTGTTGAAGGGGGCAAGCTAAATCTCGCTCCCATCTACGTTTTATTAAATCAGTGATATGGTGCTGGTACGAAATTAGGAATTTATATAACAAAGATATAGCATGATCACTTTTAGTTGTTGTCCATAGTTGGTTAAAGGGACTAATGCCCTCGTCCACCAATGATCTAGAAGTTTATAATTTTAGTTGTTCATTTACAAAGTCCCTGATCCGCAAATAAGACAGATAATCTTTTGGACCCTAGCTAAATTTTATCTGTGCTTCTGGGAATGAGAGGACTGTTGTTTGGCGGAGTATTTGCCATGGTGCCACAAAGCCTCGGGAGGCCTGGGAGGAGTACCAATTATATTCCTGTGCTAGGAGAAATATGGGGTTTGTTATGAACCAAACATATTTCCAAGCAAGGTAAGTAAATCTTTTCTGGGGGTAACCCCTCCTCCAGCCCTCGAGGATTGAGCCTGTACTATCCAAGGAGAACAAACAAAGCATAGATGGACCCCCACGGGGCTACACTTCTGGTAATGCAGATTAAAAAGAATCAGAACGCTTCCTTAACACTTCAGCCCTCAGGCTCTGAACCCACTGGGCACACAGCCCGGACTTGTACGCTGAGTTGGGTACACAGCCCGAACTTGTACACTATCTGGGATTTCCTTGGCTCGGCTCCCCTGCTGGCCACTCGAACACCTTCCATTTGTCATGGAAACATTTTCTGGTGGCTCCCTAAACCACCTAAGAGCCTTCGACTCCATAAGGGAAGCTTCCTTTTAATCCCACGTCTGGGTACTTTCCTCAGGCACTGGCCAAGTACCGAGAGAAAGTAAAAGTGCCACAGAGCAAATCCAGAGAGGTGAATCTGGTTACTACTGATGGGGGGTCTCCCACCTCTCGCTTCCACAATTCATACCCGGCCATTTCTCTGGACATTAAACTTCTCTTTCTGTAAAGCTTGGTAATGTAGATTAAAGGGTAAATGCATGTCACATTTCCTCTACTTGTCTTTGCTTTCCCATTGTGCTGGACTTGAACATACTTTTACTTGGCTTTCTGTAAAGCTTGGTAATGTAGACTAAAGGGTAAATGCATGTCACATTTCCTCTACTTGTCTTTGCTTTCCCATTGTGCTGGACTTGAACATACTTTTACTGGGCTTAGCCCATTACTCTAGGCCTCCCATTGATTAAGCAGTCCAATCCCCACTTTACAACAGTTCAGGTGAAAACATAGGCCCTATGTCAGAGCGGACTCGCCCTTTGGTTGCAGGTGCCCCACAGGCAATTCCTCACAGGCATTTCTTCCCCACAGCTTTTGGTGCTGCAGCACAACTTGAAATAAGGCAGCTTCTTCCCTAGCCGGAACCAGGAGGGTTGCCCCTGGAAGACAGGCAAACCCTTCCACCCCCCCATCCCCTCAGGGATGGGGCACTTGGACCAGTAACAGCGGCCTCCACCACTTCACAAACAGCTTAATGTGTTCCTCTTTTGGCAGAAACACACACCTTCCCTTACAGTAGCTCTAAAACACAGCTTTAGGCTCTGAGAGCCTGTCTACAGACTGCTGTGCTGCTTCTCTCTTCAAGACTGCACACAGACTCCTCACACAGTTCAAAAAAACCCCAATATTCTTTCCTAACTTTCAAATGCAGATTCCAGTGTGGCTCATGCAGCTGCGAGAGTTCTATGGTGATGTCATCCCTCAGTCTCAGCTGAGACTGAGAACAGAGTGAGACAGTGTGAAATCCATTTAACTGGAGTTTCACAAGCTGCCTTCCCTGCCTACCACTAGGTCTTACTGGGACTCTAGTAACCCCGGGTAACAGGGGGGTTACAGCTAGAAGCTCGGTTTTATTAGTGTTTAGTTAATATCCTGCTAAGGAGGAAAATAATTTAAGTTTTTGAAACAGATGGGGGAGGGAGGCATCAGGAATAGTAAGGTATATTAATATGTCATCAGCAAGTAAGAATATATTATGTTCTACGTCAGACAGTTGAATTCTAGGAAGGTTCGGGTCTTGTCTAATCAGGTATGCAAGGGGTTCAGTATAAAGGGCAAATAGTAAAGGGGGGAATGGAACATCCCTGCCTGGTTCCTCTGTATAAGGCAAATTTTTGAGATAAGTGGCCATTAGAACTAATATAGATCTAATGTATGCTTGGGGGTTATGGTAAAATTTAAAGATGAGATTTATGAACTGGTTTGGGAATTGAAAGGCTGCTGGGACTTCTTTTAGAAAGGAGCAAAGAAACCATAGCAAACGCCTATCCAGCGTCTAAACTAAGGAGAAGGGTGGGAGTTTTCTGTTTTTCAATATGTTCAATCAGATATATAGTTCTTCTAATATTGTCTCGGGCTTGGCATCCCTAAATAAAGCCAGATTGGTCTTGGTGTACTAGGGCGAGTGCTAAATTTGCTAGTCTGTGGGCTAAGATGGATGTTAAAATTTTATAGTCCGTGTTCAGGATAGATATGGGGCGATAGCAACCAGGCAGGGAGGGGTCCTTATCAGGTTTTGGGATTACTGATATTATTGCATATTGCCAGGATGGAGGGATGGGGTTTTTAGGAAGGGTTATATTCGTAAATAGTCGGTGTAAGAGGGGGGAGGTATCTTGTTAAAATGTTTTATAGAATTCCCCTGGTAATCCATCAATTCCAGGACATTTGTTAGTTTTGAGATTACTTATTTCTAGCTCTATCTCCCGAACCGTAATTGGGGCAAGTAATTGTTCTGCAAATGCTCTAGAAAGGGTGGGGAGGTTTAGGGCTTTAAGAAAGGCACAGGTTTGTTCTGGGGGGGTTGTTGTTGAGGTGCTGTATATAAGCCAGTATAGTATTGGACAAATATGTCCGATATTGCAGCTATAGTGTGTTGGGGGGTCTTTGAGGGAGGGTCTCAGAGTAGAAATCATGGCCTTGGCCTGTTGTATCCTTAGTCGCCCAGCCAGCAATTTCAGGGAGCGAGGACCCCATTCGTAATATTTTTGTCTACGAAATAGCAATTTCTGCCCCACATAATAATCTAAAAGGGAATTAAGGTCCTGCTTTAGGGTCTTTAACTGTTTTGTGACTACTGCTGTGACTTTTATATTTTGTTGCTCTTCTAGGTCTTTTATTTGAGCTAATAAAGAATTTCTTTTCTGTTCCCTTATTTTGTTTTTTCTTCGCTGCAATAGCAATAAACTGACCTCTGCAAATAGCTTTATTTGTGTTCCACAGTGTGGATATATCTATTTCCTGTGTATCATTGTCTAAGATAGCTTGTTTGATTACGTCTTTGATTTCTTGAATTATCTTTTTATCCCGAAGGAGGGAAATATTCAATCTCCACATTGTGGTTTTCCGGAAATGGTCATTTCTAAAACAAAGGAACTGTGGAACATGGTCCGAAAGGATGCAGTCACCCAGGCAGGCCCTTTGGAACGTATGTGCATGCTCTTGTGACACTAGGAGGTAGTCAATCGAGGAGTAGCTCTGGTGAGCTTGTGAAAAGAAGGTATGATGAGTGTCTGGGCCATTGACATACCTCCATGTGTCGACAACACCCAAATCCTTGAGTAATTTGACTAATTCTCTGGTTTTCTTAGTTACTTTATGCTGCTGAGATACCGGTTCATACCCTTGACTCAGGTTCAAATTAAAATCCCCTCCACAACTCTGGGAGGAGAGGGGCGTTAAGTGTGTAAAAGATTTATGGAAGGGAGAGAAACTAATGTCGGGGGAAGAGCTAGGGGGACGTATGGGGTTAGGAATGTTCCGAATTTTCAAGGCAAGAAATTATGCTAAAACAATTGATAGAGATCGAATAGTGGGCTCTCCCATAGAGGAGATTGAGCATTTGGTACTCGGTACTCGGAAGGGAGCAGGAGGAATAATAGGAAGGGTGGTAAAAATGGGTCGGCAGTATTTACCGGTCCACACTTGTAAAACTAGGATGTTATGGAGTAGGGAATTGAAGAAGGAGATACCTGACCAGGGATGGGATTTACTGCTACAAATGCATAAGAGGTTATTGGTGTGTAATAAATACCAGGAGTCTTATTATAAGTTCCTACACAGGCTCTACTGCCCCCCAAGTATGGTTCACAGATTCCGACCCGAGATATCACCTCTATGTGGGCGATGTAAGAAGGAAGAGGGCACATACATACACTGCTTTTGGGAGTGTCCACCCCTTAAACAATTTTGGGATGGAGTAGCCATAGAGGTGGGGAGGATGTGGGGCAGGCAGGTGGAGAGAAACCCGCTGTTCATGTTGTTTGGGGTGGGATGACTCAGAGGAGGAGGACTAGAGACCCCTCCCTAGGTGGGTACGGATCCTGGTTGTTTTGGCCAGGCACTGCATCCTAAATACATGGGTTTTGAGCGAAACTCCCACTATGCAGCAATGAAAAATCTGTGCCTGCAGGCCCTTGGCTTGGAAAAGTTATATTATGTAGCCAGAAACAGAGAGGACCAGTTTTGGAGAGTCTGGGGAACATTTATGCTTTCATTACCCCCAGAAGAGAGGGAAATGTTGGTGAAAGGGTTGCAAGAATAGGAGGTAATGGCTCAATGATTAGAAAGGTAGAGGGGATGGTTATCAAAAGTGAGCCGGAGTGGGGAGAAGGCATACTGGGCTGGATAAGGTAGAGGGTAAACAAATGAGAGACAAAGTGTTTATAACAAGCTGGCAATGTACAGAGTCAATGGATATAAGATGTGTGTGGTATTAAAAAAAAAAAAAAAGTTTTTTTTGGGGGGGAAGGGGAAGGGAGAGTGGTTAAACTAATAAATTGATGTAAGGAGGAGATATTGGGAGGTATAGGTATGTGCTGAATTAATGTACTATTGTCTTGTATGGAGCATGTGTGATTGTACCTTTGTTTTATGGTGGAAAAATTCAATAAACGTATTATGCAAAAAAAAAAAAAAAACCCTCCACAGACAATAGGTCCCTCTGCCCACTGCATTAATAATAAGAGGAGGGATCTGTAAGTGGTACAGTCAGAATTCAGAGGGAAATACACTGATGCCATAGTAATAGGTTTCCCATTTAATTGCTTCTTTAATAGCAAATATTGGCCCTCTTTATCAATTATTTGGCACGTGGCAAAAAAAGGAACCCTCGGTGGAATTAAAACAACAGTGCCCCTTCTCCAGCCTCCTTTGTAAGAGGAAGCATAGACTTGGTTAAATCCCAAACGCTCAAATTTCCGGTGTTCTAGATCTGAAAGATGCATTTCCTGGAGCATTAAAATATCAGCTCCAGCATGTTTTAATGAAGACAGAACTTTTGAGCATTTGATAGGACATTAGTGGCATATACATAGTCCATGTACATTATAGGTACAAAATGTGTAGCTCATTTTTGCTATTATGTAGTAAATATAGCTGATAAGCCCTTTTGTCTCCAATGAACTACTGAACAACAGGACTTCAGTACCTCATAAAAATATAAATATGCTGACAGTAACAACAAAGAACTTGGTGGCGCCAATCGGGCACCGAACTCTGAACCTTGTAGTGGCTTCCAAGGTACGTCTATTATAAAAAGAGTGATCTCTGTCCCCACCCTGGTGTTAGTTTTGGTGGGCAAAAGAGGGAAAAACTCCTCCTGATCGGGAGGACCTCTTTCTGGGTCAGGGTTTTAATGGACCCATAAAACACTGACTTTTGGCTTAATGTATCTTCATTAAGCCCGATCCGCTTAATAAAATTGTTTTGAAGTTGTGAACTAGAGGGTATTCATTGCTGATAATATCAAAAATGGGGAGGGGGAAGGAGGGAGAAGGGGGAATTTAATTTAACTTTGCATTCTGACAATTCCTTTGCTCTTTTTATTCTAGAACCCAAGCTTTCCCTTCAGCCTAATCCAACATTTCAGATTCTAGGGCAAACAAAAGTACTCTGTCCGGAGAAGCCCAGGAAATAATAAAGGGGAAGGTCCTTTTAAGATTGTCCAGCAAGTGGGGAACAAAAAACAAGTCCCCAATTCACCTGTAAGAGTTTGGGCTAACAAGCCTGGGCCTGTGCATCGCAACGCCACGGCCCTGCGTAGTGAGATTGGGTAAGGAGGGGATTATTCCTCTGAATGTTGCTTTCAGTTACTCACTGTGCGCCATTAAGTGAAAATCCAGTAAAATTATGCACCAGTCAACCTTCCATTTGGAGAAGATCTTGATCGGAGACTCCAGGTAGTTTCTTGAGTAAGTCTCGAAAGTATAGGATAGTCTCAGTGTCCGTGGACATTGTTGGGAGCTTATTTCTTTTAGCAGGTACTTCTGCCAGGTTCTCTCTTGGTTCCTACGCTTCAGGCCCACTGTAGACGGCTGTTCAGGAACCTCAATGTCCTTCTTAAGCGTGCGGCCTGTTGTGATGCTTGGAATGTATTGTATATCTCTGTGCTTTCTTTCCAAAAGACTCGGTGTCTAGAGGGATACGGTGTTTGTATACGTAGATTTTGGGCTCGAATAACTTTAATAAGAGGGGCATATTCCTGTCGCTGTCTCTGGATATCAGGGGGATAGTAGTGGTCAAAGAAGAGGCGCGAATCCAGGTATTTGACCTCACGCTGTTGCCAGGCTCTTTTTAAAATGTTCTCTTTGGTCTTAAAACTGTGGAATTTAATGATCACTGAGCGTGGTCTGGCTGACTGATCTTTAGGTTTGGGTATAAGGGCATGGTGTGCTCTCTCAATTTTTAATTTGTAACCTTGTGGGAGATTTAGCACATCTTGGAGCATATCTGTGAGGAATTCAGATATGTCACCCTCCTCTGCACTTTCTTTCAGGCCATACAGGCAAAGATTGTCCCGCCTCAATCTGCTTTCTAGATCGAGGTATTTCTGCTCAGTGATGATTGCATGGAGGCACAGTGCAGAGACCGTTCTCCGATATGTTGCAGACCATCCTCTGTGGTGGCAATTCGGTCCTCAGCCTCCTGTAGACGGTTCTCCACTAAAGTAAGTTTCTGATTTAGTTGCTTGAATTCATATTTATTTTCTGAACGCATGTCCTTTAACTCCCGCATCAGCGACTCAAATCTGGATCTAGATAATTGTTCTATCTCCTCATCGGGGTCGTGGCATGAGACCGAAGCTAGGCCTCATGTAGGAGAATTTTGCCTGGAACAGAGAGTTTATTTTTCTCCCCGTTGCTGCGATGCATGATTTCTGGACCCTCTGTCCCTCTGCAATCCTTCAGATGACATTTCAAGCTCTTTCACTAACTTTTAAGTTTGTTTTTATTTTTTAGGAGGATTAATCTGCAGATCGGCTTACAGCAACTCTCTTAGCTGTTTAGCAGAGCCATGTGTTTATTGTTTTAACAAAAACATTACACTCATTTCTTCATACAAGTCAATAATAGGTACATAGACAAAGAGTTGTAGAAAAGTACAGTTACGCAAGAACTTACCGTAACAGTACATATTCGAGAGGAGCTCTTGCAGCAGGCTAACACCAGTACAACTGAAGCTGCCAGGCACCAGGACCACATGGAAAACTTCTAGCTAGCAGTCTATCACAGGGGACTGCCCCTGCCGACATCTGCCTATCCTAAATAAAGGGGGCTGTCTCCCACACCTACCTCAATTCTCCCACCGGAGACTCCCAGCAGGTGGCAAAAAGGAGAACCGAGGCGGTCCTTGAGCGCCAAAAGAAAAATAACGCATTAGCAAAAGCAGAGTAATGTAAAAATAAGCTGACAGGGGGAAGGAGGGAGGGAAAGCAGAGCCTGCTGCAAAAGTTCCTCTCGAAGATTTACTGTCACGGTAAGTTCTTACGTAACTGTACTATCTTGCTTCAAGGGGGCTCTTGCAGCAGGCTAACACCGATAGAACTGAGTTCCAAGCAGTACAGGAACTGATCCAAAAAGGCAGCTGGGAGGAGGTACCAGGCATCAGCAGAAAGTTCAAGAAAGAAGGCTCTAAAGGACTGCGAGGCCGAAGTTGGCTCTCCACCTAGAAGTAATGTCCAGACTGTAGTGCTTAATCAAAGTGTGGACAGAGCTCCAAGTGGCAGCTGCACAGATGTCCACAGCAGACACATTCTTGAAAGAAGCTGTGGAGGTAGCCATAGCTCTAGTGGAGTGGCCTTTAACCACTCCTGGCAAGGGGTTGTCGTACTTGCGGTAACAGCAGACAATGCAATTAGCCAACTACTTACACAAACACTGTTTTGAAACAAGTGCTCCCTCTCTGTCTTGGGAGCGAATGAAACGAACAACTGGTCAGATTTTTGAACAGACTTGGTGTGAGGAGCGTAATACCTGAGCACCCTATGAACATCCAGAGTATGCAGCAAGGCCTCCCCCGATTACAATACTCGGGGTAATAAACTGGCAGGTGGATGTATTGATTTAAAGTAAACTCAGACACCACCTTAGGCAAAAACTTAGGATTAATATGGAAAGACACCCCGTCTTTGTGAAACACCAACTAAGGCTCTTTACACATCAGAGCCTGAAGCTCGGAAATCCTCAGAGCAGAAGTAACAGCAACTAAAAATAGTGCTTTCGTCGGCCCAGTGGCGCTGAGGGTTGAGGCGCTGGACGCCACACTTCACGGCACACCAGTGACCCAGGTTTTTGGGCCATCGGGGGCCGGCAGGGGAGAGGGAGGATTGAGCGTCCCGCGACAGCTCTGCTCCCTCTGGGGTGAGGTAGGGGTTTGCGTCACTCTGCAGTGGCAAATGGCGGAAGCCAGGGTCACTGCTAGTAGCACGTGTAGTGGAGGGCTGCAGTGTGGCAGGCGTCAGCATACTGTGCAGGGACGCCATTGCATGTCCGGCTCCAAGGGAGAAAAATCCAGGTGGAAAACTGTTGGGAGGTCATGGCGGCTGATGGCCATGTGCCGCACCCCCGGACATGAGAGGTGCGCCCCCTTCCCCCAGGTATCAGGATCCAGGTCCCCCGAGGGGGGGACTCTGCATTCCGGCATGCGTGGAGGAGAGCGTGTCGCTGGCCAGACCAGGTCCGGGGGTGTGGGTGCTGGCAGCTGGACGACTCGCCGCCCGCTCCGCAGAAGGTTGGAGAGAAAATATTGTGATAAAAAAATGAAAACAGCACTTTCCACAACAGAAATTGCAGCTTGCAACCCGGGGCAGGCTCAAAAGGGAGGTAAAGTGAGGTTTTTCCAACATTAAAAGTAGGTCCTATGGAGGGACAGGATCCCAAATGTTTTTTTTTTTTTTTACTTTTTATTTATAAAGTTGTATGTGTTATGACAACATATTATAAAACAAACAGTGATGGGTATGCAGACCCAGCTGATGATGTACAGATTAATAATATAAAACAAATCGCTAGTAGAATTAAAGTCCATCAAACAGTCAAGGTCAGCCGTTGTTTCAAAAGGAGACCAAGTCCAGTAGGATAATATTGTAGCACAGTCCACTCTCACCTACTTTACACCTCATAGGTCTATTCTCCAATACCCCACGCAGCAATATTTATTTTATTTATTGTTAACCCGGTAGGTGCACTAGCCAACGGCATGACTATTTTCAGGCATGACCCGGGAGAGTACAGGACATAATGAAACAAAATACAGCAACATTTCGAGCAGGTACAGAGCAAACCATACACTTTACAGAAAAGAGAGCATTAAGCAGGGATGCAGCAACAGTAATGAGAAAAATAACATAACAAAAGGTACAGGGCAGCTTTACACTTTCGTAGAAGCATAGCAGTTAACAATTGGTACAACATAAGGAAACTGGAACATAACATATGCAAATCAACAGCAAGTAGGCAAAACAAGTAGCAAAATGTGAACAGGTTATGCATACGATAATACAAGAAAAATAATAAGAGACTCAGCTAGGAGATCTAACCGCTGCAGGATTTAAAGAATATGAGAATAGAAAAGCTGGACAGGAAGAATACGGTGCGGTAGCATAGCGGAAAGGAGGTTTGGTAGGAGAGGTAGAGCAGTTATGAGAAGACAGAGGTGGGGGTGGATAAGGATAGGGGAAGAGGAGAGCAGAGGTAGAGCAGCTATGAGAAGGCAGAGGTGGATATGGATAGGAGGAGAGGAGAGAGGAACAGGAGGCAAAGGTAAGAGACTGGAAAGCGGGGGAGCAAAGGTAAGAGATAGGAAACAGTTTCTCCTCCTGAGGGGGCAAGCATATAGAGATGGGAAGGGGGAGTAGCTGAGGGTGAAGGCGTCTGGAGACAAGAAGGGGAAGGGGGATTAGGGGGAGATTAGTAAAGGCTTTGTAGAACAGGTGAGCTTAAGCATAGGAAGAGGATAGGACAACTGCTCAGTGGAGGACAACAGGGGCAGACGAGCTACCCAACTTCATTAAGTGGGGTCAAAGCAAGTGCAGGGGTCAGTATGCAATAAATATAGCTGTAAGTCTTTTCTAAAGTGTTTGTGGGATCCCACCTGCCTAAGTTCTAGGGGAAGTGTATTCCAAAACTGAGGAGCCATATGCTTGAAAGGGCCAGAGCCTTTTGAGGTATGACATCTGGGCACGTTTAGGAGAGATCTGTCAGCTGATCTCAGTCCTCGAGAGGAGGAGAGAGGAATTAGAAGCTCAGCCAGAGATACTAGGGTATTTAGCCTGACAATAGAGTCTGTAAGGGAGCCAATATAATAACGTCTGGAAGCAGAAGGAGAGCAGCACAAGTCATTATAAAGTTGACAACGGTGTTTTAGTCAAGAGGATGAGGACACATGTTGGCATATGTTATTATATGTAACATCCCATTTCTGGAGGGAGGTTTTCTGGGCCGCCGCAAGGATGGGGGTGCAATAGGTGAGGGAAGGGAGTAGAATTCCTCTGGCAATGGCAAGTTTTACAGATGGCGTTAGCATGTAGCTAGTCTTGTATGCACCACCCAGTTTGCAGTTTACTGCTTTGCAGACAGATTTAATATGAAGGTTAAGATCAAGTGATTGATCGATCAGGACCCCAAAATAGTTGAAAGACGAGACAGTTTCAAGTTGAGTACCATCCAGGTCATGTACCACAAGAGACGCGGGACATGTTCTAAGTTTGGGGGCTAAGCCTAGGAGCATGACCTTTGTTTTCTTGGCATTTAGAACCAGTATGTGATCACATAACCAGTTTTGAATGTTCTTGAAATCCACGGAGACGTCAGCGTTTACGTTATCAACTTTATTGTCACTGCCATAGATAACAAGATCATCTGTGTATAAGATATAAGAGAGATGAGCAGTTTTGCAGGGCACCAGGAACCTTATTTATAAAGAGTGAGAAAAGAAGAGGTCCCAGAATGGAGTCTTGGGGCACACCGATGTTTACTGATGCGCAGTCAGATACAGCAGAGCTGAATTTCACTGTTTGAGACCTATTTGACAAATAGCTGTTAAACCAGTTTAGGACCGGTGAGGAGAAACCCAGACTATGCAAGCCACAGAGAAGCAAGGGGTGGTCCACAAGGTCAAAGGCCTTAGTAAGGTCAATGAAAATGGCACCTGGAAGTCGTCCAGAATCCATGTTTGAGAGGATATCTGAGGTAAGTTTTAGAAGAGCGGTAGACGTGCTATGGCTTTTTTTGAAACCATGCTGTGCATCGGAAAGGATACCAAATTTTATTAGGAAGTCCAGTGTTTGGGAGGCAACAGTCTTCTCAAGGATTTTAGAAAAGACCGAGAGAATAGCTATGGGTCGATAGTTATTGATGTCCTTCTTGTCCCCTTTTTTGAAGACTGGAGTTATCTGAGCTGTTTTCCAGAGGACTGGTACAGTGCAGCAAGAGAGAGAGACAAAATATAGATTTTTGCCAGTGGGAAGGCTATAAAAGGAGCCGCAAGTTTGAGAAGGCGAGGTTCAGGTAGTCTGACCCTATGCTAGTATTGTCAGATATAAAGTTGAGGAGCTTAAGGACCTCTTGAGTTGTTATAGCCTTGAAGTAGAAATGTGGAGTGAGCAGCAGTTTGGGGGAAGATGTATATGAGTCAGGAGCATTATTGGGACCCCAGGGCTGGGGTGATTTGCCTGAGGTGGGAATCCAGAGGTATACTGGGACAGATCCGAGAACATGCTGTTGAAAGCATTTGCTATTGTGTTACACCTTTGGGAGGGGGAATAGTTATTAAACCTCAAGAGCCAGCCCACAAAATAACAAACATAACTCAGACTCAATTAAGTTGAATTGCTCCCCCACAACCCAAGGTCCACTAGAGACCATGTAGGGAAACAGAACTTGGACAGGAAATCAACTATAATTCACAAATTGAGTGGAGTGTACTTACACTCCTACCTAGTAATTAGCCGCACTCCGGGAAAATAACTAAGACTTTTTATATAATTGGGCTATAGTGAGGAGCTAAACAAGACATGCAGTGATATAATAACAAACATAGCTCATACCAGTTGACAATGGCTGAAACAAAAATAAAAATGAAAAAAAAACAAAAAAACAAGCCTGAGATAACATTTAAAGTCACCCATTGTCCACATGTTCTCCTGCGGTTTCCAGTGAAGGTTCTTGCTATGCGATCAGCTTAGTGGCAAAGGTAGATGCCGAATCCGGGTCTGTAAAGATGTGGGTTTTAGTTCTGTGTCGCACCTGGAGTCACACTGGAAACAGCAACTGAGCTTGTATTCCATGCTGCAAAAGGTCTTTTTTAACCTCTTGTGGGGCTTTCTTCTTCGTTTGTGTCTGGGAAGAGATATCTGGGGAAAATACTAACCTGCTCCCCTCCCAAACAATCTCTGCATGGGTTCTGGCTGCCTGCAGCAAGGAGATTTGGGCCTCGGAACTGGAAAGGGTCACAATCGCTGTAAGGGGCAGCCAATCCTCACAGCCATGAGGACGAGCCCGCACTGGAATGACAAAAGCTTTTATAATGGAGACAGTGGAATCCTCAGGCAACAAATGTAGGTCCTTAAAAATCAGCCTATGTGCAGCTGACAGCAGATGTGTTTTCCCAGCTTGACAAGGAGGGAAACCTACCATATGAACGTTTTCCAGGGCCTCCACCTTGGCCAGGAAAAAATGGCAGTCCCACACAATTTGTGCATTCCACTCCTGCTGACATTTGCTCTCAAGTCAGCTCTGCAATCGCAGTAGTGCTGGTTTGCACTTGAGTGTCCATGTCCCCAAATTTAGCCTCCACAGCAGCGAGCTGACGATTAGTTTCGTCCCGTTTCTTGAAGTTTTTGCAGCATTGTTAATATTTCTGCCGCCAGTAGTTCCGCAGCTCTAGAGTCAGCTGGAGTGGTCGGTCCTGACCTGGGTCCCGTGAACCGGTTGCTTGTAAAAGATAATTATACAATGGCAAGAAAGAATCCTGGTCTCTGATTGGTCAGTCTGAGACTGAACCCGTGATGTTATCCCAGCACAACATCACGGGTCTAGTCTCAGCACTGTGAACCAATATGAATGATCCCGATGATCCCTTTTTTTGCATCTCCTCTTAAGAAACAAAAATATTTTTCCACACTAATAAAAACATTCTTTAACACTATTTTTTTATTTTATATATATAACAATGAGCCATTGTATAATAGCAATAATGCCATCCAGGGTGTGTGCCATTTGGGATAACATCATGCCTCAGTTGTTGGTCGCACTTGGTCTGCAGCCTCATGCCCAACCACCTGAGGTGTGATGTTATCCCAGCACGACACACACACCCTGTCAGGCATTATTGCTTAATTATCCAGGTTCTGAGGTTGCTGCTTGTGCTCCCGTTTCGGACCCATTTCGTATCCAGACAAAGACAGAGAGGAACAATAAAATCAAAACACAATTTGAAGCCCTCTAAATGGTAAATATAAACTGTTCAACCTAGTGACCAGCAGAGCTCGAAAGATTTACGTCCGCCATGTTTGCCACTCCACAGCACCCCCCCCCTTCCCTGAATGGGAGATTTCAAATGCAGGATGCCCCACAAGAAGGTGCGGGACACCTCCAGCTGAGCGGCAGATTTACCCTCAATAAGAGCATGATACGCAGAGATGGCAGAAAGGTGCACCTTAAGGGAGGAGTACCCCAATCCTGAGTATGAAAGGGAGAGCAGGTACTCCAAAATCAGATTCACCGGGGCAGAAGAAGGGATCCAGGAGACGGGCAGCAGCCCACAGAGAGAATTGCTTCCAGTTTAAGGCATAGGTGGCTGTAGTGGAAGGCTTTCTAGCAGCCACCAGGACATCAGCAACCCTAAAGGAGACCCCAATGCAGGCGATAGCCAAGTCTGCAGGAACCATGCATGCAGATGCAGGGATTTGAGGTCTGGGTGGACTAGGGTCCCTTGTTCCTGGGAGAGCAAACTTGTGCACAGGGCAAAGATACTAGAGGTTCCTCCGCCAGCTGCGGCAGCAGGGGGAACCAAATCTGATGTGGCCAATAGGGGGCTATGAGGATCATCTCTACCCCCTCCGACTGAGTAGGACCCTCTACAGGAGTGGGAAGAGAGGGGAGGGAAGGCGTACAAAAACCTCCCCTTCCAGGAAAGGGACAACGCGTCATGCCAGAAACTTCCAGGCCCTGGATCAAGCGAGCAGAAACATGGCAGTTTTGCATTGAGCGGAGACACAAAAAGGTC
The DNA here is from genome assembly GCA_016271365.2 of Neoceratodus forsteri. Taxonomy (NCBI): domain Eukaryota; kingdom Metazoa; phylum Chordata; order Ceratodontiformes; family Ceratodontidae; genus Neoceratodus; species Neoceratodus forsteri. The sequence continues at coordinate 695,225,316 of CM028137.1, forward strand.
CAACTCTGGATGGCCCCATCTGTCAAAGAGATCTTCGACCACAGATGGCAGAAGTTCCCACTCGTGAGCAATCGATCTGGAACAGCTGAAACTGTCGGCCAGGACATTTTGAGGACCTGGAACATGAATGGCCAAAAGATCCGGGCCATGCTCGATGGCCCAGTACCAGAATCTCACTGTCTCCCAACAAAGGGGTTATAAATGAGTGACCCCTTGCTTGCTGATGTAGTACACTACAGGCATGTTGTCCATCTGTATCAACAGTGGGCCAGGAAGAAAGTGGGTCAGGAAGGCCTGCAGGGCATAAAGAACCGCCCGCATCTCTAGCACACTGATGTGGAGATTCTGCTTTGCCACGGACCAGGTCCCCTAGGTCAGACGATCGGCAAAGTGAGCACCCCAGCAGAGGCCCGAGGCATCCATTGTGAGGTTCTATTGAGGGGGCACCACCCAAAAAGGGACTCCTCTCAGAAGATTGGCTGGATTCTGCCACCACTCCAGGGTTCTCCTCACCGGATCGGAGACCATGTCCGGCTGATCCAGGTTGTCTGTATGTTGGTCCCATTGAACCCGAAGAGTCCACTGCAGAACCCTCATGTGCAGGTGGGCCGGAAGGACTGTAGCTATGGCCACCACCATGTGCCCCAACAAGCGCAGAAACGCTCTGGCCGGGATCTGTCAACTGGAAGAGATGAGACGGGCCTGCTCCATCAGGCGCGCCGCTCTGTCCTCCGGTAGAAAGTCTTAACCTGAGGAGTCCAGAACCGCCCCAATGTACAGAAGGTGCTGGCATGAGAAGAGACAAGACTTTGGCAGGTTGACCATGATCCCCAAAGTTTGGAAGAACCAAAAAGTGCAGACTAGGGTTCGAAGCAGGAGGTCCCTGGAGGGGGTTGCTAGCAGTCAGTCATCCAGGTAGGGGAACATATAAAGGCCCCGTCTCCTTAGAGCTGTGACAACCACTACCAGGCACTTGTTAAACACCCGTGGAGCCAAAGAAAGCCCAAAAGGGAGGGCCCTGAACTGAATGTGGTCCTCCTGAAAACAGAAATGGAGGAAACGGCGGTGGCCCAAGAAAATCTGGATATGGAGGTAGGCATCCGGGATGTCAAGAGAGCAGAGCCAGTCCCCCTGGTAAAGGAGTGGCAGTAGTCCCTGGAGGATAACTATCCTGAAATGTTTGCACTCTGTGTACAGGTTCAGGTGGCTGGTGTCCAGGATCAGCCTCAGGTCCCCTGTCTTTTTGGAGATGAGGAAAAAGTGGAAGTAAAACCCCCTTCCTCTTTGAGCCGGAGGGACAGGCTCTATGGCCCTCTTATCAAGGAAAGGGCCTGAATCTCTTCCCAAATTAGGGAGAGGTGGGCCAAGGGGTAATGGGAGGGTTTTCTGGGGAGGTTCCAGGAATTCTAAGGTGTGCCCGTGCTCTGTGAGCTGCAGCACCGATTGATCTGTGCTCACTACTCACCACCCGTCGAGGTAGAGGAAGAACTGCCCCCCAACCTCCTCACCCAGGGTCTTGGCAGGAGAGGTCGTGCAAGGAGTCAAGCAGTTGACCTGGGGGTAGGCAGAGTGGCTGCGACCGGTCGGGGGCTCTAGGGGTGGCCACTGCTGGGGTGGTATTGGCCTTACATCTGAGGGAGGCTGCCTTCAACTGCTGATCTCTGGTGGGCTGACAAGATGTCCAATGAAAGGACTGACACTGGCTCATGCATGGCTGAGAGCGATAGAGCAAGTGAACCAATCTGACAGTTTTACCAGACTCCTGGAGCCAAAAGATGATGTCCTAGGCATCACCCTTGAACGGTACTGAGCCCCTAAATGAAGCATCTAAGATGCTGGCTTGAACAACAGGGGCTAAGCCAGACATTCTAAGCCATGAATGGTGATGAAGACAGACCCCCGTCACTATCCCATGGCCGGAGGCATCAACTGTATCATACACCACCCACAGAACATGAGTGCCAACGTCTGATCCTGACTAACAACTGGGCCAGCTGAGTTTTAGTAGCGCCCTCAGGGAGAGTCTGTACCATGTCCCTCGCTTGGTCCCAGAGGGCATTCTGCTACTGTACCATGTAGGTCAAATAGTTTATGGCCCCAACAGCAAGAGTGGTAGATGCATACATGCGCTTACCCCACTGGTCAAGCTGCCTGAACTCCCGGTCAGGGGGGTTGGTGCTGAGATGTTTGGACCTCTTAATGCAGTCATGGGCCGCTTTAATGACCACTGGGTCCACTTTGGGGTGGTCCCTAAAGAAGGTCTTACCAACCGGACCGTGATAGAGATGGTCTGCATTCTTGGGCAAAGGCAGATTGGTAAATGGGTGGTTCCACGCTGTCTTGGTGACATCCTCATAGGAGTTGATTAGAGGAGCCACTACCAAGGGAAGGGTATCCTTCTGCAGCAATTAAACTTCTAACCAGCAACACTCCAGTTTCAGCTCCTCTGTCTCCCATCCCATGAGGGACTGGATATGACACATGATGTCTAGGAACACTGGGTCATCTGGGGGGAGAGTTAGGGGTGTCCTTAGACTGATCCTGCCCCTCAGAGGACTCAGAAGAGGAGAAGTCACCGGAACGCTCGCTACTGGGGACCTGCTTCAGGGGGCGATGCTCCTCCATACATGGGCCAGAGTGGACGTCAGGCACCCCCGGAGGATCCCAGGGTATGGATCGTTGGGTTCTGTCCGGTCTGGAACCTGAGGCGGAGGGTCCCAGGGAAGGAGAGGGGGAGACGGCCTCCAGGGTGATCTGTCCTTGTTTCTGGATGCATGACCACCAGGTAGAGAAAAGAGCATTATAATCCACCAGCGGATGTAGGCTGTAAACCGGAGGATAAGGGTACTACGGCTGAGGGTAAGGATACGTCGTCGGAGGGGCCGGCGTCAGGTACCCAGGCACAGGCTCACCCAGTGCTGGCTGCAGATCTGGAAGAAGTCCAGCAGGCACTGGCTGTGATAAGGGATGAGGCTAAGGCGATGACAGCAGCGGAGTCGTCGGCTGAGGCATCGTCGGGGCCGGCATCAGCCTGACTACCAAAGGTTGACAACGGTCCGGAGAGGAGGCTGACATTGGCCCTATGGGCGAGGGTGGTTCTTGTGGGGGAACCAGACCCCTGAGACAAGGACAGACTAAGTCTGCTGCCCAGAAGTCGCCGCCTGAGATAGATACAAGGGTGGGCGATGGAGCCACCAGTAGCCTGGAAAGACCCAGAGGCAGCCATCAGTCTATGTGGCGACAGCGAGTGAGAGGCTGACCGAGGACGGTCCCGGTGCTTGTGCTTCCCACCTGATTTCTTCTCATTCTGTGAAGAAGAAGAATAAGAAGCCTGAAAGATTGAGATGGGGAAGCTGAAGAACTCTTGGCCTGCAGCTCCTTCTCCATTCTGCTTAAGGAGATAGCTCCCCAAGGTCTTCAAACGACGTCTCCGAGTGGCCTGGTTAAAGTCTTGACAAAACTAGCAGGCTTTAGTGGCATGGCTGGGGCCTAGTCAGAGCAGGCTCGCAAAATGGCTGTCCTTAGATGGTATCTGTTTGCTGCAGGCGCACTTAGTCAGGCAGTCAGAAGATGAGGCTGGAAGAAAAGAAATAAAATTTGGCAAAGAAATACCGAAAATTAGATGTTTTGATCACCAAGAAAAATAATAAAAGAGCAGTTGTGCGACAAAATGTCAGTCAACTGTAGCTGGCATCTGTGAAGGTCCAACTTGCGCAGGTCGACAATGGGAAAGAACTGAGACAGATGGGAGGAACTGCCCCCTTTATAGGATAGGCAGACATCAGGGTGCTGATATCAGTGAGGGCAGTCCCCCATGATAGACTGCTAGCTAGAAGTTTTCCATGTGGTCCTGGTGCCTGCCGCTTCAGTCCTACCAGTGTTAGCCTGCTGCAAGAGCACCCTCAAAGTAAGATGTTGATATTCACAACCGTCCCTTGTAAATCTTATACAACAGGAGTAGGGGATACCCAAGATTTAAAAAAAAAAAAAAAAAAAAAAATAGAAGTCCAGAATTGCTAACTGTCTCAATGGCTTGGAGTGTCCAGAATGTGGTAGAATTTACAGTAAATGGTTATCAACCATCTCTATGGATTGCTATGCATCCATGTCTACAATTATGAGTAAGAAACATGAGAGAACAGTGCCCCTCCATAACCCCTCTACACAGCAAAAATACCTGTTTCAACCAAGCTACAGGCTTGTAATAACGCAGAGCACAGAAATAAAACTGAAGTTTAACAATTCAAACGTGCAAACTCTTACAGCATTAATACCCAGCAGAAGCAGGACTTGATGCAACATTCCCATTCCCCTGGCAGCAGAGAGAAAGCAGAATTGGTATAAGCCGCCTCATGCATCTGAGCGGCCTGCGTTCAGAGACCTTCCCCAGAAAAAATTAATAACCAACAATCTCTGCTAATCTATAAGGAGAGAAGATAGCATTAATGGAACACAGCAGAGTTGGAAAAAACAATAATCCCTCCATAAAACATGGAAAGGCTCAGTGTCCCACATTGCCCGGCTAACGTGTCTATTTACTGTACCAGGCTCCTAAAAGGAGAGTCATTCAACACCCGATTCATCCTCAGCTTTATCCTCATCCACTGCAGTGGCTTCTTTGGCTGCAAATCCTGTTTCTGATTTTTCAAGCCATCATCCGCATCCTTAAGGCCATAAACTGACAGGATTTGCCATCGTAAGTGATCCTCAATCGAGCCGGCAACAGAAACGAATGGACCACCCCAAGTGGCCAAAGTTTTTGTCTGACCTCATCAAATCGCTTGCGTTGGGCCCAGGTTTGGAAGGACAAGTCTGGAAAGAATTTTACATCCATCTTATTAATGGACAGCAAGTACACCACCCGTGCCATACACAGAAATAGATCTCGAATCTCAGCTTCAGGTGTTTTGACCAGCACAGTGCGGGGTGGATCTGTATTGGCAGGCTGCACTCCAGGGTTCACGTGGTAGGCTCTCCACAGCGTACCCCCATCAAAATCCTCTGGCACAGGGATAGAGGATTTCATCCAGTTCTTGAGAAAGTCCAAGTTCATGCTCTCTGCTCCCTCTGGCACTCCTACCAGCAGGAGATTCCCTGCCCGAACTTCGTTCTCCAAAGCTTTGAGCCTGCTGTGGAACTGCACATTTTCTTGCATGACAGTGGTGACTGCAACTTATGTACCGATTGAATATTTGTCACTCTCAGTAACTGTGTTGGTTAGTTTTTTAATAGCTGCGTTGAGTTTTTCCAACGTAGTCAACGTTTTCTCAATTTTACATGTTAGCTATCAGTGGTTTTACTATAACGCTGCAACAGCGCTGATGCCAACATCCCTCACAGCGACAGACACGATACAGAGTGTCGGCATTGTACTGTCAGGTATGTCGACATGCTGTCATCAGGGGGCTGCACCCCTGAACCCCCATGTGGGGGGCTCTGACCCCCACACCCCCTGGTCTCTAACTATACAAATCTGTGCCATAGTGGTCTCCAGGAGGGGGTGCAACACTGGCAAATGCACCACCGGTGTCTGCAAGGACCAGCACAACGAACCGACAATTTTGGGCGAAATCTGTCGCTGTGCTGGTCTTCGAGGTCACAGTGTCAATGTATGGTCGGCACACCACTATCGGCTGGTGCCATAGTGGACTCAGTGACAATTCAAATGCAGTATCTACCTCATAGCTTGAGAAGTCTCTGGCCTTCACCGATTTTTGTGCAGGAGGTTTAGAAGTCCTTGGAACCAGATTCTTTTGTTTACCCATGTTGAATCTGACATCGTTCTAAAGCAGGTAACTTTAGGATTTCAACTCTGGTGAAGCAATGCAAGTCTATCCAGTTGAAATTGTGTTATTTTAAAAAATGTTTTTTATCTGTTTCTCCACAGGTCCTGGTTGGCATTCATCCTCAGCCACCCATCCAGCCCTGCACCCCGACATCAGGCAGCATACCATTCTTCCCCCATGGTTTATCCTCCGCGGCAGAGCAGTGAGGAGCCCCCCCCAGCTCATCTCACCTTAACCAGAATCCAGTTCGGGGAGCACCATTCGGAGTCTGGACCTGCGGCAGGTGGCTATTTCATCCTGTGTGACCAGGGACCATTTCCAATTTTTCTCCCCTTGCATGAGTGGAACGTGCAGTGACACGAGTGGAGGGAGCACGCACGTGTCTGCACATGCTCCTCCAGGCGTCTGCATCATCTCAGCCCTTCTTCTGCAGCGTCGGTGCACTGCCCCCCAGCCTCCACTAGGGGCCAGTCATGTGTCGATCACTGGAATCTTCCTTCCCCGGAGAGGGAAAGCAGTCACTCGGATGCTCGATCCCTTTTCTCCCATGCCAACCCCCAGCAGCCCATGCTCATTCCCGAACATGGGTCACCGGCGTATCACGAGGTAAGGTGTCCAGCACCTCAGCCCTCAGCACCACCAGGCCGGCGAAATTAAGTTATTTAATAAATTTGCTAAGCTGAAGTGCAGAGCTGGTAAGAAGAGCTTCCTGCCTGGAAATCGGCTCTCTAGCGCCCATCAAAGGTTAGCTTTTCAATCACAAAGTTGTACAGACCGAGCTTATTAGTATTTCCTCTCAGAGCTCATTCATCATCATTCCTGTCATCACAGTGTCGGGGGTGGCTAAATAACCGAGGACTTCTTCAATGTATCACCTAGGTCAGCTGTTCATTCACAGGAGTAGCCCCACTTGCTCAACAGGTTCTCACGAACTCTCCTCTTTGCAACCAACACAAAGTTAGCAAAGCATTACGGACAGCTACAAGGAACAATAACAAAGCACAGTGGTACTGACCCTCTGACGGCCATAAAAAAGTGTACCCCATCCCCAAATTCATTTCACTGGGACAGCTGCAAAACACTTCCTGACTTTAATCCCAATACGCAGACCAGCTCTACCACAAAAAAAAAAATCCATGCTATGTCTGGATAACAATCTGCACATACTCAGATGACATTGATGCAAGCATCAAATTTATGCTTTGGCACAACTTGTTTACACCTCAGCGGGAAGCTGCTTCTCTTTAGTAAAATTCCACCTCATAAGTCTGACTGCATGTTGGACTCTTGCCATTTTTTCATATTTCAGAACTGTATGCCAGAGTTTGTTCGTGAAGAGTCCAAAACTCCATCCCACCATATCCTCACACTAACTACCAAATACAAATTTCCAGGGGATCCCCTTGTAACAAAATGTCTTGCAGATATAGAAGATAGTAACCAAAAGAGCACTCCACAATTGAACATGTTTACATGATTAAATGTTACATTTAGAGCTATTCTAAGGACTACCCTTTTAAATAGTTTGGAATGCCATGGTTACAATTAAAATATCCTGCCTACATACTAATTGCTAATCTTATCAGTCATCTGTTTTAATCTGTGTACACTAACTGACAATACTGTGTGTGAACCACATTTATTGTATGTTTATGAAGTAAGCAATAACCCACGACAGGGTGCGCGGTTATTGGAGATTAATCTGTTAATGACTATAATAACTTGACTATAATAACTGGGTCGCTTTCTTCCCCATAGGAAAAGGCGTTTATTATCTGCCACTATAAAGGAGTGTTTATAATGGCAAACACACGCCACTTTCCCATGAGAAAAAACACGAGCTTCACACCGGCTCATGGCACAGCAGTCTCTCAGAGCCTCTCAGTTCAGTATCACAAAAAGTCTCACCCGATTCACCAAGTTGCAGAGAGCACTTCTTTCAAAATCTTAAAATGTTGGATCTTTCTCATCCCCCCTCCTTCTACAGGTCACTAGTATATCCAAAGCAACCAGGGGTTCCCTAGCAACAACTTTTTTTTTTTTAGTTCAAGTTCTTTTTTCTTCTTCTACAGTTAATCCGTTAGTCTCCTTCATAAAGCTGAATTAAAAGTTGAAGATTTCACACTTCAAGTTGAAGTTTTCACAGCTATACTTCAATAAAAGATTCAGGCTCCTAGTTACAAGGTGCTTCTTTCAATTTTATCAGTGTTCTCCTTTCTGTCATTTCCTATGGCTCCAATTTTATAGAACAGACGAGGAAAAAAAAAAGAACGAGACTCCAGCAATTATATAAAATAAAATATGGGGCGATGTGTAAACTCGAAGTTTACACACACTCTCTTTATTGGATGCTTGCACAAACCCCTCGAGCTTCACTCTCGGGGGTTTATGTAGCATCCAACACCTCAGGTGTGCGTGTGTAAACATCTCGTTACACTCACCACCCCATATATTATTCTATATAACGACACCTATGAGAATAAACAAATGTTGCCCACAGGCCATCTTGTTTTAGTAAATTTTAGTGTTAAGGTACTAAACAAAAAAATGACATTTGCAGACTCGCTGACCAGGTCTCAGTCTCAAGTTCTTACTTCTTACACTTAATTCTCATTATCAAGCTCCTGGTTACACAGCTACCTCTACTTCTGCATAAGGCTTGTTACATACTCTGGCTCCGTAATAAGCTAATGATTTTTTTGTTTTATTTTACGGTTTATCTGTCTTGGATGGCCCAGCTGAGATGCATCTCATTATCAGTGGTGTCTTGCCTCTATCCAATGTTACAACTGGGAAGACCAACAGGGACAAAAATCAAATCCTTACAGGCACTAGCGGCTTCAGCTACAGAGTGACGGTGCACTCACTATTCCCTTAGGCCAACACACAATACCTGTTTTAGCTTAATCTGGGATTTAGAAGATAACTTTTTTTTTTCCCCACAGTATGCTTTAGACTCCAGATGGCTCCCCATCAGCCCACGCTCCTGTTACCTTCCCATCACCAACTCCGGATCATGTTTGGTCTCGGTGTTCCTCCCTGCCTTATCCCCCCCTCCCCGGGTGGGGCCTCCGGTGACACTTCCACTTCCCCCATCGGACGCCATGCTTGGTGTCTGAGAGGGTCCCAGGCCAGCTACGCAGGGGCTAAGGCAGAGCAGGGCGGCATGCTGCTTGTCGCAGGGGATGTTAGGAATCTGTGTTCTGGGAGGCGCGGTGTGGAATAACATTGTGGCGTAGATACAACAAGCGTCTGGCACACCTCTCAACCTCGACCACTAGGTCCCCGGTGAACTGCCCTTGTGGTCACCCAGGAGCACTGTACTGGGAGGCACGATCCCCTTCCCCCCAGAGATGGAGAGCGTGCAGGTCTCACTGGCCGACCCTCCAGCCACCCAAGTCTGCTCCCAAATCCGGGTCACTGGTGCCGCAAGCAGTAGCTCTACTGCTGTGTCGGTAGGCCGGCGAAAGAGAACATTTTATAATTTCAACGCTAAATGCTTCCCTCTTGACAAAACTGCAACCCACATAAATAAAATAAATGTTGCAGTCACTCTTGATTTTAAGTCTATTTACCACCATACCTCTCAACTGCTATGAATTTTTCATAGTGCTATGAACTGTACACTCAAATTTACCCTTGCTCCATGAAGGTTTACTGATATTCCTGATAACGTTACAGCTATTCACAGCCACACAAACCATTAAAACATCCTTATCACTGCAGACATATTAGTCTTTATTAGAAAGTGTTACACATTCTGACCACTTGCTCTGAATTTCGGAGGCCAGTGCTATGCACTTAAATGCTGAGAAGCTGAGGGGTATGTTTACCACTACCAGTCACTGAAGTTGCTTCACAGAGCCCTCTTCTGAAGTCGAGTTCCACAGATCATCAAGGAAAGGCTTGTTATGAAATAACTTTGAAAAATCATGTACAGAGATATGTGGAATCTGATCACATGATCGTGGCTTGTTCCACATTATACTGCAGTGATGAACTTCAGTTGCAAGTGGTTTTACAATGAGGTTTGGAACACAAACAAAAGCAATAACACGCAGCATACAGGAATCGTTCCTGTGACAATGATCACAACACTGTGACACTCCTACCACCTGCCTTTAACAGTTTTAAAGGCTAGGGTCAATCACAAAACTACGTGCTGTTGTGAGGGAGGTATGATGACCCCACCCACTTCGCTGCTGAGTTGCAATGCATTTAACAACTGTGCAGGGATGACTTGTGACCATCACTGACCAGGAGTGCCTTCCAACTGCTTTCATTATAACATGCACCTTATTTAGTGTGGCATCATCATCATCTTGGCTTTCTGTGTTTAGTTTCTCTGGTATAAAAGGGAAAATATCAGAGAAACCTATTTGGACGGCTTGATACCAAGGAACTTTGATGGCAGCTCAGTCAGTCTCAGAAGGGAGTGTAGCCAGGGAGCAGAATATGGGTAAAGTTATTGTTACTCATTTGTTCTCTGTTATACTTATTTATTTTTGTTTTGCTGTCTGTTTAGGCTCTGTAATACTGTAATGTTTTAACAAAGTTTTTTGGAGGGTACCCATACAAAGCAAGGTATTAAACAGCTGGTATAGCACAGCAAAACGCTAAACAAAACGAGGTAATGCTGACCATTTTCAGAAATGCTTAGTAGTAGAATGCTAACCATTTTTGGAGTGAGTCCATAACCCAGTACAGAACATTAATAAAACTATACAATTTTAAAAAATGTTGCTAATCAGTCTGTGCCAAGTGCTATGCATTTTCACAACTGATTGGCACTTTCATGAATAAAACTGCTAATCCATTTTTTCAGCTTATTTAAAACCCTGCAAAGATACTGTAATACAGACCTGGACAAGACCTGTCTATAATTAAAATAATTAATTTGAGTTCAAAAGGAGGGACCTTATTGAACTACAAGAAAAGGAATTTCAACCCAGGAGTCTAAACTGGCAGTCTTGCACTGTTTTGTCAGTTAGCAGAGTGCTATACTGAGAATTATGCAATAGGGCTGAAGTGATATGGTATCACATAAAAATCCCTATCACCACCACAGCATGATAACTAGATCGTGATGAGTACACCATGAAGATATCAACCACAGTGCACACGCTATAGCCGGTTATTAGCACAGTGTACACGTCACTTCCCCTCTCCTCATGCTGTTAAACCAAAAAAAAAAAAAAAGAGACAACTAACAAACCCGAGCCCTGCTGTATAAAATGGACCGCAATGTCGTTATGCGATACCTATGTGTCTGACTTTAACTGGACAGTGACCTGAAAATCACTTGTGGCTCCGCTACGCTCTACCACTTGTAAGCCGAGGTCACTATCCACTCATTTTGATACAAACGGTATCACACGTCGAGCTACTGCATAGCCCCTCAGTATTCTACATTTGGACCCTGACAGTAAGAACTGCCAACCTGCAATGTAGGTGAGCATTTAAAGGTTAATTTAATCGTAATCAAACTGCTTCTCTTCATACACTTTTTTTCTTCATCTGTTTGTGCACCCTGGTCACAGATCACCCAGAACACCGCCAATGCAGAGGAGTCAGGAGGACCACCATTCCAGGCAGACCTAACACACGAGGGAATTTTTGCTTTTTGATACCCCCGTTACCCCCGGAGGATGCCAGAATACAGAGAAGCACACAGAGATGCGCTGCCGCTCCAGGCTTCCTGCCACATCCTCCCCCTTCCATAGCACCTCGCACTGCACTGCCAGCCACAGTCAACGGATAGCAATAGTGCAGCAGGAGCAACAACTCTCCTTCCCCCCGGAGGAGAGCAGCCCCGTAGGGCACTCAGTCCTCCTCCCCCCAGCCAGACGGCTCGTTCCCGAACCCCGATTACCAACATCACAGACGGTAACTCTACCACTGTGCCGACGGGCTGGCCTAATTTCTTCATAAGCTTTTCTATTTGCAACATTCATTTTATTTCTTCTTTCCGGTGTTTCGTGATATTCCTGTTTCTACTGTTCATGCTTCAGAATCAAGCATGTACATTTCCATAGACCTTATTAAAACATTAAAAGCATATCTCCAGCTCAGTTTTGCTTGAACAAATAGGTAACAGTTTATTGACCACTTTCTGGGAGACATGTTACCAAGTAAAGCCCCTCAAGCTAGTGAAAAGGGGTTGCAGTGTGTAACGCAAGAGGTTATTCCTAGGTTTCTGCCTAGTACTGACAAGGAATAATTGTGAACTGGACTAGCTGGTTCAGTGGTTTAAGGGTGCTTTGGTCTGCGACTGCAAGTTCGCAGATTAAGTAGATGATGAACAGATCAGGTCGTTCTAAAGTTTTTATTTACAGGACTCTGATGGAGATAAAACAGGTAAGATGAAAAGTATTATTTGGCCAGTCTGATATACATACAGAAACAATAACATCTGTTAAGCATAAAGGTATGACGGGGACGGTTCAAGGTGCATAATAAGGTTCTGAAGTGTAGCCAAGGGGTAGATGGATTATATGGTAAACCAACTTACAGGAGTACCTTAATGCTATTACAAAAATGAACTGAATATACAGAATCTTTTCTACACAATTTTGCAGTATTTCTAAGTTTTAAAGAGACTCTTATTTACCAACTATACTTTGCTGGTTCATCAGAAAAATAGTCCTTTTTTGTTACCTTTTCTCTTAGTTTGGAGTCAACCCCTTTGACTGATTTACATTCATTCTAAAACACAGGGCTACCAAATGAGTGTAGTAGTAAAATAAAAAAAAAATAAAAAACTTTTTGGGTGACTTGCTAATACCCAAATCAACTGTGATGTTAACTCCCCCACTCCCATTTAACTGTCAAAGTCTCCTGTCATAGTAAACTGGTTAGATCCTCCCTGTTAGCTTCACAGCACTGAAAAAATGAGAAGTCTATATACAACTCCAAGTTGTATTTATGTGAAATATACTAACTACTGTGATGGCCCAGAGGCTAGGGTACTGTACTGTTGAGCAGGTGACCTGGGTTTAGGTGGGAACTCAGGTGGCCAATATTTGCCTTTCAGTATCAAGAAGGTGGTGCAGGTGTGACTGAGCTACTTAACCACAGGAGAGACCAGGACAATCTCCGGGGCACATGAAGATTTTTTAACTCAACTTTATTCAGACTAAAAGGTCCATTCATCAAACGTCATCTAAGTAGCAATGACTGTGTTACACTGCCAAGTCACAGTACATTCTCAGCTTGTCTGCATTACCTTTACCACAGAAATGAAATCCAGGGTAAACGTAAACACCTTTTGTTCTCTTTAGTATCAATGTATGTGCCCCTTAAGACATGCATTTAGCTTTAGTGCATTAAGACAGTTCTTCTTCAACATTGTGCTGTGAGGCAAGGAAACCGTCAATGCTAAGCCTGACTGTTCTATAACCTACTAACCAGGGTCTTAACTTGTCCATGGTTTGGTATCAATTTTAAGGCCTCCAAAACTAAATCTGGCTATTCCATGATTGAACTAATGAACAATATACATAAAACACTGGATACCAGTGCATATGCATTGTAAGCGTGTGTGTATGCATATATATATATATATATATATATATATATATATACATACATACATACATACATACACACACACACATACACACCCTTCCCCGGAGGTACAGGGCAGCTTACAATAGCAGCAGCACACTGTCATCCTTTCTTCTTTCCACACTATAATGCATTACCATGAGTCCTGTTTTATTAAAATAACCAGTTTATTTAATTTACAATAAATATCTAAATGATTTGGGTACTCAGCATCCTACAAAGACTCCGACCCACGGCCAGTCTCTAGCATTCTCTAGCCTCACTGTTCTCCTCCCTGTCTGTTGCATCCTGCCTACCATCTCATGCGGCCATCCACTGTGCCCATCCTCTCCACCTCTCCAAGTGTTTTTCCTCCGCTAATCCCAATCTGGCAGTTCCATATCATGCACTTTCGCCAGTCTGCGTAACTATCCTTGCCTAGGGGGTACAGAATCAGATTTTATTTATTTATTTAAAAGTTCTTAACCAGGAAAGGCACACTCAGCCGAGATTTGTTTCCAAGTGCGACCTAGGGAGACAAGTACAGCGGTGAAAAAACACAAATTGAACATTACAGAATAAAAATAAAAAAACAAAACAAAGTGGAATTACATGAATTCAGAAGGCAAAGTAAATACAAGTATATACATAGCAACATGGTTTTACAGTATTACAACATTAACATGATAGATGCACGACTGTACAGAATTATGTACAGATCAAAGTGTGTACAGAGGATTAATTCTAAGGCAAGCAAAATAAAGGATACATTTGTGGGGTTCCCAAAAAATCTTCCTTGAGCTTGTCTAAATGCTCACTGCCAGGCTGGTGTCCTGCATTTTTGCAGTTTAAATGTGAATGCCAGAGAGTGCCTATATAGCCTCTGTGTACTGTCTCTTTAAGAGCTGCCTGGATTGCAGTCATAATTAATCTAAAAGGGAGCTCTGTTAGAAGATATGCTTGTTTGCTGATCATTTGTTAGAGTAGTAATAATATTGCAGTTTGTTCTAACCTGCCTTCTTTGCAGCATGGACAGTTCTGTTTGTTTCTATCATCTTGGTCCTGGCCTGCTGAAATGGGCCAATCAGTACATTTGGGACTCTAAAATGGGGCCTGCCTACAGCGGCTTACTGGGGTCAAAACTTGCAGGAATTGTAGTTTTGGGCTTTTTGCACCTAAAATAACATGGAGGGGGAGCCCTTGTTGTGATTGACAGATCAGCCAACCGATCCTTTTGGATCTTGGGGCAGTCCCACACTGCTTACAGTTTCAGTTAGATCTAAGTTGGGAAGTGAAGAAGTAACAGCTCGAGGTAGTTCAAGCAGCAATCCACAGTGGATTTGTGTGGGAGAACTGTGGAAAGGCCTGAGTTTTGGCCTGCATACCTGCCTGCTGTCCCTGAGAGGGAACTTGTGCCTTTTTCGGACTGAATCCGAACTTGGAGAGCGAAGTAAGCCACTGAATTGTGACCAGGCTCCTACTTGAAGACCACCGAAGATTTGCTGAATGCGATCGGCCTGTCTGGACTTCCAGCCACCTCTGAACTCCCGAATTGTGCAGAGACTCTGTAATTGCGACCGGAGAGCCTTTTGCCTGGTACAGTGGAATTTCCTTACATGTGAATGTGTTGTTTGCTTATAATAGGTCATGATTTGGTTCCCCACTGTTGTTTGAACTGTATTCAGCTTGCTGGAAGCCGCATCCAGCCCCACGGACTGAATCCAAAATCATCTCCATTGGGCCTGAGCCTTGCCACACTGGCCCAGCCAGACTACCCACTGCACAGAGAACGCCATCGACGAGAGACCTGCCTGGGGATCAGCCCCGTGCTCAACACCTGAACAGGAACGACGCCTCGGTGATTAGTGTGGGCACTGCTTCTCTGGGCACTCCAGCTCAACAACCTGCGATCTCGATTTCATCCTGCCTATGTCCAGTATTGAGTATCATGAGTAAACATCAGGGTAGCTCCCTGCAACAACAGCTAAATCTAAAGTGTTGTCATCTGATTGTCTTGTTGCTTCTTCTTTTAAGAACTGAGCCCCCCCCCCCGACTCCAGATAACAAGTAGTGTGTGTTGTGCATGTTGCTTTCTTCCATCACAGGGCCCAACCAGCTGCAACGTTCCTGGCTAGCCCACCATCTTCCTATCAGGGAACCCAGAATGTGTGACAGTGTGGGGACTTGAAGTGCATGCATAACTGTTTGATTAATATAGCCTTTAAGCCAATCAACCCAATTACACCCCCTTCCTTGTTCAAGTCCCCTGAATAAATTTTTGCTGCATTTAACCTAACTGTGGTTCCAGTTTGTGCCAAGAGCACTGTACTGTTGCTATTTACTGTGCATAACCTTGTTTTACAGGGGGTCCCAAGGGTCGAGGCAGAGGAACCAGCCCTGGTGGTAAGTGCAAACTGTGTGGGTACTGATATGGTATCCAAGGGGTACTGTGAAAGTGATTATTGTATATTGCTCAGGCCACTAGAAGGGAAAGAGGGAGGTTACAGTGTCCTAGTGGGCTGTGCCCAGGTTAGTTTGACCACTACCAACCCTGACCTCCGGGTGGAGGCACCCGTTTCAGAACTCAGGCCCCTTAACCTGCTACTAGCCACGCAAGCAGGGGTAGTAGCCCTTGGGATAGCGCCATCTAGGGGTTACACATTTACGAGTAGTAGTTAGGACAGGAGGAAGATGTTAGGCCTGTGGGACTTGAGTGACACTTGGCAGTTTAGGAAGCTGGGCCTGTAGGGCTATAGATGGGGGTAGCCGACAGTCAGTGCACTGTAATGCACTTCAAAGCCATCACCATAAAATAACTGTCAGTTTTCTTTTGTCAGCTCGTAATTTAACTGTTTTAGGGGAATCCTCTTCTGTGAACTCCAGCAGTATCGACTGGCCCACAATTTGACACATCACTTCCTGAACTGTCACCCAAAATGGCTGTATCTTTGGACAGTGCCAGAATACATGTGAGTGACTCCCCACTTCACCACATACTCACTAACCCTGATCAGAACTGGTCGCCAGAAACTGTTTTGTTGTTGTCAGTGTCCCAAAATAACTGATTAAGACTTTCTAATAACATTTTTTTTTCTACTGTCCCAATCTGCATCCTGTACCTCAACATTTGCTTCCCTTTCCCACGTTGTTTTAACTGCATGGACAGTATGACCCTGTTCCTTTTGCAAAATCTTGTAGATGCCAGAAATACGTTTCTGGGGTCCAGCAATAGTGACCACCCCATAAAGGAAGTCTTCCAAACTTATCAGTGATCTAGTTAACCTGTCTTTATTTCCAGGAGTATTAATAAAATCCTGAACCAGACTATATCTCAGAAATTCCATATTGTCCCAACTAAACTTTTCTTTAGCTCTATAAAAGGTGAGAGTTTTCCTGCTCTGGAAATTGAATGAATCAGGATACTCTTCATCTTGCCCTCCTGGCGTTCCCCAGAACATGATGATTAACTTGGGGATTACTGACTCTCCAGAAACGTTCTTTCTTGTTTTACTGCTGTGCTTATGTGGCAGTCCTGTGTTTAAATAAAGAGAGTGTGAAGACAAACTTTAACAAAAAACAGCCTGACTGTACTGTAGATAGAACAGTATGCACCCGCCACCTACAGCAGATAACTCATCTGAAATTTAAATGGTCTGCTTGACAGTTTCCTTTAGAATGCTTGGAATTTTAGACAGATCTTCGGGGTTCTACATCTGCTGTGCTTACTGTGATATGGGGCTCCAACCTCAGGTCTTCCAGCAGTTCATATAAGGACTTAGCATGTTCATGAGTCAATAAAACTGCAGCTATCTGTTTGCCCTTTTTATCATTTTTTTTTCAGTTATACTATACAACATGGCACAGAAAGGGATATGGAAGGACAACTAGGTAATTCCACCTATTAGGGTTTCTGCCAGAAGGATGCAATGCTAAAGCTTTGATTGGCAGGTAGCTCAACCCCTTCCCACCCAGAATGCTCAGTTTACTTCATTCAAACTAGAGGACAAGTTGTTATAATCATCAGCCTCACAATTCAAGCTTCTTTAAGCAATCTCGTCCCACTCTTTCGGCCTTAGGCACTTATCTGCACTAAGCTGGGCAGCTTTTGACACTTTAGGGACAAATGCAGTTAACACCTGCCTTCGTACCTCTCAACCTTTTGTCCCCCAAATGTGGAACATTGCCTCTCAAAATGTGGAACAAATGAGCAAAATGTGGAACACTTAAATCAAATCTTTACCTAAGAGGCTCAGAACACTGTTAAAATGTTTGCATTTATGTTCAGAAAGTCTGTTATTAATTGAATAGTATATTTTTTGCATCATTTGCTATAGATTTTTGCTTTAAAATGTTAACAATGAATGGGGGACAAGTCCTCACAATGTGGAACAGGGAGCTTTTGTGAAGTTAAATGAGGAACGTTCCTCGTAATGTGGTACCGTTGAGAGGTATGCGTCTTTTGCCTGACTATTTTAAATAGTTTTCTCTCTTTCCCTGCTTCCTCTTCACTCTTTAGGTAGGTGTGGTAAAAAAAATTTTTTTCTGCAATGCTTTTTCTCTCTGGCCATGCTCGCCTCAGGGATATACCGTTCTGGCCTGCTGACCCCATCCTTCCTCCCAGAGTCCAGTGACATCCCCGTAACTTTCCCTCTGTGGTAAGGGTTCAGGGGGGATGGCAGTCCACTATGTGGAATAGTATTCACTGTAGCAGGCACTAGGACCCAGGGGGAGTCCAGAAACACAGGTTCTCATATAGACGGTACAGGGGTTTTCCTCCAGGCTTCGCCCATTCCGCCCTCTCTCCTTCCTCCCCTTTGCATGGGTGGAGCTCTGTAGAACTTTTTTTTTTTTTAGCAGTGACATCCAGCAGAGGGAACCAGCTCCCTTGGCCCACAACAGGAATCGCTATGGCACCGGTCAACCAGCACCATCTCCCTCTCCCCAGCCACAGTGCACTGCTATGCTGCAGTCTGGCTTGCTTCTCGACACAATGCCCTGAGCTCACTCCCGACCTTTGGTTGCTTGCATGGCAGTGGGATTCACTGCCCCTGGATCATCAGGACAGCCTGTAGGGTAACACTGTTAACCAATTAGAAAGCAGCTGAGCTCCTGCAGCTAGAAAGGTTTCCATTTGGAGACTTGTGTGGGAGGCACCACAGCTAGTCAGGTCAGCAGGGGGTACAGGATGTCAGCATCATGCTGCACACCATCAGGCCTTTTCCACTTAGTTTTCCTCCCCAATGACATCAGCATGCAAGGCGTCAATGAGCACGTCTCTCTCCACACACCAAGGTGCAGATGACCCTGGCTTGTTCTGGAACCTAGGTCATGAAAGTCACGAGCTGGAGCCCTACCGCTGGCCCAGAGGGCTGGCTCGAGATAGCAACTTTCAAAATACTTGATAAAACAACAAAGGTTTGTGGTGCTTTCAAAGCTTTCAGCGGCTGAACACTGACGGAAACAGTTAGCTTTTCAGTAAAGAGCTCATTTCAAACACATACCCTTTAACATGGTGTTGAATAAACAACATATGTAATGGACTGCACTGTGCTAATTAAGCCATAAAGCACATCAGGGTGTGATCAATTTGGGATACGGTCGCTCCTCTGTTGTATGGTCAGGTAGGAGGCAAAGCAGAGTGATTCCAACCACCAGCAGAGTGACGATAGGCAAGAATTCACAGAGTTCCTCACTGCTATAATAAAAAGGTATTCAAATATTTTCATTGTTAAAATAAGAAAAATGTATTTTATTTTTAAAAAATTGTTGTTTGTTAAAATACCACACAGACACACACACACACACACACACACACACACACAAATAACAGCCACACCAACAGAAGCTTCAAAGGCTAAGAATGTTGGCAAGTGACAAGACCTTTTTTTGGGGGAGAGGACGATAATACAATAGTAATATAAGGTCAGTGGGCACTCTACGTCCCTCAAGTCTGCCCTTCCCCCAACTTCATATGCAGGGATAAAGTATACTGTACAGTGTATAGGGATTCCCTAACCACTACAACCAGGATACCCAGTAATTAACTTAGTAATCAGGAATTTTCCAGCCTAACCTTAAAGGCATGCACTGCCTTCACGTCCACTCCCTCCACTGGATGGCTGTGCATAACATTCACCACTCTCTGGGATAAAAAGGGCCTCTTTTTTTTTTTTTTTTTTTTTGAAATTGCTGTTTATACTCCTCCCGCAGTGCCAGTCTCCACTCTTTCGGGAGACACGGATTGCAGTCTCTCTCTGCACCACAGCCTCCCCGATTCTGCCCCGGTGGTTCCCCATCAAGCCGTGGCTGTACCACCCAGGTGGGGGTGGAGTCGCGCCCGAGAATCTTGCTGTCGGACCCACCGAGCGCCAGGGAGGTGCGGCCATCAGGGTCACTGCTGGGCCCCCGTCACCTAGGAGACCGGCACCAGTTTTTCTTTGTTTTTTCCTGTTGGCATGATGTGTGTCCCTTGATGTCAAGGCGCTAGGTGCCGAAGTCCACCATGACTCTCGGCCGGTCCCTTCCTGGTAACAGGACTTGCAGTGCCCCGGGTCTCCACCCGGGGGCAGGCAAACTGCAGGCCTTGGCCTCCCCCCCCGGAGAAGGCGAGCAGTCATGAAACATTCAAGCCTTTCTCCCCCGGCCCGCCCTCCGGCGACCTGATTCCACTCCCAAACCCAGGTCGTCGGCGTCGCAAGTGGAAATCTAACCTCTGCGCCAAAAAGGGCCTCTTACTATTAGCCATGAATTTAGCACCCCTGGGCTTTAGGGCAGCGGCACTAGCTCAAACATCTCTGACCATTCTATCTTGTCGACACCCTTGCAAATGTGAAAGCATGATCTAATACCCCATCTAAGCCTCCCTTTCTCCATCATGAATATGGTAAAGACCTCCCCCATCACTTCATAGAGACCATCATCCATACCACTGATCTTTTTGGTGGCCCTGGTTTGCCTCCTCTCACCTATTTCACTAACCCTTTTGTACTGAGCAGACCAAAACTACACAGTACACCTGGCGGGTCCTGATTAGCGCCTTGTAAAGTGGCATGATTACTTCCCCTGCTCTGCTGCTTACCCCTTTTTGAGGCATCCAGCATTCTGCCCGCCCTCTTGACAGTGGTTGCACACTGCCTGTACTGCTTCAGCCCTTGCCTATTACAACTCCTAGGTCCTTCTTCTCCTCCTCAACTACAACAAGCGGTGCTCCACACAGCATGTAGGACATACCTCTGTTTTAACTCCTCCAGGTCTTGCAGCTTGTATGTGGCTACTACATTGAATCTAAGGCTCCAGAAGTCAAATTAATTGCCTAGCTTGTTCAGGGCCCCCAACAGTTAGTCCCCATCCTCAAAAGGAGTCATAATATAGTGAATATTGTCACAGTTAGGAGGCATCTGAGCCAATTAGAAAGCAGGAATGCTAGTACCATTTTACAGTCACATTTATCTTGACTAGAAGGGATAAGGCCTCATAACATATTCATGGCTTTGCCACTTGTGAGATGCAAGTCCTGGCCTTGTCCTTACACAAGAAGATAAATATGTTCATCAATGTTCAACTCATCGTGTATCCTGTAAATCTCTTTCATAGCATACAAAATAGTAGACTCACAACAACACCACCTACAGCATTCGTGGACGACGAAACTGCAAAGCAGACCTCAACAGTTCTAAGACTCACAATACATACAAAAGGACTGGCTTGTACACATGATGCTTTGCATGGATGTTATGCTTTTAAATTTAGACTGCATCTATGAGCCCTGGAGAGAATTACAAAAAGCAAATACAGTATTTTGCTTCCTTCAAACTGCCTGCGTATTATGCTGTTCCTTCCAACTGTAATGGATGTTTAATCCATTGGTCTGTAGTTAACAGCAGACTATTTTGTTGCTGGAATATATTCACAGTGTGCGCCACTGCCTTGATCTGCTTGTTGCTCTATATGGCACTTTGCTGGGCTGTTGCTGAGGAAATAAGCTGACACTCTCTGGTAGTAGTAGATTTATTGTTTCACACCACTTTTATGAGGCTCACGGTGCCTTACATTAAATTCTGACATTAATGTTGGCCCAATGGTGCTGAGGCACTGTTACTGCCTTACCTTGGGCCGGTGGGAGGGGGGAAGCCATGGGAGGACTGGCAGCTCTCATCTTTCAGACTGGGGTGGTCTGCCATACTGGCTCCTGGCTGCCACCAGGTGGAGGTCTGGTGGCAACGCCGACACACGGAAGGCAGATGACAGGGAGGGTGGAAGAAGCCGTGCCTCCATGCGCACACTTCATCTGAGCATGCCACGGCTTCAGAAGGACCAGATAGGAAAGAAAATGGAACAGACCAGGCTCCGTGAAGCTTCGCCTGGACACCTGGACCTGCCCCTTCCACTTCAACTGGTAGGTCTTTCTGGATTATATGCTCCAGATGGTCCTCCCCTCCCTGTCCCCACCTTGGGGAGAAATCCACAGGGGAACTTGGCTACCAGAGGGGAGGGCAGAGAGGGAGAATCAGAGGTGTTCAGGGATGAGGGCGAGTAGTCATCTGGACTGGCTGGAGGATCAACACCTTCACAAAAACCAAAAAAGAATTTGGACACTACAGTGTTAAAAGCGGATGAGTAATACCATATAAAAATGTATATACCAGGAAATACATACATAAATGAAAACAAATCTAAATTACAATAAGATAACAATAATACAGAAATAGCAGCATCAAACCTTTCAAACAGAGTGGTCCCTATAGAAGACCAAATGCCACTTAGTCTTAAAGCAAAAGCAGCAGTGCAACTAAATTTACCCTACCTTTTTTTCCCCACTGTAAAAGACTCTAGGCTTCTTCCAGATTTATTTCGCGATACAATTTTCTAATTTTACAAAAATTTGAGAATTTTATTTATGTTTTAATTTAATTTTTTCTCACAAAAAAAAAAAAAAAAGCGGCTACCACATTTTGCATAGAAGTAGCATTGCAGACCTGGAAAGGGTTAGGACTGAAAAAATTTAAAAAAGACACATGCTGAGCAGCATAGGCGGTACAGAGACAAGTACATTTGACAGGAGGGGTTCATTTTTGGGTGGGAAACTGGTACAAGTGGCGCTCAGGTTTTAATTTTGACCCATCTTTTCTTGTACCCTGGGGACAACCAGCTCAGTTATAGAGGTTTTAAACTGCTGTTTTATGAATCTAGGCTCTCTTGAACAAAATGGTCCATTGTTTTTTTTCATTTGACCGTTACTTTTTTATACCCAGTGGGTCAGTGTCCCACGTAGATAAATATCTAAAATGAACCCTAGAGAGGTAAGCTAATATTTTACTTCATCGTAGCCGAAACTACATTTTTTAAAAACAAAAAAAACCAAAAATCATTTGTTATTGCACTGGTGCTTTAAAGCATGCCCACAGGCTTCCACAAAGGGGACCTCCTTCAGGGTATAGGTGAAGAGTTCCACAGGACAGAAACAGCCACTTCAAATGACCAGTCCCACAAGGATTTTAACCTTGCTTTGGGAACTGCATAGAAGCCCTCCTCAATCGAGTGGAGAGTGTGAAATGATAAGTGAGCAGTCACAAGCTCTTTGAGGTAGCCAAGGGCTCAGTCCGTGCAGGACCTTAAAGGTCAGTAATCAGACCTTGAATGTAATAAGCCACTTCACTGGTAGCCAGTGCTGATCCCGCAGGACCAGGGTCACATGACAAGACCTCAAGAGGCCTGTCAACAAGCTGGCTGCTGTGTTCTGCACTAGCTGTAGGTGTCGTAGGATACCTCATTTGACCATGATGTAGAGGGCTTTACAGTAATCAGACCTGGACATCACAAACTCAAGCACTAGTCAGTGATGGAAAGTCTTCAAAGGGGACAAGGGACTTAATCCAGGTGATGTTTTTGAGATGGTAAAAGCCACTCTGGACTACTGCAGACACTGGAGCCTCAAACGTCATCCTCTCGTCCAGTATGACCCCTCCCCCAGATTCTTCACCTTAGCAGAGGCAATGAGCTTAGAGAACCAAGCACCAGCTCCATCACCTCTTTGGCTGCTGACACATCCCCATCCAACCAGGCTCAATCATCGATACCTCTGTCTCGTCCGGGTTAGGTCTCAGACAGCTAGATGCCATCCGGTCCTGGATCTTGGTCAGACACACACTGAGTAACTCAGTTGTGTCAGGCATCCCAGGTATAAATGAAAGATACATCTGGGTATCATCTGCTCAGCAATAGAAGCACAGCCTGTAATGACTAATGACCTCTCCAAGGGGTATAATATACACTGCGAACATGTGAGAGAAGACCAGCCCCTGAAGTACACTACAGATCAGGGGCATTCTGTGCGAGCATAAATTCCCCATCACCACCCTCTGCATTCTGTCTCTGAGGTAGGACTCAAACCAGCTGATGACAATGCCAGTGAGTCCAAAGTAGCCCCTCAGTCAGTCCACCAGCAGCCCATTGTCCACAGTGCTGAATGTTGAGAGAATGAGGAGAACAAGAACAGACTATTTTCCTCTATCCCCTGCAGGGAATGTAGATCATTCTGCACCTTGACCAAAGCAGTTTCGGTGCTGTGCTTGGACCTAAATCCAGACTGGAGGAGCTCATATATGTCATAGGCTTTAACCGTCCCCAAAAAGGGGAGGTTACAGACAGGTCTCTAGTTCACTAGGCAATCCAGGTCCAAAGATGATTTCTTCAGAAGAGACTTCACCAGCTTATCTTTTAGTGCACCTGGAAAAAAAAACTCAAAGAAAACACCAGACCATCCCAGAAAACACAGGACACAGTATCCTCACACAACTCACCAGTAGACACATCAGACCTGTGTCCAGTTGACAGACATGGCCAGATTAATGGAAGTGGGGGCCCTACTCCAAGTCATATTTTGTGGCCTGGGGGCCCCTAAATGCCAACATCCCGCTCTTCTACAGTGCCGGGCTGGCAAGGCTGCAATGACCAGGGTATTCAAGCAGGATGTGGTTTATAATGCTGTGTTATGCCACATGACTTGACAAATCACATGCCCTTGATTATAAACAACACAATTCAGAATGACCAATTACTGCATAAAGAAATATTTTATTGGTACAGTATTAACATTTTGTAAATTTTCACTTTTTAGTTACCTATAACTTGTCTTGTTTTTCCTTGTCACTACTGCAGGTACCTTGTAACTATTTTTGTTATTAATAATTATGGATTAATTATTAATTATGGATCCTCTTTTCATCCCTCCTCTGAGACACACCTGGGCATTAGACTTCAATTAGTGTGCCCTGCCTTCCCAGATATCAAATTCAAATTCCACATAAATAATTTAATAAAAATGGGGATAGTAGCTGCCACAATCTCCCTGCTCATGCCTCCTTAAATACATTTTCTCTCTGCTAAAACAAAAAAACTGAAGCGTGTATTGAAGCAGTTAATGGGGCTCACAGCTCCCTCGCATCATTCCCCTGCTCAAGATTCCTTCGAGCTCCAAACCTGAGACATGCTCAAGCTCCTTGCCTCCGCAATGCATCTGCCACTATCACCCTCTGTGCAGCTACCTTTGTTCTCAATTCTGTCTGTTCTCCCACTGTCTCCTCTCCTCCATCTCCTTTGTCATTTATAGTTTTGTTGTCAGCTTAAAAGTTGCTTTGCTGCCAATGCTGAGTTGCCACATCCTTGCCCCCACTCCAAGTCATTGATGCCAAAGCAGCTAAAGAGAGTTGTGCCAAGAAGACTGAGCCTTAAGAACCCTGCAGGTGTTGACTTCAGTCACTTCAGAGATTAAGCTTCCTAGAGCAACCTCCTGCAACTTCCCAGTAATGTATATGACTCAAATCAAACCAAGACAAAACTGTGCCCGCAAGAGCAAGTCCCACAAGTTAGTTCCCCTCAGGTGACTTATCAGCACCCCATGGTCCACTCAGTGTCAAACTTCAAATCTTATTAAAGACTCATCAGTACACTACTCAGGTTACTGAACACTTACAGACAGACCATGACCAGAGGCAACCACAACTTAGTTTGTTTCTCCAATGCAATAAAACGAGTTATTTCTGCATCACAATTGGCTTGGACACTGCAGAACACAGACGACTAGTGAACACAACATACCTGGTGTGGCCTGATTGATGTGAATGTGAATGTAATAAGTCCAGTCTATCCTCTTGATTGTTTCCTCAAGATCACGCAGGCGGCGGTGACACGACTCAGTCCTGCAGTGCAGCCCGGCATGGGAGGACTCCTCACAGTCACAGCAGGACCAAAGGCCCAACTAGAAGCATCACTAACTGATCCTGGCTAGTGGCTACATGGAAAACACCAGCAGCATGCGACGCTGCACTGAAGCCGAATCCAACTCTAGGTGACCCCCTGCAGCCTGCTCAGACTCCTTCTCTCTACTTCTGTGTCTTTAGGCAGAGACTCTTCTTCTTTGATAGATGAGCCCAGCCACCGGCACTAACAACTGACCACCACAGCTCTCTCTCGTTTTCCTACTCTACTCCTCATCGCTGCCTGGCCACACACACTGACGCCATGCACACGAACGCACTGATTTCTGCTCCCCAGTTGTCACACCTCCAGAGGACCTATGATGGACGTGATTGGTTGTGTGTTGTGGGGTCAGGATGGATCAGAGGTGAAGTCGGAGCTGCCTGTCGGAGAGACTGAGAGGTTTGCTTGTTCAGAGTGACTGTGGGGAGGGGTCATCACCACCAGGCTGACTCAGTGGGGCGGGGGTGCTGACTGACTCCAAGAAGGTGGGTGCTTTTTGGGCAGTTCGGCCCATCGGTGGTCACCCAGTACAGCCAGGATTAAAGAAAGTAACTGTAAATAGGTTAACAGTGGGGGCCCTCCTGAACCTCGGGGCCCTACGCCATGGCGTAATTGGCATACAGGTTAATCCTGCCATGTTGACAGAGGTTGAGCCGCGGCTCCAAGATTACCTCACAGACCTCATTCACCGTCACTGACCTAAACTCTCTGCAGGACAGAGAAGCATGTTCGTGGAGTGTAGTCTCAATCCTGCTGCACTGAGACAGCCCAGTTAGCGAGATCCCCACCCTAGCAGAGGGCACTCTGTCTGAGAAGAACTGGGCAAACTCCTCCCACTTTGCAGATGAAACAGCCTGTACAAGCTGCAGACAGGTAGGATAACGCAAACTATCTACAGTCAGGACAAGAAGAACCAGTCGATTACTTCCAGCAACAATCTCTCTGGAAAAAATGCTGTCTTCTTACGGTGGCTGTCCTTTGGTATTCACCACAGTGAACGCTCAAAGCAAGTTTGTCCTCCTGAGCCCTGGATCTCTTCCAAGAAAGCTCCAACCTCTAACCCCTAGACTTCAACTTTCTGAGCCTCAAATTAAACCACGGGGATCTCTGGCATGAAATCTGGGGTCGCATACAGACGGGTGCAATGGAATGGAGTGTTGAGGTAATGGCCCCATTACAGGCCATCACTGCCTCCCCCAATCCAGCCACATAAGCCGCCATCACACCCGAGACGTCCATTACTGCCTGAAGTCCCTCCGGTGTCAAGCCTCTTAAAGGATGGTAACGAACCATCTCCACAGAGGGTCCTATTAAGAACACGTGGTGAAATACAACATAGCTGTATAAATCTGACTGCACTGTAGTATGCTGAATTTTATAAATAGTTTACTATATAAACTCTGGCAATATCGTAACTGTAATCTTGTCATGCCAATAATGTAATCTAAACTGAACTGTGGAGGTAAAGAGCCAAAGTCATTGAGGAAAATAGGATGGCAAAGTGAGAATATTTATCTGGAACCTCTCATTTCCATAACTACTGCATTTTAATTAAATACTGATAGTGTGTGAGCTGTAGGAAGTATATAATTTCTGTTTACATAGTGCATTTTATACACTGTCTCCCAAAATGCTTTAAAAGCAATTTATTTTACATACGACAGCTGAGCTGAGATGCCACATCTTATTTTCCATGGGGTCCTGCATCTGCTTGGGACAGTTCGATTCCTCTCAGTACTAATGGTACCTTGACTTTCTTGAATTTACTCATGGTTGCCATCCCTTGGTATCAGTGGCAGCGTTTCAGTTGGAGGCTGCAATTCCTTTTATGCTTTTCAATAATGATGGGGGGGGGGGACTACTGCATAACTAGAGCCATTTTCTTTTGGATGAGAAGTTAAACTGAGGGTTCCTTCTACTCCTCTCTGGTGGCTGCCCAGGTGCAAGCTACAGATCCCATTACATTTTCTAAAAAAGTAGAGTAGCTACCCTGGATGTCCCGCCCAACATTCCCTTTCCATAACACAGGCTCTAAAGCAATGTGGTTGCGTGTGTGGCATTAGAGCACTTTATTGCTGCAATATGTATACGCATACAGTCCCCTGCATGACCATATCTAATGTGTTGATTTTAAAAGCATGCTGGGTTATAACATGTATGAATAGTACTATAAAAACCTAATTCTACTCTAATTATGTGAAATGTGAATGTTTATAATTATCTTATTGTATTCTATATATTGTTTGTGATTATTTTTGTAACATCCTGACTGTTTCTTTATGGACCCAGGTCACTTTTGAAAATGGGCCTTGCCAGCCTGCCGGCACAGCAGTTGGATTTCTGCTTGCAACACCGGCAACCCAGGTTCAGGAGCAGACCCAGGTCGCAGGAGGGCCAGCTGGAGAGAAGACTGATGCGTCCCAGGGACTGCTTGTCTTCTCCAGGGGGAGGGGGTAATCAAGGTCCGCAACTTGTCTGACCCCAGGCGGAGGCCCGAGGTATGACAAGTCCTGCAGATAGCGGGATGGGCCAGGGGAGCTGCATGGTAGACGTCGGCGCTCAGCACCTGGACATCCGGGCGTAAACCACACAGGAAAGGGGGGGGACTTGGAAAAAGGACGCCGGAGCACCGAGAGGAGGGAGCACCAGTACTGGCCTGATGGCTTCTGCTTGCCTGGTCGCTGAGGGGACCTGACGAGACAAGAAAGTATCGGGGTGTATGGGCCCTACCTCGTACCCCACCTGGGGGGCAAACCACGGCACTAGGAGGGTCCTCCAGAGATCACAGGCAAGGCAGGAAGCAGGGCAGATACAAGTGTCTCACAACGGAGCAGAGCTCCAGCGTAGAGATGGGGGGGATAAACAGAAAGTATAACAAAAAAACAAAAAAAAGGAAAGAAAAGAAAATGGGCCTTGGCTCATATTGCTTACCCAGTGAACAAAAAGTTTAAATAAAATAAATAATTATATCAAACCACATGACATAAGGCATGCTTTAGTGCAGCAGAGCAACAGCTCTTAACCGAGAAGTACTGCACACTACAGCATGATTTTGAAACGAATCTGCAGGGAGGTTGTGCACTGCCAGGTTTCAAATCACAAACTGGCAGACAGACTCTGACACCTATACTACAAGCTTCTGGAAACATACGGTCTGAAACCAGCAGTGGCAGAAGAAATACAGGACACATATTTAATGCTAGAATACATGGAGAGCATCAATATGAGCGCTACCTCTTCAAGCATGTAATGAAAATGAGTGCTGCCCCCATTCAAAATGATAAAGTTATAAGGAAAAAAAATCTAGGGGCTAAGTAATCACTGCAGCATCCCAAAAGCTTACATCAAATCACACCTCACAACCTTCTGTCACTGAAATGAGAGACATGGACATTTCTGGGTACACATAATGAGGGACATTCCTTGTAGTCAGGGACAGTTGACAGGTATTTATTTATTTTTTTTATTTATTTAAATTTTGGTGACCGGCACACTGAGACCATAATGGTCCCTTTTTCAGGGGCGACCTGAGGTTAATTACAGTCAACAGTACAGTAAGAAGTAGGAACAATTCAAGGGAAAGTGCGCATATACAGACATTAAAATCAGAACATATAGTACAATCACAGGCAGGTTAGGTAACGTTTAGAATAACATGGAGTAAACACTAGTTTCACAAGAGTGGCAGTTACATAAGGTTCTTTTATCAGGTCAGTTTTACGGGTTACAATTTCAAGTGTTTCAGAAGTGATAAGATTCAACTGAAATAGGATACCAACCTGTTAGGCGGCAGGTTTTTAGTATCAGAGGTGGAGTGCTGTTTTCTATCCTCAGCGGTGGCATGCACAGAGGCTTAACTCTAGAAGGTACATCTTTAGGCCTTTTTTAAAACCCCCAAAGGAGCTGCAGTCTTGAAGACTGCACAAAATCTTTCACTTTGCTGCAATAACTGAATGTATGATAGCTGGGGTTATTTATCTAAGTCAGTGTCACAATCTATTCAACATCTGCAGGGAAAAAACAAACAAAAAAAAAAACTTCTCATTTACATTACCACCACAACCACTGTTTAGAAAGGACCCAAATCTCTTGGATTTGCTCCTCAAAATAATGAAGTTCCAATACAGTTCTTCGCTTCCTGGATGTAGACAGTTGCTCTTCTGTAGCTGCCATGACACAACCTGAAAGCTCCCTGGAGTCGATTTGTAGAGAAACTACTGTCAAGTAGTAGGAAAAAAGTAACCCGAAGTTTCGAGACTAGTTCACCTCCAAAGAACAAATCCATCCATTCAGCTGGTACGCCAGTTCTGAAACATCAGCATTCTTTCTTCTACTACTCGGCAGTCTCCCTACAGTTGTATCTCGTAACACTCTGCCAGTGTAGCCTCAGCTTCCCTTATTTTGGAATTCAGTCTAGTCACATGCAAGGTGCTGTGCCTAGGGAGAAAGAAAACCCGACCTACACACTGTGTGGAGCTCCTCTTACTGCACTGAAGGAGGAAAAGGACCTGAAGGTCATAATATACAAGGAACTGAAGCATGAAAAGCAGTGTGAGGCTGCTGTCAAGAAGGCCAGCAGAATGGTGGGGTGCATCAAACAGTGGGTACCCAGCAGGGCAGGAAAATCATCCAGCCACTTCATAAGGTCCCCTGTCAGGCACTGTCCTTTCCTGGAGTACCGTGTGCCATTCTTGGCTCCTCAATGCAAAAAGAAAATTGACACAGTTGAGAGAGCGCAACACAGGGCCACCAAAATGGTAAACCGTTGAGGACAAAAGCTATGAGGAGAGGACAGAGATCCTACTAACTCTCCTCCCTCAGACTCTGACATCTTACTCATTCCTTTCCCTTTCCTTAATTCTGCCAAGCAGGTCTCCCTCCCATACAGGTTTGCCTCACTCTTTAAAACCCTCCAAGCCTTTTCTCCCCAAAACCCCTGCTCCAGGCCCACAAAGCCCATTCCTGCTCCTGTCTCTGTGACACTGTTTAAAGCTACTGCTGTTGTTGGCCTTCAGTGGCTGTTGTATATACCCTACACTGGTCCTGTTATGTGCAATTTTGTACCCCTCGGTGCATATGTTGTACATTATATCAAGGTGACACCCTGTGAGCCAATCAGATTTCTTATTTACAGGGCACAGTGTGGCGGCAATGCAATGTGAATAACTTGACAAACAGCTAAGTCATTTGGAACATGCAAATTAGGCAACATAATGCCTTTGGAATATGCAAATAAGGAAGCAGAAGCATTCGTAACATGCAAATGAGCAGGGAAGCATCCCAAATATTCAAACGAGTTTCTGACTCAACGTGCACCTCAGGAACGCTCTGTCAGACACACAATTTTGAAACAGAAACTGCTAAATTTTTGCTTTTCATTGGTCTGTTAGAAACCTGTCTCCTAGTTTGTGTGACCTTGATATAACAGTGATAATTATAAGCACTGGAGGGTCAGTCCTCAGGAATGATGGCACTGGACACTAAAGATAGCGACTTCTGCCTCTGACCTCGGTCTTGGGCAATGCTGCCCAGTGCCATTATTCCCCTCATAAACCCTGTGATGCTTCCCGTTATTACTACAATACACACTGTTATTATGCACACATGCGCAATCATACCTTGTAAATATTCTTGGTGTATCATTGTACTGTGTGCAACATGAATACTCCACACTATGTCTTCAAGCACCAGTGCAATGAAACCAAGCGAAAAAGTTGATCCTAGCTTTTTTCACTGTAAAAGATTCCAGGTATCTTCCAGTTTTATTTGGTGGTATAATTTTCTAATTCCATCAAAATCTGAGTATTTTATAATGTTTTAATGGAGTTTTTCTGAAGGAAGAAATATGGTTGACACATTTTTTTATAGATATAGCATTGTAGACCTGGCAAGGCTTAGGATCGAAAAAAATTGAACAAGACTCATGGTGCGCAGCATAGGAGGTACCTAGACAACGGTGTGCTAATATTTCTAGTAACTGTAGCTGAAACTGGCTGTTTTTTGAAAAACATTTTACATTGCACTGCTGCTTTAATGTGCAATTCAACCTTGTATAATGTTGCTGATATTTGTTCGATACTTATAGGCACTGCCCACACTACAAAGTTGTCTGTGGTACCGCCCTTACTGTTCTGGGGCATCCGCATTCTGGCAATAATGTTTTTAAAAACATTACAGACGTTAGTGTGGCATCCACATTACACCTTATTTCTCCCAGTTTTAATCCGTTTGGAAGACACTGTGAATGGAGGATCCAAAACGGCCACGCGTCCACACATTACTACAACGTTACAGGCTCCAGAAGGTTACCCATTCCAGTCTAAAGACCACATCCTTACAGCTCTTGAGACCGGTTTTAAAAACACATGCTAAACCGTTACCAGTGCAGACGCGAACCATTTTTGGAGGTAGCGGTAACGGTTTACAAGACCGGTAATGGTTTACAGGGCTCGGTGTGGACAGGGCCTTATTCTCTGCAATCCTCCCTGTTCCTGCTCCCCAAGGATGCCCCTGGAAATCAGCTTCAGTCCAGTATGCCTTTCTGGTCACTACATTTTAAATAAATAAATAAATGTTAACGCTGAACAGGATGGTACAGAGAGGACATGGTCACAAACTCCTGTGTGTCCAGGGATACCAACAAGACTGAACATACAGAGATGTTTAATCGGACGTCCTCCAGCAGGATGCAGGGAGATGCCCAAAAACTCCAAGTTGGGAAATTCAGGGGTCACATTAGCAGGCAATTTTCTTTTTTTATTTATATTTTATTGCATTTTGAAAAAATTTATACATCAACTGTGTTCAAATTCAGTGAAACTGCAATACATTAGTCAGAGCAATCCATGCCACAATTGCGTCTAGGGAGAGAAAATGTTACACACATTTCACAGTGTTACCACATAGGGGAAGCACACAATGGCCCAGATATTCTAACTACGCCAGGCTGTGGCGCAAGCTTGGGCGCAGCTCAACTTGGCTGCGCAGGGGTGTGGACTGGGTGATATTCAACGAAGCTGCGCCATGGCTCAGCAGCGTTGAATATCACACCCCGGCCACCAGCAGTGTGCATGGCGCAGTGGCACTGCGCCAGCGCAAGTGGCCAGAGTGGAGCATGGGGATGTGCTAGTGCAAGTTCCATTGCGTTATGCACAGCACCTGCGATATTCAAAAGGGGACATGCAAATGGGGCCATAATGTATGCAAGGCGCAAATGGGGCCATTTGCATGTTATTATGGCCCCCATTTGCATGCAGGTGCACCAATCCCCGACGATTCGCGCCTGGCGCCCTGTCAGGCAGCAGCCGTCGGGGACCAATGCCCCCTGCAGCCAGCAATGTGCTCCACGGCCCAATAGCGGGCATTTGTAAATAAAGAAATAAATGTCCAATATCCCTGGTGGTCCAGTGGACCGCTATCTGCCCTATCGCGGGCATTTGTAAATAAAGAAATAAATGTCCAATATCCCTGGTGGTCCAGTGGACCGCTATCTGCCGAATCGCGGGCATTTGTAAAAAAAAAAAAAAAAAAAATATGTCCAATATCCCTGGTGGTCTAGGAACACCCCTCCCCACCACCACTGAGCCCACCGCCCCGCTCCGCTGCAGCACCCACCACCTGCGCCCACACCATCAGGTAGGGCTGTCGCCCACTGGTCCACAGCGTGAGCCAATGGGCATGCAGCCCATACCGTCTACACATTCCAGATATGTGAATGGGATCATTCACATATCTGGAATGTGCTAATATATATGAGGCTGCTTGCCATGCTCATGCTGTGGACCAATGTGTGACACCCTACCGATGGTGGCAGGTGCTGCCACCGCTCGGCTGACCGGGGCAGGGAGCGGGCAGTGGGGCTCCAGTGCTGGTGGGGAGGGGGTACCCCAGACCACCAGGGATATTGACATTTTTTTTACAAATGCCCACCAATCGGGCAGATAGCGGTCCACTGGACCACCAGGGATACTGGACAGTTATTTCTTTATTTACAAATGCCCGTGATTGGGTAGATGGCGGTCCACTGGACCACCAGGGATATTGGACAGATTTATAAATTTTTTAACAATGATCGTGATCGGGCATGGGGGGCACCGCCAGGTGCAGCTGGAGCTCGGGTGGCCACCCACAGGTGGCAGCTGCTGTGTTGCGCCCTGCAATGCGGCAGCTCACCTGTGGGTGGCCATCAGTTGTTCCTTTTTTTTTTTGGATCAACTTTGTGCTGGCGCGGGTAGGGGTTGCGCATGCATGGCTCTGCACATTCCGGGCTGAATATCGGGCTGTGCAGGTTATGCATGGGCACGCCCCCACCTGCGCCTGCATACATTACTGATGTGCTCTGGCACATTGGGATTTGTGCTGCGCACTTTTCCCTTTTGAATATCGCGCCGGGGCGCATCAGTGGGTTGCACATGGTGCAACACTATTGCGCTATGCGCAGCCCTTTTGAATATCTGGGCCAATATGTATTAAATATACAATTAAACACACAAATGTAGCCATAATGGAGTCAGTGCAAAGGGAGAATACAACAGAAAGTAAACTACTCATAGTAAAAAAAAAAAAAAAAGAACACCCACCCTTTGCTGTGTTAATGACCACATGAAAACTATTATTAAGCACTATATATGCTCCCAGGAGAGAGATGCAACCAGTTAGGCAGGATAACAACATTAGAATTTTATAAAGAGTATTAAGAGCTGAGATTATTTGCAGCACTATTAATGTTAAGCAAGCAAATCTGCTTACTGGAACCAGACTAACAGACTAATTACATATGCACATACAAAAACGCCAGCAGAAACAGGCCCTACAGGTCTATCAAGTCTGCTTGAAAATAATAATAATTCAAATTGCTACTAAAATTGTGATATGGTCCAGATGCTAGAGGGACTGCAGGGGAAAACAAATAAAACAAACAAGCAAGGGTCACCCCCCCCGCCCCACTGCTCAGGCGCCCTTTCGCCCTGGAGGAAAGGACTTCACGTACAGTTCAAAGAAGCATGTGGCTCCCATGTCACCAACGCGCCAATCTAACAGACCGCTCCAATGCCATCTCAGACCATACCTCGCTTAGAGCTGTAGCGTTGAAATCAGCACTCAAGGAAGGTCGCTAAGTCGTCCCCTTCCACTCCTTCAGGGAGACCAAGAATTTGCACATTAGCTGTTTTGGACGGTATTCTTCAACTGTTCAACCCAGTTCTGCAGCAGACTGCTCCTTAACTGTGGTTGCTGCCACTGTCAGCGCTTTGGTGGCAGTTTTCTCAGAGTCATTTGCCTTTTCCACCACACCAACAATTTTTCCTTCCACTATCACTAATCGTCCCACATACTGATCCATCTTTTGATCCAAGATCTTACTATATTTAGTCAAATCTATTATGGCCTGCTGCAAAGAATCCAATGTGACGGGAGATTTTTCTGTCTGCCCGGGCGCCAGTCTCTGCTGGCCCGCAGCATGAGACGGCCCTGGAGTTGCTGGATCATTTTTTGTGGTGTTCTGAGGATGACCCATAACAGAATTTGGTGTCAATCTGTTTGGCATAAAAAGTCCATTGTAGCTCTACCATTGGTTTATAATTTAGCCCACAAAATCTCTGTAACATCAAGAAAGTTTACTCGAACTATTCAGAAGCACAAAGAAAAGCATGTTCCCTGCTAAGCTGCTGGCTCCACCCTGCTAGGAGGCACTTTTTATCCAGGAAATGTGGTGAGCCTGTGGAACAGTCTACCACCAGAAAATGTGGATATAAAGACAGTACGTGCTTTCAAGTTAAACCCGGACAAAGTGCTGCCTACCAAGGAAGTCGGCATGTATCCTGCACAGAAGAGTGGGCAGACAAATTGATAGGCATCAGTACATGTTTGCAGAGAATACTTTTTCTATCCCTGCTTATGAAGTGAGGGGGGTGCAGGCATGGTGGACCCTGTGTCCCTTCTGACCTCAAATTACTATGTTTACACACGAAAATATTAAAACAGGCCAGCAGCTGATTAAAGTCAAAGCAGCTTCAACTATACTTTAGGAAAATCCAGACTAAATGCAGCAACCCTCAATTTTACAAGTATGTGATCTAAATGCATTCCTGAAAATGCTAATAGGCTCTGTCACAGAAATGGGAAGAAAGGAAGGAAGGAAGGAGTTAATTGCTTGGATTTTTGGCTGGGATTTTTCTGGCCTTCTTAAAAAAAAAAAAAAAAAAAAAAAACACACACCACACACACACACACACACACACACTAGGATTCCACAGGCTAGCAGCATCTAGGTAAGGTGATGGTTATAAATCTCAGTGAGTAACTAAAAGGAGGAGTGGACATACACACACACACACACACACAGTTTGAAAGGATTGGACCACTCACATACTGGATGTTAAATTGATCCAACTGGATACCTATAGGGCTGTTTAAAATGGATTGGAACAAGTAGACACATGGTAAATGGTTGGCACATTCAACGGGCACAAGAATTACCTATTCAAAGGGGGATTATAAGATGCTGTAAGACAGTTACAGCAGTGTCACGTGTTCTGGTGGTTAACATCCAAGAGGGTCTAAGCTTCGAGCCTACTGCTCTAACTATGTCAGCTGGAGCTGATAGATAGCATAGAAATTCAGTCTCTCTCTCCAAGCATAGTAGAGGGTAAGCAAGCAATAAGACATGACAGGGTGTGTGTTGAACAAATATCACCACATGCCCAGGGGGCGCAGTAAGGCACGAGGCCTGGCCGAGTGCCTTTCAGCCCCTGGAAGTGCGGTAATATCTGTTCACACACCCTGGAGTGTTTTATTGCGCTTATAAAATGTTTTTTTAAAACATATTTTTCTCATCTTAAAAAATATTACTGAACTAAAAAAAAAAATGAAATCAATGTGTTAATTTGAAATAAAATAGTCCTTCCGCTTACTAGGTGATGACATCATTGTCTTCCATTCATGCTAGCGTTCCCTCCCCCCCCAAAGTCCCGATCGAGAGAACAAGTGTGGTTAGGAGAGGTTTGTGTCCTTTTAAAAGAACAATTGAAGAACATGAAGTTTATCTATGTACATACTTTTTGTTTGAATGTCAAGTAGCTCCTCCATTCCCATGACAGTCCGAGCACCAGAATGGAGTGAGCAGAAGTAACAGGTTCTCCCCGACAGGTTGCGCCACTTTTGCAAAAAAAAAAAAGAATAACTGATGCAGATTTTTTTCTGGTTTTTTAGTTAACTGTAGTGGGACGGAATTGCAGTTTGCTGTGAGATGGTGGAGTCGACATGGTGCGGGATCACGAATCGTGACTACGGCTCAACCTGGTTCCGTTATAATTCTTTATAAAATGCATATAGCAAAATATAACAGTTGAATGGCAGTTTCGTCGGTAAGCAGTGGAGACAAGTGGGGGGGGTAGCACGGTGCGGGACCATGAATCGTGACCACGGCTCGACATTGTTCAGTGTTTGGGATGTGCTTTACATGGAGGCTGAAAACAAGATGGCTAACTGAATTTTTCTCAACATTCCACACCTAGCTCCGAACATTCCATTAATGGGCATTGATTTAGTTACCTGTTCTTTTTTTTCTGTATGTGTAATACATATTTGACACCTCATTTCTGGCCAATCACAATACTTCTATTTACATGCCCATTTTATAAGAAAGAATAGCATATGTTAGCTAATAGCCTTTTTCTTTTTGCCATCTGTTATTTAAAACCATTCATTCTTTTTCCTGCAACAGTGTTCTTCTCTTGTGTTAGACATCTATATATCCTGTAATGCAACTTTTAACTTTCTTTAAGTTACTAACACACTAAAATGGCAACAGAGTAGGCCTCATGGTCTATTGAGTCTGCTCAAGAGTCAGTACCTTAAATGGGTACCGTTACCACTCTCCTGGCCCCCACATGATCCCCCCCGTTCCCCACCAGAGTTCCCCCCCCTAGAGATGACATTCCTCAGCTTCACCCTCTTCCTGTACCTGCCACAGCTTCTCTTGAACCCTTCCACCGTAGACACCTCCACCAGCTCCTCAGGTAGTGCATTTCATGGTTCCACCACCTTCTCAGTAAAGTATCGCTTCCTTCTCTCCCCCAAGTCTCCTGCCCTCCAGCCTCCAACTGTGCCCCTGGTGGCCCCTCACACTTTCCTCTGAAAGACCCCATTTAGGATTACCTCATTTACTCCTTTCAGATACTTGAAGACCTCAATCATATCCCCTCTGTCTCTCCTCTCCTCCAGTGAGAACAGTCTGAGCTTCTCTAGTCTCTCCTCATACGACCTATCCTCCAGACACCGTATCAACCTGGTTGCCCTCCTCTGAACCCGCTCCAGGAGTGCAATGTCTTTCTTTAAGTGTGAACACCAAAACTGCAGTATTCAAGGTGTGGTCTAACCAGGCATTTATACAGCGGAAGAATCACCTCCCTGCTTTTTGAGGTAATCCCCCTGGCGAGGCAGCCCAGCATTTTGTTTGCCTTGGCCGCTGCGCTCCTACATTGCTCAAAATTATTCATTTTGGCATCCACCACCACCCCCAGATCCCTTTCCCCACTTGAAGACTGCAATGTGTCCCCTCCTAGGGTGTACACTTGGCCTGGGTTCCTATGCCCCAGGTGCAGCACCTTGCACTTCTCGGTGTTAAAATTTCAGTTTCCAGGTGCATGACCATCTCTCCAGAGCATCCAGGTCCCCTTGCAGGGCTACAATGCCCTCTTCCCCACCCACCACTGCCCAAGCTTAGACTTGTCCGCAAAAAGGCTCATTTTGCTCCTGATACCTTCCCTGATGTCAGAGATGTAAGCATTAAACAGGAGCGGTCCCAGAACTGATCCCTGCTGGACCCCGCTTATAACCCTCCTGGAAGACGAAACTTCCCCACAACCACAGCCACCACCTGCTGAGTACGTCCAGATAGCCAGTTCCCAATCCACCTGATCATCAGGGTCCCCACCCCATCCTCCCCTGTTTATCCAGCAGACCAGTGTGAGGTACTGAGTCAAACACCTTGCTGAAGTCCAGAAAGAGGACATCCACCGGCCTCCCCTGGTCAAGCACTGTCGTCACCTATTCGTAGAACTCCACAAGGTTAGTCTGACATGACCTGGTTGGGAGGAAGCCATGTGGGCGATAATCCAGGTGTCCCAATTCTGCCAAGAATACCCAGAACCTCTCCTTTAGGATGGCCTCCATCAACTTGCCCACCACTGATGTCAGGCTGACAAACCTGTAGTTCCCCAGCTCCTTCCTCGAGCCTCCTTTGTGGTTGGGCACAGTGTGTGCCACACTCAAGTCCTGGGATACCCTCCCCATCTGTAGGGAAGCACTAAAAAGGTCTGCCAGGGGTGCAGGCAGGACATCGGCCAACTCCCACAGTAAAGTTATTTATTTACACAACAGTCGTGGCTGTGTTTTAGATTATTTCTAAGGTATTTTATGGTTTCCTCTGGCAAAGCAAAACTCTGTTAGCATCCACCATCTGAGAGACACACTACCAGACTTTAACCTGTGCAACTGCATGTTTGACCTCCAGCTCTGTGCAAGGGGGAAACAGTGATTTTTTCCTGGTGGAACCAGCTGGTGGCAGCAAAAAACAGACAGACACCTTTCTGAAAGCTGTTACAGCCGAGAGAGATGGTGTGTCACAGGCTTAACTGTCAGAGCAACCATTTCTAGTTCATACCTTCAATGTGTGCTGCTTGAAGTACAAATCAATGAAACATGCTGCCAGTGAGAGAGGCCTGGAGTGGTCATGACTCTGGAGTCATGACACAGTACTAAACTTGACCATTCATTCAATTCAACTCCATGAAACGAAAGACTTCTTTAAAAGTTTCAATTTGCCTACCAAAGCAATTTAAACGGGAATTTTTAACAGCATAATATTACAATAACTGTGACAGTGTTTCATACTTATTATACTGTAAATAGGGAACACGTAAAGGCCCAGCTCAGAACATTATTTATTTATTTCATTTTGGTAACCGGGTAAGCCCACTGGAACCAGAGGTCCCTTTTTAGGTGTGACCTAGGATGAGTTACCTACAAACAATTGAATATACAGTACATTAAATGCAGACTAGGAGGGATAATACACTAGAAGCACGATTCAGAAATGCCAGTCAGTGGCTGGATTAATTATTCTGCATAGAACAGTAACTTAGGCTAGAGGGACACTTATCAGGAAATTGTGGAGCGAGCAAGTGCCAGTTACCTACACAAATCTGTAGGTAACTGGCAATAGTTTTGGGAGCGAAAGTTCTTCAAATTCGATGGACCGTGTCTGACTAAGGAGAGAGTCAGTGCATTGGGGCAGAAATTTGATGTCTTTGCAGAATATTTAAACTAGCAAATGGGGACAGGCCGGGTGCAGCACCAGATACATCGAACGGGGAGAACACCCTTCCCCTCTCAGCTAGAGATCAAACAAGAGTTCAGCATGTTTGTAGTTCATTTGCATCACCAGGTAAGGAAAAAGGTCTGGCTCCCCATACGACATGCAGGGGAAACGTCAGACCTCACCCAACAACTAATGCACCAAAATCTGGCTAATGGAAAATCATGTACACAAATGCCTGCAGTCTGGGAAACAAGATCCCAGACCTGGAGGCAACAATGACAGAGGCTAAACTGGACAGAGTAGCCATTAGCGAGACATGATTCACTAGTAACACACCTGGGAGACTTCAGTACCCGACTATGTACTGTTCAAAGAGACCGAGTGCAGTGGAGGGCCCTCTATGTCAATGAAAATCTCAAAGCCACAGAAATTCCACATAAGGAGCCAGAACTGTGGGTCACTCTGGAAACAGGAAATGGGACAGCCATACAAACTGGTGTTGTCTACAGACCTCCAGACCAAGGGGAGGACACAGACACATTACTGTTAGAAGATATACAAAACATGACAGCTAAAGGAGAGGTTCTGATAATGGGAGACTTCAACATGTCAGGTACAGATTGGTCAATACCAGCAGGAACATCTGCCAGAACTAGATACATAGTGGATTCCCTGCTTGGGGAGGGCATCAAACAACTGGTACAACAACCCACAAGAGACAGGGCTATCCTAGATCTAGTACTGACTAACGGGGAAAGGATCACAAATCTCCAGGTAGAATGTCACCTGGGGGGCCAGTGACCATCACATGGTATGGCTCAGTTTGGCCACTAGAACTAAATCATCCCATTCCAAGGCAGAAATATGGGACTTCAGAGGAGCTGACTGATAGGATGACCAACAGAGTTAAGCTAGCCCTGGCAAGAAGAAATACAGGTGAGGGGGTACAGGCAAAGTGGACAAGCATTAAGGATACAATACTTGAAACAACATCCCACTGTGTTATGGAGAAAAATAAAAGCAAAAGAAAAAGGAGACCACTCTGGTTCTCAGAAACAGTAGCAGAAATGGTCAGAGCCAAAAGGTTGGCCTTCAGGAAATATAAGGGCCACAGAACCCTGGCAGTTCCCCGGAGGTCCCCCTCAATTGGCCAGTCTCCTTTCTCCTACCGTCTCCCAAAACTGTGGAACTCACTTCCTACTCAATTCAGATTTTCTTCCTCGCCCAGTTCCCTAACTACTGCACTACATAACTTCCTTTCTGTTAATTGTGCTGGCACCTAACTCTCACATCCCGCCTGGTCGTGCACCTTTGTCTGCTGCCCTGCGAGCCAAGGCTTGACCTACTTACAAGCCCTTATTATAATATGCATGTAAAGTTGATCTTCAAGTTATATTGATGACAACTATAAACTACTGTCTGCCTCCGCTCTGAGTTTTTGTGCTCCCCCGGGTGCTCCTACTAACTACTGTAAATTTCTGCTTCCCTACTGTCTATCTGCATTCTCTAGGCGAGTAATCCCCAATACGTACAGTAGTTCTACTACTACTCATTGTCCGTCTCTCATTTCTCACTGCTACTGTTCTCCTACACAATATGTAAATGTACTTTGACTATACTTTTGTTGATTATGTTTCACAAACCTCACACAAATGTTTCTGCAAATGCGGCAATTGCCTTTTCTGTAAATTGCTCCTCTGTATGCAACTGGGTTATCTGCACTATTGTATGACATACTGTCACTCTAATGCTACTCCAAATGCTGTTATTGCCTTTTCCGTAAACTACTCTGCAGCCATCTGTTTATATGAACTACTGCACAATATTTTATTAACAACTCCATTCTCTCTCCCAGGTTGCACCAGAGACAAGCAACTTGTTCAGGTGCCTTACCTGCAGAAACTTTGCAATAAATAAATAAGGGAATGCTACGGGACAAAAATAGGAAGCCATACCAAACTTCCCTAAGGCAAGCAGGGAAGGCAGCAAGGCAGACAAAGGCCCAAACCGATGAAAGACTAGCACGAACAGTAAAAGAAGGGGACAAGACTTTCTATAGCTACATTACTGAAAGGAGAAAGTCCAGAGGGAGTATTGCTAAGATCAAAGGGGATAAGGAGGAGTGTGTGGAGGAGAACCAAGGAAAAGCATCTATCCTAAATAGATACTTCTGCTCAGTATTTACTGAGGAGAAGGTAGGACAGGGCCCACAGCTCAGCAGCATGGACACAGGGGGGAGGGAGGTGAGCACAACTCCCTTCACAAAAGAAAGGGTCCTACAAGAGCTCGATAAGCTCAGGGTGGACAAGGCAATAGGACCTGATGGCATACATCCCAGGGTACTAAAGGAGCTAAGGGTGGAACTAGCAAAGACATTATCAGAAATGTTTAGTGAGTCTCTGAGCACAGCAGAGGTCCCAGAAGACTGGAGAAGGGCTCATGTGATCCCGCTCCACAAGAGTGGCGGCAGAGAACTATAGACCAGTCAGTCTTACCTCAGTAGTGGGTAAGATTATGGAAGCACTCCTTAAGGAAAGGACAGTGCAACACCTGGAATCCATAGGAGCACAGAATCCAAGACAGCACAGGTTTACAACAGGAAGGTCCTGTCAAACTAATCTCATAGATTTCTTTGACTGGATAACCAGAGTGATGGACCAAGGGGGTGCAGTTGATGTCGCCTACCTTGACTTCAGCAAAGCTTTCAATACTGTTCCACATAGAAGGTTGATTAGTAAGCTGGGTAGGCTCCGGGTGGGTCAGAGGCTGGTCAACTGGGTGGGAAACTGGTTGGCAGGCAGAAAACAGAGAGTGGTGGTAAACAGTATACAGTCAGAAGAAATGCAAGTCACAAGTGGGGTACCTCAGGGATCAGTCCTGGGGCCGACACTGCAGATGGACTGGGAGGGTAAGGTTTGTCTGTTTGCAGATGACACC
Organism: Neoceratodus forsteri; assembly: GCA_016271365.2. Lineage (NCBI taxonomy): Eukaryota > Metazoa > Chordata > Ceratodontiformes > Ceratodontidae > Neoceratodus > Neoceratodus forsteri. Next base: position 695,268,162 of record CM028137.1, read on the forward strand.
AAGATCTGCAAAAGAGTAGATGATCCAGATGGGGTGGGCAGAATGAGAATAGATCCGGAAAAAATGGCAAAATGGTCAGAAGAGTGGCAACTGGAGTTTAACGCAAAGAAGTGCAAGATCATGCACATAGGGAAGAGAAATCCTGAAGCCACCTATAGGTTGGGAGGGGAGTTATTGGCAATCATAAGGGAAGAAAGAGACTTGGTCATCATCATTACACATGACTGAAATAATCCAAGCAGACCACTACAGCAGTAGGTAAGGCTAGAGGGATGTTGGGATGTATTAGCAGGGGTATCACAAGTCATAAGAGGAAGGTAATAATCCCTCTTTACAAGATACCCGGTTAGACCCCATCTGGAGTACTGTGTGCAGTACTGGAGGCTGCACCTGCACAAGGACATTAACAAAATGGAGGCAGTCCAGAGAAGGGCAACCAAAATGGTGCAGGGACTGCATCAGAAAACATATGAGGACAGAATAACAGAGCTCAATATGTATACTCTAGAGCAAAGGAGGAACAGAGGTGATATAATTGAAACATTCAAACATCTTAAGGGCATTAACAGGTGAAAGAGTTAAACATGTTTCAGTATAACAAAAATAGCAGGACAAGCGGACACAGCATGAGATTAGCTGGAGGCCATTTAAGGGATAATGCGAGGAAGTTCTTTTTCACAGAAAGGGTGGTGGATGCATGGAACGGCCTACCTCAGGAAATGGTGGATATGAATACAGTGCAGGGCTTCAAACAGGCATGGGGTAGGCATAAGGGAGCAATACAGATGAGTATGAATAGATAGGCCATTGACTGAGTACAGGCCTATGGCACATTCATAAGGTAGAAAAAATGGGCAGACTGGATGGATGGGCCTTGTGGTCCTTATCTGCCATCAACATCTATGTTTTTATGTTTCTAACATCTGGGACAGACACTATATAATCTGGGATGAATACTATGATATCATAATATATTCAGTGTAAGGATATTCAGAACATGCCATTTATCTAATTTTTTTGTGTAAACTCTCTTTATTCTCCCCGTCCATGGAACTCTCTCCAGCAACCACCCATGCCAGTGACTACCTCCCAGTCTGAAACTCATCTGAAGGCACTCCGATACGGTGGATCCCCCGGCTCCGAGCCGTCCCCCAGGTAGGGCCGCCCGCCCTGGCGCTCTATCTACAATCCAATGCACCAGAACCAGAAAGGGGGAGCCCTGGAGGAGAGTCCAATGGTGGGAGTGTGGACCGGACATAGGTGCTGCCTTCGCCTATCCACGGTTGGGGGGCTTTTCCTGGAAGTTGTGGCCCCAGAGTTCGGACGAGCAATGACGTCCTGCTCGGCGTGCGCACTCTCCCGTGTGCACCCGATAGAGGTCCGCCGCAGCTCAATACCCCTGCATCTGCCGGCCAGGCACTGTAATCCCCCAGCCACCAGCAGGTGCTGCTGCTGCACCTTTGTGTGCTGAAACCCCCCCCCCCAAGGAAGGAGAGCAGTCTGTGGGACGCTCAATCCTTCCTCATCCCCACTGACCACCGACGACCAGCGCTCATTCCCGAGCACGGGTCGCCAGTGTGGTGTCCAGCACCTCAACCCTCAGCGCCACTGTGCCGGCTGCCATGCCATTTATCTTTATGTGTGACGAGGCAAGACTATAGCTCACGAATGGCAAAGCCGCAAGTGAGATATGAAGGTCCTGCACCCTCTCAAATAATGCAGAATGTCATATTCTAAAAGTCTGGACATTACATATCTGGCATAGGCCACATTTTTTCCAATGTAAACCTTCAAAATTAGATCTTTTGTAGAGCCGTTTATAGTATAAAATATTTCATTTAAATTGTTTTATATACAATCACTTAAAAACATTTATTTTGACAGCAGGCATGACATCAACAACAGTGATATGATAGAAGAAAGAATACAGTGCTAGCCAGAGATATGTCCCAGTAAATCTGTGTATACCTGGATATATCACAGGAAATCCCATTGAACTGAATGATTTCCTGTAAAATATTGAGCTATTATGGGACTTTTCAACAGGTATATGGTGCCACAGACCACTTATAATATATTAAGACACATTTTCATTAGATTGGTGCTGTATTATTTACTTTTCTAAGTTTTACCAGGAAAGACATACTGAACTGGTAATGACACTTTTCCAGATCCGTCCAGGGAGGAGGGGAAAAGTACAACCAAATTACAAAACAATATGAAGCATCAACCCCCCCCATAAACACTGTACACTGTGAGTAGACAACACAAATACCCCATCTTAACTTGTAAGAGACTGAAAGGCTGCAGCACACAGAAAGACAGTCGGACAACAACAAAACAGACTACACTATCAATACCCTGCATGCAGAAATGAATAGGAATGAAGTACCATGTTTACATTTCCAATCACAAGCCTTTTGGTATAAATTAATATTTTCTTGGGCTCTCAAGTGGATTCTCATGAAAATGAAATGCCTATTTCAGCTAGGCTTGCACAAAGCTCTTGAACGGACAAAACTCCCAGTGCAGTGTCATAAGGCAATGCCTGCAGCCATTTATTACATTAGTTCTTTTTTTTTTAATCATACCTAAAACCCATAATGATGATGTCACATGAATAGAGAAACATCTAACAGACTAACAAAAATAAACGTATTTAGTTTCTGTTGACCAGGTGGGTGCACTAGACAGCACGGCTGTCTATTTCCAGGCACGACAAGGTCACATACAGATGGATAAAACACCAATTAAATAAAAGGATATGACAGGTGATCATCAGCAATTTATATACCAAACAAATCACATATAATCACTGAAATACATCACAGTGGCAGAAGCCATAAGGAAAAGGTAGAGCAGTGGCATCAAAAGAACTCACATACTGTATAACTTCAAAAAGTAGTAAGTACAACAGTGCTGCAAATAAAACAAACAGTAAGATTTATTATCGGAATGCATTTTTATCCAACACTTTTATTTGTACCTATATTGCATGTGCACCTTATTATTTAAAAAAGTAATCAGAAAAACACACAGTGCCATACTTTATGTACAATAACAGAAACACAAAATGCCACAGCCAGTGGCATTGATGCAACTCTCAGCTATAAAAAAATCATGCTAGCACACTAGCGCCAAAGAGCGGCATGCTGCCTTTAAAAGGCAGACAGAGTGCTCTAAATACAACGAATTGGAAATCAGCGTGTGAATAATCGCACTCCATTACTTTCAACTGAACCTAAAGTGTGGGCTGCATACTAATGCAGAAGATGCCTAGCACAAGGGGACAAACTTTCTAAAGGGGGATGAAGTGTCCTACTGTTGCTTGCAATCCTGAAAGCCCTCTGGTTTGTATTGTACCACTACTGCCGATACAAGACCAGTAAAAATATATCACAATGCAGAGCAACAAAAAAATGCTAAATTCCCTGAAAGTTATCAAAAATGGCAGACGGTGCAAAACTTCAGCTGAAAGCAACGCAATCTCAGCCTTAATAACAGCACGTTTAGTAAAAGAGTAGAGAAAACGTGAACGATGCAGATAATATCTGGATCAGCACAGAGCTTGCTACCTGAAAAGCTAAAGACCCTGCTTTTCAAGTTTTAACAACTAGCCCGTGAACAGTATATATCATATATATATATATATATATATATATATTGTTTCGGTCTTTCAGAAAACTGAAGAGAACACACATATTCAAACTATTTTAAGGAATATTATTTGGGGAGAGGGTGCGTGCATGTGTTCTGGGGTGGTGGGCTACAACGCCAAGGTGTAAACAGTTGAACACACGGCAGAGCCAGGCATGCGGGCGCATTCATTTCCTGGAAACTGTCATGTTCAGACCCAGCAAGTGTCACCTAGCCATGTAGGGCAGCAGCAGGCTCACCTTGCTGAACTAGGGGCAGCGTGAACCCACGGCTCCAGCCCTGCCTAGTTGAAGCATGAGCGGCGAGACGGGGCCGGGCAGGCAGCTGGGACTGCACTGAGTCGGGTCAGCAGCAACAGTGCCAACTAAGCTAGAGCTGTCACCATCAGGGGGCCACACTCCTGACAGTTTAGCATTGGACTCCCTCCGTCTCCTTACCTGAGTCTGTGTGCTAGCAGTTCTCAACTCCTCGCTCCTTTTGGACTCCGCCCCTACCCGGGTTCCGACTCCGCCCCCGCTCTGGTTGCGATTCCGCCGCCGGCCCAACTTTGCTGACTATACGGTTCTCCCTGTCGTTCTTACCCCAACCGTTGCACTCGCCCCCTCTGGGTTCTCTTCCCGGGTTTGAGAACGAGAGCCCCGAATGGTCCGCCCCCACCGTCCGTGTGACGCAGCCCAGGACGTAACGTGGCGGCCATGTTGGGATTGGCACAAATTGGTTGGGTGTAATCTACGTCTGAAAACCAAACTGCGGGGATTGGTGGTGGCATGGAGTAATTTTGGTGGTGGGAGGATGACCTCCGTCTGGGCCGTCCATATCCCTCATCTCCTGCATTGCCGTACTCAGGGTCAGTGCTTAAAAATCAGGGAGAAATTAAAAAAAAAATGGGAATGTAAACTCAAGAGAAGTCTGCTACATTGTGTGGCTTGCACTTCAGCATGTAGGTTCATAAAATGTTTCGGCTGTTACAATTTACTAGAGAATACCAATGCCATAATGAAATAAGCTGAAATGGGTGCAGTATAGGAGAATGGGGTGAATGTAAGGGCCCAAGGCACACCCAGATGCCTGTCACTGGCTGCAGGGTGTGGGTGGAATGGCGTGAGCATTACAGCTGACGACCTCAAGGCATACCCCTGACGCCTGTCAGTCTCTACAGGGTGGGGCGTTACAGTTGGAAACCCTAACACCCCAGGTGTTTGTTGGTATTTTTGCTCCATATTTTAAAAATGTGCTTTTTGGGACCCCACCTCGTGAACAGTGGCACTATCATTTTATAGTGTATGGTGGAATGTCGTTCTCACCGAAATCCAACATTGTCGAAACCTTGTAGTCACACACTAGTGACGTTCGCAGTGCAGCAGAATGATTTTCTACTGCACTGCGAACGTCACACTGTGTCCTCGAGCAGCATTTGACAGTTAGGGCTCACTCCATAGACAGGACACATAGCGAAAGCAGCAATGTCGGCGGCAGTACTGATGTTTAGCATTAAAAACGTTCAAAATGTAAAGTTCTTAAACAGTTAAAATGTCAAGCGTGAAAACATTCAAAATGTAAAGTTATTTTTTTTCCTTCTAGTAACCCAAAATGTTTTGAAGCAGAAACATGCTGTACTGATTTTTTTCCCCCAAAAAATGGCGTTCCACTATACACTATAAAGAAAAGTGCATGGGGAACAGTTGACAACAGGGCATCTTTCACCTCGTTGGCACTATGACGACGGATTACCTGTTGAGCTGTGCTCTCGAGGTAATCTGTCGTCATACTGCCAACTCAGTGAAAGAATAGCCCTGTTGTCAACTGTTCCCCATGCACTATCCTATATGTTACTCAGTCCCAAAAGGTGATTTTGCGCAGTGACTTTGCCATTCGGCGCTACAAGTGCGAAAACACATTTCAGGCAGGATGTGAAAAATGACAGCTATACTGTTCATGAGGTTCTCTGAAAAACTGGCATTGTTGAATATTTGGAATTAAAATAAACATTTGATTAAAGTTACGCGCATGCGTAGCGAAATTTCAATGACCGCACATAACTCTGGCATGTTTGGGTATTTTTGTACCAAATTTTCAACATGGCCTTTTTTGGGACTCCACCTCATGAACAGTGACACTGTGATTTCGATAGTCCAGCCCTAAAGTTGATTTCTTACAGCAACCGTGCCATTCTGCATCACAGGTGCGAAAACATGTTTCGGGCAGCATGTGAAAAATGACAGATGTACTGTTCATGAGGAGGTGTGAAAAAAATGGCAATGTAGAAAATCTGGAGTGAAAATATAGAAAATTGGTGAAGTTACGAGTGTGCGTAGAAACTGCACAATGCACACTCGTAATGCAGTCATTTTGGGGATTTGTTTCACCAAATTTTCAACATGGGCTTTTGGGACCTCCTCATGAACACTGGCACTGTCATTTCATTAATCGGTCCCAAAAGATGATTCTCTTGAGTGACATGCGAAATCAACTTTCAGGACCGGTAATGAAATGACAGTATCAGTGTTCGCGAAGGGGTCCCAAAAGGCTATGTCGAAAATGTGGGGGGAAAATTCTCAAAAATTTCTGAGATATCAACACAAGTTAAAAAGCCATTGACAGCCATTTTACAGTGCTTACCTTCATTCTTCAGTTCGCACTTCGGCTTTGAAGAGTGCAGACATATCCTGTTCCACAGAAGATGACACCCGCTGACCTCCAGAGGTGTGCAGCAGGAGGGCCGGGATTGAGGAGGGAGATGGAGGAGACGACCAGGGACCATTTTCCGTTTTTCAGGTATGAAAACCAAAAAAACGATCAAGGACCATTTTCTTTTTTGCAGGGTAAACAGCACAGACTTTGACAGCAGATAAGGACCACTTGGCACACCCAGTCTGTCCATTTCTAAAGGGGGGTTATAGATATGGGGATACTGGGAGTGGTTCCCCAGTATCCTGGAATATTGGGGGGGTACAGATATAGAGACACTGGGAGTGGGCTTCCTTGTGCCCCTCAGTGGTGGTACTGTTTTTTTTAATTGCTGACAAGGTGATTGAGCACCCTGATGTCAGCTTTGACAGAAAGTCGCTCCGTGGCTAATGTTGAGGCGGGAGTGGGCGCCGAGAAGTGAGCACTGTGAGAGAAAGCGACACTGCGGCTAACGTTTAAGCTTTTGGGGTGTAGGTCAGAGGAGTGAAGACGGCCATAACTCTGGACATGCGCATTAGTGTGCACTCTGATGCGCATGGCTGGAGTTCGAGCTACAGAAAGAAATGAAGCACTCCCATTAGAGCAGTTCATTTCTTGGAAGTCCAGCTGCACCAAATCAGGAAAGCTGAACTGCTGTCATGACCAGAGTGCCTGATCATTAGTGTGCACTGCCAAAACCATTACAGTTTCAGCTGTAATTGGTTAGCAGTGATACACCTCTCATTTCCCATATTGTACCAAGACATTCCTTGCACAAGCGCAAGTTAACGCAAAAAATGAATTACTAGTAAACAATAAAGTAAAACACAGTTAGTGTAAATCTAGTGCTTTTAAGCTTTTTATTATAATAGAGAGTTGCTCGTTATTTTGGTAACCAGGTTGGCCCACTGAGACTGAAAGTCCTTTTTTCAAGGGGCGACCCAGAATTCATTACATGTAAACGAGGAAACACATGAACAATACAAATTAAGACACTGGAAAATAAACATAAGCAGCAGGGTTAACAAAGCTTATGGGTAATGATTATGACAAAAAAAACAGTGGACATCTTGATAAGACTTCAATTATAATTGAAGGGTAACAGTTGTTCAGAACAGAGTAAGTGGGAGTCAGCGATTGCAAGTGCACAAACTAGGCTCTAAGATGAATGATTTGAACCCTTTTTTGAACTTGCCCAGCAAGATGCAGGCTTGTAGGGAGCCCTCCTCCCTACAAGACTGCATCTTGCTGGATGAGTTCAACATAGAGGATAATGGGCTGGGGATCGGGTGATAACCACGCTGTAATCACTTTGAGTGGTTGCTAGGGCAACATGGTAAACCTTGATGGTGCAGCTCGAGAGGTTTACTGTAGCCGTAGCAACCACGAGAGGTGATTCCAGCGTGGTTGTCGCCCGATCCCCAGCCATCATCTTTTATAGTGTATGGTCAAAAAAACACTGCTTGCATTCTATGTGTGAGAATTATGGAACTCTGGTGCATTCTTTTTTGTTATGCCACTGGAAGTTCCGAAGTGTGGTTAACAACTCTTAAAATTCTAAACAGTGCATAACAAAGCTGTGTGACTGCTGATTGTGGTGCTTAATAGGCACTTACCATACATTATAAAGGACTTAAATCATTCATCATAGAGCATAATATAAAAAACATTTTCTGATACAGAAATATAATGTAAGACTAATGATTGTTCTAATTTTATGCTTCAGATCCCTACTATTCAGGGACAGAAACCACAATTTCAGGAGGGACAGAGGAAATTTTTGAGTCAAAATCAGGGGCGTCCTTGAAAATCAGCGACAGTTGAGAGGTATGTGGACGTCGGGTCCACACTTCAACATTTTTTTTTAATTTGTGTGCAGTGTTATGCATGCTGTATAGGAGAGATAAGCACCAGAGTTAAAATATTCATTATTCAGAATGCCATGGGCTGAGGTTGGCATATTTAGGGATGAATGGGGGAGGGGTCCGCAGCTGTGGGAGTGGGGATGAGGAAGTCATTGAGTATCTAGGAATGGGAGGAGTTGGATAAACTTATGTCTTTTGGAGTGTTTCCCTTCTGGGAGGAGGTTCAGGTGTTTGCACTGTCATGATGGGGTTGAGGCTGCTGCTGACATGCTGATGGGAAGTTTGTACTGAAGTGGGGCACAGGGCTGAAGTACTGGGGTTACTGACAGTTTGGGGTGTGCAGTATATACCTTGACTGAGGCTAGTGTGGCACATGACTACTACTGCTCATAACAAGAATACCTGTTTTCTTGATATACTTTTCTAATTTTTTTTAACTTTTTAATCTCCTCACTGCAGGCTCCACTGGGCTACAACCCCTCTCCCCTCAGAGGAGGTACATCCTCTGGCCCGACCTCCAGCTCATCTGCCCCCCTGAGGTTCCCCAGTGGATTCCCCCTCCGTGGCAGGACCAGGTGTAGGGGTGCCAGCAGTCCCCCACCACCCAGCACGTCAAATTTGGTGGCTGGGGCAGACTTCGCCGGAGTAGTCGGGCCATCACAGGTCCGTGGAGCCCTGGCCATTTTCTGTTTTCTCCATTCCTTCCCCTCCAACGTAAGCACGTCAGCTTCCTAGCCTCCTGACCCATACTGCCCTCCAGCCACCACTATAGGGCAGTCAGCGGGTGGGACAACTCATTCCCTTCCCCAGAGAGAGAGAGGGACGAGGGCAGTTCTCTGGATGCTCAATCCTCTCTCCCCTGTCGACCCCCAGCAGCCCAGGCTCGTTCCCACTAGGAGCTTCAGCTTGTGGTTGAAGGAATGGTGCAGAGAGGAGGGGTTTGGCTACATTTGGGACTGGGGACCCACGTGAGAAGATAAGGGCATATATATGGGTGATGGCCTGCATCCATCTGGTTAAGGGAACCACAGTCCTCAGTGGACGGTTTAAATGTTATTTCAATGAACATTTAAGCTAGCCGAGAATGTTGGTGTGGGGAAACAGGAACTGCCCTCCACCCTCCCCCACAGGCTGAGGTAGAGAGTAAGGAGAACCCAAGGGGAGAGGAATCCCCCAGGGTGAAACTTAATAAAGGAAGCACGGTGGTAGAAACAAAGGGGGAAGGGAACAGGAGCATTAAAAAGAGAGCGAGGAAGAAGAGAGAGCAAAAAGGAAAAAAGGGGGGGGCAACAAGCAGAGTGGCAACAAAATCTGTAAGGTCATGTGTGTGAATCCTAGAAGTCAGTTCAGTTTATTGATTGTTTATTGTTTAACAGATGAATTCACAACTTTTCCCTGAAACCAAGGTAGCAATCACAAACAGTATTCTCCTACCCAAACTGATCTATGCAGCTCCAGTCATTCAGGCACTTACCAGAAAAGAACTGGGTAGGATGCAAATACTGTATAATAAAATTGCTCAATTTGCTACCAAATCCCCCTGAGGCACCACCACTGTGAGGTACTTGACTCCTTAAACTGGCCATCCCTTTCCCAACAGCTCCAGTGCCCTCTGATGTGCACCACCTACAAAATAATAAATGGCCCACACTTGACAGGCCTAACTGGACTGCTGGTCCCTAAGCGCCCAGGTAGACTGCTCCACACCTCCTCTCAGAAGCTCCTGGAGGTTCCTAGGACATGAACAACGGCAGGTAATAAGTCCTCCCATGTGGCTCCAATCCACTGGAACAATCTTCCTGACCAGCTGCAAAATGTAGGCTCACTGACCTCCTTTAGAAAAGGACTCAGAGAGCACCAAAGGGAACACAACCTATTTAGATGGCAAGGATAATCTCAAGCAATTTGACCCCTAGTAACCTACCCTGCACCTCATAAGCTGCACAATGTTTAAATGGTCATGACGCCAGTATCTACTGCAAAAGGTATCACCTCTGGGTATGTGTAGGTAGGTAGCCGCCTCCAGCCTAGACGAATGCGTTTTCATAAAAGGTCTTTATGTTTATAAAAGGTCAAGGTCTGCTCCCCTAAAGTGTAATATTCTTGTAATTACTGTTTATTGTCTGGAATTACTGTGTTTGTTTCTAATACTGTTGTGTATGAAATGTTCTGTACCCAAAAGTTTCTATGTAACTAATTCTGGGTCGCCCCTGAAAAAGGGACATTTTGGGCCCAGTGGGCCTACCTAGTGAACAAAATTAAATTAATGAATAAAATACATTGTAAATAATTCATGCATGTTAAAAATATAATAGTCTGGGGCTGGACCGGTGGCGTAGAGGGTTAAGGCGCCGGTGCCTTACCTCGACCCGTGCTGGCGACCCGGGTTCGGGAACAAGCCTGGGGCATCAGAGGTCGTCACGGGGGGGGAGGGAGGAGCTGGATGGAGCTGCCAACAGGCAGACTGACCTCTCCGGGGAGGAAGCGCGGCATCCCTTGACTGATGGGGGACCCCCAGTGGAGGCTGGAGGAAGCTCAGGCCAGAGGGGGGCCTAGGCAGTAGGCCAGGGGGTGGGGAAAGGAGACCGTGACCAGGGCTGTCCGGTGCATGTGCGCCTCCACGTGCATGCGTGCTGACTCCTGGGGTCTTCAGAAAAGAAAACCAGAGAAATGCCAGTCAGCAGGGTGAAGATCGACCCCCCACAGGCGCCGCTCCCGGGCCGGGCAGGTAAGAGCCGGTGATTCCAGGGGATGGGGCTGGGGGGGTCGGTCGGATGGGGGCCGACCAGCAGGGGAGAAAATGTGCCATGATAAAAAAAAAAAAAAAAATATGTATATATATACACATATAAAATAGTCTTACACATACAATTAGTACAATTCAATTGACTCATTCTTAAGTCTTCAATACTATATTAAAATTTAACTCGGACAGTACACACGAGAGCATTCTGGATTAGTTAGAATTGGATCTATGATGCCAGTTTGACAACACTTTTGTTGACCGGCATCACAGTGGCGGGATTTATGTTGACCGCAAGTTGCAGTGGACATAAATCCCAAATGCTTCCCAGTCCTGCTTTGTTCTAATTTTACACTTCAGGTCACTTTTGCTGACAGTGAGGTATGTTGCTTTGTTGGTGTCACCTTCAGATCGGCATACTGTTAAAATTGCATCACTGAAAAACATGGGATAGCAGCCTTTTGGATTCTTTTTTTTGTTTTATTGATTGCCAGAAAGTATTTGGCCAACCTCTCTATAGACCAGGAATCTTCTGTGTGCATTAAGATTGGTGTCAAAGTAAAGGGGTCCAAACTATACCTTGTACTTAGGAAGGGGCCCAACCAGTAGATTCTCTCCTGCCTATACGAAGTACAGACCCACAATACATGTTCCAGGTCTTCAGTACCACCAGCTGAGCAAGTACAATTCCCAGTACTATTAGGAATTTTAGAATATTGTGCTTGAAGGATATTGCTATCGAAGCGTTCAAAATTATGTTTAATGAAAAGTTTTCTTAGAGTCAGATCTGTCAAAATGTCCAAATAGGACTTGTATCCAAATAGATAGTTATTTTTGGAAACCATTTTGAATATGCAGATTCATTAATATTTCTCAAGTCCACATTGTTTCAGAAGTTAGAAATCCTTTTGAATATATATTTCTTGAATTTAATACTAAGCACAGTACCTTTATCCACATAATACTTCAGGATCATACGTTTGTACTTGTTCAGTAGGGTCATTACACATGAATACCAGTAATCTTGCTTAAAACCCATATCATGCCATATGCATTTTTCTAAAAAGCATTTATAGGGAAGCCTATGGGTTGGCATTCTGGTCAGCTTTAGCCACAAATTCAGTTTTCTGGTGTCTATAAACACATTTATGTTTGTTAAGCCCAGTTTGTCCCTGATATAGTTAGCAGGACAAGAGAGACCTGACCCATAGTTACGCTAAACATTTTGAAGAGTGGCACTGTCAGTTTATTCCTCAGTTTAAGATCCCACACCTCAGAACCGCAAAGTAACTGTTTATGATATTTAGCTTTAGCTGCTGCCATCAGTGGTTTGATAGATGACCCACTATACATTTAATAAAATTTAATAAGTCCCTGGGATACTTTTCTCAAGTTATGTATACACTTAGAGATCTGCTTAGTCCATGAGCAACTTGCATCAAACTCAATTCCTAGATACTGTATGTATAATTTTTAACAGTCTCTATACTTTAAGACCCCAGATACTAGACTCCCTTATGCTGTCTCTGCCCAAAATAACAGTTTTGTTTTACGTATAGTTAATTTTTAGTTTTAACTATGTTGATTTAATATACAATAAATCCATTTTTTTTGCAATCCTTTTTTGGATAGGGAAAATAAGACAAGGTCGTCTGCATATGCAAGGACAGAACATGTAAATTGATATTTCCTTGGAAAGTCTGAAGTTCATTGATCAATGTCTCTTAGCAAACTGTCAATATACAGTGAAAAAAGAGTGGGCGCCAAAATGCAGCCCTGTTGTATGCCTTCATTGACACGGATGGTACTGGGAAATTGTCCTCTGGTTCCCAACCTGACCTTTGCCCAGGTATTATTGTAGAGATTAAGTGTTATATAAATTAAGTCTGGATCAATACCTCACTTTTTCAGTTGTTCCCACAAAATGTTTCTTGAAATGGAGTCAGAAGCTGAAGAGTATTTGATAAGTACTGTATATAGTTTTTCCTTCCTAAGTTGAACATATTTATTTATTAGATAGTGTAATATGAAACAGTTGTGTAGGGTAGAATAACAGTCTCTAAAGCTCGCTTGAAGCTCACACAACCCTCCTGTTTTGACTACTCATAATTTAAGCCTTTCTAAGATTATTTTGGAGAAAATTTTTAAGTTAACATCAAGTAAACTAATGAGATGATACATGGCCAGATCTGCTGTATCACCTTTTTCATGTATCAGAATAATGCTGGCTGCATGCTATGAAGGGAGGACATGGTTTTCTTTTATACACTTGTATAGTATTATGAGAGTTTTACATCACAGTCTGGTGTTACAGTAATAAACCTCTACAAGTATATTGTCTGGTCCAGGGCCTTATTGAGTTGTAGTGAACTTATTGCATAATAGACTTCCTCATGGAAAATAGGAGAAAATTCAGGGATGAAATTTATATCTGATGGAAACTGGCATTCAGCGTTTGGATCAAATAAGATAAGTCTAAAAAAAATTCCACCCATTTGTCTTCCAAGATGTAAGTATCAATTGAATCCTTAGTGTCAGTGGCTCAGCAGGTAGCACACTCACCTTTGAGGCCGGGAGATCAGAAGGCTGTGGTTTCTATCCCCACACCAGGCATTTGGGTTAATATCCCAATACTGACACTGTAGTGCAGCATGAGGAGGGTGCTGCACTCCTGAGGTGCCATCTTTCAGATGAGACATTAAACTGAGGTCCCATCTGCCGGTTCCAGTGGTAGTTCAGGTGGATGTTAAAGATCCCATGGCACTTCTCGAAAAGAGTAGGGGAATTTCCCCAGTGCCCTGGCCAAATTTCCTCCCCATTCACTAAAAAAATACCAGCAATCAGATTAATCTGGCTCAAGGTCCGTTTACATTCATCTGTATCCCCTCCCCCGGGTCGTGCCTGAAAATAGACAGGATTTGTCTAGTGTACTTACCCGGTCATCAAAAACTAACAAACTAAACTAAACTAATTATCAGTTCCCTTTGCTACTAGGGCCGATAATTTTTTTTACTATCCCTATTCATTTAAACTTCTAATATTGTCTCCCATTGTTTGACATAAGATATAGACTTTTTCCCTTTAAGAAAAATGTTATATGTGTTTCTTTCTTGGTTCAGTTCAGATAATGACTGTTTATTTTGAATAATCCTATTTTTTTATATAACTTTCTTAAGACTGCTCCGTATTTTTACAGTCTATATCAAACCATCCCTTTAGATTTACTTTTGATCTTTTTAGATAGACAGGTTTAACTACTTTACTTCTTATTTGCTCAAATAGCTGATCTAAGAGTTCTACGAGCTGAGATAAATTTTGTTCTTCCAGATCATTTACATCCAGATTTAAAAAAAAGGACTGTATTATTTCAGAGATGTATGTCTCAAGTTTACAGTTCCAAACTGTATTTCTTGATGCTCTTATTGCAGTAAAAGGTATCTCTGCAGCACTGAGATTTCCATCTGGATAATTTACATTCATGCTACTTAAAAGCAGAGGAATATTATCACTTTCAGCTTGTAAGGAAATGTTTAGTTGTCCCCAAAAATTTACAGGACCAAACCAAAAAGCTACTTCTTGTAGAAACATAGGCGTACTTTCCTTGTTTATTGCCAGCCAGCCTACTATTAAGTGGGTATTAGTTGGAATCTTTCATAATACTGATGAGACATAAACCTGCTTTGTTTACCTTAACATCTTTAGTTACCCTTAATGGAATATGTGTCAAAGCATTTGTAAATGCAAAGAAAGAGTTATCAATTAAGCCATCAGATTTTCCAATTCTTGCATTAAGATCGCCTAATACCAGCAAGTCCCTATCTGGATAAATGTGTAGGGTGTCTGCAATAAATACACTGAGGGACCTCCATATATTGGGTTGGTAATAATGTGAAGTTTCTGGGGGAACATAACAGTTAATAAGTGTGATATTCTTTTCTCCAGTGTCCAAAAGAGTGACAATAAAGTTTTGAGTAATCTGAATGCATTCCATTTTCTAAAAGCTGCCAATATTTATATAGGTAACAAGACCACCAGAACACCTACCCAGCTTCTGAACCCTGAATCTAGAAGAATGGTATAGTTCAAATCCATTTATCTTGAGATTATTATTGTTAACATGCCATGTTTTCTTGTAGACATAAAATATTGGCCTTCATAATTGTTCTAGGACAAAAATAATAGACCATTCTGTTCTTCATCATTATGTGTTATAGAAAATTGGGAGCTGTTCAGAACAGGGGTATCCTTTAAAAGGGCTGGAAGTCAGTTGTTATACCCAGCTAAAGCTAGGAATCTGATAGTCAATGGTACCATTGGGGAAGTAGCATAAGTATTAGTGCCTTGGGCTATAGAAGGACCTACTAGAATAGAAGAGTCAACTACCCTTAATCCCAGGCTGTCAAGCAAATTAGCTTTTGGAAGTATCATATCAGCTATGGTCCTATTTTTAACTAGAATATCCGCCTGGCTTCCGTTTCCAGTTCTTGAAGTATAAATAATGCCGTCTTTCCCAAATGAGATCTATAAAAAGTTCCTTAGTAAATTACATAGGGCACCTTTTAATTTATAATCATATTCATAAACTAATTGTTCCTGTCCAAAGAGGCTCAAGTAAACATGTTCTTCATTAGCCCGCTCCATCCTACTAGCATTACTGTTAAAAAGATGCCTATTTGGGAAGGAAATTATAATACCCTTGTTCTGAATAGCAAGACCATTTAGCCAAACATAATTGGCAACTCTCGGTGTGGTAAACAGGACATCAATCAGAGTAACCAAATCTACTAACACTTCTTTGACCACAGCTAAATCATCTACAAAAATTTCTGTATCCATGTCTATTCTCAATTTTTCAGTCATTTGCTCTTTTTGTTTCCCTTCATGTAGTTTAATCCAATCAAGAGGGCATAGGAATCAAATCATTGGCAGGTTTTTAGGACTATTGCCTTGTGATATACTGTGGGGATTACATCCTCTGCATTTGCCGTCTCTTCCGGTATAATTTCCCTCATACCTCTATTGGAGTTGATTTCCCTTAATTGGTCATCATTTCCCTTATTGGGGCATTCATATGTTATCAATAAGGGACATACTTTAAGTTGCTGTCATAATTTCATTTCTAATTATTTATTTAAAGGCCACTGAGTACGCTGAGATTATTGTACCTTGGGCAAACTCCCATCCTCAGTCAGTTCCTCAGATGAACAACCAGTTAAAATTGGTGGGGCTGATTGATCTAAATCAGAATCAGAATCCGAATCTGCATTAGTAGGAGGAGGGGCAACCTTGTAATTTTTATTCTCCTTGTTTTTCTTTTTCCTCTTTTTAAGTTTAAGCTTCCCCTCTGTTGTTATTACTGGGCTCGAAGGAATCTGTAAAGTACTGAATTCTGGCCTGCTCATTAAATTGGATGTACCCTCTGGGGTTTTTATAATAGATTCACTAGATGGATCCCGGGTGTCCCATGTGTCCAGTTTGGCAAGTATAGCATCAAGTTTAAATCTATTTCTGGCAATGTCCTCCCTAATTAATTCTATATTATTTTTGTTAATGACTAATTGTTCCATAATAATGAGATTAGCACTATATCAGTTTCTCATTAATTTAATTAGGTCCTCACTTAGGCAGTAATGGTGATACTCTAAGTTATCTACAGATGAATTCATGCCCATTGTAGATTGAGATTTCTGCAAATGGACTTCCAGTGACATCACCCTCTTAATGGTGACTTAGACGTTTAGCTTCTCAGCGTCCCTCCTAATCAAACTTCCCAAAACCAAACAAAATGCAGAAATAACTTCAGATTCAGGGAAGGGAGTAACTATTCAACATTGTGGGGAAGTCTGATAAGCAAAAAAAGCAGAAGGACGACAGGATGCTAAATGATGGGAACCTGATCCTAATGACTCAGGCCACTGGGGCATGGGGCTCAATTGCATCCATTGACTGTGACGTAGGATTGCCCACTGGTAGCAAAACAAATTAAGGAAAAAACTGGATATAATCATGAAGGAGTTACGAGCATTCCAGAGTGACATTACAGACAAAGTGGATAATATAAACACCAAAATAACAACACTTACAAAACAAATGGATGAGGTAGATGACCGAATAACCATAATGGACAGACGAGTCGACAGGCTCAAAATAACTGTGCAGTAACTCCAAGCCACGTGTGAAAAAATACAGGACAGGCAGGAGGATGCGGAGAGCCGAACAAGAAGGAACAACATACAGCTCTGTTGCATTCCAGGACAGGCTGAGGGTCAAAATATGGAAACATTTAGCCAGCCCGGTGGTGCTGAGGGTTGAGGCACTAGATGCCACACCTCGCACCACACCGGCGACCCGAGTTCGGGAATGAGCACGGGTCATCGGGGGTCGGCTGGGGCGGAGAAGGATAGAGTGCCCGATGGCAGCTCTCCTTCTCCGGGGGAGGGGTACTGCAGGCTCCCACCGCAGTGCTGCCACCTAGCCTGGAAGCCTGGGTGGATGGCATGGTAGGGGGAGCAGCAGCCAGCAGATTGGGTGACGATCGGCAGAGGGGCGGAGCAGGAGGTACATCTCAGCATGCCTCAAAGCTCATAGCCCCTCATTGCACGCCAACGTCAGGGGGTATGGAACAAGGGAAAAACACCTTGCTCCCTCCTAGGCGATGATGCCTCCATGGAACTTCTCCAGGGCCCGTCGGACAGACCCCGCTGTGCCAGATCCATACAAACAGAGCACTAGGTTTGGAGAGTGGTAAGTACCGGGGCTGCCCTCTCCACCCCATTACCTGGGGGGGTATACTGGGGGATATTCAGGGGAGTGTGGACGAGGCACTCTAGGGGCAGATCATGACGGGGGTCTGGGGAGGTCCAAAGGAGGATGTCAGAGAGAGTGGGGGGAGGAGGTAGACAAGGAGCACAAATACACAGGTTAAAAAAAAAATATGGAAACGTTCATAATAAACTTCCTCAAGCAAGCCCTGCAATTAGATCCTGAAAAGCATATGGACATAGAACGGGCACACCCCGCACTTGGGCCTCATCCCATGGTGCCTAATGCATGCCCAAGATCCATTATTGTGTGGTTCTTAAACTACAAAGTAAAGCAGGAGGTCCTAACAAGAGCATGACAAATGAAAATAGTAAAGCTTGGACAAACCAGAGTTTTCTTCAGTAATGACTACCCACCTCTGACAATGAAGAAGGGACGTGCCCATGTACCATTGTTATAAATACTGTGTCAGCAATAACTGCAATTCCAGGCCCCTTATCCAGCAAAATTGATGGTTTTCTATCTGGAGGGATGTACTGCATAGGAAATGGTGGCAGAGGCCGAGAGGGATCTACAGAAGAGAGATATTTAAAGGGTAACAACCACAAAACCACATCATCGCCACCTAAAATACAGAGAGAAATGTGGTTGGAAGTAGTTTCCAAAAGGCAACAACACACAGCAGAAGTAAAGAAAGATATAATTGCCCATTTGCAGGCCACAGAGGACAATTGCAGTGACAAACGATCAAATAGCCAAGACACCGGAAGAGAAAACAAGACTTTCTGACCTGTAGATTCCGATGATGGAATACTTTAAATAAGACTATGGCTGCTAATGTGACTCTCTCTCTCTTTCTCTCTCTCTCTTGCTTAGATTTGTTCCTCACCTCCTATTTGAAGAAGATGGGGAACCACTCTTAGTGAAAGCAGCATGACCTGAAGCGCTAGGCCTCCCCACATGGCAGGGACCTGATCTACAGGTAAGTGGGGGAAAGGGAGACTAGGGACACATTTGACATGAAGTGGGTAGGAATCAATATTGGCGGCCATGATGTCACCTCTGGGACTGTGTGCATTGCTCAATTACCCCTGTGAAATAGCTGGAACCACTGTGGGGGAGAAGTGATGCACACAGGACACGGCACTCATGTGTTAGAGGACATTTCCCTCATTGTAGCCCAGCAAAACCCATCTGGGATTCCAGATCAACGAACAAATTAAAATCATGCTGATATGTGCACTCAGATCTCTGCCTTCCGGTCCCCACCCCTCAACCCTTGGGAGCATCCTTTCTGCTTTAGTTTAGAATAGTTCAAAGGGTTCAAAAAGGAAATAGAGATATTAAAAGAACTTAAAGGGGCCCCGAGCATAACGTAAAATAATTAGATGGGTCACTGAAGCAACTCAGATAGAGCCCTCCAGTACTCAAAGGCATTGGAGAGAGAGAGAGGCTATAAGAATGCCATACTTATGTTAGTGGGGATCATTCCCAAAGAGAGGTGCTGGGGGCTTTCTTAGTCTACAAATGTATCCAATGGGTAATCAGATATAAAGGTGAACAGAACACAGAAGGGACCCCAAAAATAAACATGCCCCCCACCACCTAATTGGGAGTGCCTGCTGCTGGGTCAGTCCTCGAGAAGGGCTAAACAGCTGACAGAGCTAAAGGAATTATTTCACTCCTTTGTGCCCCTAACCCTATGCTACACAGAAGGGAGTTTATAACTCGGCTAAAGAGTAATACTCCTCCCCCCCTCCCTCTATCTGTACTTTTGATCTCTGTCAATAGAGAGATGTAAAACTGCATCTCTGATTTTTTTTGCTTATAGAGAGAAGCAAATAGAAACTGAAAGAATGGAGCGGTCGCTGAGTGAGGGCTACCATGGAGAGGACCATCAGACTTATTTATTTCCCACTAGCACCTCTCCCTTAATCTACCCACCTATTTTTTTATTCCACACTTTATCATCTTAATTATCCCCCCAACTCTCCCCTTTTTTCTTCAAAACTCAGGGGTTAGCAGTACCCCATAGGAGGCCGAGGTACACGTTACCCCATTTTCCTCCTGACTCAGTTAGGGGCAGAATCCATCTAACCCTTCTGAGTCATAGGGCCCTTAGAAGAAGGGCCCATACCTTGCAAGATCATAATTTACTTATTGTTACTGTACACAGTTAAATGTGTTTTCTTGTATGTTCAGCTGTTTTGGCTTCTTACTAAGCAACATGTGCTAGGACAATGTGTACAAAGGGAATGGAAGCAAGTCTTAGTACATAACAGAGAAGAGATGCTGGAGGGAGCGGGTGATGGAATTAGTGTAGCTCTCTGGACCGAGACACAGAAAAGAGCAGAGAGCAAACAGATAGCGCAGAATACTGCTGAGTTGCATAACAAATATAAACAATTACAATGACAGGTTCAAGGGTTACAGTATATTCAGTAAATGTTAATGGATTTAACAACCCAATAAAATGATCCAAGGTAATGGCCACCATATGCAGAGAAACCCCTGATACAGTCTGCATCCAAGAGACACATCTGAGTCAAATGGAACCAGCAAAGCTTGCCAAATATGGATATGAAAAGATTCACTCGTCTTCTTATAAATCAGAAAAATGCAGAGGGGTAGCAGTTCTAATAGCCAGACACTTAACATTTCAGGAGCTCAGGGTTCAGGGTAAGATTGATGGTACCCCAGTCACCATAGCTAACATATATTTCCCGCCAGGCTCCAGTACGCCACATATCAAATGCATATTAAACATGGTGCTAGACAGCCGGACCATTGGTGCAGCGGTTGGTATTCCACTTGTGACACTGGCGACCTGGGTTCGGGATCAGACTCGGGTTGTCAGAGGGCCAGCTGGGGGGAGAAGGATTGAGCGTCCATAGGACTGCTCTCCTTCTCCAGGAGAGAGGGGGGGGTATTACGTCTGGTGTACGAGCGGCTTCCAGCGGAGGCTGGATTTGCTGCAATGCACCGACATCAAGAAGTTCTCGGGGCGGGGCGGATGCTGGATGTCATTGCATGTCCCCGTTCTGCTTACAGGGGAGAAAAATGCTGCAGGATCGCCTCCATGGCACCCTTCCCTCCAAGCCCGAATTAGCCTCCGGTGCCAGTGTTCCCCCGACCAGATAATTGTAGTGTGGAGCTGGTGGGAAGGCAGCTCTGGAACCCCGCCCTCTGGGGGGTAAGCCAGTGGTGACAGGGGAAGGAACGTGGCGATTGCCGGAGGTGGGGGACAAGAGGGGCCGTGACTAAGGGCTGAAATTACCGGCGATCCAGTGGCAACACAAAGCATACTAAATAAAAAAAAAAAAACATGGTGCTAGACAGTGTGAGAGGAACACTGATCTTGAGAGGGGACTACAATCTCCTAATGGATCCATCTAAAGATACTGTACCTCAGCAGCCAGACATCCCCCATCCACAGCTGCCCATAAATACTTCCGCAAAACTTTAACCTCACTGGGAGGGAGGGATGTCTGGCAAGAAGTACACCCTGATGAAAGAGAATTCACACATTTTTCTAACCCACATCAAACGTGTAGCCAAATAGATTACACTTTTGTGCAACAGGAAGACAGTTAGAATTTCCTTCAGCAAGATTGGGCCCATATCTTTCTCAGACCATGTTCCAGTCTTAACAGAAATAGACTTGGACCTACTCTGAAAAAGGACACATTGGAGAATGGAGCAATTCTGTTTGAAAAACTTAGAATTTCTGGACATGATATGAGACCACATAAATGATATACTCAAAATAAATGACACCCCAGAAGTACAGCCTACAATCCTGTGGGACTCAGTGAAGGCAGTGCTTAGGGGGACATCTGATAAGTTAAGAAGAGCATATAAAAAGAATTGACTGAAACCCTCCCTTTTCTATAACACCAGCACCAGTCAGGCAGACTGGTGAACCCTAAGCAAATCAAGCAGATAAAAACAATTAGATAAAATAGCCCTACAACAAACAGAAAGAGCACTTGTGTATCTCAGGCAAAAATATTACGATGGGGCCTTAGGGCAGCACGGCTATTGGATCATGGACTGGGGGGACACCGCTTGAAAGCAATTATTCCCAAAATCCAGCATCCAGTAAATGGGCAAGCACAAAATGGGATACAAAAAATAGCAGAAGCATTTGCCATTTATTATGAGAAATTGTATGGTGCAGGCACCCCCCCCCCCCAGCAGAGGCAATGACAGCCTTCCTAACCCCCACTAAAACTACCAAAGTTAGATGTAAACACACAGGAAAAGCTTCAGGGCAATATTACCAGTGAGGAGATATATGCAGCAATAGGGTGCCTTAAAACTGATAAATGTCCAGGCCAAGATGGGTTTATTGCAGAATTTTTACAAAAATTCACCCCAGAACTAGAACCATTATTCCTTAGAGCATCTAATTGGATAATGAAAGGTGAAGCCCCCCTGGAGCTATGCGACCATTTCAGTAATCCCTAAATCAGGAAAACCTCTAGACAGACGTGAATCCTATGAACCAATATCTGTCTTAAATATTGATTATAAAATTTCCACCTCAATACTAACAAAACAGTTAGACATAATACTATCCCATATCACTCACCCTGATCAGACTGGATTTATCAGATCAAGACAAACCATGCACAGCATTAAAAGGTCACTGTCCGTCATACATGAGGCATCTAGAAGGTTACTGACTCTCTGTCTAGATGCAGAAAAAGCATTTGACAGGTTCTCCTGGACATTTCTAGGAGCTACCCTGTCTCAGTTTGGCTTCCTTAAAAAATTTCGAGACCTGGTAACTCTCCTATATCAAAACCCAGTGGTGCAGGTACATGCTAATGGACATCTGTCTTCTCCCTTCCCACTACAACAGGGCACCAGACAAGAATGTCCCCTCTCCCCCCTCTTCTTTACCCTCTACATAGAGCACCCTTGGCACAAGCCATAAAATCCCACCTGGATCTGACAGGGCATAGAGGACCAGAAGATACAGAACACCACATTGTGTTGTATGTGGATGATATTATGCTGTATTTAAAGAACCCAGAAACTGACCTAGTGGGGGTTTGGACAATAATTAGACAATATGGGGCCATCTCGGGTTACAGATTAAATTAAAGTAAAACAGAAGCCATAGCCATACATTACTCTCCAAGCATAGCAATAAGGACAAAATATCCCTTTAAATTGGATCTCACACAAATGACTTATCTTGGCATAAAATCTGCTGCATCAGTCCCACAGTTATATGAGGCCAACTATGGGCAACTTCCGACCCAACTGCAAAAAGATTTAGATAAGTGGTCAGCGTTGCCCGTGACACTTGTGAGATGGATAGCACCTATAAGGATGGTGATACTACCACAATTCCTATATCTGTTTCAGAACCTGGCACTCCCCATCCCACAGGATGTTTGGAAAAATGTAACAGAAGTATTTTGCTCTTTCTGTGGCAGGGACAGAGACCAAGAATAGCATTAACAACATTATTTAAACCCAAGACCCAAGGAGGCTTAGCACTCCCAGACCTACAGACATACTATGAAGCAACCCAGTTATAAATAGCTATACATTGAATGCAGAATGCACCAGACCAACAATGGGTAGCACTAGAAAAGGAAAACTTGCCAATAAGGACTGTAGAAGTGAACTTGTTGTAGTCCCAATCCTTAAACCTACTTCATAAGTGCACACCAGTTTTTATACACTCTCCATTACAGACATGGAGGAAGTGGGTTATCAAGGGAACCTGAAACAACAAATGAGATGGTTACTGCTCATACACATGCATACGAAATTCACTCCAGCTTTTTTAGATTCTGGATACAAAACCTGGTTCCATAAAGGCATGCAGTGCTCTTTGCAAATGATCCAGGGTAGTGTAATTAAGTTATTCCGAACTCTTATTCAGGAATTTGGACTATCCAACAAAGAAAACTTCTGATATGTCCAGGTCAGGGCATACTTAATACAAATTAAACTAGAGGGGGCATCCCCAGATATGACCAATGCTTTGCTTCATATAGTTAGACAGACAATGCAGGGGCAAGATACCCCGCACTTAGAATCAGGACTGTATAAAGCTGTACAAAACCTGAAGAAATATCCCCCATTGAGAGCATTCAAAAAATGGGAGCAGGAAATGGGTCACCCCTTAGACCAGGGCTCCTGGAAAATTAATGGTAGAAATACACATAGAATCTCTGCCTCCATGTCATGGAGAGAATTTGGCTGGAAATGTCTGGTGCATTTTTTAATAACACCAGTACAACAAGTCCATAACCTAACCACAAACACTGCGCATTGCTGGAGACAATACGAGGAACCCAGGGCCACTCATTTACATATTATGAGGGAATGCCCCTAACTAAATCCATTTCATGAGGAAACAGAAGGAGCACTGAGTGCTATATTCAACCCCCAAATAAAATTAACAAAGGAAACGTTGCTGTTCCATATATGCCCCTGAACATGAAAGATCCAGCAGATAAATATCTAATGGGTATATGTGTGGGAGCTGCAAAGAAATGCATTACAAAAAAAAGGGTTAACAAATATTTATTTATTTATTAAATTTTGGTGACTGGGTAGGCACACTGAGCCCCAAAGGTCCCTTTTTCCCAATAATAACAGACTGGATCACCATGGCAAATTCCATCTATCAAATAGAGACTCTGCCATACAGAGTAAGAGACCAGGGGGAGAAAGGGAGGAATAGATCGAATAGATAGTGCTTATATGTCATGACAGTGGATCCATCCTTTTTCCCTTAAGCTTAAAGGCAAAAGTAATAGATACACTGAAGAATAACATGAAATACAGAAAGACAAAATATACTGTATAAAATGCAATGATATAAAATGGAATAGAACTATAATCCTGTCTGTTAGTCAAGGCCTAGATGGACCATATCTTTTAAGTTTTATGTTAGTACACCAATGTTTGACAATGTAATGTTATGTTGTATGTAAACGTTTGCATGTTTGTTACTGTTTGAAAACTCAATAAAATATGTTTATAAAAAAACCAAAAAAAGAAATTTCTGCAAAAAGTTTCCACAGTAAGGGATGTTCTTATTCTGACTTTCATATTAAGTCCATCTATGGTGTTTTGGAGGTCCTGTATAACTTTATCTAACACTTGTCGATCTATTTGGGGACTTTCACTAATATTCTATATATCTGGGGAAATCTCCAGTTCCCCTGGAGTAACATTTTCCTTTTAAGTCACAACAGTGGGGGAAGAAGATATTCCTTCTACCTCAGCCTCTCGCACCACATCCTTAAACGAAGGGCTCTTATCAGTTTTCTCCATAGAACTAACTAACTGAGTACTAGATCTACTAGTAACATTAGGGAACCCTATTTCAGTTAAGATAGGTAGTGAGTTACTGATTCTGAGTTTGGGAGTTGAGGTTATGTCCTTGTTCCCAGAAAGACTAATTAAGTGATCAGTGATTTTTGATTGCCTAATTTTTGACTTCTTTTTTGACCCAAAAGATTCATTAGCTAGTGGTGATAAATCTGGGTTCAGCATTCTCTGCAGTCTGGTGTTAACCATATTCTTAGGCTTATTAATATCCTCGTTATGAGACAAACAATTTTATAAGACTCAAACCCCTAAATACTCAGTTATCAAGTGTAAGTCTTAAAATAGGGTTATACAGATAAAAAATGATAAATAATTGTCCTATAAATAAAAAAACAACTGTGCAAAATTGTCAGCAGTAGTTAGATTCAGAGTAGCAGCATCAATAGTTCCCTGAGTAATTGATTAGTTATACCCTAAAGGGCAAGGGCAAAGATGGTAGAAACAGATATATGCAGGTCCTATATACCTGAAATAAGGGAGCAACAATTGCTATAAGGGTTATACATAATTAAATTGGTTAAAAGTCAAAATTAAGAAGCAAAGAATCAGACCACATTTGGTAATTCTTCAGTAATTCTTCAGATGCATGTCATCCAGCTGAGGTTGACAAGATCAGAATGCAAGAGAAAATGTGCCTAGTGGCCCCTAGGAGTGTTCTGTATAGTCCTGTAAGGCCCAGTAGTTATGAGTTCTTCGTATGATAGGTCCGTTCCAGCTCGCCAGACATAATTAATTCTGTTGGCTAACACTTTCATTCCTTTCTGTATCTTTTCATTAACCAGGGACAGAAACATCAGTCTCTCCACAGAGCAAATGTCCAGATGTACCAAAATGGGGAGTTCTAAGGAGTTCTGGTTAAAAAGAAAAGGATGCAAGCTAGTGTAATGTAATAGTATAATAAATTCCAGATTATAGAGTTCAAAAGCAGATGGCTTGATTGACTTGGTTAACTTAATTAACTCGATGAATGATTCATTAATTAAATGTTTAAATGCACACTAAAGTAAACACTGATATAGACACTGAAATAGGGACTATAACAATTTCATTTAATGAGGGTCCCATGATTTAATCTGATATCAGTAGATAATTTAGACAAGGGCCATACAGTACCCCATATTAATAACAAATTACTGTGAATACAGCTTTGATTCAATTAGAATATTCTGACTAAAACAGACAATAAAAATACAAAACCCAGAACAAAAAACTAAAAGGAGAACTCACAAATCAAAAAAGGGTTCAAATCACCTCAGTATCCCGCAATTCCGCAATTAACCAGAAAAGTGATTTACCAAGTCAATACGTCAGTTAATATTTTTAGTATGAAATCAATCATTCAATCAAAATCTTTATTTATCCAGGCGATCACCATTGAGCAAGCTCATTTACAAGGAGGACCTGCAGTTTGCAGGGGTAAGTGTACAGATACAAATAAAATATACGTAAAACAACAGAAACAAGATGTTTATAATAACAATAGGTGCAGGATGTATACATTCCAATGGCACATATACAAGTAAAATATACATAAAACAACAGTAGCATGATATATACAAGAACCACAGGAGCAAGATGTGTACGGTTAGCATATACAATAAAAGCCTTTATAATCCTGTCCATCGACTACATGTTAATAGCCTGTACAGAAGTCCCTGAGATATGGAGGTGTTCACGAATAGTAGACAGCGGCACTGGTGGAAAGATGCTGGGATGCTATGCAGACAGTATCTGAGGCATAGGATTATGCGATAGGTGGGGGGTGGTATGTGAGGGCGATGCAGAGAGTGCTAAGTACAGGTGGGACTGAGGGAAGGGGAGCAATCGTGGCATAGGAAGACTTAGTTGAGCAGCAGGGACTAATGTGGTTATATAGAAAACGATAGCCAGACTGCTAGGAGCGATGGAAACAGTTACAGAGCTCTACAAACGTTTTGGCATACAGGGTCTTAAACATAGCAAGACTAACAGGGGAGCTAAGTAAAATGAAAGTGAAAAAATGAAATGAAATAAATTTACCTTTGCTCAGGTACATTTTAATAAAACAATTCAGCAAAGTAGCAAAGAAGAACTCACCGGAACTCTAAGTTCCCAAATGATAGCCACCAAGTGAAATGTCTTCTGTATATCCTTGAGCCAACTGAGTCGAGAGCTGAGAACTGAGAGCTTCTTGCCGGTAAACAGTCGAAAGACAGCCAGACCAGCTACAATAATTGACATATAATTGAAGAGGTTTTGACTAAGTCAGCTAAAAAAACAATGAAGCCTACTTTCACTTGATAAAAGAAAGCTCTGGAGCCGCAGTGACTAAATTGTTATAACTTCTGAATCCTCAAACTGTTAAGGTGCTGTATTGCTGAAGTTACTTTCGAATGGGTGCTGAGTGACTAGACACCACAAATACTCCCTTTAAGCCAAAGGAAGGGAGCACGTGATTACATGGCGCAAAATTCAAAAACAAAAGGAAGGATTTATAGTCTCCTTAAGATCTTTTAAATTAAGTTAGAAGTACAATCCCATTCATTAAATACAATAAAAAATTGTGTATAAAATATCCCAATAAGGAAACAAATACCAATGATCTCTGATAAAAAGGAACGGAAAAAGTCGAGAGATACAAATAAAGGAAATTCAATTCACTCATGGGTGGCAACAGATTAGTGAGAGGCGACTTTAATATAAAGTGTAGAATAATTTATTACACTAATAAAGGAGAAAAGGGAGGGTGTTATGGGGAGTATTAAGCCCTCCGTACGGCTTTCTCCAGAGTCTTGACTGGTAGAGCGGGCTACCCCAGAGTCAGCACTCCAGGTCCCAGCCGTAAGTCTCCGGTATCCTCCAGAACAAACCCTTTCAAAATCTGCAGCACAAGATAGCCTGGAAAGGTAGAAGAAATGTTATGCTCAAAAACTGAGCTCTTCCTCACAATGCAGGCAACAGTGACATATGTTTTCCTGCTGAGGGGAAAGCGTTTCAACAGTCCTACTCCTACCACTTCGCCTCAGTGGTGTAGCGTGCAGTTGCCGAATTCTAGAAGTCTAGGAAATAAGATTCTGGACCTGGAGGCCATCATGGCAGAGGCCAACCTGGATACTGCAGTCATTACCCTGTCATGGTGCACTGAAAACCATAACTGGGATATGGCCATACCAGGCTATACCCTGTTCGGGAAGGACCAGGTGGGAAGGAAAGGAGGAGGTGTGGTGCTTTATATGAGGGAGCATAAAAGCAGCAGAGATACAGAGAATACAGGAGGAGGCAGAGGTATTGTGGGTTACCCTGGAGATGAGAAGTGGAAGCACTATTTGCACTTGGGTGATCTATTGACCTCCAGCATAGAGAGGAATTAGATAAGGTGCCAGTAGAAGCCGTTGGCAAGATGGCAGAAAATGGGAAGGTGCTGTTGGTGGGAGACTTCAGCCTGCCTGATATAGAGTGGAGCTTCCCAACAGCAGCTTCTGCTACAAGCAGGGACATGCTGGACTCTCTGCAAAGGTATTCCTCAGTCAACTAGTCAATGAACCCACTCATGACAGGGCTATACTGGACCTGGTACTCACTAATAGGGACAGTATTGCAGACATCAAGGTGGGAGGCCATCTGGGGACCAGTGATCACCATACAGTGGGGTTCAAACCACACAGGGGTGAGGGTCTTGGATTTCAGGAAGGCAGATTTTATAAAGGGGGGGGGATGCCTCAGGGATGACTGGGGGTGGCATGGGTGGGATGGTGGAACAGTGGACAAAGTTAAAAGGGAGTATAGTAAAGGCAACAAACCTCTGCATGAAACAAGTGAGCAAAGGTAAGAGGAAAAAGATCACTATGGTTCTTTAAAGAGGTGTCTCAAAAGGTAAAGGCTAAATAGGTAGCATTCAGAAAGTATAAAGAGATGCTGAGGGCGGAGGATAGGGAAGTGTTTCAGGGGAAACAGAGGGAAGCAGGGAAGGCGTTAAGGAGGGCAATGGTGCAAACTGAAGAGTGAATAGCCCTGGAGGTCATGAAAGGGGACAAGATATTTTTTAGGTATGTAAGTGAAAAGAGGAAAACCAGGGTTGGGATTTTAAGGTTAAAAAGGGGAGGGGGCACTGTGCAGAGAGGGACGAGGGAAAGGCAGACATCCTGAATAAATACTTTTGTTCAGTATTCACAAAAGAAGGAAAAGAAGAAGGGCCACAAAAAAGTAACAGAAGTTTTGGAGGATGGGAGGTGGACACTAGTCCTTTTTTGTAGGAGAGAGTCCTGAAAGGACTGACTACTCTGAAAGTGGGCAAATCAATGGCACCATATGGGGTGCATCTAAGGGTAATGAGGGAGCTCAGGAAGATACTGACAGCACCTATGACAGTCCTGCTTAACAGCTCATAACAGCTCACTGGAAACAAGAGTGGTTCCAGAGGACTGGAGGAGGGTAGATGTAGTCCCACTACACAAAAGTAGTAGCAAGGAGGAGGCAGGCAATTATATTCCAGTCAGACTGACATCAGTGGTGGGAAAGTTAATGGCATCACTGATGAAGGAAAGGATTGTGCTAACTCTTGAATCCAGTGGGTTGTAAGACCCAAGGCAGCATGGCTTCACAGTGGGGAGGTCATGTCAAATGAATCTGGTAGATTTGTTTGACTAGGGAACAAAGGATTTGGATCAGGGTGGAGCGGTGGATGTGGCCTACCTAGATTTCAGTAAGACTTTCAATACTGCTCATCATAAGCAAGCTGGATAGCTTAGGATTGGGTTCAAAGGTGGTAAATTGAATAAGAAATTGGTTAGGGGATAGGTGACAGAGGGTGGTGGTAAACAATGTTCACTCCGAGGAAGGGATGGTGATGGGGGTGTGTGTGCCTCAGGGATCAGTGTTGGGACTGGTCCCCTTTAATGTCATTATAAGTGACATTGCAGAGGCGCTGGAAGAGAAGGTCTGCCTCTTTGTGCATGACACAAAAATCTGCAATAGGGTGGACATTCCAGGAGAGTGGTAATGGTGAGCAGAGACCTGAGAAAACTAAGAGTGGTCAAGGATATTGCAGCTGGGCTTCAGTGTGAAAAAGTTCAAAATAATGCACTTGGGGCACAGAAACTGAGGGACGGAGTACAAAATGGGTGGAGTGGTATCAACAACTACCAAGAAGGAAGGAGACTTGGGGGCTAATCATACCAGATGACCTAAAGGTGGCCAGGCAGTTGGGTGGGCTAGTGGGATGCTGAGGTGCATAGAGAGCGGTATCACCAGCAGAAGGAGGGAGGGAGGTGGTGTTGCCTCTATATAAATCGCTGGTTTAATCACACCTAGCATACTGTGTCCAATTCTGGAGACCACATCTCCAGAGGTCATAGACAGAGTGGAGGCAGTCCAGAGGAGGGCAACTAGAATGGTGTAGAGTCTACATCAGAAGCCCTACGAGGAGAGACTCAAATACCTCCATATGTACACCCTGGAAGAATGGAGGGGAAGGTATGATAGAAACCTTTAAATACCTCATGGGGTGCATAAGGCACAGGACAGAAGTATTTTTTCAGAAGAAAAGGTATTCAAGAACAAGTGGACATGCTATGAAGCTAGAGGTGGGGGGGGGGAGATTCAGGAGAGATATGAGAAAGTACTTCTTCACAGAAAGAGTGGTGGATTCGTGGAATAGCCTTCCAGCAGAGGTGTGGGGGTGAAAACCATGGTGGGATTCAAGAATGCATGGGATAGGCACAAGGGAATCATAGTGGAAAGGAGGAGGGAAGGAGAAAGCGCTAAGGATTAAGTATGGTTTGCAGTAATAATGTAGGTAGGCAGGGCCAACTCACTGGCGCAGCAGGGGCACTACCACTTGTGATGCTGATGACTCAGGTTCAGTAGTGAGCCTGGACATTGGGAAGGCCAGCCGGGAGGAGGACTGAACGTCCCATGGACTGCTCTTCTTTGGGGGGAGGGACTCCCGGTGCACGCCTGACCCCTGGTGGAAACCACGGGTCCAACAGCTGGTGCTAGCATTTACTGGATGCAGGGCAGACGTTGATGTGCACATTCCTGACATCACTGCATGTCCCGCCTCCCAGGACAGAAAAGTGGAAAACTTGGGCAGAGCAGGATATCACCTGCCTTGCACCTTAGCCCTGCACCGGTGACCTGTGGGACCCCCAGAAACTGGGTTTGGTCATCCTCCCAGAGGAAGGGCACCATCCTGAAGGCCCTATCCTGGAGGGAAAGCCAGGGAGGAACACAGGGTAGGGTAGGGTAAGTCCCGGGGACAGTGGCTGACTGGGCTGGGCGTGGGGTAGGACCAATGGGGGCCAGTCCGTCAGGGAGCATAAAGAACATCAAATATTAAAGAAAAAAAAAAAGTAATATTGTAAGTAGGGAAAATGGGCAGACTGGGTGGGTCAAGAAGTCCTTATCTGCCGTCATAGTCTATATTTCTCTGTAAACCAATCATGTAAAAACAGTTTTAACAAACTCAAACGTGCAAGCAAATACAGAGAATACTGGATGGCAGTTAAGCGTGACCAGCCTGTGCTGCCACAGAGGAGTTCTGATTCCCTCTCACCTTGAGTGCGAAGCTAGAGCAGTCAGAGGGAATCAGAACTATGAGGTGGCAGCTCAATCTGGTTGTGCATAGAGTTGCATTTCCAGCATTGTCTAGTCCTCCTTTCTCAGTCAACAAAAACTGAAATAAATAAATACAAGTTATAGTGTGTATTGTACAGTATTAATTAAGAAATTATCAGCTGCTGCCATACTCTGGAACTGCCACTGCTATCGTAACAGTTGTCACTTTCAATTGTTTGATGTGCGTGCAGCATTTCTAGGAATGGAAAGCAGGTGTCTCATGGATTTCTGAATCAGCTAGAACACTGTTTAATACATTGTGAGCCTGTTTTTCCAGTTCTTTATGTTTAGGAATGTAAAACCTGTTGTTCTTAACATTTCGGAACATGAAGAACAAGGTTGCCTCCTAAACCAGTTACAGCATTGATCACAAGTTCTATTTCAGACAGCCTTGTACTGATTCAAAATCAGCAGTCTGAACCTCAGTAAAACATTCTAGTTGCAGTCACCATGTTTAAGTACATGATAAAAATGCAGTTGTAAATTGCTTAAATGCTGGCGGTCGAAAAACAGGCTCACACTGCATTATCAAAAATAACACCCCCCTCTTCCTTGAGAACTCACTGAATTCTCAATGCATTGTTAGATTGGTGACATCAGGAGGGCACTCAAGTTTCACTCTTGTGTCCCTAATGTCACCAAACTAACTCAATGTTGAGAGTCTGCCCATTCTCAGCAAAGGAGGGTTATTCTGTGTGTATAACAGGACAGGAGGGTACAGCTATGTTCCATGACCATTGAACTGTGGTACAACCACATTTCAGCTGGCATAAAAATCTGTATAAAAAAAGTCCTCATTATACACTGTAATAGAAAGTCATCAATACCAAAAATCAGCCCTGTGCTCAGCCTTTTAGAGGGGCGCAGGTTAGCCAACAACTCATTGAGAGTGAGGAATTTGGGATGGGAATTTTGTAGTTGCTGACAGTCGTGTTTGGTATTGGGGACATGTGGTGGTCCAAACACAGATGTTAATGGTTGGTTGGTGGTTCATGTCCTCAGTATAATAAAGGATATATATATTTTTTTTGTCAACTATTTTTATCCTCCTAGTGGCAGGTCAACCTCATCGTCCGCTGAGCCTACTGAGCCCGGGGTCTTTCGGGGGCTTCTAGTGCCATGCACGCCCCGACAGATCCCCGGAGTCAGTCCGGGGGCATCATCCATGCCGGCCTCCATTGTTTCCTCCGTTTTCTCCAATGAACTACCCCAGGACCCCCAGAAGCAGTGGTGCATGTGCATGGAGGCGCACATGCGCACTGCAGCTCTGGACCAGGTCCCCTCAACCCTCCCCATCGACCTATGTCTAAGCTCTCCTGTGGCACCATCCCTCCGGCCTCCACCAGAGGGCAGCCAAGCTCCGAGAGAGCTGGATACCTCCTCCTGAGGCAGAGTGCTGCCTGCCGGCAGCTATTCTTACATCCTCTCCCTCCCCCCCACCAGCCTCCGGGACGACCTGCGTGCCTGCCCTCAACCCGGCTGCTAGCATGGTGCGAGGTGTGGCTGGCCCAACGCCCAACCCTCAGCACCACCGGGCCAACTGTAACAAAGGATATTGTCATCTGGAAAGAGAGGCATGGAGCATACTTAAGAATTAAGATGACTTTTATTACAGGGGAGGATGGACACACAGGAGTTGAACAACAATAAATGGAACTCGCCAGGAACATCGCGGTACAAAATATTGCCTGACAATGCAAAGCGATCTTAACACCACCATTGCAATGTCGGCAGACAATTAATGTCATGGGACAGAACAGTGCAGGACATGCACGGCACTGGCAGTAAATAACACCCATGGTGAGCATCCCCTTGACCAGCACAAAGCACCCCCACCCCCGGGCCAGTAGGTGCAACCCCCACACAAGCAGCAGTGCCCAGTACAGTGCCTCCCCCCTCCGGACTGCAACCCAACCTAACCCACCAGCATTGTCCCTGTTGTATGCCCCCTCCACCCTCTCTGTACCTCTGTGTCTTGTCCTGTGGGTCTCCAATGGCAGCCATTGTCTTGTGCTGCTTTTCCTTTGTCCTTGTGCCCTGTGCATCCCACATCCTCCTTTGTCCACAGTCCCAGTTCCCCACCCCGGCGGCTCCTGCATGTTGCTCAGTACTTGCTTGCCTGCACCTCCATCGGCTGGTGCTCTGTTGCAGCATGTGACAGTCTGCTGTGCAGCATTTTGCGACAGCTTTCTTTTCACCGCTACGATGATTTGACCGGTGATGTTACTGCCATGGTGATATTCCCACAATATTCCAGCTACGATGTTACTGTCTGGAAGCACAATAAATATGGGATATGCCATGGGCTGACTAAAAAATATCATATTTATTTTTATCTGCAGGATTTGACCTCTATGACCTCATGAGTGGCAGAGTCAGCACATGGCATGTGTCATTTATATAATGACAGTGCCTCTCTGGCAAGATTAGTTCTTTCAGTGAAGAGTTTACTCATTCTGTTTGATTTCACTGCTCTGTTTTTAACTGCAGCAGATGCTATTGTGATGTCATCAGGCATTGTTCAAGCTGTTCTCTCATTGGTTAAGAGCTCCTTTGTGACCAGCCTGACGTGGAAATAAATACCGATGACCCACCTAAGATTGAAATAAATGATTTACTGTATTTCCACACCAGGCCAGTCATATGTGAAAGTAAATGCATTTATACAATAGGGATGAATGATAAATGAGTGTGATAAATACTGTTATTTTCACTGGAGTGTGATAATCGTAAGAATTGACATTCATCACACCCTCACGAACTGCGCAAACCCACACAAATGGTAACTTTTGCAACAATAGGGGCCCCTATTGTATAAATCAAATACATGATGTGCACTCGTGTGATATGGAAAATGTTTTCACTCCTGCACAGTGACCTCTGGATACTCACTCATGGCTTCACCACTCATGAATATCCAGAGATCACTCTGGAGGAGTGAAAATATTTTCCATGTCACACGAGTGCACATCATGTATCTCCTATTTATTTGCAACATTGTATTCTCACAATCATTACATAAATGTACTTTATAGCAGCAGTGCTTTATTACTCTAAAATGCTTCAAATATATCTTAAAGTTCTAAAAGGATGTTAATTTTTAAGTGGACACTGCCAGCCCTTTTTCGCATCATATTATGCCTAGTTTAAAACCCACATTTTATGATTGCTTACCTTGTTTAAAATTCATTGATGATGCTGGTTATTTTATTTGCTTGTTTTCCTAGTAAAAACTGAAATGCATGCTAATGGTTTAATTATACCCAAACTTGTTTTGTTTCAAATCCTTGGTCTACTATTGCATACTTCCTGAACATTAGAAACACCCTCCAACAGTGCAGTCACAAATGATGCAATGTTCTCTCCTACCACTGCATCATTAGTGGCTAGACTGTGTTGGGGTGTTCCCAAGCCCAGAAAAAATGCAGTGGGAGTTGGTCAAGGAATATAAACAAGCATGTTTGTGTGGTACCACCAATATGGTGGGTAGTCTTGTTTTTTTTTAAAGGGAATCAGAAGCAAACTACCAGCTACATTAACAATCTCTACGGAATGTGACCTTTCATAAAATGTGTTTTTTAAATTAGAGACATCATTTTAGCTGTGTGGAACTTTATTGGAGGTTCTTAAGGAGTAATTTAGGCAGCTTTGTTAGGAGTGCTAATCATGACCTGAGGTGCACTTCCAGGTTGCAGTACTTTAAACAAAGGGAGAGAGCGAGCGCCACTGTTACTGTGGCTATTGAACCTGTGCGTCGTCCAAAAGCAGAGACACAGGGAAGAGCTGCAATAGTGCTGTGTGTTAATTTTGCTGAAACTGTGCTTAAGAGCTGGGCCGGCCCAGCACTGAAGAGGGCCCTGCGACATAGAGACACTCTATGGAAAAAGGCAAGGAAGTCGCAGTCTGACTCAGATTGGCTTTTCTTTCGTATAGCCAGGAATGCCTGCACCAAATTGGTCAGGTTTGAAAAAGCACGCTTCTTCCAGTCCACCCTTGAGGTAAACAAAAACTGTTCAGCCAAATTCTGGCAGATTGTGAGAGAGGTCGAAGGTCATTCTCCTGCCTCTCCACTTCTGACCAAAATTGTGGCAAATAACATCACATACACAGCCAGGGCTGAGATCCTTGATCAGCTCAATAACCACTTCGCTACTGCAGGCCTTGCTTTTGATGTGTCACCTCTTAGTAAACTGAGTACCACTTGTTCCGCCAGCTCAATTCCTAACCCAGCTTCTGCCCCTGGTCCCGACAGCCCCTCGTTCAAGTTCCAGCCGGTATCCTTTAAACAGGTGGAGGACCTTCTCCTCTCATTGGATACCAAAAAGAGTGCTGGTGCTGATTTGCTCGAACCATTCTTCCTAAAAGCAGGTTATTATTATCTGACAGCACCAGTTGCCCACCTTTTTAATTGCTCACTAATCCAAGGGGAACTGCCAGCTAGCTAGAAAACTGCACACATTCTTCCCTTGTTCAAATCAGGAGACCCCACAGACTTAAATAACTACAGGCCAGTCTTGCTGCTTCCTGTTTTATCCAAGCCACTTGAAACAATCGTCAACGATCAACTAAGGGAGTATCTGGATAGTGAAAACATTCTCAACCCTGCTCAATTGGGTTTTAGACCCAACCATAGCACCGTATCTGCTCTAGCCAAAGTGTCTAATGACTGGTTAAATGCCCTGGACAATAAGCAGCACATCTACGCACTCTTTCTTGACCTTAGCAAAGCATTCGACATGGTTGATCATTCCATACTACTTGATTCATTGGGTTGCATCGGCTTAACTCTCTCTGCAGTAAAGTGGTTCCGCTGTTACCTCACAAATCGGAGACAACAAATTAAAACCCAAGGTGAATTCTCCCCACTAAAAATTCTGCCCCGAGGTGTCCCGCAAGGTTCGATCCTAGGACCTATCCTCGTCGCCCTTTATATCAACTGTATTGACTCTGGCTTATTAGCAGGAAGCATTCACCTCTTTGCAGATGATACTGTTCTCTACACAACCAACCCCTCCCTTGATCTTGCCTACAAGGAGCTACAACAGGACTTTATCATACTCCACCACAACCTGCTGAACCGTAAACTATTAAATGCCTAAAAAACAAAAGCCATGGTTATCTCCCCGTCCTCCACCCTCAATACAAAGACCCCTGGTACCAACCCAGATTATCACAATCCTTGGTGAACCCTTAGAAATAGTGGACAAATTCAAATATCTGGGAGTCTGGTTGGATAACAGACTGAACTTCACTGCACACCTAAGTGAGTTATCAAAAAAGCTAAGACAGAGCTTTGGTATATTCTACCGAATAAGACACCTACTCAATCTGGAAGCTAGAAAGAGGTTGATTCAAACAACCTTCCTTCCTCCGCTTGACTATGCTGACTTCCTTTATAGTAACTGCCCACAACATGCGCTCCAAAAGCTTGATACTCTCTACCATAGCGCATTGAAATTTGTTCTTGGTCTGCCCTTACAGACTCACCATTGCTTGTTATATCAAGCATTAAGCTGGCTGTCCCTCTCCCTGAGGAGGCAAAAAAATTTCCTCATGTGGTTCTCCCGGGCTTTGTCATACAAACTACCACCCTATATTGGCGAACTGTTTTAGTGCGCAAAAGGTACCTACGAACTAAGGAACTCTCTTATCCTCCTTAAACCACTGCAGACCAGGACATGTCTTGGTTCTATTGCCATTAGCTCCTTTCTACTAAAAAAGCACTTAAACTCTCCATACTGCCCAGCCACTACATATTCAGACAGCTGCTCAACTGATGCTTGAAAACAGTGTGCAATTGCTTCAAGTAAGCACTGCCCTTCCGGTCAAACAATCCCCTAGTTCCCACTCGACCAGGCCTCTCTATTCCCCTCTGTTGTCCGGCATCCTTCCAGGGTAACTACCCCCCAATTGCTTCCACCCTCCTGCCCCTAGTTAGCTCCCCTGGGGGCCTCCACCTTACTAAACTGCCCTCCCCCCTCTCCTGTATGTGTCTTGTTACCCTTTCTTTTCCACCTGACCTCCCCTGTGTCTCCCTTCTTCTCCTCCCCCTGTACCATATTGAATTTACCAATATAAGCAGAATTGTCTATGCATGTATTTGCCATCCAAGCTACTCTCTAATGTCTTTTGACCTTTATTTTATAACACTGGGTATTACTGCCTGTTATATGTGGATTGTTATGACCTTGTAAATGAATGTATCCTGTGTGTCCAGGGCCATCTTGAAAATGAGCTTGCTCAATGATGTAACTGCCTGGTTAAATAAAGTTTGATTGATTGACTGATTGATTGAAGAGACATCTAACTGTGAACCTGGAAGCATCTTGGGTCCTGTAGTCCTGAGACTATAGAGACAGGACTACAGAAACGTCAGGGACCTGTTTTATTGGGTTTTAAGTCTCAACATACAAATATTAGGCTTATTTTAGCTGTGGGGAACTTTATTGGAGGTTCTTGAGGAGTAATTTAGGCAGCTTTGTTATGAGTGCTAATCGTGACCCGAGGTGCACTTCCTGGTCGCGGCACTTAAAACAAAGGGAGAAGCAAGCGCCAGTGTTACTGTGGCTATTGAACCTGTGCACCCACCAAAAGCGGAGAGACAGGGAATAGCTGCAATAGCGCTGTGTGTTAATTTTGCTGAAACTGCCTAAGAGACATCTAACTATGAACCCGGAAGTATCTTGGGTCCTGTAGTCCTGAGACTGTAGCGACAGTACTACGGAAATGTCAGGGATCTGTTTTATTGGGTTTTAAGCCTCACCATACAAATATTAGGCTTATTTTAGCTGTGGGGAACTTTATTGGAGGTTCTTAAGGGGTAATTTAGGCAGTTTTGTTACGAGTGCTAATCGCGACCCGAGGTGCACTTCCGGGTCACGGCACTTAAATCAGAGAGAGGGAGAGAGAGCGCCATGAGCTTGAGCACTAAAGCTACCAACTTTCCAAGGCCTAAAACTGGGATGGTCCAGCCTGACCATGACTCCTCCCCCCCACACCGTGTCACTCCCACGGGCACCGCTGCAGACAATGCCGCACACAATCAATTACATTTTGCTGCTTGCTCTGGCCATGCCGCCCCACAGTAACATCAGTAGCAAACATCCAGATTAAAACAACACATTATTCTGTTGCAGCAAGTTCCAAATCATGATGTACAGAAAATTAATTAGAAGCAAACCTGCATTAAATTGTGATCTGACATTCGAGCTGCATGTATTGCTCCTCTTGACAGTCCCATCCAACCCACTTACACTCACCTCATTTGCTGAGCAGACTTCACTTAAGTGACTCCCACCACCACACCAGATTGTTTTCACACACTGCCCTACAGCTGATCAGGTTCGGGTACCTTAGTTCACTGCTGCCAGTCTCTTCTCTGTCTGGAGTCCCTCTCAGCTACTGGCAGGCATACGTCCACATGCGCTTGTTTGGACTACTACCCAGTCTAATTTAACAGGAAGGAACATGCTTTACTGTGCTCCCACTGACGTGCTTGTGGTACAACACAGGCACAAGGGTTGAAGTTGCAAACTGCTGTCCAGCCCGGGTAGCACCACAGTGGTGCTAAAATAACTGTCACACATGGATTAGCAGTCAGCAAACAAAAGAGGGACAGAACTGGGACACATAAGCAAAAACCAGGACAAAAGTGACATTTTGCAAAACTTGTGGGGACACTGGCACGTGCTGCCTAAAATAGGGACTGTCCTGGGAAAATAGAGACTGTTGGTAGCTTTATTGAGCACGCATCGACATGCGTGGAGTCATGTGCCGAGACACACGCATCAGGGTGTGTTATCGTGTTGTCGGGGAGACGGGGGAAAAGGGCAGTGAGGCCTAAAAACTAAACACACATTGCACCGGAGGTAAAGATACATTCTCTTAGTATGGCAGACTCTATATTAACTGAAGATGGAGACCTTTGTATAAAGTGTAGTGTTTGCTCCATGTATAAAGTAGTGAGCGAGGACATGGTCTGTACAAATTACATATGTGAGAAGTGTATATATAATAAAGAATTGGAGCAGAATTTAAGTTTAGTATACCAAAGGTTAAAATATTTAGAGAAGTGTCATACAGAAATGGCAGTTAAAATACAGACTCTGGCTAGTTTAAACAAGGGTGAGGGTCAGCTTGAAGCAGGTGGAGTAGGAAAAAGGAAACATGACTCTGAAAGCACTTTGATCGAGCAGAGTAATGAAGAAACTGTTGAATGGTGCAAGGTTGTACCTTCTAAAAAGCGAAGGAGGGGAAGAATTCCACTCATAAGACCTGAAGTAGGGGGGATCTAGTCAAAATGGGGACTCTGCCCATAGAAATCCAGTAAAAATAGACGGGGAAGGGGAGGGTCATGCAATACCACTCTCAAATAGTTTCCAGGCACTCGAGGTTACAACAAATCAACAAGAGGCTGCAGGAGAAACTATAGAAGGTATGATATCAAATGTGGAGATGCAGGAGGGAGAGCAAAGACAAGTTATAGTGATAGGGGAGTCCATAATTAAGTTCACTGATAAATACATCTGTAAAAACGATAAAGCAAACATAATGGTTAGCAGCTTTTCAGGTGCAGGGGTCCTGGACTAATATGGTATGGTGGACAGTATTTTCAAAGGAGCAGGTCAGAAGCCAATAGCAGTGGTCCATGTGGGTATTAACAACCTTAGTAAAAAATCTCTACCAGAGATACAAAAGGATTTTGTTAAATTAGGGAAAAAACTTGAGGAGAAAGATTGTGAGATCGTCATCTTGGAGGTACTCCCTGAGCCTAGGGCAACAGTGTATAAAGCAAAAAAGATAGCGTTAACTAATGCATGGCTTGGAAAATGGGCACAAAGTAACAACTACCAATTTATTAAACATTGGGACATCTTTAAAGAACAATACAACTTGTATAGTAGAGATGACCTCCACCTGAATGTAAGAGGGAGTAGAATATTGGGGCACAGAATAAGAGAGAAGATTGAAAATTGTTTGAATTAAGAAATGACGGTGAAAGGAGAAGTGGGGTAGGGCCTATTGTTAAGATTAGAATATCTGAGGACATGAAGAGAATGAAACAAGCAAGTAAGGAGGGTAGGGCGACTAATATTATGTTTTACAACGCAAGAAGTTTAAATAAGGATAACATAGCAGAATTAGAACTACTGACAAGTAATGAGGGGTATGATATAATGGGGGTGGTTGAAACATGGTGGACTGAAGAGATAAACTGGAACATTCATATGCCAGTTTATAACCTAATAAATAATAATAGGACTGAGAGAAGGGAAGGGGGAGTCACATGTTACATTAAGGAATATATTGAATGTATGGACAATATTGTTAGCAATATTGGGAATATAGAACTCCTACACGTGACCATTCTGGGCCTAGGTAGTCAGAAAATACATTTTATAATCTTTTATAGACCACCAGATACACCAGTAGGTTGTACAGAAGCCTTTGTGGATTTTGCTACTAAGATGGCTGAGGATAGGGGTGTAGTGCTTATGGGTGACCTGAATATTCCTGGGATTGAATGGGGAATTTCAACGAATAACAAATCACTGGTAGCTAGAATACAAAATGAATTTTTATCAGCATTATTAGAGCAGGTGTGTGCAGGTACCAACTAGAGGGCACAACATGCTGGATGTTATTATAAACAAATGTACCAGACTGTATTTTGAACATAAATGTTACACCCCCTTTAGGTTCCAGTGACCATGATATCACTACCTTTCAGTACAGTAGGGTTAAAAGAGTTCTAAAAGGGGAAACAACATATAGAATGTATAACAAGGCAGACTATTCTGGTATAAGACAAGAACTATCAAAAATAGATTGGAATGCAGAAATGAAAGGAATGGCTACTGAATTGTGTTGGGAGACGTTTGTTAATACCATCAAGCAGTTGGAAGCAAAATATGTTCCCTCTAAAGCAGTTTATAATAGTTGGGGGGGGGGGGAACCACAATGGTTAAATACAAGTATTCTTAAATTGCTAAAGAAAAAAAAAGGTGTTATGTTAAGATGAAACGCACTTAGTCAAATGAGAGCAAAACAAAATATAGGAAGACCCTAACACTTCTTAAATATGAGAACAGAAAAGCTAAGAAACAATTAGAATTTAGAATAGCGACCTCTAAATCAGATATAAAAGGTTTCTTTTCATATATAAGTAGTAAAAAGGGGAACAACAGAACTATTGGCCCACCGAAAAGAGATGGGGTTTTGTTTTCCAAGCCTGAGGAAATGACCGAAGAATTCAATATGTTCTTCGGTCAGGTCTTCAGTAAGAAACATAGAATTTGATGGCAGATAAGGACCACTTGGCCCACCCAGTCTGCCCATTTCCCCTGCCTAATGGATAAGCTGCAGATCCTAGTTAACCAACAGCCTACTTCTTCCTACCCCCACCCCCTAGAATTGCCTTATGACTCTCCCATGCATTCTTGAATTCCACCACTGTTTTTGACTCCACAGGCTCCTCCGGAAGGCCGTTCCATGCATCCACAACCCTCTCTGTGAAAAAATACTTCCTTACATTACACCACTGAGCCACCCCCCCATCTTCAAATTGTGCCTCCTTGTTCTTGCACACCTCTTTTTCTGAAAGATGCTAACCTCGTGGACTTTGTTGATTCCCTAGAGGTACTTGAAAGTTTCTATCATGTCCCCCCTGTCCCTCCTTTCCTCAAGGCTATACATATTAAGCTCCTTAAGTCTCTCTTCATATGTCTTCTGGTACAGACCCTGCACCATTTTAGTTGCCTTCCTCTGGACTGCCTCCATCCTGTTTATGTCTTTGCAGAGATTGGGTCTCCAGAACTGCACGCAGTACTCCCAGATGGGGTCTCACCAGCTGTCTGTACAGAGGGATAACAACTTCCTGTTTTCTACTGCTGATGCCTCTCCCTATGCATCCCAGTATCCCCCAGCCCTCCTTACTGCCCTCTCACATTGGTTGCTCACTTTTAGGTCATCTAATATGACTACCCCCAGGTCCCTTTCCATTTTTGTTGTTGTTAGTATCTCACCCCCAATTGTGTACTCTTCCCCTGGGTTTTTGTTTCCCAGGTGCATTACTTTGCACTTCTTAGCATTGAATCTAAGCTGCCATACATTTGACCATTCCTCCAACCTTGTCAAGTCCCTTCTCATCCTTTCCACCCCACCTTGTGTATCAACTCTGTTGCAGATCTTTGTGTCGTCTGCAAAGAGACATACTTTTCCTTCCAGTCCCTCTGCAATGTCGCTTATAAAGACATTGAAGAGGACCGGTCCTAATACTGAACCCTGCGGTACCCCACTAATAACTCCCCTTTCTTCAGAGTGGACTCAGTTTACTATTACCCTCTGTGTTCTGTTCTCCAGCTAATTCTTTACCCAGGCTACCATTTTGGGACTCACTCCCAGGCTGGCTAACTTGTATATTAATCTTTTGTGTGGGACTGTGCCAAATACTTTGCTAAAGTCTAGGTAGGCCATGTCCACAGCCCCTCTCTGATCTATTACTTTGGTCACCCAGTCAAGGAAATCTATTAGATTCGTCTGACATGACCTTCCCGCTGTGAATCCATGCTGCCTTGGGTCCAGTGCCCCTCTGGCCTCTAGGTACTCGACAGTTCTTTCCTTCAGAAGTGATTCCATCATTTTCCCTATCACTGAGGTTAAACTAACAGGTCTGTAGTTTTCTGCTTCTGCCCTGCTCCCACTTTTGTGAAGTGGAATCACATCTGCTCTCCTCCAGTCCTCAGGTACCACCCCATCCTCCCATGATTTGTTGAAGAGAGTAGTCAGTGGTGTCATTAGTTCTACCCTTAGTTCTTTTAGAATTCTGGGATGAATTCCATCAGGCCCCATTGCTTTGTAAGGAGGACCAAGGAGAAGGTGGTAGGGTGCTGGGGGATAAGGGTTCATACAGTACAGAGTATGTTACTGTGGATAAAGTATATAGTAAAATCCAGGGTGTTACACGAGGTCCCTGCACCCTAATTGGTACCCCCAGAGGTACACTGTAGACAGCTAACACTTAGGTATAGTTTATACTAATATTTAGGACTAAGGGCATCTACCGTATAAGAGTAGATGTCAGGATATGAATGCATATTGTTGTAATACACTTTGCTTGCTAATACATATATATTCTGCCATGTATTTTTTGTGTATTTCTTACTTGTCAGATGCCAAGACACCTGTCCTTGAAGTAATGATAATATGTAAGACGGCATTGCCATCTTTTGGTGATTTGTACTACTACACTGAGTTATGTAAGACTCTGTATAAGAACTCTTTTGTTCTCAAACTGATGACTTTACGGAATTGTATAATGTTATCTTGGACCGTGGAGCCACCTCTAATTTAGCCAATAGGGCTCATCTCTGTAACTAGAAATGTTTCTATCTTTTGGTGACCATAGTAATTATCATAGGTATATAATGTAATGCACAAGCTTTACACCTCGGAGACCCGAGAGACCCCAAGAGACAACAGAGAAACCTCGAGGTATAGGGAACGCTTAGCACTAGCTCCCGGTTCGTATTGGTAAGAACTGCTTAGGGCAACTGTGATTTATCCTTTGGTAGTAATAAACTTATTTATTACTCTAATGCAATGTGTCTGTGATTACTTGCATTCCCAATATCATCAAGAATCTGAAAATGAGGTTTAGACCTCTCAACAAGGGACTTAGGGTGGATAAATCAGCAGGACCTGATGGACTTCATCCACATTTTATAAAAGGAATTAGGTAGAGAACTGGCCCCACTTATAGCTGATATAGTTAATAAATCACTGAGGGAAGGGTGTGTGCCAAGGGATTGGAGGACAGCCACTATGGTTCCTATATTTAAGAAGGGTAAGAGAGAGGAGG
The DNA here is from genome assembly GCA_016271365.2 of Neoceratodus forsteri. Classification (NCBI taxonomy): domain Eukaryota; kingdom Metazoa; phylum Chordata; order Ceratodontiformes; family Ceratodontidae; genus Neoceratodus; species Neoceratodus forsteri. Next base: position 695,312,674 of record CM028137.1, read on the forward strand.
TGTCAAATTACAGACCAGTTAGTTTGACGTCCATTGTGGGGAAAATAATTGAAGGGGTAATATCAGACGAAATCAGGAGATATTTGGAAGAAAACAATTTAATTGATAAATTACAGCATGGATTTACCAGAGATCATGTGATACCAACTTGGTATGTTTTTATGACTGTGTAGGTGCCCATGTGGATAAAGGGGAATCAGTGGATGTGGTTATGTTGGATCTCAGTCAAGCCTTTGATAAGGTGCTGCTTGGAGGGCTGATCTGTAAGTTGGCAAAGATGGGATTGGAAGATTCCTTGGTGGCTTGGATTAGGGGTTGATTGATGAGAAGGATGCAGAGGGTGAGAGTTTTGGGGCATGTGTCCAGTGAGGTACATGTTATGAGTGGGATGCCCAGGGGTCCATTTTGGGTCCCCTGTTGTTTAATGTTTTTGTGAGCAACTTGGTGGTAGACAATGGGAGTAAAGTGATCAAATATGCGGACGATATGAATATAGGAGGTGTTGTTAACACCTTTGAAGACTGACTAACGCTGGGGCAGGATCTGATAACTATTGGTGAATGGGCAGAGCAAAATAAAATGGAATTTAGTATACAAAAATGTACAGTGTTGCACAAGGGAAAGAATAATATACACCAGGAATATTATTGGTAGGGTAGGAGGCCGAGGGAATCAGTTTGTGAAAAGGACTTGGGGGTCCATATTGGAAGCACTTTGAAACCTGGGATACATAGTAGTATTGTCTCTAATAAAGCAATGTATTTGGTAAATTGCATACAAAGAACCCTTCTTTTCCAGGAATGAGTCGATACTGTTATCATTATATAAATTATATATAATACCCCTTCTTGATTTTTGTTCAGCTGTGTGGAACTCATACCTAAAGAAGGATATAAATAGGGTTGAGAGGCCTCAGAGAGCATTGACTAGACAAAGAGCAAGATTGAGGGACCTACCATATGAAGTAAGATCAAACATATTAGGGTTATGGCCCTTAGATTTTCGGAGAACAAGAGGAGACTTATTATTACTGTATATGGTCCTTAGGGAGGATGATTTACTAAGTGAAATGGGTTTGAGATATAAAGAACCTAATTATTTCCTAAGGGGCAATGCTTGACATCTAGCTGAGGTACAGTGTAGAATGGAGTTATGGAAAAACAGTTTTAAGCCAAGAGCTGTATGAAGGTGGAACAGACTCCTGGATGAAGTAGTCCTAGCACCTAGCTTGGAGAGTTTTAAGAAAAAATTGGACTCTCATCTGTTAGTGGATTACTCTGGCAGCCTCCACTGAAAGGTGAGGACAACTCACTGGGCTCACTCAACTGGGCTGTTGCTTTCTGTTGTCTTGCACTCCAAGTATGAATCCAAGTATGGAAGGGAGGGGCAGCTGCAGAATAAGGGGTGCTAGCTGCACATTCGAGCAGACTTGATAGACCTCTAGGCCTTTATCTGCTGGCAAATTTCGTATGTTCGTAAGTATGAGACTTAAGGGGGTGGGCAGTGTCCCTTTGAAAGGTTTGTATCACTCTAAAAAGATCTTCATTCTTTAAAAGGATTTTAATGCTGTAAAAGTATCGTATCACTCTAAATGGATTTTAACACTCTTAAAGGATCCTAGCACTTTGAAAGGCCTGTAGTGGATCAGTGCAAGGGTGACTTGAGTCCTTGCTAGTGCCAAAGAAGTCAAGCAGCTGCTGATGTCCTATGACCTTTGACTGCATTCCAAACTTGACCCGAGCTCAAGGGTGATTTGGACCAGGATGCAGACTAAGAAGATTAGCAGTGGAACCTTTGAATTTAATTTATTGCAAACTACAAAGAAAACTGCACAAGAATGGAATTCGAAATCCACAAAAGAAATTGCACAAGAACAAAATTTGTATTCCACAAGAGTACTTTAGAAGCAGGAATTTCTAATCCACATGGAAAATTGTCAAACTCTGCTATCCTCGGTGAAGGGCCTATGAAATGCCATTGGAATATTGTGCATCTTTGACAGGTTGAACCCTGGCTGTCGTTAGCAAAGGAACTGTAGAAGACCACTGTAACATTGTGCCTCTTCTGTAGCATTGACTCTTGGCTTTCATTAACAGAGAACCTGTGGAAGGCCATCAGAACGCTGCGCCTCTTCTGTAGCTTTGAATCTTGGTTTTTATCAGCAGAGGACCAGTGGAAGGTCACCAGAACATCATGCCTCTTCTGTAACCTGGAACCCTGTGGAACAAAACCCCAACCTACTGGATATTGATATCCTTAAAGGGGAACTGTCAGCAATAAGAGCCCCAAACCCAAGTGTGAGGTTGATCCCAATTAGCCCTTTGTGTGCAAAAACACTTTTTTTTTACTTACTGATTATTGCAGTGTAGTAGATTGTATCAAGCTAATTCCATTGACTATAAGCTGACATTTCCTGTAACCAGAAATACCAGACTCTGCTGCTGACATCAAAGGAGAACTGCAGCAGTGGGAGATTCAATAGTCTGCAGTGAATATCAGAGTTTTATATAAGCTGTAATCTTCTGTTTGCTGGCCAGCTGCTCCCCTGGTGCTAATTACAGTCACAGAGGACTGTACTAAGCCACGTGAGCACAGCAGGACCAACAAACATCTGATTTCAGCTACAAAATATTTAACATGTATACTGTGGGGGTAATGACTCTCCCAGCTCTGCAGCCCTCCTCTGATGTCAGCTGCATAGGATTCTGGGATTTCTGGTTACAGGAAATGGCATCTTAGAAGGCAGCAATATTAACCCAATACATTATACTATAATGCAGTAAACAGTAAGTGAAAAAAATGTTTTGGTATACAAAGTGCAAATTGGGATCAGCCTCACACTTGGGTGTGAGGCTCTTATTGCTGACTTTAGTCCCTGATATAGACCTGGCATGGAATTATTTTTTTTACAGAGTTGATGCAAGTTGTTAACTTCCACATGTCAATTAAAACTAGGAAAATGAAACAAAATTCTGCTCCATGGTATTTTCCAACTCTGAGAAAGTTAAAAAGGCAACAGGCCTGGGAACGGGCATATAACTCTTACCAGAAGAGAGACTGGGAACACTACAGGAGTCTTAGGAACTCCTATGTAGCAGCTGTAAGAGAAACAAAGAGAACATACTATAGCACAAAGCTAGAGGCTTCTGCTAGAAATACCAAAATGTTTTGGAAAATAATAAAAGATATAAATGGTTATCAAAAACAAAAGAGATCTTTACACAATATTGAAATCTCAGGGTATGGGGCAGAGTCCTTAGCCGATATATTTAATAAATATTTTGTGAACTCAGGAAATTTTTTTGATAACCCTGATCCCAATAATATTCAAAAGTAATTTCAGTTTAATAAAGACTCTCCTTCTACATTCTTATTTAAAAAGATAGAGGAACATAGGCTGGCTCATTGGTGCAGCGGTTGGATTTCCACTTGTGACACTGGTGACCTGGGTTTGGGAATGGACCTGGGATGTCCGAGGGCCAGCCAGGGGGAGAAGGGTGGAGCATCCTGAGGACTGCTGGCCTCTGGGGGTAGGGAGGAGAGTGCGACCGGTGCTTAATTGAACCCTGGCGGAGGCTGGGGGTACTGCAGCGACTGGCACTAGAATGTTAAGGGGGGTGGGGTGGATACCGGACATCATTGCACGTCCCCGCCCCAAGAAAAAAAAAATAAGAAAAAATAAGAAAAATCTTCATCTGCTGGCCGCCCTAGATGAAGCCTGCCTCGGCTTCAATTAGCCTCCAGGCTGGCCCTCCAACCTATCCCATCGCTTGCAGCACTGTTAGGAGGATTATGCCACAACTCTGTCCTGGGGTGTAAGCCAGGGGGTATTGGATGGTTGTGGCCAATTTGGAGGTGGAAGCCCGAGGTCTGTGACCAGGCTGAGGTTCCAGGCGGCTGGTGGCCAGGGGAAAAAAAAGCAAACTAAATAAAAAAAATAAATAAAAAAAGATAGAGAAACATGAGGTTGTTGAGTCACTATTGGGATTGAAAACTGGTAAAAACAGTGGCCCGAACAGTTTAACTCCATCCTTATTAAAATTCTCCACTTTACAAATAGCGGCCTGTCTTACCTGTTTGTTCAATTGGTCTATTTCTGAGGGAATGATTCCAGAGGACTGGAAGCTGGCTGGAGTTGTCCCTATTTGCAAAGAGGCAACCCTGGCCAGCTGACCAGTTATCACCCTATCTTTCTGCTGTTACAGGTATCTGAATTGCTTGAGAGACTCTTGGCAAGATAATTAGCTGATTTCTTGCATCAAAATTATTTGTATGACAAATATCAGTCAGGTTTCCTCAAGTCACATGGAATGGTGGTCTCCGTGGTGAGGGTCTTGAATGATGTCAACAAAGCAATGGACGAAGGCCATTTAACTGGTGCCATCTTTATTGACCTCTCCAGGGCCTTCAACATGGTGGACCACCAAATTCTTCTCCAGAGCCTGATGGACACTGGATTGTCGTTTAATACCTTAAACTGTTTTGCTTCCTATCTAGGAGGGAGGATGCAGATCATTACTGTAAATAAGATGACTTCTGCTTCATTGCCCATTGTATGGGGAGTCCCCCAGGGCTCAGTGCTTGGCCCCCTATTCCTAATATATCTGACAGGCTTTGGACATCATGTGAAAAATTTGGCTTACCATCTATATGCCGACGATACTATAGTCTATACTTCTGCTCCTACCTTAGATGAGATTCAAGTCAAATTGCAGCTAAGTTTTAACAGTATATCTGATTTTTTCACCAAGTCAAAACTCAAAATGAATATTAGTAAAACAAAATATATGGTCCTTGGCTCTGCTAGGAAACAAAGATTGTGCCAGATTATCAATAACTGATACTGATGGGACCAAGCTAGAGCAGGTGACAACTTATAAATACGTGGGCTACTGGGTGGACTCCTCGGCCATGGGTAATTCACATGTGGACAAACTTATTGGATCAGTTGGGAAAAGGGTGGGTTTATTATACCGGAACAAAAACTGCCTGGGTGGACGTATGATCAAAAAAATAGTCGAACCTCAAGTTTTCCCATTACTTGACTATGGTGACATATTATATGATTATTTCAATTTAGGTAAATTGCATAAACTAGACATAGTGTACAATCGGCTGGCTAGACTAATATTGCAGTGCCCCAGGGACACTAACCATTGCCTCATGTACAACAAACTTAGTTGTCTTTCTCTGTCTGAAAGAAGGCAACTTCACAAATTTGTTCTGGCCTACAAAAGTGTTAAAGGTAAAATCACTGATTACCTGGTTTAAAAACTTGAAGTCAGGGGAAGTTAATGCTTCTCTTAGGAAAGCAGCGTACTGTGAATTAATTGTCCCAAAGACAACAACTAAACAATCTGAATATTTTTTTAGCCAGATGATCCCCTTGTACTGGAACAAACTTCCTCCAAAGTTTTCTCTGACCAATATTAGAGTTCCCTTTCAAAATGCTATTAAGCAATGGTATTTAGAGACGACAGCTCAAATTAAGGCCTGATGTGGCTGATATTATTTATTTATTTATTTTTTACTTTTCAATTTCTCCTCCTTACCCCCACCCCAGAGCTGCGCTTCTTCGGGAGACTCCTATGTGCGCCCCCCCCCGCGACTGACCTACCTGAATCCCTGGGGGTTCCCCCATGGAGCCGTGACTGTACCCCCAGGCAGGTACGGGGTGAGGCCCAGACACCCCGATATCTTCTAGTCTCGTCAGGTCCCCTGGTGGTCAGGCAGGCAATCGCAATCAGGGCTGGCACTGGAGCTCTGTCTACCCATGCTCCAGACATGCTTTTTTTCCTGTTTTCTCTCTGTGTGGTGTGTGCCCTGACATCAAGGCTTTACGCTGACGTCACCACACAGCTCCCCATTGGTCTGTCCTACCAGCTTGCTGTACCTTGAGCCTCCACCCGGGGTGAGACAAGCCACGGATCCTGTCCCTGCCCCTCCCCCGAGAAGGTGAGCAGTCCCTAGGATGCTCAAGCCTTCTCCCCCCGCTGGCCCTCCAGTGACCCGAGTCTGCCCCTGAACCCGGGTCGCTGGCATCGCAAGTGGAAATCCAACCGCTATGCTGACAGGCCGTCGGCTGATGTTTAGTTTACTTTAGTTTATTAGTCTAGGAATTAATACCTTTGAGCCAGGGCTCTTTTACAAAGGTTCCACGTCACAAAGAACATTTAACAAAGCACGATACACATTACAGGTAAAACCAGACAGGAAAGTTACATCATAAATTTGCTATTAACAGTTTAAGGCAGTAACGTTTTAAGTTTCATAGAAAAACAAGCTATAACAGGTTCAAGCGAGTAGACAATTTCGAGGTTAAGGAAACTTCCAGGGAGAGGGTGATCATTAGGCGCCAAAAGGAGGCTAGAGAGGAGGGAAAGGTGGTGAGCGGGAGAGTAAGTGAGAGGGGACAGGAAAAAAGGGGGGGAGTGAGTTTGGGTGGGAGACAGGAAGTAGTAGAGGTACCAGAGGGTTCATTAGTCAGGGAGGAAGAGGCCTCAGATGTGAGGATGGACATGAGGAGTAGTAGTCTTTATCTAGTGCAATCACAGTTGCTAGTGGTGGTGAGGTGGGCATAGAGCATGGATTTGAAAGCTTCAAGTGAGGTTGAGGATAGAGTAGGTGGACTAAGCGCATTGAACCATGTCCGGGACCCTGTGTGCTGAAAGATCTTTGTCCCTGTGCAGTCCGGCATCTCGAACCAGGAAAGGTTGGCGCTCAGATCTGGTGGAGGGTCGTAAGCCAGGATTCAGTCGGAGTAGGTTTTGAATACATAATGGAGTCAGTCCCAAGATAGATTTTTGCCATTGTGCAGGTGAGATAAATAAGATGATTTGATAGGTTCAACCAGCCTGATTCGTAGTACAGATCACACGTGTGAGTCAGTCTTTGAGCCCCGTGAGGAGCCAGCAGGCCTTATTTAGAGTGATTGAGATCGCCTTAGAGCAGTGGAGGTAGCTGGGCCATAAATAATAATAAGGCCATAGTCAATTATTGAGATTATGGAACTCTGTATAGCTATTCTCAATGCCGCTGATTTAGAAATTGACGTTACGGAATAGTATTCCAAGGCTTGGTTCACTGTTTTCGCAGTGTTGTCAATGTGGGTTGCAAAGGTGAGCCCTTGGTCAAAAGTGATGCCAAGGTATTTGAAAGTATTTACTTGGTCCAGTGTAATTCCCACAGAGGTTTGTATGGTGAGTGGAGGTGCCTATTTTTGTTTTGGTGATTGGAGAAGAGCATGGCTTTTGTTTTATTGTGGTTTAGCACAAGTTTACTATCCAGGAACCACCTTTCAACACTAGAGAAAGCAAGTTGCAGGCTTTTTCGTAGGGAGTTTGGATTCTTGTGGGAAGAGAGAATTACAGCATCATCAGCGATAAGATTATTTTCTCCTGGCAGATATCTGGAGGGAGTTAGGAACAGGCTAAAGAGGAGCGTCCAAGAATTGATCCCTGTGGTACACCCGAGAGAACTGGTTTGAAGTCGAGAGTTCATTAGAGATTTTACAGCCTGTGACCGATTGGACAGGTAACATTTACCAAGCACAAGGACCTTCGCCAGGCCTAGGCTAGAAAGTAGGGAGGTAAGTAGGCTATGATGGACTGTGTCGAAGCTTTTGTAAGATCGATAAAGACTGCACTGTTTGGCACCCTTTGTCCAGGGCTGAGGGATTTCTCCAGAGAAATCAAGTAAGGCTGCTGTTGTACTATGTCCTTTCCTAAAGCCGGTTGTTGATTATAGAGTAGATTGTATTTGTCCAGGTAATCAGAGAGTTGGTCTGCCACTATTGCTCAAGTGCTTTGGAGAGGGAGGAAGTATTGATATTGGTCGATAGTTTCCTGTTGAGGTTTTGTCCCCCCCATTGTGCACTGGAGTAACTATGGCAGATTTCCATTTGTTGGGAAATTGACTTTGGCAAAGTGACAGATTAAGAATTTTTGCAAGGGGGTGAATTACTTCATCCAGGGTGAGAGACAGGATTTTTAGATCTAGCATGTCACTACTTGTTCTGGATTTGGAGCAGGCCTTTCTTATGTACTTGTGTGCTTCGTGCACTTTGATTTTCTTGAAGTAAAATTGTGGTTTGTCACGAGGGGTGTTTTGTGATACTAGGCTAGGCACAGGTAAGTCCGAGAAGAAATCTGGGGGGAGGACCCCACTAAGGTCTGTGAATGTCTTATTAAGCGCATCTGCAATAGACTTTGGGTCAAGAGTGGTGGATCCATCAACTTTCATAATGGTAGGTGACGATTTTGATTGTTTACCCATTATGTTTCGGATGTTGTCCCAAAAAGCTCTTCCATCACCCCAGGTGGATTCAAGGGCATTTTTGAAATAGGCTCTTCATTTGCCTAATTTGTGAGGTACATCTATTTTGTGCCTGCTTGTATTTTAGGGTATCATGAGGTGAGCCTGTGTCTCTGGCAACTGCCCAGAGGTGGTCCCAACCTGAGCTCGCAAGTAGTTTGGCAGTAATCCATGGATTTGATAGCTTTGATTTTATGTTTTTTTATGAGCGATAAGTCGCATGCAGAGTTGAAAGATTTAATGACGATTCTAGTAGCGGTATTAATATCAGTTGATTCAAGGATTGGCGTCCAGTCCTGTTGTAGGAGATGGGTTTTCAACTTGATAAGATTCCCATAAGGCAATACTCTGCTTGTTATAACTTTGGGGGTGGCTTGAGAAATTTATTAGACCAGGTACAGGACACTGGGAGTGGTCACTGAGGGAGTCAGGGAGGACTTTAATGTTTTTATCCGGTCAGGGTGATTCGTGAGAACCAGTCAATAAGGGTGCTTGTACCAGTTTTGTAATTTTTCCGGTGGGGAGGTTACCATCTGAGTCAGGTTTGCTGCTAGGATGTCATCTTTGTAAGAGCCAGTGTCAGAGGCGAGCCAGTTTATGTTGAAATCCCGAGGAGGGAGCTCATTTTCAGAGGGCTGCAGACTAACAAAATCAAGTACAGACTTAATACTGGCACGGTGGTCTTTTTGAGGGATATAGACTGTGTCCACTGTGAGAACTTTGTTTTGTGCACCAAGAAGCAGTTTGATAGGGAGGAGTTGCATCTGCGTGTATTTGTGGGGTGAAGCTGCGCGTTGACAGAGAGGTGTCCTTTATGTAGATAGCACAGCCCCACCTTTTCTTGCTTGCCCGGCGAGTCTGAAAAGATTGTAGCCTTCAAGTGAGACCATGATCCGGTGCTGGGAGATAGCCAGGTTTCCACAATGGCTAGTATATCAGGGTTTTTTTGTCCAGCGAGAGTTTGAAGAGATGCCAATTTGGGAAGGAGGCTGCAGATATTTAGAGTGATAATGGAGAGACCACTACCAACTTTCCCCATTTTTGTCGGCTTCAGTGCAACAGGACCAGGGTTTGGGTGTATCCCACCAGATATTAAAAGTAGGAGGAGCAGGAGTTTCATGATGCCATTCAGTAGTTCATAATAGGTTGGAGTGAGTTTCGCTTGTACTTTTTAAGATGCTTGGATTGTCTTCTGGAGTCCCAGTAGAGGGTGATCGTAGTGAGTTATAATGATGTGGCAGTTTCCAATTAGGAAATATGGTCTTTGCACCCAGGTATTAATTGGGTGATGTTTGTTTAAGACTTCCAGAGTAAAAGCCATGGTACAATGTTTCGGGTAGTAGTATAGAAAGGTGAGAGTAGGTGGAGGGGTAGGGTAGGCGAAGGGGGGAGTTGGCATAAAGGGGAAAAGGATGGTGAGGGTGAGCAGGAACAGGTGGTGGGGACTAAGCCAAAGCATTTTTTTAGCAAGGCAGGAGAGCCGAGAAGTAGCGTTGAAGCGCATGGTGCAGCGCCGCACCTTAACAGTAAATGGAGCCTCCTTGTCCGCCTCGCGCTTTCGGGTAGCGGACTTTTAAAACTAAATTAAACCACTTTCCGTGGCAGAAAAAAGCCGCTTTTTTCAACTATGTCTAAACCGAAGGGTAAGGTTTGAAGGGGCAGGGAGCCCCTGCAAACCACAGCTTTCCTTTAAGCAACTGTTTTGTAATTGTATTGTAAATGCTATGGGTCACCATTTTAAATGAGTTTGCTCAGTGGTCTAACCCTTTAAATAAAAATGAAAAAATGAAATGACAGTTCCCCTTTCACTATTAAACCGATGCGGCTCCTACACTTACTGGTACAGGCTGTTGTCATCTTAGATTTGGCTTTTGGCTTGGTTCAGACTGGTTTGGTTTGGACTTACGTGTGTAGAACTGGTTCATTGCAGTCTGCAGTCCCAAACTAATGACTATGCTGGCTCTATGACCATCCCCAAGCATTTTTGTCAGAAGAATTGGGCAAAGAATGCTGAAGGTGGATCTGAGGATGCTTGACCAATGAATAGGAATGCTGCAAGTGGTCTTGGAATGCTGATCGAGAGCTTTAAAACACTGGCACATGGACTCAGAAGACCGATCAGGAGGTTTAGAATGCTGGCAGATGGTCCTGAAATGCCAGTCAAGACCTCAGATTGCTGGCAAAATGGAAGGTTAACAAAGAGGGAGGTAAGGTGCCTGCCTGGCACCATGGCTTGGAGGGACAGGGAGCGAATCCTCAGGATTGCCGGAGCAGCTGCACAAGAGAGGGAGCTGGATGTCACTGTCCACCTAGGGACAAATGACCTGGCCAAGAAAGGGATTAGAGAAGTGCAGGAAGAGTTTGTGGAATTTGGGAGGGCCTTAGACAAGTAGCACGCATCGCAACTCTCGGAGGTGCTGCCCATCTATGGCGTAGGGGAGAGGCTAGTGTTCTGCACCATGGATTCAATCAGTAGTTGAAAAACTGGTGTGGAGCTCAGGGATTTGGCTTCATTGGGGACTGGGGGTCCACCTGGAGGGATGCAGGCCTATACTGGCATGATGGTCTGCATCTGTCCAGGAGGGGAACCAGGATCCTAAGTGATAGGTTTAAATGCTTCATTGACAAGCATTTGAACTAGCCAAGGGAGGCACTGAAAGGAGCAGGAAACTTGCCCCCAAAAAAATCACTGGTAGTAAGTGTGGTAAACACCAATATGAGGTGTCGATAGGGAGAAGGGCAGGGGTAAATGGAGGAAGTGACAAAGGCAAGAAGAACAGGAATGGGGCAAAAAGGAGTAAGGCCATCGGGAAATGGAGGGTAATGAGTACCAATGCCCGTAGTCTGGGCAACAAGCTCCCTGAGCTGGTGGCCTTGATGGAAGAGGGATGCCTGGATATTGTAGCAGTCACAGAAACTTGGTACACAGAGAACCATGAGTGGGATGTTAACATACCAGGCTACGTAACCTACAGGAGAGACAGGCAGGGGAGAAGAGGGGGAGGAGTAGCTCTCTATGTAAAGGAAGGGGTAAAAGCAACTGAACAAAAGAGTAAACAGGGAGGAGAGGAGGCACTGTGGGTCACCTTGGAGACTGGAAAGGGCACCACAATCCACACAGAGGTTGTGTACAGACCCCCATGTCATGGGGAGGGAATGGACAAGGATATGATAGAAGGCATTCTTAGAATGGCAGAGAAAGGGGAGATACTGTTGATGGGAGACCTGAATATGCCAGATGTTAACTGGAGCACATTTGCTGCAGCCACATCCAAGAGCAGGGCTATTCTTGATGCCCTACAGGTGGCAGGCCTCAGACAGCTTGTTTCGGAATCCACTCATGAGGGACCAATCTTAGACCTTGTACTCTCAAACCAGGGCAGTGAGAGGATCTAAGATCTAGAAGTGGGTTGCCATCTGGGAACAAGTGACCAAACAGTGTGGTTCACGTTAAACTCAGCTACAGAGTCAAGCCACACAAAAATGAGGGTACTGGACTTCAGGAGGGCTGACTTTGGCAAGATGGGAGAGTGCCTCAGAAAAGCACTAGCAAACAGGCTAGAAGGAGGTGTGGAGCAACAATGGGGAATCATCAAAACTGCCATCACAGAGGCAACAAGCCTTTATGTGAAGCAAATAAACAAATCAAAATAAAAGAAAAAGCCACTATGGTTCTCAAAAGAGGTGGCTGTGAAGGTCAGGAAGAAAAAGATAGCATTCTGGAAGTATAAGGAAACACAGAAGGAGCAGGACAGAGAGCTGTACCAGTTAAGGCAGAAGGAAGCAGGGAGGGAAGTCAGAATAGCAAAGGCCCAAACTGAGGAAAAGATAGCCAACTCGGTTAAGAAGGGGGATAAAACCTTTATAGGTACATCAGCGAGTGTAGAAAGACAAAGGAGGATAGTGAGGCTGAATAGAATGAACGTGGTGGGCAGAGGGGACAGTGAAAAGCAGGGATACTGAACAAATGTTTCTGCTCAGTATTCACAAAGAGGAGGGGAAGTGCCTAATCCAATTAACAGAAGTACTTGATAGGGGGTCGAACCCAGTCCTTTCACAGAAGAAAGGGTTCTGCAAGAACTCCTAAAACTGATGGTGGACAAAGCAATGGGGCCTGATGGAATTCATCCCAGAATTCTAAAAGAATTAAGGGGGGAACTAGTGAAACCACTGGCTACTCTTTTTAATAAATCATGGGAGGATGGTGTGGTACCCAAGGACTGGAGGAAGGCGGATGTGATTCCCCTTCACAGAAGTGGAACCAAGACAGAGGCAGGAAACTACAGACCTGTCAGTCTGACCTCTGTGGTAGGGAAAGTGATGAAGTCACTTCTGAAGGAAAGAATAGCTGAGTACCTAGAGGTCAGTGGGGCACAGGACCCAAGGCAGCATAGGTTCCCAGTGGGAAGGCCATGTCAGACGAATCTAATAGATTTCTTTGACTGGGTGACCAAAGTAGTAGACCAGGGAGGGGCCGTGGACATGGCCTACCTAGACTTTAGCAAGGCATTTGACACAGTTCCACACAAAAGATTAATAGTCAAATTAACCAGCCTGGGAGGGGTCCCAGGGTGGTAGCCTGGGCCAAAACATTGGCTGGACAACAGAAAACAGAAGGTAATTGTAAATGGAGTCCACCCTGAAGAAAGAGGGGTTACTAGTGGGGTACCGCAGGGTTCAGTATTGGCTCCAGTCTTTTTTAATGTCTTCATAAGTGACATTGCAGAGGGACTGGAAGGAAAAGTATGCCTCTTTGCCGATGACACAAAGATCTGCAACAGAGTTGATACACAAGGAGGCATGAAAAGGATGAGAAGGGACTTGGCAAGGTTGGAGGAATGGTCAGAAGTATGGCAGCTAGGATTCAATGCAAAGAAGTGCAAAATAATGCACCTGGGAAACAAGAACCCTGGGGAAGAATACACAATGAGGGAGGAGATAGTAACAACAACAAAAAAGGAAAGGGACCTGGAGGTAATCATATCAGATAACCTTAAGGTTAGCAAGCAATGTGAGAAGGCAGTAGGGAGGGCTGGGGGTATACTGGAATGCATAGGGAGAGGCAACAGCAGCAGAAAACAGGAAGTTGTTATCCCTCTGTACAGACAGTTGGTGAGACTCCATCTGGAGTACTGTGTCCAGTTCTGGAGACCCCATCTCCGCAAGGACATAGACAGGATAGAGGCAGTCCAAAGGAGGGCAACTAAAATGGTGCACGGTCTGCAAGAGAAGCCATACAAGGAGAGACTAAAGGAGCTTAATATGTATACCCTTGAGGAAAGAAGGGAGAGGGGGGACATGCTAGAAACTTTTAAGTATCTCAGTGGAATCAACAAAGTCCAAGAGGGTAGCATCTTTCAGAAAAAGAGACATGTAAGAACAAGGGGACACAATTTAAAGATGGGGGGGCGGTTCAGGGGCAATGTGAGGAAGTATTATTTCACAGAGAGGGTAGTGGATGCATGGAACAGCCTTCCTGAGGAGGCTGTGGGGTCTAAAACTGGGGGAGAATTCAAGAATGCATGGGACAGACATAAGGCAATTCTTGTGGGGGGGTAGGAAGAAATAGGCTGTTGGTTAACTAGGATCTGCGGCCTATCCTGTAGGTAGGGAAATGGGCAGACTAGATGGGCCAAGTGGTCCTTATTTGCCATCAAAGTCTATGTTTCTATGTTTCTAAAGGAGCGTGGAAGGTTCGCAGATGGAACTTAACACATGCAAGGCAACTGGAGCACTGTAACTTTAAATAATCATAATGCAATACTACAGTTTGTGTATAGCCACTTTAAGCCACCAACACAAAGCTTTAAATTAAATATTCAAGCAGCTTGCTATTGAAATGTTAGTTCTTGTCACAGGTACAGTGCACTTTAAACTCTTACCAATCACAAACCAGCACTTTTGCACTTTGGGAGCAGTTCAGTCAAATTAAAGAGGAACAGTGAGCACAAAGGGCCCCACATGCAAGTGTGGGACTGGTCCCACTATGCACTTTTTTAATATTTGCTTTATTGTAAATTCTCATGTATCACACAAGACATAAATTGTACATTCCTTCCAACAATATTGACAGTATATAGGCAAATTGTCAAAACAATTAACGCAACACAGAATTATTTTATGCTTAACTTTTCAAGTGTAGTACCTAACCTACCTATCCAAACCTAAAACCTACGGAGTGACAGTGAACCTTTATTTGGCTTTAAAGGAGTAGTCAGAAAATATCTAGTACCATGGCTAGTACCGGCTAATGATGATGTAAGGGCTATGCCCAGTGTGCACTTTGTGTGCAAAAACATTTTGGTTTACTTACACACGAACATACGAATATGCCAGCAGATAAAGGCCTTATGGTGTACCTGGTCTGCTCAAATGTGTAGTTCCCACTGTGCTTACAGAGGGAACTACCCTCTCCTTATAGCCCCTCAGCCCCCCCTCTCAAATGCCTCCTCCCCCTCTCCCCCACCTGCAATTTTCCCTCTCACCCTGTCCCAACCTGTCTTGAAGCTGTCCAACGCTTTTAGGGATATCACCTCCTCCAGCAACTCATTCTGCATAGCCACCACCCTATTGGTAAAAAGTGCCTTCTCATCTCCTTCCTGAATCTTCTTCCCCACTAGCTTTAGGCTGTCACCCCTAGTGGTCTTGTTTCCACTAAGGCTGAAGAGACCCTCAGTACTCACCCTGTTTATACTTTTAAAGTACTTGATGATCTTGATCATATCCCCCCTCTCCTTTCTGACTTCAAGAGAGTATATGTTGAGCCCCCTGAGCCTCTTCTCATAGGTGTTGCCTTGCCGGCCCTGGATCATCTTGGTTGCCCTTCTGTGGTCCATTTCTGGCAAGCTGATATCCTTCTTAAGATAAGGGCACCAATATTGCACACTTTAGTGTAGGTGCGGTCTCACTAGAGACCTGTACAACAGCAGAATGACCTTCGCCTTCCTGCTGGTAATTCCCCAGGCTATGTAGCCCAGCATCCGATTTGCTTTGACCACAGCTTTCCTGGAGTGTGCCGAGTGTTTCAGGACACTTGTGATAATTACACCCAGGTCCTTTTCTTCCTCTTACCTGGTTACCTGCATACCACCCAACCAGTATTTGGTCCCTGTGTTTTTCTCCCCCAGGAGCATGACTTTACACTTTTTAGTGTTAAATCCCAGTTGCCAAATGCCAGACCACTTGTGTAGCCTAGCCAGTCTTCCCTGAGTTCCTGTCTCCACTCCTGTATGTCCATCCTCCCACAGAGCTTTGTGTCAGTTATTAAAGTGAGGGGGAACTAGTTCCCCCACACCTCTTCATGGTACACATTATGGGGAATGCGGGGGAACGCATATGCTCCCCATTAGTTTGCAAGTTGCAGACTGCAGCAGTTTGCGTCCTGGACTGCTTGCCTTTAAAGAAATTATGTGCACTGGCACGGCTGCTTGCACTCATACCTGTCTTTTCTGTCCTTCTCCTCCTTCTGGCTGCTGCTGTTTCCTGACTCACTCTCTTCATGGCTCAAGTTGGGGGGGAAGAGGGACAGTCAGACTCAGAGCGAACCTGCGCTTGTGCCAAAGTCAAAAGTCACCTGACCAGTTGCTATTTGGTCAGGTGGAAAGGAAAGCGGTAAGCATGTCTGGCGGGATCAGTCAATGAGTGCGCAGCTGAGAATGAGTGTGGACAGACGTGCTGGGCTGTTCCTCAATTTTAATGTTGTCTCGGGCAGCATTTTGAACTAGTTTAAAGCCTAAGTGGCTTACTGCTGGCTTGAGGCTTCTATTTAAAAAACACAAAAAAACCCCACAAAAAGGAACAAAAGGGCAAGGGGAAAGAAAGGGAGATCACCGTGGCTGGAAGGGGGGAAGGGAAGGCCAGGGTATAACATGTCGTCTCGTGTGTTTATTTTCTCAGAAGAAGCCAGAAGGGGAAGGAAGGAAACATATTCAATTCAGTGCTTTAGAGCAACTGGTAATTGCTATTTTTTCTTTTAAACTTAGATTGTGGGCTTTTAGTGACACTGTACTTTTTTTGTTGTCTTTACTTAGAATTGTTTTTGGGCTGCTTAAAATTTAAAACGAGTGGTGGTGTAATTCTGTGCTGTCTTTAATTGCTGCCACTTCTCTCCCTTCCCCCAACTTCTTAATTATATGCCCTGTTAAATCTGATTGACAGGAGCTAAACACAGGGAATAGTAAGGGGTGTGAAGTAGGAGGGGCATAAGGGGGAAGAAGCCAACCCTCAGCACGACAAGTGTTTTGACTCATTTGTTTATTTATTGGTTTCTTTTCTATTTTTTTTTTTTTTAAAGGAAATTATCTGAGGATCAGTGGCAGGAGTTTTAGGACAGTAAATTAATAAAAAGGGAACTAGGAAGCTTCAGTAGCAGACAAGTAGTGGAATAGCAGTATAATTGCAGTATAATGTGGGGAGTGGTGCAATGCAGTGACTGTGGGGCAGCCATATTCAGGCAGACCTTCTGGACACTGAGGTGCTGCCCTATCTGCATGCATCTGTCTGGACTGCGGGATGAGGTAGCCAGACTCAGAGCGGAAGTAAACTGGGTCAGGAGTACCATCACCCCTATCCAGAGACCACCAGTCCAATGCAACTGCCTCAAAGGATGCACGAACGAGGGAGCACTTGGATGACAGTGGGCTCAGAGAGGTTAGAGCGGTCAGGCAGAGGCACATCCCAGATCCTATTCCACTCGAGAACTCATATGCCACACTGGCAAACGAGGGCAACCAAATAGAGGTACCCAGAGAAGTGGAAGGAAAGGATGTGGAGGTTAGCCAAGGAGGTGACCTCAGCGGGGAAAGCAGTGGACCCCAGAGGAGGAGGAAGTGAATCCTGGTGGGGGACTCCATCATAAGAGGGATCCAGCTAGGAACACAGGAGGGGGAGGACAGGGAGGGGAGGTGAGGTGCCTACCAGGTGCCACGGCATGGAGGGATGGAAGGAAGATCCTGGGGATCATTGGGAAGGCAAGACGGGAGGGTGAGCTGGATGTCGTTATCCACCTAGGTACTAATGACCTGGCAAATGGGGAGCCAAAGGAAGTTCAGGAAGAGTTTAGGAAATTGGGAAGGGGTCTCAAGCAAGTAGCTATTCTGTCACTTTCTCAGAAGTACTTCCCATGAGAGGCAGGAGAGCATGCACCAGAACTTTAACTCATGGTTGAAGAACTGGTGCTGTGAGGAAGGGTTTGATTCATTGGTGACTGGGGACCCGACCTGGAGGAGGGAGGTTTGTTCAAGCCTGACAGCCTGCATCCACCCTGGAGGAATCCAAGCACTCAATGATAAGTTTAAATGCTACATTGACAAGCATTTAAACTAGCAAGGGGGTGGCAGGCCAGCAAGGAGGGTACCTACTTGCTCACCCCCACAGTTAGCAGTGGAACCAGTGAACCAGAGGAGTGGCTATCTCTGCAAAGCAGTGTGCAAAAGATGGAGATTAGTGCCGAGAGGTGGATAGGCAGAAAAGGGCAAAATTCAGCAGAAGGGCAGACAGCAAGGAGAACCAGGGATAAAGGACAACCAAGGAAGGGGCTGGAGTAGAACAGCGAAACAGTCTAGGAGGTCAAATCATGGAAAGCCATGTGTGCAAATGCCAGGAGCCTTAGCAACAAGATGGAAGATCTGGAGGCTGTCATGGTGCAGTCAGACCTGGACATTGTGGCCATCACTGAAACCTGGTGTAATGATAACCATGACTGGGAGATGGCCATACCTGGCTACAACATATTCAGAAGAGACAGAGCAGGCAGGAAGGGAGGAGGAGTGGCACTGTATGTGAAAAATGACATAAGGGCCACAGAGATCCAGGAGGAACAAAATGGGGGAGATATACTGTGGGTTAAGCTGGAAAGGAAAATGGGGACAGCCATCTGCACAGGTGTGGTCAATAGACCACCAGCCCAGGAGGAAGAAACAGATAGGGAGCTGATGCTAGCCATCCAAAGGATGGCAGACAAGGGTGAGGTAGTACTGGTTGAAGACTTCAATATTCCAGACGTGGACTGGAGCATCCCAGCAGCAGCATCAACTAGGAGCAGATTTATCCTGGACTCCCTTCAGGGTGCCTTCCTCAAGCAACTGGTCATGGAACCAACTCGGCAGAAGGCAATACTGGACCTTGTGCTCACAAACAGGGACAGTGTGATGGGGGTAACAGTGGAGGAGCACCTGGGGAACAGTGACCACCAGTCATTGTGGTTTGAAATAACAGAAAGAGCAGAACCAAACCACACAAAAACACGTATCCTGGATTTTAGGGGGACAGACTTTGGGAAAATGAGGAGATACTTGAAAGAGGCATTAAGGGGAATGGGACAGGAATCAGGGGTTGAGGAACAGTAGGCAGTATTTAAAATGGGGATTACAAGAACAACAGAATTATACATTAAGCAGGTTAGCAAGAGGAAAAGGAAGAGGAGACCATTATGATTTTCCAAAGAGGTAGCAACGAAAGTGAAAGCCAAAAAGATTGCATTCAGGCAATACAAAAAGACACAGGCAGAAGGGATAGGAGAAGTACCAGGAGAAGCAAAGGAGGCAGGGAGGTCAGTAAGGGAAACCAAAGCTCAGACAGAAGAACACATTGCAAAATCAGTGGGTAGAGGGACAAACCTTTACAGGTACATAAGTGAAAAAGAAAGACAAAGGAGGGTTAGTGAGACTGAAGGGGGAGGATGGGGCCACGTGGAGGATGACAACAGTAAAGCTGACATATTGAACAGGTATTTCTGCTCAGTCTTTACTGAGGAAGAGGAGGTAATGGGTCTGAAGGAGTACAAGGGTGAGAATGGTGCAGAAATGGACACAAGTCCCTTTACATGAGAAAGGGTCCTGAAGGAACTGGAAGTAATAAGAGTTGATAAAGCAATGGGGCCAGATGGGGGATCCCAGGGTCCTTAAAGAACTAAGAGAGGTGGTGGCTGAACCTCTGGCTATCCGGTTTAGCCGATCACTGGAAACGGGAGGTACCCAAAGACTGGAGGATAGCAGATGTAGTCCCCTTATACAAAAATGGGAACAAAGAGGAATCAGGGAACTACAGACCAGTCAGCCTCACCTCGGTAGTGGGGAAGATCATGGAAGCACTACTGAAGGAGAGATTGGTGGAACATCTGGTTGTCAATGGACTACAGGACCCAAGGCAGCATGGTTTCACCAGGGGAGGCCATGTCAGACCAACCTCATTGAATTTTTGACTGGGTGACTAGGGAGGTGGATCAGGGGAGGGCAGTGGACATGGCCTATCTGGACTTCAACAAGGTCTTTGACACTGTGCCACATAGAAGACTATTACACAAACTGGGGAATATGTGTGTGGGCAGGTCAGTAGTGTGGTGGGTAGGTAACTGGCTGGGTGGCAGGACACAGAGGGTGGTGGTAAATGTCTGTCACTCCACAGAGGGAAGAGTGACCAGTGGGATACCACAGGGATCAGTGCTTGGACCGGTCCTATTCAACATCTTCATCAGTGACATTGCGCAGGACCTAGAAGGCAGAATTTCACTGTTCGCTGATGACACAAAGCTCTGTAACAGAGTAGACACACCAGAGGGTGTAGACAGAATGAGAAGGGACCTGCAGAAGCTTGAAGAATGGTCAGGGGTTTGGCAGTTGAAATTCAATGCAAGGAAGTGCAAGATAATGCATATGGGGCACAAAAACCCTGGCACAATATATCAGTTGGGGGGTGAGGATATAGCATGCACCAAGCAGGAAAGGGATCTTGGGGTTATTATCTCTGATGACCTCAAGGTAGGGAAACAGTGTGACAAGGCAGCAGGTAAAGCAAATAGGATGCTGGGATGTATAGGCAGGGGCATCACCAGCAGGAAAAGGAGGTCATAATTCCGTTATACAAGACACTAGGTGAGGCCCCACCTGGAGTACAGTGTACAGTTCTGGAGACCATACCTATGTAAGGACATAGACAGGGTAGAGAAGGTTCAGAGGAGTGCAACAAAGATGGTGCATGGATTGCATCACAAGTCCTATGAAGACAGGTTGAAGGAACTGAACATGTACTCCCTGGAGGAGAGGAGGGAGAGAGGGGATATGATAGAGACATACAAGTATCTTACAGGGAGGAACAGGGTGCAGGAATACACTATTTTTAAGCGAAAAAGATGTTCCAGGACTAGAGGGCATGGGATGAAGTTGGAGGGAGGACGATTCAGAGGAAACATGAGGAAGAATTTCTTCACAGAACGGGTGGTGGACAAGTGGAACACCCTGCCAGAGGAGGTGGTGGGGGCTGAAACAATCACAGGATTTAAGAATGCATGGGATAGACATAAAGGAATTCTGGAGGTCAGGGGTAAGGGGCAACAGACTTCTAGGAAAACATAAACTGAACTTACGAGCTCAAATGGGCAGACTGAGTGGGCCATAGGCCCCTATCTGCCGACACTGTCTATGTATCTATGTGTGTGCTGTGCTGGCGGCGTTTTCCTTCTTGAACTAAAGTCTAAGTGGCTTACTGGCTTTATTTAACTAAAAATAATCGCATCCTCAAGAAAATGAACAAAGGGGAAAGAAGGGAGATTAGCCTGGCTGGGAGAGGGGAAGGAAATGCCAGGGTACTGTGTGTGTGTGTGTGTGTGTGTGTGTGTGTCTTTGTAGTGTGTTGGGCTTGGGGAATTGATCAGTAACTTAAAAGAAAAGAAATATGAATTATGAACATGAACACAACAATCAGTTACTTCCCTGCCTCCTCCTGCCTGATTCAAGTGAAGTAAACCTCTGAGGAGTGAGGGGGAGCTCAGTAACCTACTTTGTTGGATTGCCTATTGGCCTCCATTCTGAACTGGCCTGTTTCTATAGCCTGTGGTGTGATTGTAGTGTAATAAAAATACACATTTTTTGTTTTTCATTTTCCTGTTTGCAGTACCATTTTCAGGGCTCCCTTCTTTAAAAAAAACCTCACTTGATTGAGGCAAGGTTCCCATCTCCTGCCTGACTGCTTTTCTATGCCTCTGGGTGGTAAATTTTTATTTACTGAGGGGGCTGACCACCCTTCTGTGCCCTCTCATCTTTGCACCCTTCTGCCTAGAGTTCTCTCTGTTATGAATGTCTGCTTTAACCACTGCTTTGTGTTATCTGCAAACAGACATATCTTACCCTTGATTCCAGCAGCGATCCAACATATGAATATGTTAGACAACATTGGATCAAGCAAAAAGCCCTGTGGGACCCCACTGTTCACAGGGAGTATCTTTCTGTAATTCCCCGCCCCCAGCCACCACATTTTGGCTTCTGTCCTGCAGCCAGCCTCTGACCCACCCAACAAGTTTGTCTCCCATAGTTCCACCCCCGCGTCTTCTAGCTTCCTGATCAATCTCCTGTGAAGTACAAAGTCAAAGGCCTTGCTGAAGTCCAGATACAGGACATCAAGTGCTTGGCCCTTGTCCGCTGTCCTGATGACCTGGTCGAAGAAGTATCTTAGCTTAGTCTGGTAGGACCTCCGCGACACAAACCCATGCTGCTTCACATCCCGGAGCCCATTATCCTCCAGACAGCATACCAATCTCACTTTCAGGATGATCTCCATCAGCTTGCCCACTATTGAGGTCAAGCTGACTGGCCTGTAGTTCCCTGGTTCATCCTTTGGCCCACTTTTATGGAGAGGCACCACATGTGCAGTTCTCTGATCCAGGGGTGTAGCCAGGAATTTTAAACTTGTACTCAGAACTAGTGCATTGTTGCCCCCCTGCTATGTAAACATAAACCAAAATATGTGCTGCCATGCCACACCAACAATAGCACTCCCCATTTGCCAAGTCTGAGTTCATGTAAGTTCCTCCTGTATTCCTCCTTCTTTTGTTTTTCTGCCTGCCTGGTAAGTTGTTCTTGTTTGGGTATCTGGCTGGTGTCATTAGTGCCCCATAGCGAACAACAAAGGCAAAAGGGCTCAGCGCAACACAGGCACAATGTGACTCACAATATCCTTGCTTTCCTCTTTTTGTTGCCCCTGCCTGAGTTTTTTTTTACTGTATTCTGCTGAGTACAGTGCATATGCCTGCCGACACCCCTGCTCTAATCCCAGGGCACAGTCCCTTACTCCAGAGAGATGGTAAACAGGTCTGCCAGGGGATCTGTTCTCCACCCCCCTTCCCTAGGCCTCTCTCCCGCTGGGGAAGGGGGACCACTGGGATCTGCCTAGGCATCTGTTTCTTCCTACTTCTCCTTTTGGCCCCCTTACTCATCTTGTGCCCATTCCTGCTCTCCTACCTTGACCAGCCCCCAAGCCCTGTGTCCCACCTTCCTTCCCCTCCTTCACCCTATAAATCACTTCTCCACCAGTGCACCCATTTCCTGCTTCAGCTGCCACAACTCTGCACTCAACTGACTTAATTTCCTGCAAACCAGGCATTTTCCCATATCCCAGAGTGCTCCAGGAAACACCACAACTCCACATCCCCTGCACCCCACAACCCTTACCACGCTGCTCTGCCCCACTGCATGCCCCCTCACCACATGTTAAGTTTCTATGCCCTACTAATAGTGTACTTACAGTAAGTAACCCCTTATCCTTTTGTAGCTTCTAATTAGGACTATTTGTTGGGCTGCTTTAGGAATGCACTATATACCTTCCTGGTAGATTTCCTGCCTGCTAATTTCCCTGAAATGCATATGTTAAGTTCCATCTGCAAACCTTACTGTAGTACAGTAGATTGTATCCCACTAATTTTGGTTACTTCTAAGCTAACATAATCTGTAACTACAGATCCCAGAATCCCCTGCAGCTGTAGGTAGCAGTGGAATGTTCAGTAGCCTGCAGTGCATGTTAGAGGTTTTATATTTTCCAGTCAGATGTTTTCTGGTTCTTCTTTTCTGCAGGACAAGGCAAGGCAATGGCAAGGCAATTTTTATTTAAAAATTTGCCCAATCCCAGAGGCTATGGGCGCCGTACAAACATAATAAACAAATAAGTACAGTCCTTTGTTACTGCACTTAGCCCAGGGAGGAAAGCGGGACCAGCAAACAAAAGATCAGAGGTGATATAAACTGTAACATGCACTGCAGGCTATTGACTCTCCCATTGCTGCCTACTGCTGTGATATCAGCTGCAGGGGATTCTGGGATTTGTAGTAACTGAAGATATCAGCCTAGACATAAACAACATTAGTTTGGTACAATCCACTATACTATACTGAACAGTAAGCAAAACAAAATGTTTTTGTACACAGTGCACATTGGGACCAGCCCCACACTTGAGTGTGAGGCCCTTGATGCTGACTGTTCCTGTTTAATTCAGCACTTGCACCCATACCTCTCAACTGTACCACATTATGAGGAACGTTCCTCATTTTACTTCACAAAAGCTCCCTGTTCCACATTGTGAGGACTTGTTCCACATTCAGTATTAACATTTTAAAGCAAAAATCTATAGTAAATGATGCAAAAAATATATTATTTAATTAATAACAGACTTTCTGATCATAAATGCAAACATTTTAACAGTGTTCTGAGCCTCCTAGGTAAAATTTTGATTAAGTATTCCACATTTTTCTCATTTGTTCCACATTTTGAGAGGCAATGTTCCACATTTGGGGGACACAAAGTTGAGAGGTATGCTTGCACCTTAAATTATTTGCATTCAGCCAAGTAGTTCTGCACTTGCATTTCAAAATATTCAAGAGATCAATTCAGCACTTGTACTTAAACATGTTCAGCAATGTAATTTACCATTTGTACTTTAAAAAGGAATGTCTTGGTATATTGTACTTTTGCAACATTAAACTTAGCACTGTCTCTTTAAATAAATAAAAGCCCTAGCTGGATTACATGAAATAACAGGGTGGCAGTCTTTGACAAGACTGGGTGACAGCAAGCCTGCTTCACAGAGCCACTCTTAGGATTGCTACTTGTAGCGGACATACTGGCTGCACCCCTGGCGGAGCTCTTCAACAGGTCACTTGAGACAGGGAGGGTACCTAGGGATTGGCGAGAGGCACATGTGGTGCCAATCCATAAAGGGGGGGTTGAGGGAAGTACCAGGTAACTATAGACCCATCAGTTTGACCTCGGTGGTGGGAAAATTAATGGAGAGTATACTAAAGGAACGATTGGGGTATACTTGGAGGAGGTGGGAGGTCTGGATAGTCGGCAGCATGGGTTTGTGCCAGGTAGATCATGTCAAACCAATCTTGTGGAGTTCTACGAATGGATAACATCAGAACTGGACAGGGAAAGCCTGTGGATGTATTATTCTTGGACTTCAGCACATGCTTGACTCTGTCCCCACAATGGTCTGGTGGAGAAACTGATGGGGTTGGGAGTAGGCCCTTTGATGGTCAGATGGATTGAAAACTGGCTAGCTGGACGCACCCAGAGAGTAGTGGTCTGTGGGGGAGCCTCGAACCCTAGAGAGGTTGGTAGTGGGGCACCGCAGGGCTCCTCGGGTCCCGGGGTCCAACTTGGTTTAATGCATACATATCAGACATCAGGGAGGGTATAGGGTGGGAAATGAGTCTCTTCGCTGATGACTCCAAGATGGAGCAGTAGTTGAGGGAAAAGAGGGGAGGTTGGCCCTGCAAGGGGACCTGGACACCCTGGAAAGCTGGGCTCACACATGGAAATTAAATTTCAATATCAGCAAGTTCAAGGTGTTACATCTTGGGCGGGGAAACCCTAAACACAGGTACACCCTGGGAGGGGAGGCGCTGGAGGCCTCAATAGGGGAAAAAGACCTAGGGGTCATGGTGGATGCACATGGAATAACTTGAGCAGTGCAGGAGAGCGGCTAGCAAAGCAAACAGGATGTTGGGATGTATCATAAGGGGGATCACCTCTAGGAGCAGGGAAGTGATTCTGCCGCTGTACAATGGATTGGTTAGACCACACCTTGAGTACTGTGTACAGTATTGGAGGTGTGGTCTACCACACTTGAAGAGGGACATACAGCTCCTGGAGAGGGTACAGAGGAGGGCAACTAAGATGATACGAGGCTAGGGATTTGACGATGAGGACAGACTTGAGGAGCTCTGCCTGTTTTCGTTGGAGGGGAGGAGAGGCAGGGGGAACATGATTGAGGTCTTCAGGTACTTCAAGGGAATAAATAGGGTAAACATGGAGGGGATCTTTAGACTAAAGCGGGGAGGTATCACCAGAGGGCATGGTTTGAAGTTGGAAGGTGGAAGGGTGAGGGGGGGAAAGAGGAGGAGGTTTTTCACTGAGAGGGTGGTGGACCCTTGGAATGCACTGCCTGGCGAGCTGGTTCAAAGATCCACAGTGGAGGGCTTCAAGAGAAGGTGTGACAGACACAGAAAGTGGATGTATCAGATGATGGCCTGTCCCAGGGGGGTGGGGATGGATGATAGGGGTTTCTAGAACACAAGGGGGGGGGCCTCAGCACCCAACTAGAGATCTGAGGTTCGAGCAGACTCGATAGACCATAAGGCCTAATCTGCTGGCAAATAGTATGTTAGTATGTACTATTGATTAGGTTCCTAAGTGTGAGTCACTGGCAGCTGTGCTGCTGCTTTCTGTATAACCCCTTCTTGCTGAGAGGAGCTATGTAATGAAAATGGGCCTCTGTTCTGCCTCTGGGGGGCAGTCTGTTATTCAAATTAGCCCCTTATTGAGGGGTGGAGCTAGCCAGCAACCTAAACAGACGCACCTCAGATCGCTCTGTATTTGGAGTTTGTTTGTTTTTGTTAAATATTCGGGTAAATTTCCATTGGTGTGCCTAGATAAGACCCTTGGCAACTGTGGGGCTGAAGAAAGTGGAGAAAAATATGGCCTCTCACACCAAATCTGTTGAGGAGTATATGCTCCTCAAGCCAACTCTAGCGGTGATAGCGCAGCCTACATCACAGAAGGATCTGAACATAGATAGGATCTTTACAATTTTTCAAAAGATCGAAGAAAAGGTGAATCAGACCAATACGTCTTTGTCAGCAATGGACCAGAGGGTTAAAAAGTTGGAGGAAGGGTGTCAGGAGAGTTCCAAGGCCATCGAAGTGATTGCTACTTGGCAGAGGCGTTACGCCATTACCCTGGCCCGGGACTCAGAAGGTGGAAACCCTCAAAAACCAGTTGCACACAGCTAATCTCCAGATTGTGGGACTCCCTGTTGCTATCTCAGCTCATGATCTAAAAACAGAAGTCGGGAGTTTACTTACAGTTTCTTGAGACTTTTGGAGGACTCGGTCCACATTAAATGAATATTTTGGCTGCTTAATCATCAGAGAGCTCAGGAGGGTGTGAAGCAGTTTTAGACTGTACTTGTCACACTGGATTGTGCAGAGGAACATTTGTTGGTCCTGGTGGCGGCTAGAGGTAAGCAGGACTTGGAATATCAGGGGCAGAAGATTTCGATATTTCCAGATGTGGCTGCCCTAACATAGGTGAGGAGGAAAGAGTTACTTCAGTTGAAGCAACACTTGGGAGAACACGGTATTTCAGCTAATTAGTTTTTTTCAGCTCTCTTCCAGTTTACATACAAGGGTAAGCCCTATCTTTTTACTGACATGGGGGAGGTTGTTAAATTTTTGGACAATCTTCCACCTCGGGGAGTGGGGTGGGTGGAAACCAAGCCTCTGACGATGATCAATCAAGTGTCTCCTGAATATGTAAATGACTGTCGTTTCTGGTACTGTTATTTCTTTGGACTGTTTTATATGATACTATGAAGGTTATCTACAAAAAATGGTCTGTTTTATAATAATATAGACCTTGGCTCCTGGTTATGCTGGCTAGTTAAAAGTATTGGTAGCTTTCAGTATGGAGGGGGTATTTTTGTATATCCTTTGATCAGGACTCTAATTATCCTGACTATATTTGACCTTCTCCTGCTGTTTGCCATTATCTTGTGTGTTTAAGTGATTTATAGTTCTATTGGTTATTAAGTTCTTATTACATTGTTGGGTTATATAGAGTGTTAATAAATTCCTTTTGTGGCGACCTCGTTAGATGATTAAGGGGCACTCATAGTATATATTCTATTGGAGTATGTAACGCTACAACATGTCACTTCAACAACTGCATTTGTTTAGTGAAGGATGCTCCCAACCGTTTCTCCAGCTCCTTCAAGGTGGACATTTCACTCTTAACTATTACTTTGGAATTTGCATATCTAGGTGAGAGCTGACATCTGTGTGGGTGTTTTGTTCTTGTGAAATTCTCAATTGTCTGATTATGGACTTTTGTATCACGCTTTTTTCAAGAATGTTTATATGGCTTGTACTGGATTGAAAATTTTAATAAAGAATAAAATTAAAGGGGGGATCCTGTCTCTTCAGGATTTAATTACACAGTTTGGACTTACTTGGAGAGACAGATTCCGGTACTTTCAAGTCTGGGATGATATTACACATCTATGCCCTGGGGTGGGGTGAATGGGCCTGCCCCCTTCTATTTTATCCCTTTGTAGAGATGTGGCGAAAAGTAGAGCTCCTCGGGAACATATAATTTCTCATATATATAGAGTTCTTTTGTCGTGGAAAGGGGGTTCCACACAATTAGTTAAAGGAGCATGGGCTAAAGACCTAGAGTTAATAATAGAGGATGAAATGTGGAATAAAGCATAAATGAAACTATACAAGGGCCTCTCTGCAATTTCTTAGAGAGAATTCTCCTGAAAAGTATTAATTTGCTTTTTTAGAACCCCAGCAGTACAAGTCAAATTCCAGAAGAACCATACTGCATTGTGCTGGAGAGAATGTGGTCACTCACCAGTGGCCCTTGGCCATATCTTATGGGGCTGCCCAGCCCTAGATGGGTTTCGGGGAGAACTGCAACAAGCATTACATGCCATGTTTAGCCCTGATTTGGTGTTGACTCCGTCTCTGTACTTTTTTATGGATACACCACTGGGGTACAGAGATCCAAATACAGAGAAACTATTGAGGGTATCCTTTCTGGCAGCTCTAAAAGCAACCACCAAAAAATGGCTTACTAAGCAGGCTCCAGACCTTTCTCGGTGGCATGAGCTTATGACTTTAATCTATAGAATGGAGGCCTTAACAGCCATGATAAATAAGAGACAAACCCAGTGTGAACTTGTGTGGAGAAGATGGGTTTTGTATGTGACATCTGTAAACCCAGACTTTGTACCTTAAGGATTCTCTGTAACCCTGGTGATTGTCACAGGTAGCTTGATCAATTGATACCATTAATTGCCACAAGGCTTTTATCAGTTAATACAGGCCGTACTACTCTTCTGTGGCCCTCCCTTCCACCTTCCTCACACTCACTCAGCATTTCCACTCCTTGGCTAACCATCATATCCCCGGTGCCCTTGTCCCCTTTGATCCCACCTCCATCTCTTACCAGTGTTGTATCCCATGTGATCAGATCCTATGGACTTGAATTAATGATAGAAGTGCCTCTGTCTTTATTTTTTATGTTATTTATCTGTATGATGTATTGTGTTTGTTGATTATGTTGATATGTCAAGGTGTTAAATGTATTAACTTAAAGTGAAAACATTTATTAAAATAAAGTATAAAAAAAGAATAAAAAAAAAAAATTAGCCACCTTTCAGGGGCAAATCTTCCCAGAGACCTAGCATGCCCTTACTGTTGCAGCGATGGAGGCAGCTCTCCAGCAACTGATGGTGCAGTGACAAATATGAAACTTGTTTTGGGTGTTTCTTCCGCTCACCACTCTGGCCCAGGGATCGCTGCTGCTACCTCATTCAGAATGGACAAGCAGTGGAGGAGATGTCACTCCTCATGTTGCTTATACCACTTCATAGAGAGAGAGGGATTGGGCCAATTGCCAAACTGACACTCCTTCAGAGGAGCTGCTGCACTGACCATGACTATGGCTGGGAGGCATAGAGGATCACATCAGGAGCCAAAGAGGACTTTCACTTAAACAGGTGACCTTCCCATCCTCTGTCACTCTATCCATGGGTCTGTGTCCGATTTTCCCTGAACTGCATGCCGAGCAGAGAGAACGGTGGCTGAGTATCCCCAACAGCAGTGTGGGTTCCAACTGTTGTCCGCGAGCTGAATCTAAAAAAAACAAAAAAAACATTGCAGAGCTTTGCTTTCCCTGCTCATGCTGGGGACCAGGTCAACAGTCCCCACATGCCAGATCCCCCTGCTCATGCTGCCATGAGAGGGGGTGAACAGAACAGTGCTGGCAAGAGGGATATCTAGAGGGCTGGGAAACTACAGTTATACTGTACTATGCTTGCCTCAAACATTGATTATTCAAGGCACATTGTTTCAGATTCACTTTCCAAACCAATATTAACTGGCCATCTAAATTCTGAAAGGTGGTTCATAATCATTTTGACCCTAATTTTCATTCCGTCATCCCCTCACTGGGAGTTGCTGACTCTCTTTTCTCACTTCCCTGAAGTTGCTGATGATTTTACCATGTACTAGTGTGCTAAGTCCATCCTCACTTACCTTCCTCTTACTCCCTCTCTCCTTTTCCTCCCTTCCCTGCACCACCTACACCACCAGTTTGAGTTCTCCTCTGTGCCTTCTACCAATACCCATAAAGGGGAATATTCATGTCCCTAAGCAAACATACTGGGACCTTAAGTTTGTGATAACAGCCAAAGTACTCTGTCCAACTTCTCTTCCTGGGAAGGTGGCCTGTAGACCACCCCCATCCTTAATTTCCTGCCCCCATGGATTGTACCTGTACCCACAATGCTTCAGTATTAATCCTCTGCGTCTTCCTCTCTGGTACAAGCTATCCCTTCCTAACAGCCTAATCAGTTGACAAAAAAAAAAAGACTTCTTCCATGTTTATTTATTTAAAAGTTTCCACCAGGAAGACATACTGAGCAAGTTGCTTGTTTCCATATGCGTCCTGGGGGGAAGGAATACGGATGAACAATACAGTACAAAGATGCAATGGTAGTGCAATGCATGTCAAGAAGCCTATAGCAATTTCAGAATTACAAGTGCTTACAATAACAGATACAAGCTTGACTCCTAGTAACAAGGAGTTAAGTTACATTGAAAACACTTATGGCTTTGTAAGTGGGGAATAGAGAAATAGGAGAGTAATAATTTGGGGAAAGGTGAAGGATGTTAGAAGCAGTTACAGGTAGGGAAGGTGAAATTACAATAGAGCAAAGAGAGGGTACGAAGGCAGGGGGCATTTCAGATGGAGCAGAGAAGTGAGTTCCAGAGCTTGGGGAAGCAATGAGAGAAGGCTGCCTGGCCAGCAGAGTAGGTCCTGAAGGGAACTGCTAGGCTGCGAGCATCACTACTCCTAAGGGAGAGGTAGGAGTAAGGAGGGAGTGTGAACAAGGATGACGGGTAGGAGGGGAACACACCGAACCATACCTACCAAGGAAGCTGGTGCAGTGAGCCAGGCATCTATCCTTGAGTGAAGGGAGTGCTAGAGATTGATATAAAGAACGGTGGTGAGTATGAGGAGGGCAGTCAAGAGCAAAGCGACAGAAAGAGTGGAAGTGTGTGTCCAATCTGGCTAAGGGAGTTTTGGGGTTGGCACTATAGACCACATCACCATAGTCATATGTTGGAAGGATCATTCTCTGGAGAATTGCACGGCAGGCTGACAATGGGATGCATCCTTGGTTCCTGTGTAAGGCTCCAAGTTTGGGGAGCAGTTTCTTATGTATAGCATCCACGTGGCCAGAGAAGTCATGGTATTTATCGAGGCAAACCCTAATGTACCTGAATGAGGTAGCATCTTCCAATGAGGTCCCATCTAGTGTGTGGAAAGAAGGGAGGGAGGGATGCCTAGAGAGTCTCTGCCTTGTGCTGAAGGACACTGAAACAGTCTTTTTGGCATTCAGGAACAATTGGTTAGAGCGTAGCCAGTACTGGACTATGTTGAAGTCCTGCTGAAGTCTGGATGCCACAACGGGAGTGGGGGGACTGGACATGAACAGGACGGTGTCATCCGCATGCATGTGAATGGATGCAGATGAGCAAACCGAGGGGAGATCATTAAGAAAACTGCACAATAGTAGTGGACCAATGACAGAGCCTTTGAGGACCCCAGTGTCGATAGGGAGGGGTGAAGAAAGTGAGTCTCCAGTTCTGACTAATTGTGACCTACCCACAATGTACGATCTGAACCAGTTGGTGGCAGTGGCTAATAGCACTGTGGCTGTGAGCTGGTCAAGGAGGAGGGTTGGGAGACTGTGTCAATGGCTATGGCCAGGTCGACAAAGATGGCAGATGTAATGAGGCCCTGGTCCATACCAGAGAGGATGGAGTCAGAGAGCCTGAGGAGGGAAGTGGATGTGTAGTGGTTCTTCTGGAAACCCAATTGGAAAGGGGTGAAAAAGAGGTGGAGTCAAGGTAAGCAGAGAGCTGGGAGAGTACGATGTGCTCTTGCAGTTTGGCAAAGATGAGAAGGAGGGAAATGGGGCGGAGTTTCCAGTGGCAGAGGGGTCACCACCTTTATAGAGAGGGATGATGGTAGCATGCTTCCAAGCAGATGGGACAGAGACAAGAGAAAAGGAGAGGTTTAGGAGAGGAGCGGCAGGAGCAGACAGGTAGAGTACTTTAGCATTAGAATCGTCTGGACTCTTGCCTTTGGATGGGTTTAGGGCAAGGAGAGCCCAAAGAGCAGCAGAGGGGTATACTGAGGAGAAGGAGAAAGGGGGAATAGGATGATAGGGGCTCAGTGGGGGAAGAGAGGGAAGAGTGGAGGGGTGGGGAAGGGGGAAAGGAGGATGGAGGCGTAGAAAGTAAAGGCTTTAAACTCTGTGGCTACAGAGAGGGGGTCTGATAGGGAGGTGTCACCCACTCTGAGGACTGGGGCAGGGAGTTTATTTGGAGAGGAGAAAAGAGCATTGACCACCTTCCAGAATTTTGGTGATTTATGTTTGCCTGGAAGGTGCTAGAAAAGTAATCGGCCTTACCTTGTCTAACTGCCCTGGTAAAGGCATTACAGAGGTAACAGTATCTTTGAAAGGCAGCAGGGGAGTGTGTATATTTGTATTCCTTCCCGGCCTGGTCCCAAACCCATAGACATGCCAGATGATCAGGTGTAATCCCGGGGAGGTGTGACCCACGGACCCTGGCACGTCTGAGAAGGGCATGGAGGTTCCAGATGCTGAGGAACATTGATTTGAAGTACTCAAGAGCTGTGTCAATTGAGCTGCCTTCTCACCAGATTTCCAGTACTTGTGTGAAGTCCTTTCTATTGCCCTATGAGCTATGGTAGATGAGAGAGTTTATTTGATATTTGAGCTGTAGGATGTCCCGATATAGTAGAGGAACATGAGTAGCTAAGGAGGTGTACTCCCTCTGCTTCAGTGCTTTCCCCAGGTCAGCAACTTCCTTCAAGCTCTGTTTTTAATGTGCGCAGCATAACTGTTTATTCTGTCCCTCCAAAATGCCTTAAACATGTTCCAAAGTACAGTCTTGGAGACACTGGGAGTATCATTCAAGCTGAAAAAGATGGATATCTAACTGGAGAGCCAGGATTTAAAATCTTTCTGGGACAACAGAAAGGTGTTCTTCCACGACCAAGCAGCTCTGGAAGAGGGAAGGCAGATCTCCAGTGTAAGATACACGCTGGCATGATCTGAGATGACGATGGTCCTATGGAGGTGTCCTGGACTTCATGTATATTTTGAGCCAGAATGAGAAAGAAGTCTATCTATCCAACTGCTTATTTGGTGGGGAGCTGAATGAAATGGGAAGTCTCTCCCTGTAGGATGGGGACTCCTTCAGGTGTCAGTTTAAATTATTTTGCCAGGGCCATAATAGCCCTTCTGGACCTTGTGGAGGGTCAGGTTATGACACCACAGCTTGTCTGTCACTGAATCCCACGCCTCATTGAAACACCCCCCCCCCCCAGACCAGCCTGTCTCCAGGTTTAAGCATGACAGAGAGTTCTTGCATTATGTCTGGCAGGAAACTGTCAAGAGTCTGCATTGGGTCCATATATATTGCATAACAACAGTGGTTTGGAATTGAGGAAAATTCTGGCAAAGACCAGTTTACCTTCCTGGGAGTGCACTGTTGCCAGAATTTGCACCTAAATGAGTTTGTGAAACAGAATATCTACTCTCTGTCCTTTGGGGATAAGAACGCTCCACTACCTGGCCCACCCATTCTTTATTTAATTTTTGAGTTTCAGCAGAGAGCATGTGTGTTTCCTGTAGCATAGTAATGCCAGTGTTAAGATGTGAGAGCACCTGCCATATATATATATATATATATATATATCCTTAACTTTAGTTTCCCCTGCATTGTTTTCTAAATATGTTATTAAATTTTGTTTTTTAATTTTTTATTTTTTTGAATATTCTGTTTATTAACAGTTTTTAGTTTACAGACAAACTTGGACATTTAAAAAACATACAAATAAAAATAAATATAAATGTAAATAAATAGATGCAATCGTGTAAGTAAACTATTATTAACTTTAAGAAAGGGAAAAGAATCGTATTTCCAGTTCATTCCACATGATCGGGTGCCATTCCAACTTATGTATTCAGCCCTATTCTGAGCATCACATTTTCAGAGACACTCAAGCAGGCTAGGAAAGGCCACCATTCTCTCACAAACGCCTCCTCCCTATCTCTGACCATCTGTGTCAACCTTTCCAGTGCGAAGGAACAAAGAATTACCCGCCGCCACTCCAACACTGTAGGCCTAGACCCTGAGACCCATGTATTCTGAATACAATGGCGGGCCAATACAAACAGAACTCTTATCCATCTAGGAAGTGGCAACCACTCCTCTTCCCCTCTACCTATCTCCACTCCAAACAAACACACCAGGGGGTCACGTGGCAATTGTCTCCCAGCTATCCGGTTCACCTCTTTCACTACTTCCCCCCAGAATTTAACCAATACTGGACAAGACCAGAAGCAGTGAATATAGGTGCCTACGTCTCTATTACACCTTCGACACTGCGAGGATATCGCGGGGTGTGCCCTGTGCACTGCTGCTGGGGGCCAATACATTCTATACAGAAACTTAAAAAAGGCCTCTTTGAACTTATTACATACCATTATGCCCTCCGGAATACCTAGGGCCACTTTCCGGTTCTCCCCAGAAATTCATAGACCCAAATCTCTTTCCCATAAAGCCTTTGCGCTCCCAGTCAAATCTGGTAGTCTTTGTTTGCCCTGCTTGGCAACCTTCCCTATGAAGCCCTTGGGATCTTTCTTGGCGTGATACACCAGCTGTTCAACCAAATTCGGTTGCATCCCATCCCTACCACTCTTATCCAGCTTCCCTATGAAGGCTCTTAATTGCAGGTTATCTATATAGGTGGGAAGCCCCCAACCCCAAGTTTTGCCTAACCTTTTCAAATGTACTGAGCTCTCCTTTCTCTAGCAAATTACCCACATTATCTACCCCGCTCCTTTCCCATTTTTGAAAGCCTCCATCTTCCATCCTCAGTAGAAAAAAGGGATTCCTCACTATCGGTAATAGTATAATCTCCCCCTGCCCCAGGCCTTTTCATCTCCAAAGGTGCTCCCACGCCTCAAGCGTCTTCCTGACCAAGGGGTTACCACTTCCCAGCTCCCTATATACACAAAGTCCCCTACTGTGCAAATATGAAGTGAGTCTCCCTGGGGTCCCCCACTGTTCTGACTCCACCCAGCATGCTACCGGTGGTCGATGTACCCAGTCAGCTATCCCTCTTAGCTGCACCGCCATATAGTACATACTCAGATCTGGAAAGTTAATTCCTCCTTTAGCCCTATCCGCCTTAAGCCACTTTAGACTAATTCAGGGCTTCCTACCCTGCCAAATAAATTCTGAACCCCTTCTCTATTCTTTTTACATCCCCCATATTTAGTCTCAATTGCAGCATCTGCATAGGGTATAGAATTTGGGTCAGGATGTAAATTTTTAGTAGATTAATCCTCCCTAACTATGAAATAGGGAGTTGCATCCACCTTTTAAGATCTGCGAGAATCGTCTTAATCATAGGGGGATAATTCAACTTATATAAATCCCCCCACCTCTGCCCTATCCTTACCCCTAGATACTTAAAATCTGTCTGAACCACTTTAAATCCCATTTGCTGAATTTCCATGCCAGCATCCAGAAACCTCATCATCTCAGATTTTCCCACATTAATCTTGTACCCTGAAAAACCGGCGAACTTCTCAATAATAGACATCAGGTGCCCCATGGACCTTCGCGGGTTTTCTATAAACAGGAGCATATTGTCTGTGTATAATGCCACCTTATGTTCCACCCCCTTTGCCCCACCAATCCCTTCCACCCCCTTATGCTGCTGTATTGCCACCGCCAGTGGTTCGATCGCCAAGGCGAACAGGAGAGGGGATAAGGGGCATCCCTGCCTTGTGCCTCTTCCTAACCCGAATCGTTCTGACAGGCATCCATTCACCATAACTCGTGCACTCGGCTTAAGGTACATAGCTCTTACCCAACCTATAAATGAGTCACTCAGACCAAACCGGGCCATAACCTTGAATAGGTAGTCCCATTCCACCCTATCGAATGCTTTTTCCGCGTCCAGAGAGACCACCCCCATTTTCTCTTGTGATCGGCCTGCTCTCCATATTACATTAAGTAATCTCCGCACATTGTGATACGACTGTCGGCCTTTAATGAACCCAGTCTGGTCTGAGTGAATCAGGTCTGGGAGAATATTCTCCAGTCTTGTAGCGAGAACCTTAGCTAAGATTTTCAAATCTGCATTAAGCAATGAGATGTATCGGTAGGCTGCACAATCGAGCCCATCCTGTCTTGACTTGGGTATCGGGCAAATATTGGCATCATAGCAAGAGTCAGGCAGTACTGGAGTCTCTGCCTCACCCTCTGCCCTGAACACCTCACATAGCACCCCAGATAACTGACCACTCAGGATTCTGTAATATTTAATAGGGAACCCATCCGGGCCACTAGCCTTCCCTAGCTGGATTTTTTGGATGGCCCTTAAAACTTCCACTCTTGAAATAGGCTGTCCCAGCAATTCCCTCTGCCCCTCCATAACCATCTGCAGTTTAATCCCATCTAGGAATCTCCGTATGTGAGCTTCTTTTCCTGTATATTCAGCCTTATACAGCGACTCATAACATTTCCTAAAACAATCTGCTATTTCCCCAGATTTAGTACAGATCTTCCCTTCCCCATTCCTCACTCTTAATATACGTGTTGTGTGCCTACGCCCTTTCATCAGTCTCACCAGCATAGGTCCTGGCTTATTATGCCATTCAAAAATCCTTCTCTGGCCATAAAACCATGATTTCCCCACCTCATCTCGCAGCAATGTATTAAGAGCCTCCCTGGCAGTTAATAGTAACCTGAGGGTTTCCTCTCTTTCTCCTCCCCAACCCGTTTCTCCAGCTCCTTTACTTGTCTCTCCAGTTCCTCTCGCTTACACTTATTTTGCTTTTTAATTTTTGCTACATAGGCTGTAATAGCCCCCCTCATGAAGGCTTTACCAGCTTCCCAAAAATAGTGCTGGAGATCTCCTGCGTGGAGTTTGTTTCCTCATACAGTTTCCAGTGTTCTGCTAAGTATTCCCTAAAAGCCTAATCTTTCATCAAGTACGTGGGAAATTTCCAAGCCAGGGGTGGTCCTCCAGGTACTTTACCCATCAGCTTCAACTTCACCATGGCATGGTCCGAGACGTAGATAGGGCTATGGGATATCTCTCTAATCTTACCCACCCAGCTTCTGGGAAGATAGATATAATCTAAATGAGACCAGGTCTTGTGAGGATTCGAGTAAAACGTATATTCCCTCACCCCTGGGTTGGCCGATCGCCATCCATCCACTAAATCTAGATGTGCTACTCCAGTCTGCCACTGATTCATAGCCTCTGAAATGCGTCCCTTCCCTTCAGAATGGTCCATGCGTGCATCCATAGTCCAATTAAAATCCCCCCCCCCATAAAAAGCCCAGGGAACTGCTCCCTGACCAACAAGCCCAGCGAAGAGGAATAAAATTGTGGCTCATACACCGCTGGGGCGTAAATACAGCCAAATGTAATTTTCTCTCCATGTAACAAAAATATACCTGCCTTCTCTCGGATCCCACACCACCTTATTAACCTCAAAGCAAAGGTTCTTGTGTAAGAGTATCACAACACCTCTCTAATGAGAGGAGAAGGAGGCCACGTAACATTTCCCCACCCAATTCCACTTTAATTTTGCATGTTCCAAATCTGTCAGGTGGGTTTCCTGCAACAGGGCCACCTGAGCCCCCCTCCTTTTCAATGCTGTCAAGAGTGTTGTCCTCTTTACCGGGCTTGCTATGCCGTTTACATTCCATGAAATAACATTTAAATCTACAACGTCAGCCATGTTCATAATGTAACCTTTCCAGCTCTAGCCTGCTTCTTTTGGCCCATTCCCCCTTTCTTTTCCCCTTTAAAGAACAACATTTTAAACAATCTTGCAAAGTAACATTACTTTTCACATCATCGATTGCATCTATAGTTAACGTAACTATCTTAACAACATTAACAGTTCGAACAGAAAAAACATTTTTAACTTCATGAACTCTCCCCTCCACCCCACCTCCAAAACTCCCCCACTCCCCCCTCCACCTAGCATGTTTTCCCCAACAACCCTTATTTCCCAGATTCGCACCCTCCCTATACCCCCTCCCTTTGCTCTTCAGCTTTAGCCGTCCTGCCTCAAAAAATCTCAGTTCGTCCTCCCACAGACCCCCTTCTCATCCCCACACTCTAATTGCTAATATAGCACAAGTGTCCGAAGAAAAAACAGTAACCTCTCCTCAACTGAAATGTAAGAGTCCACTCCATCCCCACAGCCGTCCCCCTCTGGTATTGGCCTCAGAGTCAGCTCCAAATCATTAAAACCTATTCCAATGCATGTCTCCAGTCACCTCTGTTTCTTCCCCTAGTGCACATCTTCCCACCGCTGCTCAACCCCTCAGCCTGCCCTTAATTGCGAGTCATTTCTCTTTATGCCCAAAGCTCCTCCTACCCTCAACTCTTTCTGGCTTAGCCTGGGCAGCCCATATTGGTCCCATCTCACCGGACCCCCCCATGTCTATTCGGACCTCGGCAACTATACTTCCGCCGAGGTCAGAAATAGACCCACATAGCCTCTTATCTTCCTAGTCCACCTCCCTCCCCCGCCCTCACTCAGTTCTCCCATCCCCCTTTTATCACTTGCTATATAACTACTGTATACCCAGACCCTTCACTCTTCCAACAATCTCTTTCCCCTGCAACCATCCCCCATAGACAAATAAAACCGTCACTCTGCCCCAGGAAAAGGACTGCCTCACACTCAAGAGTAGTAAGAAGGATGAGCGTGAGGGTTGCAAGAGCTAGGCCACGCCTTCTAAACACACGCGCTAAGCCCGCTCCTGCCCCTACCTTTCAGCAGTATGACATCAGGGCTCAAGTCCCGCCAGTCCACAGCTCCAACATCCGCAGGAGCTCTCTGAGCAAGCAAATAAAAAAGAGAGAGAGTGGGAATAAATTAGGCTACTAAGTCCAGTCACATCAAAGGGGAAAGTCCCAGTCCAATCCAATCTGACATTTCCAAATCCAGTAAATGCCCCAGTTTCCTTTTCCAGCTCCGCGTGAAGGCGAATAAACGAAGCAAGCATTACTTTATCTAAATATGTCCCAACAGAGCACATAAAAGAACAAGAAAAGTAGAATAACATGAGATGTCCTCTCTTTTTGTTTTTTAACAATGTAGCTAATAGCGTTTCAGATTTCTCCCCTTGTATTTATTTTATTTTTCTTAGTTTGGCTATATTTTCTTGCATCTCTTTGTTGTTTGTTTTCAGTTTTTTTTTTATTTCAGCTGGTTCCAT
Organism: Neoceratodus forsteri; assembly: GCA_016271365.2. Lineage (NCBI taxonomy): Eukaryota > Metazoa > Chordata > Ceratodontiformes > Ceratodontidae > Neoceratodus > Neoceratodus forsteri. Next base: position 695,351,681 of record CM028137.1, read on the forward strand.
TCATTACTGTATTTTTTGTAATCTTCCATTACTAACTTATCTAGTTCTTTCAATCTTTTATTTAAATCATCCTCTATTTTCTTATTTTGTCTATTTTTATATGTCTGGTATGAGATTGTTACTCCTCTCACCACTGCTTTCAGGGGATCCCATGATTCTGATATTCCTTTGTTAGATTCTATAGCAAACTCCCAATATTCCTTTATTATATTTTTATTTTATTTATATATTCCTGATCCCTTAATAATATATTATTAAATCTCCAATTTTTTGTGAATATCCTAGTAGAGTCTGTGATTTTTTAATTCTATTTGTACTGCTGCATCATCTGATATTAATATTGGATGGTTTTTAATTTCTTGAATTAGTTGTACCCACATTTTTGATACCAAGATGTAACTATTGTAGAAAATCCATATTATTGTTTTTTTATCATAATGGGGAAATTCTTAATCATATGGGTTTAGGATCCTCCATGCATACACTACATCATGCTCATTTATAAAGTTTTGTAATAGTTTTATGTGTTTTTTATTAAAATAATTTGCTGCTGATTTTTCACCCAGTTCAGGGTTCAATATAACATTAAAGTCCCCTAATATTATAATATTTTTGGCTTCTATCTGAACCAAACCTTTAGTAATATGGCAGAAATGGCACTGGGTTCAAACAGCACCAACAACAATAGTGCGATCAAGGACCGCGCTGTAAAAATAGCATAGATCTTTCTGTTGTGGGGAGCTGCTCTGCCCCCCGCACACCCCGTCTTTAGGATTCTCACTCTGAGGGGGAGTAGATCCTGGGGAAAGTTAAAATTCATGGGGCCATTACGGCCTCATGTAAAAAAAATTACTAAGTCCCAAAGTATGCTAAAAGTTTGGAGACCAGGATTAGAACCCCGGTCTCCTCTGTTACTGGCCGAGCTGCTCAATGCCCCAGCCCTCCACACCATGGGAGCAGCATGGTGAGCATCCTGGATTCTGGTGCCCTTGTGTTTCCTCGGCACCATGAACAGCGACCTGGGGAGCGCTTACAGCAGGCACTGTAAATCCCCCCTCACTGTCCGAGTGAGTGCTTACCAGACTAGCACCGTATAGTGCGGCGCTATTCTGGTAGCGTTCACTTGATGGGGTACCAGCAGAAATAGTAGTAGAAACTTATAAAAAGATATATCAAAGGGAAAACTACTTCAAGAAAGAAGACGTGAAAGACTATATAACAAAGGCAGACTTAAAACCATTAACATGTAGTAACTCACCAAGAACTGAAAAAGAGGTAAGAAATATAATAGAACAGATGGCAAAAAATAGAAGTCCTGGATTAGACAGGTTTACTCTAGATTTTTATTGTACATTTATAGAAGAATTAATGCCAAAACTAACAATGATGTTTGAAGACTTAAAGAGGGGGGTAGCCGGCTCGGTGGTGCCGAGCGAAGAGGTTCACTCAGCACGCTGGTGACCCGGGTTTGCGCCCTGAGCCCAGGTACCAGGAGCAAAGATCAGCAGAGAGGGTATTCACAAGCGTCCATTGGACACTTCCCTCCTGGGGGGGTGGGGACGAGCCGTGGCTCCTGTGAGGTGATTGGTGGATGAGCTTGGAGAGCATATCTCGGCATGCCCCTCTACACATCCCTACCTTAAGGATGCCATCTCTTCACAGCTAAAACATGGGGGGCAGAGAAAAGTGGAAATACCAGCTCCCTGCCGACCAGATGACAAGCGCCCGGCCTGCACTACCACAAAGCCCTGGACTAGCTCAGAACGACCCTACAGCAGCTTACCAGGGATATGGAGTTCGCTTACAGGCAGTTCCCCTTCGAAGGAGAGGAACCCTCCCGACACAGGGATAGGTCAGGTTACCCAATGGTAAGACTGCATGGCAGGTCGGGAGAATGGTGGTGTGGGGTCGAGTGGAGGTGTGGGGCATTGGTGCTCCGAAGGAGAGGCCAGCAGGGGTGCCAAGAGGAGGAGGAGGAAAATAGATAACACACACACACAAAAAAAGAGAGGGGTAAATATACCATCCACTATGAAAGAAGCCAAGATACTACTGTTACCAAAACAAGGTAAAGACACTAAAAAAAAAACATAAATTATAGAGCAATAGCACTTTAAAACATTGATTATAAGATCTTTACTACATTGATAGACAATAGAATTAAAAAAGCGTTACTCAGCCCGGTGGTGTAGAGAGCTGAGGCACTGGTACCTTACCTCCAACCACACCGGCGATCCGGGTTTGGGAATGGACCTGGGAAGCCATGGGTCAGCAGGGGAGGATAGGATCAAGCATCCAGAGGGACTGCTCTCCTATCCTGGAATGGGTTCGGGGAATGCATCGCTCGGCAGTGGCCCTCAGTGGAGACTGGAGGCACTATGTGAGCGACGCAATGAAGGGGACCTAGAAAAGCAGAAATGACACCTGGTGGCTGCCAGATGATGGCTGTCTGTCCCTCGAGGCCTCCAGTGCCTTGATGAGCCTCCTTCCTCAGCAGCACCCCTGGGCCCTATCAAGTAGTGCACTGGAACTCCCCACCAGTGCCTTCCCCCTCGGAGAAGAGGAACCTGACCAGCGAAGGGTTACGTCCAGGATATCCCAGGGGATCCCAATATGGGGATCGGAGAGCTCAGGCAGGGCTAGCGGGGATCGAAGAAGGACTTGTCGGAGCCCGAAGGAGTGAGGGTCACCAGGTAAGAGGAGGGGGAAAAAAAACAAAAAAACAGCGTTACCAGATTGCATTCATAAAGATCAGTTTGGTTTCATAGAGGAGAGAAACAGGTATCAAGCCACGAGGAAAGTACAATCAGTAATACAGTATATTATGCAAGAAAAGTAAACCGAGAATACCATACAGTGGCAATTGATACAACAAAAGCATTCGACTATATGGACAGAAATTTCATGTTCACTTGCCTAGAAGGTTGGGGAATTCCAAACACACTGTTAATATCCATTAAATCAAGCTATCAACCCACTACAATTAGATTTGCGATTAATTCATATCTGACAAATCATTTTCTATGTTAAATGGAGTTAGGCAAGGATGCCTGTTATCACCCATTTTATTTTTACTATTGTTAGAATCATTTTTGAACTACATTAGACATAATCAAGATATTAAAGGAATAATTATTGTGAGAGAAACAATAAAAGTTAATGCTTTTGCTGATGATGTTTTACTGTTTATGAGCGATATTAATTCATCCATGCCGGACTTTCTTGAGGAAGTATCAAAATCTGCAGCATTTTCAGGATATAATTTAAATAAAAATAAATCTATAATTCTGCCTATTTCTGATGCTATAATTAATCTGGACCAAAACAATAGAGAAAATTTTATGTATGCTACTAGCTTTAAATATTTGGGTGTAGATATTTATAATAAGCAAGAAGATACTATAAAAAACAATTATCAAAATACAAGCTAGAAGATAAAAATGTTGTTGGAAAACTGGGGAAAACTTTCATTAGCCCTGTGGGGAAGGACTGAGACAATAAAAATGATGGCATTGCCACATATTTTATTTGTGATCCAAGCAATAGTTGGAACCCTATCATTAGCTTGGTATAGAAATATAAAGAGAATGATTACTAAATTTATTTGGAGAAGGGGTAATTCTCAAATAGCATGGGATCAAATGATAATTTCTAGAAAGATCAGGGCATACGGTTGCCCAGATCCATTGTGCTGTGCTTCAAGTCATCAGTTAAAGATATGGTAGGAATGGGCTTTTGATGTAAAGAATTTAAGAACATAAGAAAAGTCTCGGCAGTTGGGGACCGTGTGGTCCATCTAGTCTGCCCAAGGTGGCTCCCCCCCAATTATATTTTTTGCCTAAGTTGTCCATGTTGCCTTTCCCAAGCAAGTTTGAATTCCCTTACTGTCTTCGATGTCACCACTTCTGGTAGCAGGCTGTTCCATGGGTCTATCACTCTCTCGGTGAAAATGTACTTTCTAGAGTTGCTTTTAAACTTGCCTCCGACCAGAAACAAGTTGTGCCCTCTTGTACGCACTGCCCTGTTTTCCTGGAAGAGGTTTTCCTTCTGAGTTGTGTTAATTCCCTTGACGTATTTAAATGTTTCTGCCATATCCCCTGTTTCTTCTCTGTTCCAGAGTGTATAAATTCAACTCTTTAAGTCTTGTCTTGTATGGCTCATGATGCAGCCCCTGCACCATCTTTGTGGTCCTTCTCTGCACCATCTCCAGACAGTCGATGTGCTTTTTTAGGTGAGGCCTCCAGAACTGGACACAGTACTCTAGATGGGCCTCACCAAGGATTTGTAAAGGTGCATGATAACTTCCTGCTTTCTGCTCATAATACTCTTTCCTATGCATCCCAGGATAGCACTTGACTTCTGTGCTGCTTTTTCACATTGTTTTCCTACGTTTAAGTCATTGGTAATGATCACGCTGTTACATGAGGTCCCTGCACCTTAATTGGTACCCCTATAGGTACACCACAGACAGCTAGCATTTAGGTATGTGTTATACTAACATATAGGGTTAAGGGCATCTACTGTACAAGAGTAGATGTCACGATATGCATGTATATAGTTGCTATACACTTTACTTTCCAATATACACATGTATTTCTTGCTTACAAGATGACAGGACTTCTGTGTCTTTTTAATGATTATGATATATAAGTCGGCATTGCCATCTTCTGATGATTTGTATTACTACACAGCTATGTACAAACTGTACCTCTTTGTTTCTACAAAGTGATGACTATAACAAAATTGTATAATGTTATCTTGGACTGAGGAGCAACCTCTAATTTAGCCAATAGGGCTCATCTCTGTAACTAGAATGGTTTCTATCTTACAGTAACCATGGTAATTATCTTAGGTATATAATGTAAGACATTACGTCTTCTACTTCAGAGACCCCAGGAGGCACGGAGATTTCTCGAGGTATAGGGAACGCTTAGCATTGGCTTCCAGTCCCTATTGGTAAGAACTGCTTAGGGAAACTATGATTTTCCTTTTGGTAGTAATAAACAAGCTTTATTACTCTTATGCAATGTGTCTGTGATTCCTTGCATGCCCATTATTGCCAAGAACCTGAGAGTGAGGTTTAGACCTCCTGACAATTGGCGACTGTGTGCAGGCAGTATTTGGAGTTTACAAAGTTTCACTTGTTACTAACAACTTTCCCTTCCTAATGGGGACTGTAGGTGTGCATTCCCGCACCACCTCTCCCATTTTTCACTCACTTTGTAATCAATTGCAAAGTCTGGCTGCTTATTGGGTGTGGTCGATGCCGACTCGACTCACCTCACAGCAGTTTTGAATTGTAAGCTTACAAGTGCACAGCAGCCTGACTGTGAACTAGTGCACCTGTTGTGGATCGATACACAGCACGGCGCCTTTTCACAGTTTGATTTTCATTCCCTCCCACACAATGGCTGCCATATCAAATATCTGCGCAGACCTGAGACTCGATGTCTCAAACTTCCTTGCCTCCCATGGAGGATAGGCTGACTTCACGCGGGACGCAAGTCAATCCAAAAACCCTGTAGTGGGGATTTCAACCCAGTACTCAGAGATGAGACACACAGCCAGAAAGCGAGAAGCTAAAGTGCTGTTGGTCGTGGCTCTCTATGCTGCTTTAGAAGCCTCTGAAGCGAGGTTTCAAACCCTTGAACTGCAAATATCATCTCTTAAGCAGGAAATGGGATTGCAGGAAACTGAATGTGTAAGAAAGACGTGAGCAGGATTTGGAGTCTGAACTCCAAACTCTGCGAAATGAAAAGGATTCCCTTTTGAACCATTCTACTTAAGCAAGTGAGCAGGAACTTTGTATGCTGAAGCAGGAGTGTGAAAGTTTGAGACAGGATAAGGGTCAGGCTTTGCAAATGAATGACTTGTTAAGTAGAACAAATGATCAGATGCATGAGGGGTTGGGAGAGTTACAGGATGAGATAAACCAGGTACATAATGACTTAGGAGTAGCTACTAGGGACAATCGCAAATTGAGCACCACATATAGAGTGTTACAGAAGCAGATGCAGGATGATGTGGATCAGAATGTTGCACAAGCGAGTCATGAGGCTTGTGAACATAAAATGGTGAAACTGCACCATCAGCGAGAGGTGCTGGCTGGTCACGTCAAGGCAATAGGAGGCGTATCCCCCCGCCTTGTCGATGTCATCTAAGGAGGAAGAGTCAGATGATGACATCTCCCAATACAATGCCCAGTCACACCCCTACTATGGCCCAGACACCCCTCCCTACCATCCACAACATGGCAGACCCCTGTCACATGACACCACATTCCTACATCATTGATGGCATGACGCACATTATGGGCGACGCCAACATGGTGACCCCCATGATGGGGGGAGCAGGCCTAGGTCTAGTCCCAACGGCACCACCAATAGCCGTTATTAATGTGGAAGACAGGCAGGAGATAGAGAAAATGATTTGAGAATGCCTTAGGCACCATACCCATCTCTGAGAAAAAACAAATGAGTTCTCAAGACCCAGATTAGGCAGCTTCTACATGAGGCTGGTACACAGGAGGGCATGGTTCATTCTGTGGCTGAAGCCACGGCTCAGGCAGCCCTGGAGGGTGCCCAAGGTAATCTACCTCCACTTGATCATCCCAATAATCCCCTACAAATGGCCCACTGTGTTAAGCAAATAGCTGACAGTATTGGTTGGATGAGCCCATCCGACAACCTCAATTGCCACTTGGAGAAAGTGCATGCTAAATGTGAAATGCTTATTCTCTCTGCAGACTACCAGGTCCAGATCCTACACCAAACCATCGATCCTGGCCTATAGGTAAAACTCCCCGATGTCGTCCGCCAGGACAGCCACGCCACCTCTGACGAAGTAGTATCTGAGCTTATCACTGCACACAGCCCAGGTGTGGTGGAAGTGATGCTCGCATACCCTGTGAAACAGAATGCGAAGGAAAGTCCAGTGACCTTCCACCAGAGGCTCTGGATGGCCTACCGAGCAGGGAAGCACCTCACAGGAGAAGCTACAGATGTGGACCTTATTGAGTATAAGACCTTGTTCCTCAGGAACATGATCCCTACATTAAGAGAAAAGGTAGAGCCAACCACCTATCCCAACATGGAGAGGTTTGTCGATATTCTTCGGAAAACAGAGAGAGTTTATCAACTCTACATCTGTGATTCAGGCTCCGGTTCCAAGAAAGTAGCTGCTGTGGAAGCCATACCGGAGGCCACGACGCACTACACAGTGGAGGGGCAGGCCCAGGGGAAACAGTCCCTCCCTGCTGGCTGTTTCTGGCAGAAGAATGTGGCTTAGCAACTTAGGTGTACAAAAGCAGCTGTCTCCAATTACAGCTTCTGGCTGTGTCTGGTATAAGAGAACTGGTTGCAGAGCAAGAAACAGAAGTCCAGAACTACAGATATTTTACTAATTAATCACTTCTGTCTCAGCAGGAGTAGTACCTGTTTAGATTAAGCAAACATATACTTTATTTGAAGAAGGGGGTCTCATTCAAGTAAAAAAAAAAAAGTGTTTTTTCTGAGGAAGGGGGCAGTATCAGCTTAATTTACTGAGAGCAGAGAGTGAATCTAATTGGGGGTGTGGCTTAGCAGCTTAGGTGTACAAAAGCAGCTGTCTCCAATTACAGCTTCTGGCTGTTTCTGGCAGAAGAGAACTGGTTGCAGAGCAAGAAACAGAAGTCCAGAACAACAGATTTTTTACTAATTGCCCTCCTTCCTACCCCTCCACCCAAAGCCAGTTCTAGTTTTATAGCCGCTGAATTTGACTGACAACAGGAACTTACTGTTTGGCAGTAGGAAGGGAAGGATCACTGAGACACATTAGTTTCAGCAACCTTGAAGGAACCTAAAAAAATAAAAATAAAATAACACTTTATCTCCCCTGGCTGCTGGAGGTCTGAATCCAAGCACGGAGGAAGGAGACTACTGAAGACTACAGGAAGTTCCTGTCTCAGAACAGGAAGGGTGAGAGTTGTAAGGGCACATAGGCAGTAGGAAAGTAAGTGTAAAAATACATAGAGGGAGGAGACAAGCATCAAAGCAACAGGAGAGGGGACACAAAATAAGTCAAGATGGGAGTGGTGCAATGCAATGGTTGTGGAGCAGCAGTGTTCCGGGAGACATTCTGGAGGCTGCGATGCTGTTCTGTTTGCAGGCACCTCTCTGGTCTGAGGGAGGAGGTTGACTGTCTCCCGGCTGACCTGGCTAGGATTCGTGAAACCTCTTCCCCCACCCAGGGACCACCAGGGCCACCACCATTACCTCAGAGGTTGCCAAGAAAGAGGAGTGGTTGGACCAAGGTGGGCTCAGAGGTGCATCCCTCCAGTTGTATTCATATGCTGTTCTGGCAAAGAATGGCTCCTCTATGGAGGCATCTGCAGTGGAGACCAAGGAGGATACTGGGAACCTCCACACAGGAGACCCACAGGAGGGTGGCATGAGACCCCATAGGAGAAGAAAACAACTCCTGGTGGGGGACTCAGTCATTGGGGGTAGACATGGGGGAGGAAGGGGATAGGGAGGTAAGGTGCCTACCTGGCACCATGGCTTGGAGAGACAGGAAGCGAATTCTCAGGATCACGGGAGCAGCTGCATGAGGGAAGGAGCTGGATGTCATTGTCCACCTAGGGAAAATTACCTGGCTGTAAATGGGATCAGAGCAGTGCAAGAGGAATTTGTGGAGTTGGGGAGGGGCCTTAAACAAGTAGCATGTATGGTAACCTTCTTGGAGGTGCTGCCTGTCTATGGCAAGGATGATGCTAGGGTATTCTGCACCATGGGATTCAATGAATGGTTGAAAAACTGGTGTGCAGCTCAGGGTTTTGGCTTCATTGGGGACTGGGGAGCCACCTGGAGGGATGCAGGCTTATACTGGCGCGATGGTCTGCATCTGTCGGGGGGATCCAGGATCCTAGGTGACAGGTTTAAATGCTTCATTGGCAAGCATTTAAACTAGCCAAGGGGGGAGACACTGAAAAGGAGCAGGGAAGTCCCAGCCTCCCCCCACAAAGTGCAGTAGTTAGAAAGGTAAACACCAGGGCAGAGAAATCAGTAGGGAGCAGGACAGGGATAAATGCAGAAAAAGGTGTTAAGGACAGGGATGGGGCTAAAAGGGGTAAGGCCATAAAAAATAAATGGAAGGTGATGAGTACCAATGCCTGCAGTCTGTGCAACAAGCTCCCTGAACTAGTGGCCTTGATGGAAGAGGGATGCCTGGATATTGTGGCAGTCACTGAAACATGGTACGCAGAGATCCATGAGTGGGAAGTCAACATACTAGGATACACAATCTACAGGAGGGACAGGGTGGGTAAAAGAGGAGTAGGAGTAGCTCTCTATATAAGGGAAGGGATTAAAGAAACAGAACTAAAGAGCAAACAGGAAGTTGATGAGTCACTATGGGTCATCCTGGAGACAGGACATGGCACCACAATCCGCATGGGGGTTGTGTACAGACCCCCATCTCAGGGGGAGGAAATGGACAAGGAAATGATAGAAGGCATCCTTAAATGGCAGAAAAAGGGGAGATATTGTTGATGGGGGACCTGAATATGCCAGATGTTAACTGGAGTACCTTTGCTGCAGGCACATCCAAGAGCAGGGTCATTCTTGATGCCCTACAGGGGGCATGCCTCAGACAGCTAGTGTTGGAACCCACTCAGGAGGGAGCAATCTTAGACCTGCTGCTCTCAAGTGGGGAAGGAGAAAGGATCTCAGATTTAGAAGTGGGTAGCGATCTGGGAACAAGTGACCACCAAACAGTGTGGTTCACAATAAACACAGCCATAGAGTCAAGCCATACAAAAACAAGAGTATTGGACTTTAGGAAGGCTGACTTTGGGAAAATGAGAGAGTGCCTGAGAAAAGCACTAGCAAATGGGCAAGAAGGAGGGGTGGAGGAACAATGGGGAATAATCAAAACAGCCATCGCAGAGGCAACAAGCCTTTGTGTGAAGCAAATCAATAAAACAAAATGAAGGAAAAAAACACTATGATTCTCAAAAGAGGTGGCAGGGATGGTTAAGGAGAAAAGGATAGCATACAGGAAATATAAGGAAACACAGAAGAAGCAAGACAGAGAACTTTATCAGTTAAAGCAGAAGGAGGCAGGAAAGGCAGTCAGAATAGCAAAGGCACAAACGGAGAAAAAAATATCACCAATTCTGTTAAGAAGGGGGATAAAACCTTTTATAGGTACATTAAGGAGCGAAGAAAGACCAAGGGAGGGATACAGAGACTTAATAAAGGGAAGGGAATGTGGGCAGAGGATGACAGTGAAAAGTAGGGATACTGAGCAGATATTTCTGCTCAGTATTCACAACAGATGAGGAGGGGGAGGTGCCTAAACCAAACAAGGGAGAAACTCTGAATAGAGGTGTCGATACCAGTCCATTCACAGAAGAAAGGGTTTTGAAAGAACTCTTGAAACTGAGGGTGGACAAAGCAATGGGGCCTGATGGGATTCGCCCAAGAATACTAAAAGAACTAGGGGTAGAACTAGTAACACCACTGACTACTCTGTTTAACAAATCATGGGAGGATGGAGTGGTACCTGAGGACTGGAGGAGGGCAAATGTGATTCCACTTCACAAAAGTGGGAGCAGGGCAGAGGCAGGAAACTACAGACTAGTTAGTTTGACTTCAGTGGTAGGGAAAATGATGGAATCACTTCTGAAGGAAAGAATTGTTGAGTACCTAGAAGCCAGTGGGGCACAGGACCCAAGGCAGCATGGTTTCACAGCAGGAAGGTCATGTCAGATGAACCTAATAGATTTCTTTGACTGGGTGACCAAACTAGTAGACCAGGGAGAGGCTGTGGATGTGGCCTACCTAGAATTTAGCAAGGCATTCGACACAGTCTCACACAAAAGATTAATAAACAAGTTAGCCAGCTTTGGAGTGGGTCCAAAGGTGGTAGCCTGGATAAAAAACTGGCTGGACAACAGGACGCAAAGGGTAATAGTAAACGGAGTCCACAGTGAAGAAAGGAGGGTAACTAGTGGGGTACCGCAGGGTCCGGTACTGGGACCGGTCCTCTTTAATATCTTTATAAGTGACATTGGAGAGCATCTGGAAGGAAAGTTATGCCTCTTTGCAGATGACACAAAGATCTGCAACAGGGTTGATACACAAAGTGGGGTGGAAAAAATGAAAAGGGACTTGGCAAGGTTGGAGGAATGGTCAAATATGTGGCAGCTCAGATCCAATGCAAAGAAGTGCAAGGTAATGTATCTGGGAAACAAAACCCAGGGAAGAGTACACAATAGGGGTGAGTTAATAACAACAACAAAATCAAAAGAGACCTAGGAGTAATTATATCAGATGACCTAAAGGTGGGCAAGCAATGTGAGAAGGCAGTAAGGAGGGCTGGGGGGATACTGGGATGCATAGGGAGAGGCATCCACAGTAGAAAACAGGAAGTTGTTATCCCTCTCTACAGACAGCTAGTGAGACCCCATCTGGAGTACTGCGCGCAATTCTGGAGACCCAATCTCTGCAAAGACATAGACAGAGTGGAGGCTGTTCAGAGGAGGGCATCCAAAATGGTGCAAGGTCTGCACCACAAGACATATGAGGAGAGACTAAAGCAGCTTAATAGGTATACCCTTGAGGAAAGGAGGGAGAGGGGGGACATGATAGAAACTTTTAAGTGTCTCAAGGGAATTAACAAGGTACAAGAGAGTAGTATCTTTCAGAAGAAGAGATGTGCAAGAACAAGGGGGCATAATTTGAAGATAGAGGGGGGATGGCTCAGAGGTAATGTTAGAAAGTATTTTTTCACAGAGATAGGTGTGGATGCATGGAACAGCTTTCCTGAGGAGGTTGTGGAGTCAGAAACAGTGGGAGAATTCAAGAATGCATGGGACAGGTATAAGGCAATTCTAGTGGAGGGCAGGAGGAAGTAAGCTGTTGATTAACTAGAATCTGCAGCTTATCTATCAGGTGGAGAAATGGGAAGACTGGGTGGGCCAAGCGGTTCTTATCTGCCGTCAAATTCTATGTTTCTATAGATAGCCAACACCCCCAGCAGGCCCAACAGCAGCAACAACAACAATCCTGGGGTGGGAACTGGAACTACCACAAAAATAAGAAACACCATAAGAACAATAAGGGTAAACAACAAAGACCAGGCCCTTCATATAGTATAATAGCCGATGAGAATTGGAGTCTCCAAAACCTCTTTGGGAAAGTGTGCTCCATAGCGGATGCTGTTCCAGTTCAGGCCCTTGCTGCAATACAACCAGGAGAGCAGGCCTTCATAGGCCATGGAGACACAGGAAGTCCAGGCTCTCAGGCCCTTACATGCCTGAACCTGGAAGCGGCTCCCTATATAGCATCTGTATAGCATGGTGAGATGTTTCAAAGGAACCAGGCCCAGACCCTCTTTCAAGAGCTCCCCCATGCTTCCACTGGTACAGATTGACAATTACAGGCCCCAGTCTGTATTGTAAACAAGCTGGTCTTGTATACAAATGGAAGGTCCTGCACAAAGGCCGAGGTTGGGGGCCGCCTACTGACAGTACTACTGGTTACAGGTGCGGCTGTGTCTGTATTGCAGGATGACAATCCAGACACATCACCTTCGTCTACCGGATGGAGGACCAGTATGTCTGGGGTAGATGGAACTAGGCTATCTGCATACTGCTCCCTGCCACTACCCGTGACACTGGGACACCTGAAGGCATATCATACCTTTCAGCTGATGGTATTGCATGATCACCCTAGAATAATCGGAATTGACTTTTTGGCACCACATGGCTGTGTGGTAGACCTAGTCAACATGTTACTGATACAAATTCAGGGACAATATCACACCATCATGATCCCTGACTCACATGTGGTTGCAACAATCTCTGCAAACAACAAAGAGTATGACATCATAGATTTGTTTAAGAACCATGAGCTCTTTCCAAAGCTCCTCCCCATCCTACAAAGGCATTTGCCACCAACAAGCATGATTGAGGCAGGATGCACACTGTCATTGAAGTGACAGGCCCAGCACATGAGAGACAACGGCAATACCCCTTTCCACCTGAGGCCTTGCCTTTTCTTAGGGAAACAATTAAAGCACTCCTCAAGCAAGGTGTAATCAGGACATGTGTTTCCACTGCAAATTCCCCAGTGTGGCCGGTGAAAAAAAACATGGGTGCCTGGAGACTTACTATTGACTACAGGAGACTAAACCAGGTCACCCCCAGTTGTGCCCCAACTGTGGCATCAGCACCTGATGTGCTATGACTACTGACCTCTGACCAGCAATGGTTTAGTGCCCTGGACATCTCCAATGGTTTCTGGTCATTGCCATTGGCCCCCAAAAGTCAATATAAGTTTGCCTTCACCTTTGAGGGCAGGCAGTACACGTGGACTTGCTTACCACAGGGGTTCCACAACAGCCCCTCCCTGTTCCATCTGCACATGATGGATGCCCTTGAGGGTTTCTCTAAACACCAGTGTCTCTTGTAGTATGTGGATGACCTGTTGGCCACAGCCACACAGGAACAACATTTAGTTCTCTTAGACGAACTACTGACCCTCATCCAGAGGGCAGGCCTCAAATGTAACCCAGCAAAAGCACAACTATGTCAGAAAGAGATACTCTTTCTGGGCCTGAGGATAACAGATCAAGGCTGAAGCCCTACCTGGAAGAAGATACAAGGATTGCAAGATCTGCCACTGCCCACCAGCGTGGTCACCCTTAGAAGGTTTCTAGGTATGGTAAATTATTCTAGAGATTTTATTTGTGATTTTGCTCTGTATGAACTACTGAAAAAGGATGTCCCCTGGACATGGGGCTCCATACACACCCAAGCTGTGATGTCACTGAAAAAGGCCTTGGCCTCTACCCCAGCTTTGGTTAACCCCAATCCAGCTCTGCCATTCCATCTGGAATGTGCCACCTCTAACATTTTTATGTCTGCAGTGCTGGCCCAGAAGGTCCATGGCACCCTGAGACCCATTGCATATGCATCACAGCTCTTGACTCCAGTGGAACATAAGTACAGCCTTTGTGAAAGAAACCTTCTGGCCACCTACTGGGCTGTCAAGCACTTTCTGTATAACATTGCGTACTCCCCCCCGATCATTAATACCAATCACACCCCAACAACCTTTTTGCTATCAGATAGAGTGAAGGATGGGTCTGTCTCTAATACCAGACTGACACACTGGTCCCTCCTTCTCCAGGACAGAGACATCAAGGTCCACCCAACCAAAATGCCATCCACGCTGGCGCATGGTCTCCTTTTCCAAGGAGAACCACATGACTGTACACTGTAGCCACCTGATCTACCAGATCCAGGTCTTTTCCATCCTGCTACACCACAACTACTTGAGAACACTTCATTGTGTCATGTTTTCACAGACAGATCAGCTTCCTATCACCAGGGAGAACAGATAGCAGGAATGGGCATATTAGTAATTTACCCTTTTGGTAATAATGTTAAGATTTCTAAACATTGCAGTGTGGCATCATCACAGTATGTGGAGATGGCAGCGGTGGCCTGTGCCCTCGAGTTCATCCAGCATGGCAAGGATACCATCATTTTCACAGACTCTAACTGGGTTTGTTGTTTCCTTACAGAATTTCTTCCTTCCTTTCTGGCAGAAGAACTCCTTCACCTCTTCTGATGGCACCCCGGTGAAACACAAGGAACTGATAATATACATTCATTCACTGGCACAGAAATTTGCACACAAACTCTATGTACACAAGGTTAAGGCCCACTCCATACATGACCCCTACCATGCCTTCAATGATACTGCTGACACCCTTGCAAAGGAAGGGGCCTGAGGGGGGGGCATCTGGATGATGGACCATCCAGAAGCCAGAGCAGCTGTGCACATCGCAGCAGTCAGGAAGAAACCTGAACCCTTCTCCCCCTTGGACTTGTTAGAAGTCCAGCATGCTGACTCTGAACCCAAAGATGTGTTCAGATTCTTGGACAAAGGTACTGAGAAGAATTTATCTACCCATAACCCCTACCAAAGGCATGAAGATAAGTTACACCTGTCTCCAGATGACAAGCTCATCTGGTACCAACCAGATGACACCCCCAACAAATTGCGGGTGGTCCCCCATCATCTTAGGTCTGAATTTCTGCACCAAGTGCATGATACCCCTACTTGTGGACACCAGGGAGTGGAAAACACACTCCAAAGGCTCAAGAACAATGCCTGGTGTCAACAAGGATGTCAAACAGTACATAGATAACTGCCTCATTTGTACGCAAACCAATCCCATCCCTACTAAATGCAATGCCAAGCTACTACCACAAAGGCATTCTGGCCCTTGGCATGCCATACAAATTGATTTTATTGGTCCCTTGACCAATACCAGCAGAAACAACAAATACACCCTTGTGGTAACTGATCTTTTCTCTAAGTGGGTTGAAGCTCTCCCCACTAAGACATGCACTGCTAAAACCACTGCCAAAATCCTGGTGGAACAGATTTTCTCCAGGTGGAGTCTACCTCTCAAGGTAGATTCAGACAAAGAAACCAGTTTTACAGGTGAGTTGATGAAAGAAGCACTTGAACTCCTTGGAGTTCATCAAAAATTCCACATACCCTACCACCCACAATCTTCAGGTCAAGTAGAGAGGGCCAACAAACAGATTAAGCAAATGCTTTCCAAATTCATTGAGGACAATCTCAAGGATTGGGATTCCCTACTGCCATTACTCCTTATGGAAATTAGGGGCACACTCTCAGCCACCACCCAGTTGACACTCTTTGAGGTGATGAATGGTAGAAACATGAGATTACCCAAACACCTGTTGTTTGACCTGCACACCCCTACCGCAGACCGTGTCTCTGTGGACCAATATGTGTAAAAACTCAGACAAGACCTCATACATACTCATTTGTATGCTGCAAACTGCATGGGCAAGGCCCAGCAACAGTCCAAAATCCAGTTCGACAAACGCACAAAAAGTGGATTGGCAAGTTGGGGATCAGGTAATGGTTCTCAGATTTGCGCATCCAACACATTCTTCTTCCAATAAGTGGAAAGAACCCTACCCCATTGTCAACAAGCTCAGTCCAGCAGTCTATCAGGTTAGACTCATGCAAAACAACAAACTGACTGACAGATGGTTACACGCAAACCAGTTGAAACTGTATAAAGGAGTATAATTACTTTTTCTCACCCCATTGGGTGGAATATTACTAATCTGCTAATGTTTGATTTTTCTTTTCAGATACACTGACAAGATGGCTATCTTGTTTCATTTCCTCCTCACCTCAGGAGTTATCTCCTGCAACCAAGGCACGGTAAAGCAACTCCTTCCTCACCTAGATCCACCTGCAACTATCCCAGAGGGAGTCTCCATCAATATTCCTGACCATTTGATTACTGTCCAGGAAGGTTCAGATGCCTACCTCACTGCCTCGGTTGTTGCACCTGATAAATGTACCCTACAAATTGAGTGGCACACCAAGACTCAAGGACAAATACTCCCCATGGCCAGACTTTCCAAAGGCAACTTTCCATGGATGGAACAATGCAAAATTATCCCCAAATGGTACTTTGTCCTTGCACCAAACCTCTCAGACATTCTGGTTTATACAATATAACTGCCTTAATAGACCCATCATATTGTGATTCATTGTCAAAAGACTCTGCCAGGAAATTTTGTGTTGTACACAACATGGCATCAGCTGCCATTTACCTCTCTGTGTTACAGTCCTGCACAAAAGATTAATAATCAAGTTAGCCAGCCTGGGAGTGGGTCCCAGGGTGGTAGCCTGGGTAGCGAACTGGCTGCACAACAGGACACAGACAGTAATAGTGAATGGAACACATTCCAAAGAAAGGGGGGTTACTAGTGGAGTACCTCAGGGCTCAGTACTGGGTCCAATCCTCTTTAACATCTTTATAAGTGACATTGCAGAGGGTCTGGAGGGAAAGGTATGCCTCTTTGCAGATGACACAAAGATCTGTAACAGAGTTGATACACAAGAGTGGGTAGAAAAGATGAGAAGGGACTTGGCAAGGTTGGAGGAATGGTCAGACATATGGCAACTTAGATTCAATGCAAAGAAGTGCAAAGTAATGCACCTGGGAAACAAAAACCCAGGAGAAGAGTACACAATAGCAGGGGAGGTACTAACAACAACAAAAATGGAAAGGGACCTGGGAGTAGTCATATCAGATGACCTAAAGGTGGGTAAGCAATGTGAAAAGTCAGTAAGGAGAGCCAGGGGGATACTGGGATGCATAGGAAGGGGCATCACAAGTACAAAAAGGGAAGTGATTATCCCTCTATACAGACAGTTGGTGAGACCCCATCTGGAGTACTGTGTGCAGTTTGGAGACCTCATCTACATGAGGCGTAGACAGGATGGAAGCAGTCCAGAGGAGGGCAACTAAAATGGTGCAGGGTCTACATCAGAAACCATATGAAGAGAGACTGAGAGAGCTTAATATGTATACCCTTGATGAAAAGGAGGGACAGGGGACATGATAGAAACGTTCAAGTACCTCAAGGGAATCAACAAAGTCCAGGAGGGTAGCATCTTTCAGAAAAGAGATGTGTAAGAACAAGGGGCACAGTTTAAAGATAGAGGGGATGGCTCGAGGTAATGTGAGGAAATTCTTTTTCACGGAGAGAGTGGTGGATACATGGAACAGCCTTCCTGAGGAGGTCGTTGGGTCTAAAACAGTGGGGGAATTCAAACATGCATGGGACAGACACAAAGCAATTATAGTGCGGGGCTGCAGGAAGCAGGCTGTTGGTTAACTAGAATCTGCAGCTTATCCAGTAGGTAGGGAAATGGGCAGACTGGGTGGGCCAAGTGGTCCTTTTCTGCCGTCAAAGTCTGTTTCTATGTTTCTACCCCCTACTGAGAAACAGCTTTTGGAATGTCCAAAACAAACTCCTGGTCCTCGTAGTGGTCTCACAGCCACTGCTTTACCTGGCTCATTGATTAACAATCTACAATATATGCATGTACCTGTTTTGTTTAATTTGACTTACTGAAATATGAAAGAATTTGGTATGTGTCACACTACTAATACAGCACTGTTTTATAGTACTTTGTTACTTGATAACACAGCAAATTTTCAGATTCGTAACCAAGACCCTATCTCCGGGGTACACACCACCGAGCATAGAGGCAATTTTAGAAGAAAACCTAAACCAGATGATCAAAGTCATAGAAGAAATGCCCATGACACATCTGATGTCACTGGTGCCACACATACCCTCACTGGTGTCTTTGGTTCTGCAATGTCTATATGGAATAAGGCGGACATTGCCACTATCAAAACACATTCACAGAAGTTTGAAACTGGTATGATCAATGACATCATACCCCCATTATTGCATGGTGTGGATGGGCTTAGGAAGAAAGATACACTGTTTACAATATGCATGACATTGCTAAGGCATTTACAGATTCTAAAGATAAGATTAATGCCCTTATTGCACAAAACAATAAGGAAGCAGATAAGCAATACATTGCCTGTGAAATATTATGCTCTGTCTATGGCTAATATATATTATTACTACCATCAACAATCTCTTCCGTGATCTAGAATCAGGAAGAATCCCTGATATCATACATGATAGACGTATCTCTAAATGGTATTGTCCTCATTGCAAATCCCCTAACTGTGTTGCCATGTGTATGTTACAGTCTTTAACCATTCCTATTTCTACTGCTAGAAATTTGAGTTTTGAGACCAGGCACCCTAATACTGGTCCTTGTTTTACTTCTAAGAAATGTTCCATTAAGGATACTATGTTTGCCAGCCTGGTGTCGCTGAGGGTTGAGGTGCTGGATGCCACACCTCGCTGCACGCGACCTGGAGTTGAGGCAGGCAGACCTGAGAGTTGTACAGGGGAAGGAGTTGGATTGAGCATCCAGATGACTTCTCCTCTCCTGGGAGGATTCAGGGGTCTCAAGCGCGTAGTGATCCCGGTGGAGACTGGAGGTGCTACATCGTGGGACACAATTTGAGACACAGGCAAGGCAGGCGCTTACAGAGGGAGAGGCTGCGTGCTGGCGCCATTGCATGCATCACTTGTGGGGGGGAAACTACAAGGAGAAAAAGCCTCCTACATCATCGGTGAGATGACTGTGGCCCCAGGGGAATCACCCACACCCCATATGCTGGCTCAGATGCACCCGGTCTCTCTTCTGACTGTGCCCTGACAACAGCAGGTAAGGCTCTTCACACTTAGGAGCCAGCCGCCGGAGGAAGGGCGGAATCAGCCCCGGGGATGGTACCAGGGATTGAGCCTGCCTGAGGTCACTCGGGGGAGGAGAGATCCAGGGAAATGCATGGGGTTCAGGCTGGGAGTAGGGGGATGTCAGAGAGGGCACTCCTGAAGGATGCCCAGGATGTAGGTGAATAAAGAAAGTTAAAAAAAAAAAGGATACTATGTGTCTTTTACTGTTTCTTTACCATGTTTTGATCCTGCTACAGCTATATTTGATAAACTTGCATCCATTCACTCCATTGGGCACTTTGATGGTCTCATCTACAGAGAATGCCTTGACTTGCCTCCTCTACTGGTTTTCCATCCTCTTCTGGACGCATGGGTCTCACCGCTCACGGACTGCTGTGTGAAGAAAGGGTATATTTATTTGTGTCGATGTGACGTATTTGATGTTATTAAACCTATATGTGGATATTCCCCAGACAGTATCGACTGGTCCTTTTCCTTGGACGATGACATCATCACCAGTGGCACAGAATACCAGGACTCAACATCTGCTCCAGATGAGTCCAAATTGTACCAGCCTTATCAGAAGGAGGTTCACCGCTTGTCAACATGTATTTCCAAACAGACTTATACTTGCCCAATACAGTTACAGAAATGGAGATTGCCTACTGTGAAAGTGCAGTATAATTCGGATGGCGAATTTTGTGTGGTAACTAATTTTAAAACTTAAATATGGTGAGAAAACATGTTCTATTGATGCTTCCAATTTTTGCTTCGTTCCCCATCAAACTACTGTTATTGGGCACACAGTTATTACCCCTGTCCCTATTATGGACCCCAATATCATTGATGGTAACCCTGATTATCTGCTTACTCTTTCAGAGTATTTACCCTATTTTAATGTTCATATTGATCCTTTAACGTTGACATTAAAATCACTTTTAGACAGGAAAGACACTCACCTCATCCACGTCAGCAATAATATCTCCAAAGCTAATGAAGCAGTTTATGACCTCATTAATGATGGTGATATGAATAGTGCACTTACTTACTAACACTTGGTTAGAGATTACCTTTAAAGGTTTTGTTATTATACAAGCATTTTTTATATTTTTTCTTATTATTTTGCTTTACTGCCTACGGTGCACATTACACCAGCACCGTGAGCAGCTGGAGTTCCTTCTAGAGGCTTCTCATCGGGTCTGTCGATGACCCTGCTCTCTCTCCACTTCCTTACTCTTGCTTGTGTTGCCCCTTTTGAGGCAACAAGAGGGGGGATGTTACACGAGGTCCCTGCTTCCTAATTGGTACCCCAGAGGTACACCACAGACAGCTAGCATTTAGGTATATGTTATACTAACATATAGGGCTAAGGACATCTACTGTAAAGAGTAGATGTCAGGATATGCATGCATATAATTGCTATACACTTTACTTTCCAATATACACATGTATTTCTTGCTTACAAGATGATAGGACATTGGTGTCCTTGTAATGATTAGGATATATAAGTCGGCATTGCCATCTTCTGATGATTTGTATTACTACACGGCTATGTACAAACAGTACCTCTTTGTTTTTACAAAGTGATGAATATATCAAAATTGTATAATGTTATCTTGGACTGAGGAGCCACCTCTAATTTAGCCAATAGGGCTCATCTCTGTAATTAGAAATCTTTCCATCTTACAGTAACCATGGTAATTATCTTAGGTATATAATGTAAATCTGATTGACTTCTTTGACTGTGTCACTAAGACAGCAGATGGGGCCAAGCAGTAGACATCCTCTATCTTGATTTCAGTAAGGCCTTTGACTCTGTGCCCCACAAAAGGTTGACCAGGAAGTTGGTGGATCTTGGAGTTGGGGAGAAGATGGCCAGATGGGTGGAAAATTGGCTGAGGGGGAGAGTTATTTGGCACCAGAGATGTAATCAGTGAGGTCCCACAGGGCTCCGTGCTGGGGCCAGTGTTGTTCAATGTCTTCATCAATGACATTGGGGATGGCATTAAAGGCAAAATTTGCCTATTCAAAGGTGACACCAAGCTCTGTGGGAGAGTGGACACAGCTGAAGGGATACGGGACCTACAGGAAGATCTGGAAAAGCTGGGGAGGTGGTCCAGGATCTGGCAGCTTGGCTTTAATGCCAAGAAATGCAAAGTTACGCATATTGGAGCCAAGAATCCCAGGACAGAGTATTGCCTGGGTGGAGTCTGAGTAGCTGCATCAGAGGAGGAGAAGGACGTGGGAGTGATGATCACTAGTGACCTGAAGCACTCCATGCAGTGCAAGAAAGCAGCAGCAAAGGCAGACAAGATGCTGGGATGCATAGCTAGGGGGATCAGTAGTAGGAGGGAGGAGGTTATACTGCCCGTGTACAGGTCACTGGTAAGGCCGCATCTAGAGTATGGAGTTCAGTACTGGTGCCCACACCTCAAAAAGGACATTAACCTGCTGGGGAAGGAACAGAGGAGGGCTACAAAGATGATAGCCGGTCAGCAGGGCAAGGCATATGAGGAGAGGTTGAGGGCACTGAACATGTACTCCCTGGAAGACAGGAGAGAGGGGACATGACTGGGACATTCAAGTACTTGAAAGGGATAAATAATGTTGATAAGGAAAGTCTCTTTAAGCTGAGTGGCAACCACATCACGAGGGGGCACAGTCTTAAGCTGGAGGGTGGGAGGTTTAGGAGGGATGTCAGGAAGCACTTCTTCACAGAAAGGGTGGTGGACACTTGGAATGCGCTGCTGGAAGATGTCATCTAGTTAAAGACAGTGAGCAGCTTTAAGAGAGGCTGGGATAGGCATGGGGGAAGATAAGAATCATGGGTAGGGAGGATGGGAGGAGTGGGGAGGGAGGGCAGGGACATTAGCTCAAGCTGTGGACCCTGCAATATGAGCAGATTTGATAGACCAAATGGCCTTCTTCTGCTGGCTTGTTCGTATGTTCATAATGTAAGACATTATGTCTTCTACCTCAGAGACCCCAGGAGACACGGAGATTCCTCGAGGTATAGGAAACTCTTTGGTTCCCAGTTCCTATTGGTAAGAACTGCTTAGGGCAACTGTGATTTTACATTTGGTAGTAATAAACAAGCTTTATTACTCTTATGCAACATGTCTGTAATTCCTTGCATCAAATTATTGCCAAGAACCTGACAGTGAGGTTTAGACCGTCTGACAACGCCCAGATCCTGTTCTATCTCTGTCTCCTCTAATTGATACCCTTCTAGTACTTACTTTTATCCTGCGTTCTGCTTCCACGGGTGCATTACCTTACACTTCTTGGCGTTAAATGTTAACTGCCAATTTCCAGACCATTCTTCCAGTCTCCTTAGGTTAGCTTCCATACCTAATGCTCCCTCAATGCTAGGGACAGGCTCCACCTTAATTTGGAAGGGAAAGAAATCCTTAAGCTCAAACTAGCTGGGTTCATCAGCAAAAGGTGGGGTTTAACCTTGTGAAGGGGGGAGGGATAAAAAAAAAGGGGCAGTGCCGGCAGGTATGATAAATGAAGGACATGGTCTCCACTCCTTTAGGGGGCTAGGGAGATGTGGAAATGGGTCATCAGGTAGGGTGCAGGAGTTGAGAAATGGGAGCTCAAGCAGGAGAAAGGAGAGGAGGGGAAAAGGGGTGGAGATTGGTCCTGATAAATGCCAGGAGCTTAGGAAATAAAATGCCTGAGCTCCAGGTGATGCTAGTTGAGTGGGAGGTAGATGTGGCAGCAATCATTGAGACCTGGGCCACTCAAGGGCACGAGTGGGACCTAAATCTGGAGGGCTATACTATGTTTAGAAAAGATAGGAGGGAGGGAAGGGGGGTGGTGTAGCAGTGTAGCACTGTTTGTCAGAAATGGCATGGGTATTGGAGGAGTAGAGGAGGCAGAGGGGAACATGGAGGCTAGTTGGGTCACCTTGCTGATGCAGAGAGGTAAGAGAGTAAAGTTCGGAGTGGCATACAGACCACCAGCACTGGCAGAGGTCCTGGAAGAAAGTTTGGTGGCAAATCTTGAGGGACACTGTGGATTGGGAAAGGGAAGGGTAGTGATATGGGGGACCTCAACATGCCAGGAACAGACTGGGGGACTATGACGCCACCATTGGCCAAAGAGCAGAGGCTGCTGGATGTCTTCCAGGATGCCTTTCTGACACAACAGGTGGGTGAGCCAACTAGGGAGGCCCGGACACTGGACGTGGTCCTGGTGGACAGTGATCAGATTAGGGGCCTAGAGGTGAGGGATCCATTGGTGGGGAGTGATCACTCCACAGTCTGGTTCTTCCTGGACCTTGGGAGGTGGAAAGCCAAACAGGGACGGTGGTAACCAACATTAGGGGTGCAGACTTTAGGGAGATGGGAAGGATCCTTAAAGATCATCTGGACAGGATAAGGCCGGATATGGATGCCGACAGCAGGTGGGAGATCATTAAGAGGGGAATACAGGAGGTTACCAGATCCTGCACAAGGGAAAGACGTAAGTTCAGTAAGGCCAGAAAACCCTGCTGGTGGTCCCGGGAGGTACAGGAGGTGATGAAGGAAAAGAAGGCGGCCTATAGGCGCTGCAAGTGCTTAAGAAGTGAAAGGGATCAGGAGGAATATGAGCTGACAGCTAAGCTAGTCACCAGGGTGGTGAGAGCAGATAAGGCAAAAAAGGAGCAGTCCTTGGCCAGTGGGATCTGGAGGTGGGACAAGGGGTTCTTTAGATACATAGGGGAAAAAAGGAAAGTAGGGAGGCGGATCAGCAAGATAAGGATAGGGGATGGTTGGGCACAGGAGGCGGGGGAACAGGTAGAAGTCCTAAATGAGTACTTTGCCTCAGTTTTTACCAGGGGGGATGGAGGAGCCACGTCTTGCGAGGCGAGTGGGGCAAACCGGAGGAAGGGGTGGGACCGGTAGAAACCAGGGGCCCTAACAGGTCTGGGGAAAGGGAGTGGCTACCACAGACGGGGGGGGCAGCAGTGCAGGGTGAAAAGGGGGAAGACGTGGAGGCTGAAATCACAGTAGAGAGAGTAAAGGAATCCCTTAGGTCCCTTCGGACAGAGAAAGCACCTGGGCCAGATGAGATGCAACCCAGGGTGGTGAGGGAACTGGCGGATGTCCTGGCAGTCCCTCTAGTGGAGCTTTTCAACATCTCTCTGAGGACTGGGTGAGTGCCCCAAGACTGGAGGGTGGCCCATGTTGTGCCGATCCACAAGGGGGGGATCAAGAGAGGAGGTGAGATATTACAGGCCCGCTAGCCTGACGTCGGTGGTCGGCAAGGTGATGGAGGGTATTGTTAAGGAAAGGCTAGGGGGGTTACTGGAGAAAACTGGGGTACTTGGACGATAGGCAGCATGGCTTTGTCATGGGAAGATCCTGCCAGACAAACGTTGTTGAGTTCTATGACTGGGTGACGAGGGCCCTGGACCAGGGTAGGCCAGTGGATGTCCTCTTTCTGGACTTTAGCAAGGCATTTGATTCAGTACCCCACAGTGGTCTACTGGCTAAGTTGAAGGAAATGGGGGTAAGGAGACAGTTGTTAAGATGGATAGGAAATTGGCTCTCTGAGCATACTCAGAAGGTGGTGGTTGGAGGGTTAGCCTCATCCCCAAGGTGCATTACTAGTGGGGTTCCCCAGGGGTCAGTGCTGGGACCACTCCTGTTCAACACCTGTGTCTTGGACATCAGGAGGGGGATCAGGAGCGAGATGAGTCTCTTTGCAGATGACTCAAAGCTGGGTGCAGTGGTGGATGAGGAGATGGGGAGGGTGGCCTTGCAGGAGGACCTGGAGGCTCTGGAAAGGTGGTAAGGAAAATGGAAACTATAAAATTCAATGTGAGAAAGTGCAAGGTTCTGCACCTGGGAGTCAGAAAGCCAGACCAGGGGTATACCCTGGGAGGAGACATGATTCAAGTCACGGAGGGTGAGAGGGACCTGGGGGTAGTGGTAGATATCAAAATTAACAACTCAGAGACCTGTAGGAGGGCAGCGGCAAGGGCAAATAGGATGCTAGGATGCACTGCCAGGGGGATTATCTCCAGAAAGGTGGAAGTGATCCTTCCACAGTACAACTGCTTGGTTAGGCCACACCTCGAGTATTGTGTGCAGTTTTGGAGACCGCATTTAAAAAGGGACATTACACTCCTAGAGAGGGTCCAAAGGAGGGCAAACAAAATGATCTGGGGCCTGGGGGAGAAGACCTATGAGAAGAGGCTCAAGGGGCTCAACGTACACCCTGGAGGTGAGGAGGGACAGGGGGGACATGATAGAGGTCTTTAAGTACATGCAAGGGATCAATTAAGGAGGCCCAGTCAGGGTGCTCCAAAGGCAGGAGGGTGGGGTAAGGAGAGGTCATGGGCGTAAGCTGGAAGGGGGCAGGCTCAGAGGGGAGAGGAGGAGATATTATTTCACTGAAAGGGTGGTGGAGCCATGGAATGCACTGCCCAGGGAGCTGGTAGAGGTGTAGACTGTGGACAGGTTTAAATGGGGATGGGACAGGTACAGAGGGAGAGTAAATCTGACCAGGTCCAGTACAGGTGGAACATCCAGGACTGGGGACAGTATAACCTGGGGGGGGGGAACACACCAAAATCGACCCTCAGTGTGGGTGCTGAAAATCGAGCAGACTCAAGAGACCATTAGGCCTATTCCACTGGCATTTTAATATGTTAGTAAGTGTATCCACACTGTTGCAGAGCTTGGTATCGTCTGTGAACAGGCAAACTTTCCCTTCCAGTTCATCAATGATGTCACTGATGAATATGTTGAAGAGGACTGGACCCAGCCCCAATCCCTGTGGAACACCACTGGTCACACGTCCCTCCCTCCCTTGATAATGCCCCATTGACCAAAACTCTCTGGGTCCTATTCTGCAGCCAGTTTCTAATCCAGTTTACTATTTTATGTCTGACTCCTGTGTGTTCTAGTTTGCTAGCAAATCTCCTGTGGGGAACGGTGTCAAAGGCCTTGCTGAAGTCTAGGTACACCATGTCCACTGCCCCACCATGGTCCATTGTTCTGGTAACCTAATTGAAGAAATCAGTCATGTTTGTTTGGCACGACCACCCTGCTGTGAAACCATGCTGTTTGTGGTTGAGTTTTCCAGTTTCCTTTAGGTAGTCAACTATTCTCTCTTTTAGTAACGTCTCATAATTTTTCCCACTATAGAAGTCAGGCTGACTGGGCTGTAGTTTCCTGCCTCTTCATTGCTTCCACTTTTGTGCAACGGCACAACTGTTGCCCTTTTCCAGTCTTGAGGTACTCAGCTGCTTTCCAGAGATACAGTAGATCAAACAGTTCATCTACAGCTGCAGCTATTTCTTCCCGAAGCTCTTTTAGTATTCTGGGGTGGATACCATCTGGCCCCATGGCTTTATCCACCTAAAGTTTGTTTAGCTCTTCTAAGACCCTCTCTTTCCCGAAGGAGCTTGTGTCTTCCCCTCCACTATCCAGCTCTGTCTTACTTAGTGTAGGTCCTTTGACTGAGCAGAAGAATTTAACAACTCTGTTTTGTCTTCATCTTTCTCCAACAGCTGGCCCTCCCTTGTTGCTAGTTGGACTATTCCCCCTTTACTCTTCCTTTTTTCTTTTATGTATCTATAGAAGGTTTTATCTCTCTTTCTAACCCAGTGTGCTATTCTTTCCTCTGTTTGGGCTTCAGCTATCCAAATTGCTTTTTCTGCCTGCTTGAGTTTGTTCCTATATTCCTCCCTGTCTGTTTCTCCTTTTGTTTCCTTGTACTGCTTAAAAGCTCTATTTTTCCCTTGATTTTGGTTGCTACCTCTTTGGAGAACCAGAAAGGATTCTTTCTTCTTTTGGCTTTGCTGATTTGTCTTGCGCATTGCTCAGTGACTGTATTTAAGGCATTCTTTAAGTTCTCCCAGCAGTGTTCTGCATCCCCCTTGTTACTGGTGTCAAACATGGTCTTGATCCTGGATTTCATTTCGTGAAAGTTTGCTTTCCTGAAATCAAGTATCTTGATTTTTGTGTGACTTTTACCTTCCTCTTTATTTACTGATAATCAGACTGACCTGTGATTGCTGGTCCCCAGATTGATACCTGCATGAACAGCTGAACTCCTGTTTCTGTTTCTGAGCACCAGGTCCAGGGTTGCTTTTTCTCTGGTTGGTGAGTCTACCAGCTGATTTAGACCTGCCCCCTGCAGCGTGAACAGGAATTCTCTGCTCCACTCTGTGGCTGCTGTGTATGAGGTCCAGTCCACATCTGACAGATTGAAGTCCCCAACAAGCAGCAACTCACCCCTGTCCGTCATCACTGAGATGGCTTCCAGGAGCTCTTTGTCGATTTCACATTCCTGGATTGCGGGTCTGTAGATAGCTTCCACCTGGAGGGGGGCCTTTTCCCCTGCTCCTAGGGTGACCCATAGGGCCTCTGCTTTACTGTGCTTCCCCTGGATCTCTGCTGCACAGATTCCCTCCCTTACATACAAAGCCACCCCCGCTCCTTTCTTTCCTTCCAGTCTTTTCTAAAGAGTGTGTAACCTGGGATAGTAGCATCCCAGGTGTGGGCAGTGTCGAACCAAGTTTCTGTAACTGTAACCTAGTCCAGTTGTGCTTCTACCACCAAGGCAGTGAGTTCAGGGATTGTGTTTGGTAGACTGTGAGCATTGATGCACATAGCCTTCCACCCTTGGTAGTCATTTTGCTGTGTGCCATTTTCTTGTCCTGATCCAAATTTTTTGTGTTTTAATCACTTTATGCCTCTCCCTAGTGGATCAGGCTAGGCAGTGCCTTTATTACCACTGCTGTTGGTATTTTTGTGGTATCTAGGCACTGCGGTAGCTGATGCTGGGAAGGGGTACTTGGTGACCCTTGTGATGTGAGGGTTGCCTGCGGCTCCTCCCCCTCAACTAGTTTAACTGATAGATATGGATGTTGAATTTATGTCTGAGTGCTCGAGTCCCCTCCTTAATGAGGGCAGGCCATCAAATTTAAAGAAGTCCCTTTACTAGAAGGTCTGCCAGTTTCCTGGAAAGTCATGCCCTCTTTCTTTGCACCAGTTTTCTTGCCAGCAGTTAAGTTCGGTGATGTCCTTCTCTTTGATTTTCTGCCTGCTGTCCCTATTTCCCCAGACAGGCAGAATCTCCAAGAAAGAGATAGTGGACGAAACAGAAGCTAGTTTGTCACCTAGCCTGGTTAGATTTTGTTTTGTTTCTTCCATGGATCAACTGGCTGGGTCATTTGTATCTATGTGGAGGATGACCTGCCTGTCCTGTTCCACACTGCGTACAATTTTCTCTATGTGGTCCATGTCCCTCCATGTAGATGTGCCAGGGAGGCACTGGACCGCAACTCTGGCCTGGTCATAATGCTGAAGCTGAAACTCTACTCCCCTTGTCATGGAGTCTCCAACTATCAGTACTGGATTTTTAATGTCTTTTTAAGTAATCTTTTGGGTGGCATGCACATCCTTGTGCTGCATTGGGCTCCTAGTACCCCCAACGCCTGGTGATTTAGTAGTCCTGGAGGATAGTGGTGTGTATTTATTTGATATGTATATAGGTGTGCTTCCCTCCTTCATTATGGGTTTAGGATTTGTCCTACGAGTTCCCACTATTTGCCAGCCCCCCCCCCTCGCCAGCCAGTTTGTCCTATGGTGTAGGGGTAGCTGTTTTCCAATTGCTGATGTTATATTGTTGCCATTTGACGACCGATGGAGTTTTTGGCAGAGGTAGCATATCTCAGACAATGCTGCCTGGAGCTGAGACCTCAGGTCCTTGAAGGAGAAATATGTAGGACTGTACCCCACCCTCAGGGCAAATGATCTGACAGAGTATTCCACAGTTGTTGCAGTTTACAAGGTCTATGACTGGTGGAAGTTAGCCTTATTTGTGTTGAGACTCCCAGCTGAGTAAAAGAGGAAAATTATTGGGAATTTATATTCTGGAATTTAGAGACAAAATTTAAAAAAGAAAATATAGTATGAGACATAAAAAAATAAAGTTAATCTTCCAGAAATGTATACACCATTAGCGAAGTTTCTTAAAAAAGCCATAATAAAATTAATAGAGACTAAGGAACTTCCATGGAATTATCTTCGTATATGGAACAGTAACCCATTCTGGCAAAAGGAAAGATATAATAATGAAATTTAATAAAACAAAAATTAAGAAATTGTGTCAAATTATTAGATGAGGGAACCTTTTGTTCTTACCAGAGATTTAATGAAATATATCAAGAACTCTTGAAAACAAACTTCTTTCATTATATGACCATTCAAAAAAAATTTGATTTGATGGTAAGTCGATATATGGTACAAATAGACCAAATTTATCCAAAGAATTAAAAACCCAGAGTCAAATTATAGTCATGGGATCTAAGAAATTATTACAGAGAATATATTCTAAACTAGTGCAAGTTAAGAAAGATCCATGGAAAAGAATAAATAAGAAATGGAGTACAGAAGTTAATTTAAAATACATGACAGTTGGTTAATTTAAGAATGAAAGCAAATATAGATTATTTATTTGCAAAAAAATAAGGCAATTCAAATGAAAATTATGGGCTAAGTCTACTATACACTCCAAATATTAATAAAGAACCAAGAAATGTTGGCATCAATGTGGAGAAGTGGGAGACTTAAGGCACAGTTTGTGGAGCTGCCCAAAGGTAAAGCCATGGTGGTTGAAAACTGTTATATTGTTAAAACAAATCCTGGATAGAAGCATTCCCGACGAGTTTTCTGCCCTAATTTTCAATGATATTGAGGAACTGGGATTGCAGAAAGAATAGTATAAAATATTATGCATAGCAACAATGATCACTACATGGCTAATATTAGAGCATTGGAACTCTCCCACTATGGAACCATTCCCTACAGAAAGATAGTGGCTTGGAGTGAGGGAGGCCATCTTATATGAAAAATTATCTGATCAAATAGAGAACGACAGTGAACTTGATATTTCAGTATGGAGAGATACTGAAGTCACGATGCCACCATTAATAATTGTCAGTGTCAGTGGCTCAGTAGGTAGCACACTCACCTCTGAGGCCGAGAGATCAGAGGGCTGTGGGTTCAGTTCCCATATCTGGCACTTGGGTTAATATCCCAGTACTGACACTGTAGTGCAGCATGAGAGGGGTGCTGCACTTTTCCTTTTTTTACTTTATTTCTTTATCCTCCTTCTTGCTCTCGGAGCCCTCTCCTTCCTTCCTCTCAACCTCCAATTCCACCTCGGGGGGATCTGCCCCTAGAGTACCTCCTTCTCCCCCCTGCACAATAGGGTCTGTCCCTCTTCTGGTGGTCCTGGATGGTACTGAGAGGCTATCATCTAGGGCTTACCGAGAGGTGTTTTTCCTTTTTCTCCTCTGGTTTCCCCTACCCTCTGGGATGCCGAGCGCTAGGACGTACGTCCCGAGTGGTGGCGTGCAGCACGCCAGACCACTCATGTGCCAGCGACGTCCCCCCTCCCCGACTCCGTTGAACGGAGCCGCCTCTATCCCTTCAATTGTCGGTGCTTCCACCGGCTACGAAGGTGATGTAGAACACGGATCGTTCTTGGTTCCCACCCTGAGGGAGAGCATCCGTTGGGCGCTCGATCCTCCCTCCCCCCTGCCGACCCCCGGCCACCTGAGCCCGTTCCCGAACCTGGGTCGCCGGCGCAGCGCATGGTGTGGCGTCTAGCGCCTTAGCCCTCAGCGCCACCGGGCCGGGAAGGGTGCTGCACTTCTGAGGTGTCGTCTTTCAGATGAGACGTTAAACCGAGGTCCCATCTGCCTGAACTGGTGGTAGTTCAGGTGGATGTTAAAGATCCCATGGCACTTATAGAAAAGAGTAGAGGAATTTCCCCGGTGTCCTGTCCAGATTTCCCTCATTCACTAAAAATACCACCAACAGCTTAATCTGGTTCAAGGTCAGTTGCCATTCATCTGTATCCCCTTCCCCTGGGTCGTGCCTGAAAATGGGCAGGATTTGTCTAGTGCACTTACCGGTCAACAAAAAATAAATAAAATAATACTTTAATAGGCCGGCCCAGTGGGGCTGAGGGTTGAGGCATCTGCCTGACTCCACGCCATGCTGATGATCCGGGTTTGGGAGTGAGCTTGAGTTGCCGGGGGTCAGATGGGGAGGAGAGGATTGAGCATCTGGAGGACGGCTCTCCTCTCCTGGGAGGAAGTGGGTATTGATCTGCAGTGTTAGTGGCCCCTAGTGGAGACTGGAGGCACAACCACTGACAGATCCCATAACAGTGGGAAAGGTGTCAGCAGATAGCCTGCGTGTGGGAGCGCGCCTGCCACGCATTGGCCATCATTGCATGTTGTGCCTTGGGGTGGGGATACATAAAGAAGAAACACCACGGAGCACAGAAGGATGCCGGTGGACCTTGAGGGACTGGCTCACATAGCCGATGCTGGACCCACCCGACCAGCTCTCCCGGACTCACTCTCTCTGCTCCAGGACCTCGGCTGCCTAGATTCTAGAAATAGCCCATGGTAGGTGTTGAGGGCCCCACCTTGGGGTGTGTGGAAGCTGGGGGGGGTCAGCCGAGGCTCTGGAAGGTGGGAGTAGAGAGATCCTGGCTCTGATTTCTTGGTCGGAGGGTTTCAGACAAGGTAGTAGAAGTCAGCCGTAGCCAGCCCGGTGGTGTTGAGGGTTGAGACGCTGGACGCCACACCTTGCACCACGCCGGCAACCTGGGTTCGGGAGCAAGATCGGGCCGTCGGGGTTGGCAGGGAGATAGACTGGAGGCGTCCGATGACAGCGCCTTCTCCGGGAAGGAGGGTTCTATAACCTGGCAAGTGGCGACCCCTGGTGGAGGCTGGGGCACGACAGCAAGCTGGCGTCTCGGGGGCATGATTGGTCGAGGGCTTAGGTCACCGACCAATCAGCCCCAGGGACTACTCCTTTGGGGAAGGAGGGGGAGGGACGTTGCCGACGTCGGCACTTGTGCCTTGATGTATGGGCCTTCAACGTCGCACAGAAAATGCGGAAACACCCCCACTGGAGCCAGGAAGACAGAGCACCGAGCCGGGTCTCGATATGCCGGTGCCTGCCTGCAGTCTCAGGACCCTGACAGTAGCAAGATTTGGGGGTCGGCCCCTATCCTGACCCCGCCCGGGGGGGGGTATCCGAGGCATGATGGAGGGACCAGAGATTGTCAGGTAAGCCACCAGTAGGGACAGGCTTGATGGGTGACTCCTGATGGTGCGGCTCCAGCAGGACGGCAGGAGGGGATAAAAAGAAATTAAAAAAAAAAAAAAAGAAGTCAGACGAGAGGGGTCTCGCAAGAGGGAGGTCCTGTGCACCAGTGAATGGAGTGAAAAGAGTTCACAAGAAAAAAAAAAAGTAATACTTTAATAAACAGCTAGAGCACAGGAATATCACCATGGTAGAGGGTGGGGGAGGAAGTGTACTTAAGTAGCTATAGTAATAACAAATATAATGTGTAACTTGGAAGAATGGTACTAAAATTAACTATTACTAAAATCAGAAGTGTAAACATATGTAATATGAAAATATGTGATTATATTTGCAGAAAAATACAAATATTTATTAGTAACTAAAAGAGGGGAGAGCACCTGCTTTCTTTTGATGAATTTAAGCCCTGGACATTCCAGGAAATCAATTGATATGGCTTAAAATCTGAACCCGTAATGGTTTATAAGGAGGGAATATTGTGGGGAGTAACAATGTAACATTATGCTCTGGAGGTGACATGTCATTCTGTAGATCAGCGAGGGTGACTGATGGTCTGACACTGAAATAGTGGAAGCAGAATCTGTGCTCCCAAATCCACAACAAGAGGGGCTGCAGAGAATAAATGATATCCTTTCCATAGGATATAGATGAGCTTTTGAGTTTACCAAGTTCTGATCCCACAACAGCTTGGGGTGAAACAGGGCAGCACATCTGTGGTGACTTGAGTGTAACAGCTATACAGTGTATATAAAAAAGCAAAGTAGCCTACAAGACATTGTACAGTTTATTTATTTATTGAAATGTTTAACCAGGAAGACATGCTGAGCAAAGCTGCTCATTTCCAGATGTATCCTGGGGGACGGGGAGCAGTTGGTTTCACAGGATGGGTGGTATAAAAACAAAAGTGCAGTACATAATACAGTATAGAGTACCATATACAGAGACATGGTAACAAGTGACCCTACAAGCAGGGGTACAACAGGTAATAACCAGCGACATTAAATCGATGGCAACAGTTGCAAAACTAGGTGCAGATTGTTAAGTGCAGTCATGACACTGTAACTCACCTAGACTGTTGAAATACAAACTGTAAATCTAAAACTCACTGAAACCAGGACAATCGTCCACTATCTCAAAAGGAGCGGTTAGCTGTGCAGCGTAGCCAACGGAGAGTGGGATGACACCCTTGCCCAATGGAAAGTGCTAGACTCTACACTCCTCAGGCCAGAAACATACCATCCAGCAAGGGGTGATCCCTCAGGCTCGAGGAGGATAAGACAGTTTGATAACCGCAGGCTCCACTGACAGTGGAGCACATAAAGCATAAAGTGATCAGATAAACAGTTCTGATACACTGTAATCTGCATGAGATAGGAGGGGGGTGGGGGGAGAAGGGGGTGTCATGTTCAGCAACTTAAATCTGGGAACATGGAAAAGAAAGCCTAGCAACAGATACTCATAAACAAATACAGAGGGGTGTGCTGCGGGGGCATAAGCTGAGGCCACTTAAGTACTTTACAGTGTAAAATGTCGATCTGTAGGTCACCCTGAGAGGAGTGGGGGCCCTCACAAGGGAAGGTTCTGATCAATGCCTTGTAAGCTAACATTGTCTGCTCTGAGAATGGAAGGGTAGCTATAGAAAGGGTAGTACAGCTCAGAATATAGACGTTAATCCATAGCACCTGAAAAGACCCTACAATGAAGCAGCCAGAACCATGCAAACTGGCTTAGAATGTAGTGACAGGTTTTGCTAACCTTTAGTTTTAGTAGTTGTATGTGATATGAGTGCCCCCCTAATGGCACAGCCTGAAATGGCAAATGGAAAACAGCTACTGCCACATGGGTGACTGGTATACAATGCTGAATGGCAAAGTGAGCGACTGCAGCAGCGTGCACATGGCGAGTGCTGCAGGGCAGAGGAGGCAATGGACAATGCGGCATGGGCAGCAAGGGAAGTGTGACACGGACCGAGTGGCAGCTTATGACCACATCCCACACTGTGTGTGGACAGGGGTAGTGGGCAGGCAGCACCGCCCAGCATAGCAGAGGAGGTATACGGCAGCAGTACCACAGGGACCAGGACATGCTCAGCAGAGTGGACTGCACATGTTGCAGGGGTGGAAGGGATGCATATGTGAGGGTACAGCCCTGGGGCACAACCAGTGGGACCGACAGCTGCTAGCCATGCAGAGGCCAACAGCCCGGAAGGGGGTGCATACAGAGCGGACATCCCACCTGACAGATGTGCTGTGGCTATGCCATGTGAGCCCAGGTCAAAAGGGCAACTGCAGGGGATATGGTGGAGGTGTGGGTGCCCATGGCAGGGCAACACTGCAAAAGGTAGGGGAGGAGGGTTCGCCCACTGTGCACTGCCTTCCCTGGCTCCCTCTGGTGCCCGATGCCTTTGCATGCTGTGGCCTTCTGTTCTGGGCCATCCTGTGCGTGCTCTTCTCGATGGCCTGTGTTCTGGACTTGCCTCCCCTGTGAGCAGGCCTGCTAGTGCTTGCGGTCCTGCCACTGGTGTGTGTGGGATGCACCCTTACTGTACGGAAGAGCTTTTCGCTCTTCCACTGTCAGTCTGTCATTCTGTGCACTTGCTCTTTTGGCTGCAGTGCTTTCAGGATTGCCCCCTAAGACCACGTCGTTGTAGAGACCCTCTTCATGGCTGCTACCATTTTGGTTGTGGGCACTGCCTGCTCCATAGGAGAGGGGAGAGAGAGGGGTATGATAAAAACTTCTAAATTCCTCATGGGGGTTAATAAGTACAGGAGGGGACTATTTTTTCAGAAACAAAAGGTACTCTAGAATAAGGGGACATGCTATGAAGCTGGAGGGCTGTAGGTTCAGGAGAGGTGTGAGGGAATATTTCCTCACACAAAAAGTGGTGGATTCCGGCAACAGCTTTCCAGCTGAGGTAGTGGGGCAAATAGTGGTGGTGCTCAAAAATGCCTGGGATGGACACAAGTGAAGTGTAAGGGTAAGGGGGGGGGACACAGCACCATAGATCAAGTGGGTCTACGGCAAAAATAAAGGTGAAGAAAATAAACAAGCTGGGCAGACTGAGTGGGCCAACTGGCCCTTATCTGCCATCAGATTCTATGTTTCTAATCAAAGCACAGGCAAATGCACTACAGGATTTACCTGCAACACTGTGCATTATCAGAGGGCAGTCAAGGTGTGCTGAAAAACCACCACTTTATGGGTAGCCCTGCTGTGAGGCAACCCCTTTTGCATGGCATCTTCTGATGGTGAAAAATGGCTTACGATCTGCTGATGGCAGCTGCACCAGCCTCCCTAATGTAAAGATCTGGCACAGTGTTAGGAACCAAAATTGGAAAGTGTCAGATTCCAGTGGGGGGAGAAGCACATGTGTGCAGTTGTACGCACTTCATATTGGACCTCCTCGGGCATCCTGGTAACTTGCAGCTTATGCAGGCAGTGGTTGACAATCATTTAGGCTGGAAGATGTGGGCTTCATGTGTGGAACACCAGTAAAGGCAGACAAACACTACCACTTTGATAGAACCCATTTGGCTTATGAAGCAGTGACAAAGGGAAAAAAGTAGGTACCCAGTTGATAATTATCTTACAGGGCAACGCTACTGGAGCGGAAAACGTATGATGTATACTTGCACAGTAAGGCTGCACCAGGAGGGAAGGATGGAGAGGTGGGGGTGGAAGGAAAATAGCAGTCCCTGCTGTATAAAGCAAGTTTGTTGAATGGGGAGGATTTGGGCAATCTGAGCCCATTTAACATAAGCTTTAATGTGCAGCTGTCCTCCTGGCTCGAGGGGAAAGGAGATCCAACCACATGCACAGCTGTCTGATCTGACAATGCCGTACTGAACTTAGTGACTGATACTAAGTCTAGGGGCTGGATTATATGAGGACTGGTTAGATAACAGGGCCCACACACTACATCCACAGACAAAAGAACTGGAATCGAACAAAGACTGTAAGGAAATTAGTGGCTGAGCTGGGACTGTTCCTGCTGGATGGGACTGGTACTTAATAGAGCACATTTCTAACCAGTAAGATGAGGGTAGACAAGGACAGAGAGGGGAGCAGGCCAGATTGTTTTACTGTACAATTGCAAATAAATAAACACTGACATTCGTGGTCCTCAATACCAGGCTGTTCATGCTACCAGTCAAAATTTATTCTAACAAGGTAAATGTGTAGTGGCATCGCTGATTTGGGAAAAGGGAAAAACTAATGCCATAGACATTGGATAGATCTAACAGCATCCTGCCAAGTCCAGTAATTGGCAGCCTTCATGTCCCACTTTGCGGTGAGAATGATGGTGAGGGGGAGAGGGCCCCTATGCCACAACTATGAACCCAAGGGGATGGTAAAGGGATTGAGATGTATGAGGGTGGGATTGGGAACAGACCCTGTGCTGTATCTGCAGAAAAAGGGATATTTGAACCTACTGCATGAAAAATAGTGCCTGAAGCAAGGTTTTAATCTGCAGGATGGGGCTGTTACCAGTAATAATTGTTCCGATCAACACTAGAAGGTTTTTTTTCCATATTCTGTTTATCTTCCCATGGTCAAGATAGGGTGGGCTCCCTTCAGCTCTGCCCCACTGATTCCCACCATCCTGCATCTCTCCAGGACTTCCTGGAGGGCTGGAATACCCCCACAAATCCCCCCCCCCATGAGAGGGGTCAGGAAGGGGAGAGCGATCCTACCCTCTGAAGCACAAATTCAGTCTTCAGCTTTCAGGTCCTAGCAATGTGGCAGGTGAGGAATCAGCAGGCAGGCTTCAAATACGTCTATCCGGCCGCCCTTTTTTCCTCTGTTTTGCTCCTGTCCCATCATTGGGGTGTGCACGTCAACGTGTGCATGTGGAGGTAGGTGCCCGCTGCAGAGTCCTGCAGCACCTTCCTTTTTCTGCTGCTTCTGTCATGCATTACCACCAGGCCTCCACCTGGTCGCAGTCATTCAGCGGAGCACGCAGGCCTCCCTCCCCAGAAAAGGAGAGCAGTCCTCCAGACGCTTGATCCTCTCCCCCCCGGACAGTCCTCGGCAACACATGCTCATTTCTGAACGGGGATTGCCAGTGTGGAGCGAGAGGTGTCATTCTTCACTTTTGTACCCTCAGGGACCCTGATGTTTTGGAAATTATTATGGTGGTCCTTGTATTTTAGGTCATCAATTTTGTCCCATAATAGGGATATTTCATTTTTAAACATGGATTTCCATCTCTCTGTTGTTGCCGCTGATGTCCAGATGGCTGAGGGTGCTTTCTGAGTCAAAGACTCAGATCTCCAGCTTCTTCAGTTTATTCTCTAAAGTAGAGAGTGAATTTTTAAGCCCAGACACAGCTAGTACCTGCTCAAAAATCATCCAGATAGATGGGTCGACTGTCCCGCTCAGACTCAGCATGCCTCTTTCTTGTCATAGCTGCTGTCTGGCATGAACTTCACTCAGTAAATATGACAGGAATTTATCATCAGATTTTGATTAGACTTGGATAATTCCTTTCAGTGGAACAGCAGAAAATGAAATCTGTGCAAAACGTTGTAAAAATCACAGTTTCAAAAATCAATATTTAAACTGGTGGGAGTCCGAAGTGAGGGGCCGAATGCTGAGGTGGCCGTCTTGTTCACAGCCAAACTAGAAGTCCACATTATTGCCATTCTTAAGAAATCATGTCCTAAATGTGGAGCCCTTTACTGCAGTAAGTACTGCCTACTTCTCAGTCTGTCAGGAAATTGTTCTAAAAATGATCTTACCAGTGTTTGTTACACGGGCATATTCTTTGTGGTTACTCTCAAAACCAACCTGACCAGACTGGGACTTCTCTTCAATTCTTTCAGCCACTTTATTTATTTATTTATGTATTTATGTATGTATGTATGTATGTATGTATGTGTAACCCCCAACCAGCCACTTGTTTAACTAGTAAGCACACCTCCTATACCATTTCTGTCTAGTGGGACAAAGGAGGGGTGGGGGTACAAAGCAATATGCTGCAGGTGTGTACAAGACACAAACAGACCTTTACCAAACCCAGGTCCTGAGGAGAGAACTTTTGCTGAGGGATAGGCTAGGCTTGTACTTCTGTCAGAGGTACCCAGTAAATTCACACAGGAAGCAGTAACTAGATTGTCCATACCAGGCTGGGATTCTAGAGTGTGTGGCTTTATTCCAAACAGCAGTTGGTACACAAAAGCAAAGATGGACCCCCAAGGGTTTACACTTTGAAACACAAGGCAAATGCAGAAACACATCCTCTGTACTCTGACAGAAATTCACTACTGGGAGGAGGGGATTATTTTTTTTACCTATTTTTTTCCCTTCGATCACGGTCTCCGGAGTCTGTCTCAGGCATCCTTCTGTTCCTGCCCTGCCTGAGGTCTTCATACCTGAGCCTCCTCTCTCCTCCCTCTCAACCCACACAACTGGCACCCCCAGCTTAACCTTTCTGGGGTGGGGTCGCCCCTCCTCTTGGCCGCTATGTACAGTCAGTCTCTGGCTTGTGGGTGAGAGCCCAGGAGGAGGACACTGGAAGGCCAGGCAGGTTAGACCTGGCAGCGGGCATGGGGGCAGGTGCTGTCGCCTACCCCGCAGACCATTTTTTTCCCTGTTCTGTTGTGCGTTCCCCCCTCGTGCATGGTGCACGTCCCTGACACTATGGCGCTTGGCAAACCTAGCAAGCATCAGCCACGCTATGTACGTTCTGCCCTGTGTGCTGCAGCACCCCAGTCTCCACCGGGAGCTGCTGGCATGCTGAGCGATGTCCCGTCCTCCCGGGAGAGAACATCCAGCGGGTGCTCAATCCTCACCCACCCTGCCGACCCCCAGCGCCCGAGCTCACTCCTGAACTCGGGTGGCCGGCATAGCGCGAGGTGTGGTGTCCAACACCTCAACCCTCAGTACCACCGGGCTGGTGAGGAGGGAATTTTTAAGGTGCTTGATGGATAAATGATGGCAGGTATTAATGTCTGTTCTATTAATGTAAAGGGGATCAATAATGTGATAAAGAGGGCATGAATTCTACAAGAATTACACAGAGCAAAGTGCAATATAGCTTGTTTACAAGAGACCAAATTATCAGCTGCAGAGTGTCTTAAATTGAGGAGACTGTGGGTGGGCGTGGTATATGCAGACTTGCACCCTAAAGCAAAGAAAGCTGGGGTAGTGATCCTGATATGATGGGGACTACCAATACAAATCAATAAGGCAATTACAGGGGGATCTGGTAGGGTGGTTTTGATATCCAGCACTTGCACTGGTAAACATATACCTATTCTTTCAGTTTACGCCCCAGCTCCTCCCACAGGGGAATTCCTTCTATATGTATTTTGACTGATAGTGGGGCTTCCAGAAGGACAATTAATATGTGTGGGTGATTGGTACTGTGTGAAGAACCCAATACTAGGCATAACTCCTGTGGGACAAAGAGGCCAGAATGCCTGTTCCAAATTATTGAGAAATCTGTGTTTAGAGTCTGGTTTGGTGGACCCATGGAGGGAGATGAACCCTAAGGAAAAAATACTATACTTTTTATTCCATGTCTACCAATTCATATTCTAGGTTAGATAGATTTTACATGCAAAAGGGAATGACCCACACTTTCAGAGATACAGTAAAACCCCATTTATCTGACTGTCTTCTGAGACATGAAAAATGTTTAGATAAGCAGGGTTTCGGATAAACAAGGGCCCTATACTTAACATTGGAGCCAACCGAAGGAATACTTGTGGCTCAACACAGAGGGGCTGACTTAAATTAACGCTCTCCGATAAAGAAAAAAAACTATCTCTGAATTTGCCTTAGACCTTGATTTAGTTCCTCTAATCTACACTTTAAACTGGGAATGTATTTTATTTACTCTCGATCGGTTACAGACTAGAAATCTTGGCGCAATCTTGGTAAACCGCTTTTCCACCCGAATTGAGCTGCAGATCCAAGCACTGATCTTGGTGTCAGACACCTTGAACAAGCCTGAAAGCATGAAGCCTCATATTTACAGAGAGCACAGACTAAGAGAAAGTTTCGACGAGTGTTAGTCAAGCAACCTAAGCTGCTTGCTGCTTTAAAGAGGGACTACAGTCAAAATTTCTGGCATCAATAAATTTCAGAATTTGGATCAGCCTCATGTCAAAAATGAGATGTCTGAGTTACCCTGTTCAAAAGTCACAAGTCATTTTACAACCCTAAATTCACTGCCTGTTCGAAAAAGCCAGTTTCAGTGAAGAGCTGCTGCTGACGACATCTCCAGAGCTCAGTCTAGTCTTCCCTGTCAGCAAGCTTATAGAACCTGTTTCTTCAAAGGTTGGAGTTCGTGTGTAATGTTTTCACAAGTAAAACAAGCAAAAAACATTGCTATAAAAACTGTGTTTCAGATTTTGTGAAAAAGTTATCAAATGTGTATTCTTTTTTCTTTCTTTATGTTGGTGCCTTTATGTTGTGGTCCTTTTCTCCAGGGTTGCTGAATGCTGTAGAACCATAGCACACTGCAGTGAAGTTTACTTTCAGTTTATTTTTTATACTGGAAAGGCATGTGAGCAAAATTTCCTGTTTTTACTGGTGAGGTTTGCAGACTGAATAATTTTCTGATGTGGTGGAAGGCTGTGATCATTCACACCTGTCATTCAGTGGAGGTGATTTTTCAGGATGGCACTTTAAAACAATTATTCTAGCTCCCTATAAATGGGGTGGGAGAGGTAATGCTCTTTTGAAATCTTACTATGAGTTTCTGTGCAGTAGCCAACCCAGCCAACCTAGGGCCAGATATTCAAAACTTTGCCCTGGAGCAAAATTAGCACTGCATGGTGGGCAAAATTAGCCTGGAACCATTTGCACATCATATTCAAAGAAATAGCCCTGGGGCTGAATGAGTTGAATATAGCACGCAAATGAAGGCATGCAAACAGGGC
This sequence comes from Neoceratodus forsteri, assembly GCA_016271365.2. Taxonomy (NCBI): domain Eukaryota; kingdom Metazoa; phylum Chordata; order Ceratodontiformes; family Ceratodontidae; genus Neoceratodus; species Neoceratodus forsteri. Next base: position 695,392,870 of record CM028137.1, read on the forward strand.
TTAGAGTGCAGTGCAACAATAGCCCAGAAAATAAGACAGCACTGAATATAGCAACCGAAAGCAGTGCAAACTGCAACAGTGGCCCAGTGTACACAGAGGTGGAGTGAGGTAAGGCTGAAAAGTGTTGGCAACATGTGTGCTAGCTAAGCAGTGGAGCACAACAGCAGCAAACAGTAGTGCAGGCCAAATACTGCAGAAACATTTTGTTTGTTATTTTAGATGAGACATATACATCTTTTCTCATACAGGGTAATAATAAAAGAGCAAACTACAAGAAATGTGATATTCATATTTGCCCCCTGTAATCTTATACATAGGAATGGGGGGACCCCAGAAGGAAAAACAAAAAAGACAAATTAAAGTCCATTATTTGATCCAGAACTGCTAGCCATCTCAGCGGCTGTGGAGTGTCCATATTTTGGTAGATCAAAAAAGGAAAGGTACAGGCATTCTCCAAGGAATGCTATTTATCCATACATACATAAAAAGAAATAACAGGAATGAAAATGCAATACATAACATCTGCAATCCATATCATCTGAAGTTACTGAGAAGATCCTTCGATAATCCTTTGTCAAAAATCCAGTATTACTCTTATAAAAATGTTAACAGACTGAATTACATATGCTCATCTATCCCCATTGGAGCTGCCCAAACTTCAATTTTCCCCTTCCCCAAGGTGCAGAGAAATAAAGTAAAACAGGCAAGAGATTTACTCCAAGGTACCTCCTCCCTGTAGTTCTATACAAACTGCAAGCAGCTCGTTACCCCCCAAATTTTTAAACCAAACTCTCTGAACAGCACGGAGAGAGAAGCCCCCATTTATATTATTAACACATATTTCTAGTTGCCCCGCTAAACGGATTAACTCTGAGTAACTAGATGAACAAAATCAAGAAGCAAACCAGTCCTTCAGTCCCCTTCGGAGTCTTCTTCCTCCACTAGTACAGAGTCCTTAGCGGCAAACTCTTTTTCTGTCTTCTCAAGCCATCTTCCCGCATCGGCTGGATCAGTAAATTGTCACGATTTTCCCCCGTATACTATTCTGAGCCTCGATGGTAACAGAAAGGAGTGAATCACACTCAATGCTCTCAGCCGATGTCAGACTCCATCGAATCTTTTTCGTCGAGACTGGGTCTGGAAAGACAAATCCGGGAAGAGCTTCACATCCATTTCATTAATCTCCAATGGATACACTGCTCTCGCATTAGCTATCAGGGTATCTCGGATATCCACTCCCATTGTTTTTAAGAGAACTGTACGGGGTAAGTTGATATTAGAAGGCAGTACTCTGGGGTTGACTCTGTAAGCTTTCCTCAGGGAGCTCCAGTTGAAATCTTCTGGCACTGGAATTGAAGTTCTCATCCATTCTTTGAGAAACACCAGCAGATTGGTACCCTCCGCACCCTCTGGTACTCCAACCAAATGCACATTCTTTGCTCGGGCTTCATTTTCTAGGGCCTCAATCCTACTGCACAATTGCCCGTTCTCCTGGGTTAAAGTAGCGACTGCAGCCTGGGTAGTGATCAATCTTTTTTCACTGTCGTCGACAGTTGTAGAAAGTTCAATAAGGGCTGCGTCATGCTTTTCGAGCCGCGTTAATGTCTTCTCTATCTTAGCGTCCATTGACTGCACTGTAGCCAGTATTTGGTGCCATGGAGGAGTAGTAGTTGCCTCACCCATGTTGTCTCCCTCTGAGCTCTGGGGCTGTGCGGCCTTGTTAGTTTTCACTGCTGAAGTTTTGGAGGGGGTTGCCACCAAAATCTTCTGTTTCCCCATCACAATTTATATACTGTCTGGTAGATGGTGACTTCCCCTACAATAATTTCTGAGTATTTTTAGTTGAGGATCAATCCAAACTGTTATAATCGATGATTTTATAGAGCTGAAATGCAGAGTAATTATGGATTGCTTCCTGCCAAGAGATCGGCTCTCTAGCGCCCCCCCCCCGAACATTATAGTATTGTGTGGTGCTAACATGTTTTTACGGCGGTAAAGTTTGCTATATTCAAAACTGCAACACAAATGAGCCTACTCAGGCAATCCATGGGCAAAAAGCCACATTAGCATCTCATTACAGCCTGCTCTGCATGTGGATTGCCTGGCACTATAATATGATGCACATAGCTACACCTGTAGCTCCGACTGGAATTACAGGTTGGTAGCCAGATTTCTTTCTGTGCTCACAGCTCTACCTGTAGGTCCAACTGGTATTACAGGTCAGTTGCCACATTCATTGTATGCTCACATCTCACAGAACATTAGCTGCAGTCTTGGTTTGGACACAGATGCAAAGACTAATATGGCCCAGGGGAGTAGCACTACAAGAACGGGTGGTCGTGTTGTATGCCAGAGGCAAATCATTGTTCCTACCACAGTGTTTATCAGGTGGTACAGTACCATAGTAGATGACACTGTGAGGTACACAGCAATGACTACGGTGTGTCAGGCAATAGTGACTTCTGCTATCCACACAGTGACAAGCTCAGCTGGAAGGTGTGGTCTGACAGTGGACACCACAGTCATACTGTCCTGTGACCCTCATGTGCTGCACCAGTGGCATGGGATCCCAATACTACCATACACATGGCTGTCCATGTGTGCGGGGATCCCAGACAGGTGTAGGGTATGTACCCGGGGGGGGGGGCAGGCACACATACCATTATACTGGAGCACTACTGTCAGGAGCAGTCCAGTCAGTGAAACATGTGCACTGTGGATGGCCCTAGCTGTGTGGCAGTACCTACTATGTGGTGCAGCCTGGCCACCCGTACAACATCCCCTCAACACCCTCCATTCCCCCAGTGCAGCATGTGTCTGCTGGACTGTGTAGGTGTACCCCAGTGGGGGAACTGGACTTTCGTGCTGCATTGATGCATTGCCATGGTGTCCACTGGATGCTGGGGCACCCACTAATGCCTGGCAGGGTTAGAACTGGTGTCAGATAACACAGACATGGGTGGTGTCATCTGTGTGCAGCATATCTCTGCCATGTATGTGTTCTGTTTATTGTTTTTTTATCACCTTGTTCACCAGGTAAGCACACTGGGCCAAGGCCCAGTGTCAGGAATGACCCAGAGACATTAACTGTGTGTCTGAGATGCAAGGGTGTACAATAAAGACATACAATGCACAACAACATACAATTGCTAGGGGGGTGGAACTGGGGGAAGAAGCGGAAAGGGAGGTAAGGTGCCTGCTGGCACCATGGCTTGGAGGGACAGGAAACGAATCCTCAGGATTGTGGGAACAGCTGCAAGGGGGAGTGAGCTGGATGTCATTATAATAATAATAAAATTTATTTATACAGCGCCTTTCTAAAAATCAAGGCGCTTTACATCAACAATATAATAAAACACACATACAATAAATACTAATTCATGAAACAATAATTCATGTACACTTGAAACCACAAATGGGTCTTCAGTGCCTGTTTAAATTCCTCGACAGACGCGCCTCCCAGGCCGGGCGGGTGAAAATTCAAAGGGTGAGGGGCCGCATACATAAAGCATGGGCCTCGGATGATTTCAAAGAAACCCTTGGAATCTCTAGCAACCCCTTGTCTGCTGAGCGGAGCGATTGCCCAGGGCAATAAGGTACCAGAATCTCTTTCAGGCAGTCCGGGCCAAGTCCATGTAGCTTTATGGCATATGGACTTGCTGTAGCAGGCATAATGCCGATTCTCAGTTTAGTCGCCAGTATACTGATCGCAGTTAAACTGCATCATCGGCGACTTAATTGCTTGCAACGTCTGTTCAACAGCTGATCAATGACCTTTCATACCGTTTCTATGATAAGCCTATTAATGTAGTTTTGTAAAACAAACCTCGCTGTCTCTCATCTCTCTACCAGCTGTTCCTTATCTTCGTTCTCTCTGTTCTTGAAGTCATCTGTAATTCGTGTTCTATTCTGTATCAATTACCTTAATTAGCTACATTAAATCTTTATGTGCTTGATGTGCTCGATTGATTGGCTATTGATTACATCGCTATAAAAAAGGTCTACCAGGATGTTCTCATTAGTAATTTGTGTTTGTTTTTCTGCTTTGAGTCATGGAATTTGTTCTTTCTCAGAAGGGGAAGCAGAAACTATGCTTGAAAAACTATCTGTTTACTAAAGAGAATGGTGGCAGTGCAAGCTTCGACAGGAACAGCATGCTGTGGCTCTTCAGAGATGCCAGGTGGAACTTGGGCAGCAGCACCCACGTACTGTAAAAGTATTGTAGAGTCAACAAAGTTTTTATGGCAATATGTCAAGCCTTTTCAAACATACAGCCCAAACAGTGTCTGATTGACATTGCTGCAGTTATAGAAAAAAATGTTGCCTAGCACATTGCTATATTTGCACACTGTTTGCACTGCTTTCTCTTTATGAGTTTTTTAGCTTTTAATTATTTATAGGGTGCTTTAAAATGCTTTTAATTGTCTAAACAAATTACATTTTAACATTTAACAAATTTCTAACATTTACGCCAGTGTGTTACTTCCTCAAGTCGGTGCAAAATCATTCACACCTGTTGCTTCTTTACAGCGTGTAGTTGCTTGTAGACGCTGTATTCAACCGGGAGAGACGACCTTTTGTCTGGTAAGAATTTATACCAATCACGATCTGTCTGTCTCCATTTCTTATTGGCAACTATTATTGTAATTATATTTTGTCCTTATGACTAATATACTGCAACGTTTTGACTGTGAGCAAATAGCCTGGAACTTTATGTCCGTACACGGGCTTTATACATCAGAAGTCTGACTTTAAAGGTGATCAGCCACTGTACCGGCAGCCAATGCAGTTCACGCAGCATGGGGGAAATATGACAGGTAAGAGAAGTACCCATCAGTAACCGGGCCGCAGCATTCTGCACTAGCTGCAGGTGGCGGATATCAACCCCAGGTAGCCCTAGATAAAGGGAGTTGCAATAATCAAGGTGCTAGGTCACAAAGGCGTGGACCAAAGTTGGCAGATCATCGAATGGAACAAGGTGCTTAATCCTGGAGATGTTCCTCAGATGGTAAAAGGATGATTTGACAACCGCCGACACCTGCGATCGCAGTGTCAGCCCGTTGTCAAAAATCACCCCCAGATTTCACACTCGTTCAGAGGTGGGGAGCTGGGAACCACTGAGAAAAAGTCTGGAAGGTAAACCAGCACACCCCCACCATCCAGCGACCCGGGTCCACAACCAACACCTCCGTATTCACCGAGTTCAATCTCAGGCAGCTCGAATCCATCCAATTCTGGATTTCAGTGAGGCAGTTGTTAAATGTTGGGAGAGCTCTATCCTGGTCGGGTGCAAAAGACAGGTAGAGCTGGGTATCATTAGCATAGCAGTGAAACCTCAGCCCATACCTTCTTACAATGTTTCCAAGGGGCAGCATATACACTGCGAACAACATGGGGGACAACACCGAACCCTGAGGTACCCCACATGACAGAGAGACTGGGCCAGAGGAATTAACCCCCGACACCACCCTCTGAGTCCTGCCAGTGAGGAAAGATCTAAACCACCCAAGAACTGTACTAGACAGGCCATAGATGAACCTCAGGCATTCGAGAAGAACCCCATGGTCCACAGTGTCAAATGCTGGAGAGAGATCAAGAAGGACCAAGATGGAATGGTTCTTCTGATCTCTCGCCATCAGGAGATCATTGAGCACCCAAACCAGCGCAGTCTCTGTACTATGCCTCTTTCAAAAACCAGACTGGAAAGAGTCATAGATGTCATGGATGGTCAAATAGTTCTCCAGCTGTATTGCCACTACGTTCTCAATCACCTTCCCCACAAAGGGAAGGTTAGAGACTGGCCTGTAGTTCGCATGGCAGTCTGGATCCAAAGAAGCTTTCTTCAAGAGGGGCGTCACCACCGCCTCTTTCAGGGAGCTAGGAAACTCACCCATCTCCAAGGGGCACCAGACTATCCATGCTAGGACCGGTCCAACGGTATCCCAATAACCCTTAATCAGGAAGGTTGGGCCAGGATCCAAACTACAGCATGTAGGGTGCATACTCTGGACAATCTGCATGGCATCAATGAGTTCTGTTCAGGCAAAGGAACTCCAGGAGAACTCAGGGTTTGCGACCAAGCACCAATCCATAGCTTCTCCCATAGAAGATGCAGGTAGGAGAGCTACCCTGATGTCGGCCACCTTATCCACAAAGAAGTGAGCAAGCTCTTCACACTCTACTTGTGAAAAACTCTTTGAACCTGTAGGCAGGCTGGGTTGCACAGTCTGTCCACAGTTTGAAAGAGCTGAGCTGGTCGGTTCTGGGCAGCTGCAATCTCCCTGGACAGGAACTCTGCCTTCTTATGGGAGATTACAGAACGATAGACTTGATAATGTTCCATCAATCTATGATGATCAGCATCAAGGGCAGATCTCTGCCAACAACATTCTAATCTTCATCCTTGTCGCCGCATCTCCCTCAAAGTCCCATCATACCAAGGGGACTGAGGATGAAGGGGGAGAGGACGAACACAGACTGGAGCAATTATATCCAGAGCTGAGGAAATTGCCTTATTATAAGCCAGTACCAAGGCGTCTGGGTCACTGCTCACTCCAGAAAACTCTGATAGGTCAAGCACTGCCGTCAGGCCTTCCGAGCTTATATCTCACAAAGGGTGGTACCTGATCATCTCCACAGGGGTAGGCCTACATAGGGGGCACAAAAACTGAACCCCATGGTGTAATGATCGGACTATCTGACTGGTTCCACCCCCAAATCGAAATCATCAATCCCCAGAAGAAAGACTAAGTCAAGGGAGTGACCATCCTTATGAGTGGCAGAAGAAGCAACTTGTGTAAGGCTCAAAGATGTCATAAATTGGAGGAAGTGTTGTCCAAATTGTGAGAGTTCGTCATCGACCCAGGCGTTGAAGTCACACAGGACCATCAGCCTGGGTGACTTGAACACCATGTCGATCACGAAGTCTGCAACTTCCTGCAGGAAGTGCTTCTCATCACCTGGTGGACGGTAAATGAGGGTGATCCTACAGCCCATCTGATGAACCTGCTCATTCGGCCTCCACTGTTCACACCCCCGCCCCCTCCCTCTCTTACGAGCAATACCAAGCACTCTACAGCATTGGTATGCCAATAACTATAATGGGTGAGGGAAGAAAAGACGAAGGGTGCAAAGACTGGAGGACGAATAGCACACAACCATGGGGATAGGCCTCCTACACATACTGAAGACCCAAGAATTCCCTGTGGGGCACTAATTAAGCCAAACCAGGAAGCTCAAAATGAATAAAAACATGCGCAATACATATAACCGGGAATAACTCCCTTAATACTTAAAACAAAAATAATAATACAATTACAAAACAATCCCAATCAAAAATAAAAATAAGAATAAAGACTAGGACTCTCACTCCCAGTCAGTAGAAAGAAAATGTCCAAAATCCAAGCACAGACAGTTGTAGAGACTAGGACTCTCACTCCCAGTCAGTAAAAAGAAAATGTCCAGAATCCAAACACAGACAGTATCTAAGAGGTTCTCTCACAACCTCCCTCCACAGACAAAACAGAAATTAAAATCAGCAGATATTACTTCAAAAAATACTGGGGAAAGACAACTTGCCAGTTCTTCTTAAACCACAAATTTGTCCAGCTAAAGTCCAAACAAAAAACAGACTTTCTTCACCCTTTGGGCCCTAAGCAGGGAAGTGAGAGGCGAACCGACACAGCACAGTAGTAACTGATGTATAGATGATGCCAAACCTTCCAGGTCAGGAAGAAGGAAGGGGAGATCCACACAGCTCACAAAGCCCACTGATAACACAGACAGCCCTGCCGTCCTCCGACTGCAAGGGAATCTATGCCCCACAACCCGATCCTAGTCCTTCAACAGGAATCCAGGGAGCAGGATTCAGGAGGCTCTAGGCCTGCAGAGGAAACCTCCCAACCAACCCCCCCGACACAAACACAGCAAAGATGTTGATTGTCGTTACTCACGACCTTGTAGGTGCAATTGTCGGCAGTCATAGACAAAAGCTACATGCTTCTTCGAGCCTCTTCAAACCTCCACACAAGTCCCCTGTAAGGAAATCCAGACAATCCAGAAAAGGGCGTTAAAGCTGGATCCAATGGTCCGATTCCTCCCGCAGAATGTTTTAAGCATACCTGCTCTTAAATACAGGCAGGACATCAAAAAATGACCCCAAAACAAAACTCTAAGCACCGAAACAACTCCAAGACTTACGTTGTAACCAGCGCACGGTGTAATACTGCCCCATAAACACAAGCACAATAAAGCCAACAGAGATATTCGGGCTCAGGAGAAAAATGTAAAACAAACTAATCCCGAGAAAAAATGCATGGACACTAGCTAACTCACTCCTTCAACCCTATCTTACTAGCTTTTCTTTAAGGCACTGACTTAAACTAAACTACAGAAACAAGGAAAACAAAATGAAGCTAAAAACGCAGAGCTAAAACACTGGCAGGCTCATAGCAGCCAACATCTTTTCCACTAAGGACAAATGACCTGGCTGAGAATGGGATCAGAGCAGTGCAACAGGAGTTTGTGGAGTTGGGGAGGGGCCTTAGACAAGTAGCACACATGGTAACTTTCTCAGAAGTGCTACCTGTCTATGGCATCGATGAAGCTAGGGTACTCTGCACCATGGGATTCAATGACTGCTTGAAAAACTGGTGCAGAGCTCGGATTTGGCTTCATTGGGGACTGGGGCTCTACCTGGAAGGATGCAGGCCTATATAGGCACGATGGTCTGCATCTATCCAGGAGGGGAACCAGGATCCTAGGTGATAGGTTTAAATGCACCATTGGCAAGCATTTAAACTAGCCAAGGGGGGAGGCACTGAAAAGAAGAAGGGAAATCCTAGCTCCCTCCCAAAAAAATCAAGGTAGTTAGTGAGGTAAACACCAAGATAGAGCAGTTGATAGGGAGAAGGGCAGGGGTAAATGAAGAAAAAGACAAAGGCAGTAAGGACAGGGATGGAGCAAAACAATAAAAAAAAATAAAGCCATAATAAAATGGAGGGTAATGAGTACCAATGCCCATACTCTAGGTAAAAAGCTCCCCGAAAGGGTGACCTTGATGAAAGAGAGATGCCTGAATATCATGGCAGTCACAGAAACATGGTACACAGAGAACCATGACTGGGATGTCAACATACCAGGGCACACAATCTACAGGTGGGACAGGAAGTGAAGAAGAGGAGGAGGAGTAGCTCTCTATGTAAGGGAAGGGATCAAAGCAACAGAACTAAAGGGTAAACAGGGAGGAGAGAAGGCACTGTGGGTCACCCTGGAGACTGGAAATGGCACCACAACCTGTACAGAGGTTGTATACAGACCCCTGTCTCAGGGGGGAGGAAATGGACAAGAAAATGATAGAAGGCATCCTTGGGATGGCAGAGAAAGTGGAGATATTCCTGATGGGGGACCTGAATATGCCAGATATTAACTGGAGCACCTTTGCTGCAGCCACATCTCGATGCCCTACAGGGGGCATGACTCAGACAGCTAGTTTTGGAACCCACTCATGAGGGAGCAATCTTAGATCTGGTACTCTCAAATGGGGATGGAGAGAGGATCTATGATCTTGAAGTGGGTAGCCATCTGGGAACAAGCGACCACCAAACAGTGTGGTTCATGATAAACTTAGCTGTAGAGTCAAGCCATACAAAAGTGAAGGTACTGGACTTCAGGAGGGCTGATTTTGTCAAAATGGGAGAGTGCCTCAGTAAGGCAGTAGCAAACCGGCAAAAAGGTGGGGTGAAGCAACAATGGGGAAACATCAAAATCGCCATCACAGAGGCAACAAGCCTTTGTGTGAAGCAAATAAATAAATCAAAATGAAAGAAAAAAACACTATGGTTCTCAAAAGAAGTGGCGGGGAAGGTAATAGAGAAAAAGATAGCATTCAGGAAGTATAAGGAAACACAGAAGGAGCAGGACAGGAAACTATACCAGTTAAAGCAGAAGGAAGCAGGGAAGGCAGTCAGAATAGCAAAGGCCCAAACCAAGGAAAAGATAGCCAACTCGGTTAAGAAGGGGGATAAAACCTTTTATAGGTACATTAGGGAGCAAAGAAAGACTAAGGCAGGGATACTGAGGCTGAATAAAGAGGAAGGTGGTTCTGCAGAGTGTGACAGTGAAACAGCAGGGATACTGAACGAATACTTCTGCTCAGTATTCACAATGGAAAAGCAGGTGGAGATACCTAATCCAGTCAATAGAAGCACTCTGAATATGGGGGTTGATATTAGTCCTTTCACAGAAGAAAGGGTTCTGAAAGAACTCTTAAAACTGAAGGTGGATGAAGCAATGGGGCCCGATGGAATTCACCACAGAATTCTAAAAGAACTAAGGGAAGAACTAGTAACACCATTGACTACCCTTTTTAATAAATCATGGGAAGATGGTGTCGTACCTGAGGACTGGAGGAGAGCAGATGTGATTCCCCTTCACAAAAGTGTGAGCAAGAAAGAGGCAGGAAACTACAGACCTGTCAGTTTGACCTCAGTGGTAGGGAAAATGATGGAATCACTTCTGAAGGAAAGAACTGTTGAGTACCTAGAGGCCAGTGGGGCAGAGGACCCAAGGCAGCATGGGCTCACAGTGGAAGGTCATGTGAGATGAATCTAATTGATTTCTTTGACTGGGTGACCAAAGTAGTAGACCAGGGAGGGGCTGTGGACATGGCCTACCTAGACTTTAGCAAGGCATTTGACACAGTCCTGCACAAAAGATTAATGAATAAATTAGCCAGCCTGGGAGTGGGTACCAGGGTGGTAGCCTAGGTAAAACACTGGCTGGACAACAGGACACAGCGGGTAATAGTAAATGGAGTCCACAGTGAAGAAAGGAGATTACTAGTGGGGTACCGCAGGGTTCAGTACTGGGGCCAGTCCTTTTTAATGTCTTTATAAGTGACATTGCAGAGGGACTGGAAGGGAAATTATGTCTCTTTGCAGATGACACAAAGATCTGTAACAGGGTTGATACGCAAGGTGAGGTGGAAATGATGAAAGGGACTTGACAAGGTTGGAGGAATGGTCAAACATATGGCAGCTTAGATTCAGCATGAAAGTGCAAGTAATGCACCTGGGAAACAAAAACCCAGGGAAAAGTACACAATGGGGGTGAGATACTGACAACAACAAAAATGGAAAGGGACCTGGGGTAGTCATATCAGATGACCTAAAGGTGGGACAGCAATGTGAGAAGGCAGTGAGGAGGGCTGGGGGGATACTTGGATGCATAGGGAGAGGCATCACCAGTAGAAAACAGGAAGTTGTTGGCCCTCTGTACAGACAGTTTGTAAGACCATATCTGGAGTACTGTGTACAGTTCTGGAGACCCCATCTCTGCAAAGACATAGACAGGGTGGAGGCTGTTCAGAGGAGGGCAACCAAAATGGTGCAGGGTCTGCACCAGAAGACATAGAAGAAAGACTAAAGGAGCTTAAGATGTATTGCCTTGAGGAAAAGGGGGAGGGGCATGACAGCAACTTTCAAATACCTCAAGGGAATCAACAAAGTCCAAAAGGGTAGCATCTTTCAGAAAAAGAGATGTGCAAGAACAAGGGGGCATAATTTGAAGATAGAGGGGGATGGCTCAGAGGTAATGTGAGGAAGTATTTCTTCACAGAGAGGGTTGTAGATGCATGGAATGGCCTTCCTGAGGAGGTCGTAGAGTCAAAAACAGTAGGGGAATTAAAAAATGTATGGGACAGATATAAAGCAATTCTAGTGGGAGGTAGGAGGAAGTAGGCTGTTGGTTAACTAGGATCTGCGGCTTATCCGTTAGGTAGGGAAATGGGCAGACTAGGTGGGCCAAGCGATCCTTATCTGCCATCAAATTCTATGTTTCTATGTTTCAGTACACAAATATCACATTAGGTACACATTACAATACAGTATAAATAGTTTGTTGCTGCAAGTGGTGTTCTAGCTCAGTCGTAACATTTACATGAGTGTTCACTTCACAGCATTGTTGGGGTATTGCATTCCACAGTTTGTGTGCCTGTGCATATGGAGTGGCCCAGGGTGGCCGTCTTCCCACACTGCCTCCTCATTGGATGCATACAGCCTTGTTCCCTGTTGCTGCTGTGTCCACACCCCCCATCCTGGGTTTGCCCGGCATTAAGACCACCTTTTCATGGACGGTAATTTGCATTACGCTACATGTTGCATGGTGCTATACTTTTGAATATACCATTGCGCCTGTATGCATATCCCTGCCCCTCACTTTGCGCCATGCATACATTATCTCATAGCAATGGCACTATCATGTTGCACCAGTGCTATTTGGCCTTTTGAATACAGCACTCTGACGCAAATGTGGTGCAATCATGATACAATGATTTGCGCCAGGTGCAAAGTTTTGAATATCTGGCCCCTAGTGTTTTCTCCCTGACAGATTGTTACTTAACCTACATTCAGACTCATCTATGTTGTATTCCACATTAAAATGATAATTTTACCAGGGCTAACACTTCCACCACTCGTGGGAATTAACACATATTAGGCCCCTGATAAAGAGCACCTTTCATGATGGACCAAAAAGTCACATCTTGTAGTCATTATATGCAATACTAGACCTGAAAGGGTGTGTGCATTTGTTATTTTTGGCCAAGGTTTACTCTGCCTTCCATAATCTGGATTCATTTTTGAGCCCTGCTTTAGCCCAGCTACACTTGCCTTTGCTGTTCAGCTGCTGGGCTGCTGGCTCCCGATGGAATCACTGTAGGGCAGAGGAGTGACTCACACTGTGTAGTACAGTGCAGTCACAGCAATTTTGCAAGGGAAAACTACCAGTACTCAGTGTACATGCTATTTTCACCCTTCCCCCAATACACCCTGTTAGCAATGCATTATGCCAAAATCCAAATGCCTTGTCAGTTTGTAATTTTGTAAAACTGACTCTCTTCTGCCTTGCTAATAAAGCATGGGAATTGCAAGAAGATAGAGTTGCTGTCAGCAACTTTCCCAGTTCTTTTGACTTTCATGCAAAAATTACCCCATTTTGTGAAAGACAGGACATGAAACTTACAAGAACAGGAGGCTGAGTTTCAACTGCTGGGAAAAGATATCTTATAAAACAGAGCAATATTTTGTTGAAAGATAGAGATTGAGAGTTAGAGCTCCTTTCTCAGTCTTTTTGACGTTCATGCATGTATTACCCCTTCTTGCACTGATTCTGGATTTGCATTTCATTCCAGTGTTTTAAATAATTGATTAGCAGTTTTTATCTTGGGACAATGCTAACTGTACAGAAGGTACATATAGGATTTCTAGAAGTGTTATGTTTGTTAAACACAGTGAGGCAAGTGCTATGCATTTTCACAATGTTTTAGCACTTTTATGAGCAAAACGCTAATCAATTTTTGGAGTTAAATAAATCCCCGCATTTATTTTGCAGAATGCAAAAACTTAAAGGCAGAGGACAGTAATGAAGTACAATTCCAGAATCAGTGCAAGAAGGGGTAATTTATGCATGAAAGTCAAAAGGTCTGGGAAAGGTGCTGTTTAAAACTTATTATAAAGCAGACACTGAAATAGCAGTGAAGTTACCAACATTATGCAGTACTAGTAGCAATACAACTTCCTAACAGACAAAGTAGAGTAGCACCCCAAATTGTATCACCAGCCCGGAGGCATGCTGACTCAGCATTCAGCAACCCTAGAGAAATGGACCACATGAAAAAGGCATTAAAAATATTAATTTGTCAACTTTGTTCCAAAACCTGAAACACACATAGTTTTTATAGAAATGCTTTTGAATATTGCTGCCTCTTTTACTTTTAAAAACCTTTGCACATGATATTTAAACTTTGGAGAAACAGGTCCTATAGGCTTGCTGACAGGGAAGACTAGACTGTGAGTTCTGGAGATGACATCAGCAGCAGCTCTTCACTGAAACTGGCTTTTTTGAACAAGTAATGAAATCAGGGTTACAAAATAACTCATAACTTTAAAATGAAGTGTAATGCCCCAGAGTTGGGACATTGCAGAAAAATGTAATTAACAAATCCATTAGGGGATTTACAGGCGCCCAGGGTGCCTGCTATAGGTGTAGATTGCAGGGGACAGGTGAAAAGGGGCCCTTCTAAAGTGAATTCCCCCTTCTTATAGTGGGGAAACTGTAAATAATAAAAGAAAAGTGCCCTGTGCACTTGAAACTCTATAAAATAATAGATTTTGTTGCAGCTCTGGTAACAATGGCCTGGATGGAATGCTGTGTTGAGCTGCTCATGCACAGCATTCCACTCCAGCCATTCTAGAACCCTGGTGGGTTCAAGTTTGAAAGTTTAACAGTTTTTTTTTTTTTTGGTCAGTTGATCCTGGCAGCTGTAGAGTCCAAAAGGACTTGTATAGGGCTTACCTGGTAGTTGAAGCCGTCCCTTGGGACTTAGCTGTATGCCTGCTCTGCCTCCCCTGCCTGAAGACTTCTGCTGCCGCGTGTTACAGTCGGTGGTGCCATCGGGGCACCATGAAGAAAGAAGATGTATAGTTTGGTCGTTTTGGACTGTTTAGCCCCGGCGTTTATTTTAGCCCTAATATAGTTTTTAAAAAGTTTAATTTCGGTTTCCCCGTTGGCGGCAGAGAAGCACCGCATCGTTGCTCGTCTTATCGACCCTCCGAGGACCCCCTAGGTTGTCCCTCTTGCCACCTGCTACTCTTTTCACTCCCTCCCACTGCCAGAGTACCTCCCGCCTCCCGATCAGCATCCTAGCAGCCCGAGGAGTGGTGAGTCGGTGGCAGCACATGAAGCGTGCTGACCGCCTGTAAAGGAGAGAGACTTTTGTTTTTTTATTTCTACTGTTGGTGCAGTAGGCGCCTGGGGAAAACGGCTGAGCACCATAGGACAGTCAGGTCACTAGGACCCTAATTAATATTCAGAGCAACAGGGAGGTAGCAATGCACACGGGGAGGGCCAGGACAGCAAGGCCAAGCAAAGGCCTATAAATATTTATAGGAGGGGTGGGACTAAGGAGGTAAAATGCCACGGGAGTGACAGCTCTCAGAGAGCTGCAGAATTTAAAGGGGACCCTGCAGTTAAAAGGGCATCAGGCCCATTTCAGAGGGTGCCAGGCCCACAGTATTTAGGGCACCAGGCCCACATGTAAAGATGGCGCCAGGCCCATAATTAAGAAGAGGTCACCAGACCCACATGTAGAGAGGGCACCAGGCCCATCAGATTAAAGCAGGGCACCAGGCCCATAATTAAGAGGAGGGCACCAGGCCCTCATGTGAAGAGGGCACCAGGCCCATTTCAGAGGGTGCCAGGCCCACAGTATTTAGAGTGCCTGGCACCGAGCAATGAAGGGCACCAGGCCCGAGGTAAATGTAGGGCACCAGACCCGAGGTAAATGTAGGGCACCAGGCCAGAGGTAAAGCAGGGATACCAGGCTCAGAATAAAGGGAGCCCCGGCCTAGGTAGTAAGGGCAAGCCAGCCTAGTAGTAAGTAGGGCATATAGGCCCTATAGCAAATAAGGCATTCAGGCCTCTAGTGTTCCGGGCGGCTAGTATAGGGCAAGTGAGACCCACCAGTATAGTGATTGGGGCATTCATAGCAAAACGTTTAGGGGTAGCCAGATCCTATTCAGGAAGGCCCTACAGTCAGAAAGGGTCCATTTAAGGGTGCTTAGATCACAATATGCTACAAAAGAACTGTAACCACTGTACTGTTTATGCCACTGTTTATCATTCAAGCATCTAAACAATTGTGTATTGGCTAAAAGCACCAAGACTGCATTGTGACATTAGGATTGTGGTTATTTGCCCCTGGTTATCTGAACTATTGCCCCAGGCATATGAACTATTGCCCTGGTTTTCCAAACTATTGCCCTGGTTGTATGAACTATTGCCCCATGCATTTGAATTATTACCGTGCATTTGAACTATTGCCTCTTGCATCTGAACTATTGCCCCGTGCATCTGAACAATTGCCCCACAAGTAAATAATTGCCCCAAAATTGATAATTTGCCCCTCCTCCTCCTGGCAAATTATCTGGCCAATACGCAGTTCTCTTGGCACTGCAAGAAGGTGTATCTCATAGCTACATTGTTGCCAGTGTATGGGGACAGTCTCAATCTTCTACCACATTGATGTTCCATGGTATGGTCTGCTGTTCTACGTATCCAGAATCAGTCTCTATCTGGAGGAAGACATCTGCATCATCATTCTTCACCAGAAAGTTTCCAACCATCAGATCATCTGCTCCATCTGTGTCATTCGCTGAAGTCGAGTTCGTCGCCATTTGTACGAGTTGCACCTGCCGTTCCTTCTGTATTACAGTTTGAAGTTGCGTTCGCCGAAATTCAAGTGCACCACGACCACCGTGCCAGTGTCATTTTGTTGGTTCCTGATCCAGATGGCCCAAAGCTGGTTGCCCTCCGCAGAAGAGTGTGCACATCCTGGAAGAACCTGGTCTGTACCCCCTGGTCGTTTGCCGCCAGTTGAGTCCCTTGAAGCCCAGTGCAGGATGCATGCACCATTTCCTTGTTTTGTTTTAGTTCCTTGTGACAAGATTACAGAATCAGCCATCTTCACTTCAGATCCTTCTGGTTCCTGGTTGCATTGGAGATCCATCTTCACCTCAGATCCTTGGAAGTCTTGCTGGCCCTTAGAGTGCTGCAGCATCATCAAGGTCATGGTAGTCCTCCGGTGGATTAGTCCACACATCTCCTGGTTTCTCTTCTTCCTTGGTGGCCCTGGAAGTGGGTTTTGTCTGAGGAATCTTTTACATACAGTGTTGGATCCAACAGCCCATAAATGGGTTTATTCCAGGAACCAGCTCCTCTGGTTCTTTCTTCCAGCAGCCTTGGAGAAAGTAGGCTTTTGCCGAGAAACCTATGGTCTGTTCACAAAACCTCTCACCTCCCCAGTGGTCTCATCTAGGTCCTTGCTGGGAATTGTGTCTTAGTGTTCGACAGTTCTGTTTACTTCCCTTGTAGCTACCATCGAAGAACGTTGGTGTGCACGAAGACGACAGATATTTGGACTTTGTGATAATTCTGTGGTCATTGTAAAACCAGATATTGTGTTGTGGTTAGTGAATAACATCCGATTTCTGTCTAAGTATTATTTTCACTTATAGGTTACTTCTAAGGAATTTTAGAAGTATAGTGGCAGTAGGCCAAGGTGCATATCAGAATACTTTGTGTAATTATTTTAGCAGTGTTAGAAGTAATTCTGTTCTCTATTGCCCTGTTGTTGTGGTGCCTACCTCTCTTGTGACTGTGTCTCCCTACCCACTGGTACTAAATAAACACCCTGCAGGCACTGAATCTCTTGGACAACTCCTGCCTTTCCTTGTCTGGGTAACTTTTATCTTATCCACAATAATTCAGACCTTGGTGTTCCACTCACTCATTTCACCATCTTCAGAGCAGAGCACCACAGACTGTCATAGAAGTAACACAGAAACCTAATTTTTGGTGTGATTTATTGGGGGTATACGTATTCTAATTTGCAAAGTAGCACTTTTGGCCGGAGTCCCTCTTTAAACTAAATTACTTGTAGGGTGGGATTACCACTAATAGGTGAGAACATTTAACAGCGGATGGGGGAATTATTAATGCACTAACCAGGTGCTAAAAAACAGCTGGGAGAAAAGCAAAACATTAATCGCACTGTTGCTGTTACACTATTAAGCATCACAGTAAAACCCTGTTTATCCGGGGGCAAGACTCAGTTTCAGATAACTGAGAGTTTTGGAAAACAAAGGTTTGGATAAATGGAGTTTTACTGTATAGTAATCCATCCAGTCACGTTTTCAGACCATGTAATGATTACAGCCACAGTGAACTGGAATGAAGGAAAAGGGAAGGGTATGTGGAGATTTGACCCAGGTTTGTTAAATGATAAAGCATATGTCGAGTCTGTTAAAGACACTATTAAAAATGATCTAAATGAAAATACAGAGAAGGAATCTAAACTAAAATTTATCTGGGATGGTCTTAGAGCGGTCATAAGGGTACATACCATATCATATACATAAGAATTAGCAATATAAAAAAACAGTGTCAGATATCCTGACCCAAATTCAAACTATAGAGGCTCAACACAAAACTTCCAGAGACCCGAAGTTATTGGCGGAACTTAAAAACCAATATAATGGAGTGATGCTTAGAAAGACGGAGAATGCATTGAGATATACTAGGCAGACCTGTTATGAAAATGGAGACTGAGCTGGTAGGCTATTGGCCTTACAGCTTAAAAAGCAAGAAGCAGAGAGATATGCCCCAAGGGTTTATGGGGCAGAAGGGCAGAACATTAAAAATCACACAACCAGCTCAGTATGCAAATGAATTTGCCAAATTTTATCAACATTTATACAAGAGAGAGCAGGGAGAGGAACATGAGCAGGAAATACAAAAATGTCTAGATAAATTTGATCTACCTAGGTTAACCGACACACAAAAGGAACTGATGGAGGCTCCTTTTAAGGAAACAGAGGTTAGGACAGCTATTAAATCCTTTAAGGTAGGAAAGGCCCCTGAACTAGATGGTTATAGCACTGAGTTTTATAAAGGATTTTTGGAGGAATTGACCCCAATAATTACAAAGGTATGTACTGTAGCAAATAAAGAAAATGCCCTACCAGACACATGGAATGGGGCTTTGATTTTGGTATTGTTGAAGCCAGGGAAAGAATCAATGTATTGCTCTAATTTTCATCCCATATTGCTTCTTAACCAGGATGCAAACATTTTTACGAAGATTTTAAATTGAAGATTATAACCACATTGGTACACACTGACCAAACAGGGTTTATCCCTGGAAGACATATTAAGGACAACATGAGACTTCTATTAAACACAGTAATAGTAACCAGAAAATTCCCCTCAAAAACATTGCATGCAATTATTTCTTTGGACACAGAGAAGGCATTTGATCACCTAGACTGGAAGTATTTAGAAAAAACATTACAAAAATGTGGGTTTGGGGACAAATTTCTAAGCTGGTTAACAAATATATATAGGAGTCCATGGGTGCAGGTTAAGGCAAATGGGACTACATTGTCACCCTTTGAAATACAATGTGGAACCAGGCAGGGATGTCCCCTTTCCCCTCTACTCTTCACCCTTAGTATGGAATCTTTAGCAGCTATGATAAAGCAATCTGGGGAGTTTTGGGATGTGGGGGTGGGGGGACAGGTGATTAGAATATCTCTATATGTGGATGATAAACTCCTATATGTAGCAGATCTGGTAAACAAAATTCCCATAATAAAAGACATGTTGGAAAAATTTGGTTCTTTTTCAGGTTTTAAAATAAATGAAAGTAAGACTGAGATGTTTCCGCTGGGCCCGAGACCTGTCCTCCCTCTCCCTAAAATAGGAAATTTTAAATGGGTTAAATCGGGCATGAGATACTTAGGTATATGGGTTGCAAGAGATCCTGATAAATTATATGGCACTAATTATGAAAAACTGCTCCAAAGCATTCGGGCAGATTGTAATAGATGGAGAGAGCTTCCATTGTCTCTATCAGGTAGAATTGAGTGTGTACGTATGAATATACTTCCTCGTTTTCTATATTTATTCTCCTCTCTCTTCTTGAGATTACCAAGAGTTTTTTGGTCAACACTCACAAAAACAGTGGTGAAATTTCTATGGGCAGAGAAAATGGCAAGAATTAAGTGGAAAGTTTTGTTATCCCCAAAAAGCAAGGGAGGCCTTGGGTTACCCAATTTTAGGAAATTTTATTGGGCAGCTCAACTTCAGGTATTGACTGCATTTATGACAGAGCAGGATTGTCCCCTGTGGGTGGAAATTGAAAGAACCTCGTGTAATATCAGGAAAATAGAATACTTAGTTTGGATGGATGTGGAACGGATTAAAAAATATATACTAATAACTTCAGGACACTAAATATAGTACATTCCTAGAAAAATGTATGCTCAAATTTAAAGTTACCAATGGTAAAATCTATATGCTCCCCTTTAAGAGCATGCTTGGATTTTCTACCCTCACGACTGCATATGAGTTTTCAGAATTGGGAGAGAAAAGGATTATGGTTAATTGGACAATTGTACTATGAAAATAAGATAAAGAATTTTCAACAATTCTCAAACTAACTTACATTAGCATCAAGAGATTTATTCTGTTATCTCCAGATCAGACATTATTTAATGGAGTGCACTAAAGGTGCTTACCCAACAGAGGAGTTGAATCCGTTACAGGAGTTAATGCTAAAACTAGCTACATCTGTGGAGTCTAGAGGGATGATATCTCAACTGGTAAACCTTATGATATCGACAGAGACAGATCAATTGGGGCACAATAAATCTGCATGGCTGAAGAGTTGGGTATTGCTTTAGAAGATAAACAATGGGAAAAGATTTGGGAAGGAATATACTCAACAATGGCAACAAATGTGTGGAGGGAATTTAGGTGGAAAGTAGTGGCTTGATTCTTCTGTACCCCAGTAATAACAAAGCACTATGGCACTCAATCCTCAGATGAATGCTGGAGATGTAGGTCACATAAAGGAACTCATACACACATCTTTTGGGATTGCCCCAGGTTATCCATATTCTGGATAAAAATAAATTAATAAGATGATAGAAATTAATATTCCATGTGAATTGCAATATTTGATTTTTGGTCTCCCACCTCCTTTCAAATTCGCAAGAAACAAGTTATATTTATATTACATCTTAATAGCTGCAGCCCTAAAAACGATAAAAAAATGTTGGTTAACAAACACTCCCCCAACAATGGAAACACGGTATGCCATTTACCTTCACATTCTTGAGATGGAGAGAATGACAGCTAAACTCAGAGTACAGATGGGACGATTTAAGGGGAGATGGCCGCCCTTTTTCCATTTTCAGGCAGAAAAAGAAAATAAAAATATTTTAGAAATATTAGCACAACAAACTTATATAAATTAGAGTTATAATGGATAACATTGGATCTCAAGGGTATCCGGTGAATATAACGCACCCACTATAACGCGAGTCAAAATTGCGCTGTCATCTAAGTGAGTGACAGAAATAGCGCCTGTCAATGTACAGCATGTCCAAAATAGCATGAAATCCGGGGTAATAAAAATGCAGCATGCTCTAGGCCATCAGATTTAATGTTTTTCGAGATGGAGAGTGAGAAGGACGTGTGCTTCATGAAGAGCCAGAAGGGCAGTGACTTAACTACCCTGGATGGTTTTATTTATTGCTGAGAGCGCATTATGTCCATCCTCCAAATCTTACTGGAAATGCTTGGCCTATGATAAAGGGCTCTGTACTGCACGGTTGCATTTAGATGGGGCTAAGGTACTAAAACGAATTGGGGAGCATAACCATGTACCTGATCCCGCTTCTGTTTCTGTAAAGGAGGCGATAGACAGTTTGAAAGAACATTCAACAGCAACCTGCGAGACAACTCACCAGATTGTTGCTGCAGGTATCTCACAAATGCCGCCTATTGTTTCCAGCTAACTTCCAGCTGGAGCTTTGTTGAAATGCACCATAAGGAGAAACAGACGTGTAAATTCACAACCTCCCCCTAAGCCAGCAGATGTAGCATCACTTGTCCTCACCCCTGAATATGTGCAAACTTTACAGAAAGAGAACTTCCTGATGTACGATTCAGGGCCATCTGCTGAAAGGTTATTGATTTTTTCTACCTCTACAGACCTAGCACAACTTAAGGCATCACCTCATTGGTTTGCAGACGGGACATTCAAATGCTGTCCATCAATATTCACTCAGCTGTATACAATACATGTTATTAAATACAACAAAGTCATCCCACTGGTGTACATTCTGATGGCAAACTGTAGTGCTGCCTCATATAACAAAGTTTTTGCAGAGTTACAACAGTTATGTGGCACATTGCATCCAGAGACTACATGTCAGGTGTACTTTAAGATTTTCCCAATATAAATTAACAGAACTTATTGAATGTATTAATACTAAAACAGGCCTGTACCTTGTTTGATACTTGTAATTCTGACCTCTCCCCCTCCCCCTTCCATCCATACCTGTGTATTGTCCTTCCCCTCCCTACTATGTTGTGGTAGGGGGGGAATGGGACAACTTAAATGAGATCAGATATTCCTTACTCAATTAACTCCAGAGCTGTATGTACTATCTTGTTAATAGTGATGTATTTATTTATGTTTATATAGTGAAATTCCATATTTCTCTTTTTGTTTATTTCCTTATCTTGAGTACTGTGTGAATGTATTATATTGTCAGTCAAAAATGGAAAAACTTAATAAAATTGTCATTTAAAAAAAAAATACAATCACAGTTCATAACATCAAAGGGGCAAGACAGGAGGAAAGGGGGCAGGGGTAGGCTTAGGGATGTGGCAGGAAGGAGAGTGGTGGGAAAAGGGGCAGGCTAGTAGGTGCAGTAGGAGAGTATAAGTGCTGTAGGGCATCAGGTGAAAGTCTGAGTGCTGTTAGAGCACAGTAGAGTTGTAGACCCTAGTGTTGCTGTATGAAACAATTACATTTTGCAGCAGTGAGGAGCCAGGTCTTCAGGTTATGTTTTAAAGCTAGGTGGGAGGGTGCTGTGACTGAGAAAGCTCAGGTTCCCATGGTGGTGGAGGCATGGAGTACTTCTAGCTGGGGGACTGAGGATGCCCCAAGATTCCTATGGACCACTCTACCTGTCAAGAGGGATGAGTAAGGGGACATATTCTGGTTCCTGAGGGAGTTGTCCACCAGACAGCCCATCGCATAGTCAAAGCAACCTTGCAGGGTGAGCCACCCATGTGACTGGTAGAGTGAGCAGTGGTGGGAGCGGTAAGGGGCTTGAAGGATGAATCGACAGAGTTATATATCAAGTTTAGCCACCTGTGCAGGGTGGTGGATAGGTGCGAGTAAACTGGGGAGCAGTTGTCAAGGAGGGGAAGTAGGTTGTCATGTGCAATGGCCAGGTGTGCATTGGCATATAGGTAATGTTTGTGGTGGTATGCGGTGCCTAGCTTCTAGTGGATCCGGCGCACCATATGGTCGACATGTTCTGAGAAGGAAAGGGAGGAGTCAAGGGTAGCACCTAGCTATTTGAAGGATGTGACAATTTCAAGGGGAGGACCAGCAAGGATGAGAACTAGGAGGGTGGAGTTGGCTTTGGTGGCTTTGGATAGGAAGGGTTTGTAACCAAACAGCATGGACTTAGCCTCAAACTTCCCTCCTCTCACCACTGTCTTCTCTATCAATCCCTCTCCATGCCATTCTTGTACTCTGGGCATCTGCCACTGTATTTTCTTTCTAAACTGTTTTTCCTCTCTTGTGGTTTCATATATTATTTGTCTCGTTTTGCCTACTACCTCTGTTCTTCTGACCCTTGCAGTCTTTCCGTTTCTGCCTGTCAAATGTTTTCTGCACAATCTGCACTCTTATACGTACTCACATCTATTTAGAACACTCTTCCATCTCCCTCTTCTCCTCCTCTTATCTAGCTTCCATATCCTCTCCTCGAAACTTCTCTCCTCCTCCTGCTTTTGCCTATATTCTGTAACCTACCATTTACCAGTTCTCTGAACTATTACTCCTCTGCACCCATGACTTACACAACTTGGTATTTACAGAACTTGGCCTGGCTTTTTTTTTGCCTTCTCTTTACATTGTACTGTTTTGGCCAACTTATCTCCTATAATTAGTTGATTTATATTTATAATTAGTTTTTTATATTATATCAGCTAAATGCCTGTATTTGATTTCATGATTTTTGTGATTTTATGTACAGTACTGTATTATTGTGCCCATTACTTCCAGTGTTACTATGTACCACTTTGTTCCCTCTTCCATGGTTCGCACCTGGAAATGACCCTTGGCTCAGAGTGCCTTTCCTTGTTACCAAATGCCAAATAAATAAAGTAATTTGCCCCACTAATTTTTTTGTTTTATAGATGTTATCTGGTCTATCCTGCAAATTCCTGCCTACCAAGACATTTCCCAGGGATGCCGG
Source organism: Neoceratodus forsteri (assembly GCA_016271365.2). NCBI lineage: Eukaryota > Metazoa > Chordata > Ceratodontiformes > Ceratodontidae > Neoceratodus > Neoceratodus forsteri. Next base: position 695,416,773 of record CM028137.1, read on the forward strand.
CAGCTGAGCCTCTGATGACGTGAAGAACAGGTTCGGCTGTAGGGCTCATCTATGTGTCAGCATATATCTAGTACAGTAATTTGGAAGCAAGTAACATACCACATTTCCATGCTGACAGTGCTGATATTGATCATGCTGTGGCTTGTGAGTCCGATATTAACGATGTCAACATTGAAATCCGTGACAATACTTAATTTAAAATGAAGACATATGCTGCAACGAAGATGATCCCCTCCCCCCAAGGCTGAACCCATTGCTTGCATCATCAGAGGTTCAGCCACAAGGGTCCTTGTGAGCCATCCTGGCAGGTGGGGTTTGCAGGCTCGATCAGATAACTGTCTTTACACAAAAAGCAAGTTACAAAAATTATATTTAGTGGTGCAAATTTCCCAATCAGGACCTCAAGCCCCCTGTATATTAGCATAACAGACGTGAACATTTCCCTTTAACACCCTACAAACCCTTGACATTAAAAAGAGGAACAGCTGTGTCGACCTTGACTAGAATCTCCTATCTCATACTGCCCCTGCTATTCCCATCTCCTTAATTCTCCCTCTACTCCTTAAAAGTTCCAGAGGCTTGAAAGGTAGGGAAGGTAGTAAGAGTGGGGGGATTCAAGAATGCATAGGACAGTCATAAGGCAATTCTAGTGGGGGTCTTAGGAGGAAGTAGGCTGTTGGTTAACTAGGATCTACAGCTTATCCAGTAGGTAGGGAAATGGACAGACTGGCTAGGCCAAGCGGTCCTTATTTGCCATCAAAGTCTATGTTTCTATGTTTTATCCCTCTGCACAGAGAGAGTGACCTCTCATTACTTGGGAACAAAAGACCTCTCTCTCTCTCTCTACTCATACCATGTTACAATAGTATTTTGTCCACACTCAGCTCACCATTAGTACCTATTTAAGTATGGTGGGCACACACTCTTGCCACCATCAAAGGGACTATGTTTCATTCTCATTCACTCAGACCTGATGGCTATCTGACTTGCAGAGAGAGAGGCAGGACAACTTCAAATACAAACAGAAGATTTTTATTCAACAGGACATGTGCAAGTATCATGACAGGATACACATAAACTTGAGCACTGGAAATTCAGTAACAAGAGACTAAACCTGCAAGCAGTGGCAAGAATTCTGAACTTTGTGAGGTTACTATACTTTAATGGATTTCAGGGATCTTTGATTTTATGCCTCTTTTCAGGAAGATAAGAGATATCTCACTGACCACATGTGAGATATCACTTATCTTCAGCGTTGGGTATGTCACAATGGTTTGGAACTCATTTAGAATGTTCGGCCTTAGTAGCAGTACTAACCGTATTTAAATGCAAATAACTTTAAAATGAAAAAGACAGCATTGTACCATGAGCACAAACATTGTTCAGCACAAAAAGATCTACAAAATGGGTGGTGGTTCATTTATAGCTTCTTTTTATTTTTATTTTTTTATAATTAACAAATAAAGAGCAGAAAATATATATTTTTTCACTTTTTCAACAAACAAATGCGAATAATTTTAAAGAGTGACTGATACCTTCAGGATAACTTAAAACATAATATTTAGACAGTTCAGTTTATATTTCACATTTGTTCTGTATTTTTCCTCTCCATTATTTATTTCTGAGGCCATTTGCATGAAAACAGGATCTTTGTTCCTGAAGAGTTCATTCATTTCTTTTGCTGTCTCCCTACCTGAGATAATAATGCACTGCTTGTGACACCACAGTTACTCCCATGGCAACAGACTGTGATGTCACAACAGAGGATTATGACTTGAAAAAGGGAGTCAGCTACAGAGGCAGATGAACTCTAACAGATAAAGATCATGTACTCGTGCACATTTCCTCTGTAATAAAAGATGGGGAGGAGAAATCTATAGAACGTATTTGGAATGCAAGCTGAATTGTAACTAATTATTATGTTTTTCAAAGTTCTCCATGAGGCATCAGTAGATTAAAACAAAAAATGACAACATGGTACTGTAAGCATGAAATTTGTTCAGCACAAAAAGATCTACAAAATGAGTAGTGTTTAATTTACAGAAACCTTTTAGTTGTTTTATAATTAGCAAAAATACAGCACAAAATCCAACAAATTAATGCAAATAACTTTAAAACTGGAAAAAGAGAGACCCATAATTGTTGTATAAATCGAATATGATATGGGTGGCAGTAAGACAGTAGAAATAGCTCCACTCGATATCAGAACTCTAGATATCCCACTCATGGCTGTGCCACTCGTGGGATAGCAAGAGTTCAATGGCAGCTTGTGGAGATATTTCTGCTATCTCACTCTCACCCATGTCATATTCCATACATATGACTTCATGAAATGTTAAAATTCTGAGACTGCAAAGATTCTATGACTGTAATGGCAATGAAAAGCATTTCTGCAACTCTATAACTCTGGCCAGGGTTTACCCAAAATATTAGTCTGGTTAACCTTCATTGCAGCTGTAAAGGATGACCTGTTGGTGGACTTGTTTTTTTAAATAATATAGTGCACTTAAGAAGGGAATTCTGGGGCGTTGCTAGCAGCTGAGCTGTGCACAGCTTCCTACCACAGCTCCACACAAAGACATTTATTTTAGCATAAAACTTTATTAATAAAACTTGTAAACCTAAGCTGAAAGAAATTGGATGAGAGAGTTTCCTCTAAAATACCTGACTATAGAGTTCGGCTACACAACATCCAGAACAACAACTATGGGTCGGACTAATAAAGCGGGAGCTGCTGTAGAAGGTACCCGCCAGAAAGACAGCAGAGGGGGTGGAAGCAAGGACACACATCTCGAGGCCTCTGAACAGGAGGGGCCCCAACCTTCAAATGCAGTGCTTCTGTGAGCAATCCAAAAGCTGGATCGCAGAATTGAAGAATTTGGCACCAAACTCAAGCAACTCCACTTTAAGGTGGATACAGTCACTGAGGACACCAACGGCACGACCCAGAAGGCCAACAAAGCCCTCACGATAGCAACCAGGCTTACAAAGGAAAATGGGCTTCTCTGCAAGTGAGTGGAAAATCTGGAAAAAGCGGCTCGATCCATTCATCTTCATCTTTTAGGAGTGCCAGAGGAATCAGAGGGGGAACACCTTTTGCTGTTCCTGCAAGATTGGATGCAGGAAATCCTAAAAGTTTACTTTTCTTTTGAGGTGACCAAGGCCTATTGGATTAATCCAAGTGGTGTCAGGCGCAAGGCTGCCACAGAAATAGTGCTGCCGAGAGCTATCATGCTGGAGGTCAGAACTACAGCAGAAAGAGATCGACTTCTACAGCAAGCCAAACAATTAAGCCCTTTAGCATGGAATGACTGCAGAGTCCCATCTATTTCCTGACCTGAGTTACTCAACAAGAATGAGGAGAAAAGATTTGATGGCATCTGAGGGAGGTTGCGGGCCTTGGTGGTCCATTATGTTCTCCTGATGCCAGCTAGCCTCCGTATCGTATATGGAGGTAAAACGTTCCAATTTTCAGAAGCGGTGGAAGCAGCTAAATTGATGGATAAAACTGAAAGGCAGTTCAATGTGAGGGAAGAAGCATCTGATTCCGATGAACAGGCAACATTAATTTTTCATGAACTTTTAGAAGGGTTCTATGTTTAATATATGGGGGAGAGAGCTGATAAAGGAAGATTTAAATATATACAATAATTGTACTTTGGATCTCCTTGTTACAACGTCTTCTGTATGTAGAATAATATGTAATATTACTCAGTTTGGGGATTTTTTATTGGGAGACGGACTGAAGCAGGGAATTTAAAGCTCAATTGATGGTTGGGCACGTTGTTTTCTCCCCTCTGGTTACCTCTCTTCAGAAAATGGGGAGAAAAAAATCAAGTTTGATTATGTTCAAAATACCTGAATTAGGTATACGTGTTTAAACAGTTATAATGTTTTGTATTCTATAAATATGGAGAGTTATGTAGGTGGAAGGCATTGCTTTAATGTAAAAAACAATTGTAGAAGGGAATGTTTAACCCTTTGACAGAGTGTATGATGTGGTTGTTTTCTATTGTTCTCATCATCCCTGCTCATGGCTATATATGCCAGATTGGAATATCTAGAATTATAGGATGTGACCATTATTAAATGCCATCTGCACAGACTTATTATCTGGAGTATTCTGGGAAATGTTTATTTGAAAACCTCCCAAGTGGGGAGACATGATTCAGGGGCATACCGTTAGAGGTTACTGTAAATTGCAGTCCACTTTTTGATTATTTGAATGCCTGTCTGTATGTAATGGAATGTAATGCTTTGTATTACAGAAAATTAATAAAATACAAGTACAAAAAGAGAATTCCAGGGGAATAAATGCACCAGAGTGAGATGAAGAAAAAGGCTTCCAGGAGGCGCAAGGAACACTTTACTTTCTTTTTTTTTTTTAAACTTCAAGTTTATTAAATATCAGATATGTTCCAGTTGCTGTGTTATACGGTTTAGGTTATACATACATCTGATTAACATTGATTTTATTAATACAAGAGTTTCAAACATGTCATTTCTTACCAAATTGTGTAAGTTGTTACCAGTAAATTATGTCGAGCCTAAATGCTCATCCAGAGAAGTAAGTCTTTTCTCTAATTTCTGCTTTAATGGAAGTAAGAAAGTAGTAAAATAAAAGTATTAATAATAAATAAATAAAACAGACTTAAATTACATCCTCTCCAAGTAATACACTATATTTCAGTTTTGGGGATCATGGTAGGCCTTTAAAGCCTTATGTTGGGACAACAACCCCATCCTGTATGTATTGATACCAGGGAGCCCATATTTGGACAAATTTTTTTTTTTACATTTTGTAATCTCAAGCTACCTGTGATTCATTCCATAACTTCCAGTTGAGCCATTCTGGCCCTCCAATCCTGTACTGTGTGTGGGGGGGGGGAGATAGCCATCTAGCAGTAATGCACTTCAGTGCTACCACCCTCATTATCTGGACTAGTTTGATGGATTTTCTGGGCCCACGGAGCAAGGTTGGAAGTCCCAAGACCAAATATTCCCCTGAGGAAGGGATTTGTAGGTCCATGGTTCTTAGTATTAGGGTAAGTATCTCCCTCCAGAATGACAAAAGTTTTGAGCACCCCAGAATGTATGAGCTTGTATTCCTATCTCTCCGCATCCCCTCCAACAGAGTTTGGACTGATGTTGGCCAAAATGCTTCACTGTAGTGGGGGTAAGGAAGTATCTCAAAGCAATTTTCCAGTGGAACTCTCGCCATGTTGGAGAGCTAGTTACGGGCCATCCCCTACTAACTCTTCTGTCCCAAATGGATTGTGGAATAGTAATGCTTAATTCTCTTTCCCATCTTTGTTTTACCTTTTCTAATCCTAACGGAAGGTTGTTAAGTAATAGTTTATATAATTGAGATAAGGGGTGGATATTGCCTTTAATTGTTATGCAACAATACAATAAATTTTCCAAATCCGTTCCGTCTCTACTTATTTCTTGACATTCTGTTAGAAGGACACTTTACTTTCAATAGAGGGGACCAACAGAGGATACTCCTCGTCCCTGAACTAAGGATTTAGATGGATGGGAAAGGTAGTGCTGCCGCTGTGTCAGCAGGCCAGCCTTCAGTTTATACTGTTAAACTAATAAAGTAGTGCCAGTGTAGGGTAATACACGCAGGTGTTAGCTTTCCTCGGGATCTAACGTGACATTCGTTTGAAGTATTGTCTGAGCAGAATGAGGTCGATCAGCAAAGAAGGGAACTGTTTGCTATTATAATTGCATGCTAGACATTCAAGTGCATATTTTGCTGAGTAACTGAATAGTTCATGTAGTGTATATTAACAGTTGTAACTAGTATTGGTGTAGTCATACTATGAATGTAGTGCAGTTAAAATAGAATGTTTGATTTTTTTCTTTAACTTTCTGTTTATTGTCTTGAAATTAAAAGAATACATCAAGTTTTCTCATGTAAGAGATGTCAATATACCATATAATTGAATTATCTCATACTTTTTCTTACAATCTGGTAATTAAGGATTGGGGGAATAAATCGTAAAGTAAGTACCCAAAGACCACAAGTCCCAAAAGTCCAGTAACTGCCAGCCACTTCAATGGCAAAAGGAAAAGTCTACATAATTGAAGGAAGATCAAAACGCTCTAACCAGTAGCGCTATTAACCCTGTAAAGTATCAGTATTTTAAGGAAGGTGATATCCCCACTGTTTCACACCCCTCTGCCCATTCAGCCAGTAACAAGAATAACATTAGGTATAACAACCTAGTAGCACCTTAACTAGGCACTAGGAAATAATGCTGCTCATTGTAAAGATGTGATAATTTGAGAAAGCCCAACTAAAATAGCTTAACAATATTCCTATATTAGAGTAGCAATCACACTTTTTAAACTAAGAGGAACCAAGTCCAGTTACTCAGCCTTCCTCTAAGTTGAAGCTTTCAGTGTTAGTTCCACTCGGTGACTGCATTCTAAATTCCTCAGCTGTATTTTCAACCCATCGAACTGCTCCTTTTGGGTCAGTGAATTTTCAGCTCTTACCCCCATAGGTTATTCACAAATGAGCCGGGAGTAGAAAGGAGTGCACAATTCCCAAAGTCTGGAGCTTCTGCCATATGGCGTCAAATTGTTTACAACCAGTTCGAGTCTGAAGAGAGATCAGGATACAATCTGATATCATGCCCTTGTATTTCCAGAGGATAGGACACCCTCGCAGCTGCTATTAGGATGTCTTGCACCTCTAGATTGATGGTTTTGAAAAGCACAGTGTTGGGTTGTTCAGTGTTGGCAGGTCATGCCCTAGAGTTCACTCTATAGGCCTGTCTCTATTCAGACCAGTCAAACCCTTCATGCTAGCCATGTCTTCAGGAAATTGAGAAGGTGAATCCCTTCGGTTCCCTCTGGGACTCGCACTAAGTGGACATTCCCTGCCTGCATAGTGTTCTCCACTGCCTCCAATCTGTTTCAGAGCTGTTAGTTTTCTTTTGTAAGAAGTGTCGCTGTAGCTTGCATAGTTAAAAATCTTTTATCAGTTTTGGCAACTGATGAGGTGAATGTTGCAATAGCCACCTCATGAGTTTCAAGTTTAGTGAGTGTCTTTTCAATTTTTGCATCCCTTGCCCTCACTGAATCCAAAATTGTATGCCAGGGAGGATCCTTAGATGTCAACGCTGTGGCCGAACTAGTCGACTCCACTTCCCTGCCAAATGAAAGCTGTGGTGTGGCAGGCCGCTGTGATCCTGTTGCATGTTGCTGAGTATCTTTGGTGTGCCCCATGGCGATTTTGGTATCATCTGATCGCCCAAAGACTAGAGGACTCAGTAGTTCTATTTAAATAGCTGTGCACAGCTGAATGAATGTCTTTTAAAGGCTATATATGAGCTGAAGGTGCAGAGCTGTAGAGAAAGTGTCCTGCCTGGAAGCTGGCTCTCTAGCAGCCCCCAGAATGTTTGATCTTTCACACGGTTGTGTTTTTTTTGTTTTTTTAACTTTATGTTTATTGGTTTACCATCAAACATACAGTCGATTACCAACATTTAATATATCAAATATACAAATTTATCAAACTAGGAGGGCATCACTCCTCTTAATAAGCTCAATAAGCCCATTAATTGTTAAAAGCTACGTCTTTAAGGGGTACAACAGGAATTATACCTTGGACATAGAAATAAAGTCCAAATCCTGTACTGTGTCAGCGTGGCTCAGTCGGTAGCACATCCGCCTCTGGACCAGAAGGTTGTGGGTTCTCGTCCCACACCGGGATTGGACTTGCACCTAAAAATCGCTGGCATCTGAGTGCAGTATTGGGGGGTGCTGTACTGCTGGGGTGTGACGTCCTTCGGATGAGACGTTAAACCAAGGTCCCTTCTGCCCATCCTGGTGGGTGTCCAGGTGGAAGTAAAAGAACCCAGGGCACTCTTCACAAAGAGTAGGGAACATTCCCAGTGCCCTGGCCAACATTCCCCTTCCCATAAACCGGTTCATGCAACTATCCAGGCTGTGTGTGGGTGATGATGTGCGATATGGCCGCCACCACACATTCAGTCACTTCACTACCAGTCTAGCATTGCTTGTAAAGCGCTTTGGATGTATGAAAAGCGCTATATAAATACTGATTCTTATTCTTCTTCTGTGATTGACTGGCTGGCATATTTCTGCCAAGGTAAATCCTACGATATACCCATAGGAGAGGTGCTGATCAGCCGCATCTCTCAAATCCATCTGACCCCTGTAGTTGGCATCGCAAAACCACCATCTTAAATCCCAGCTAAACAGCAGTCTCTGACCACATACCCACCTTGCATTACCATGCTCCCCAAACGTCACTTCCAGCGATAACTGCCTTTTGAACAAAAAATAAAACAAAGCGGCAACATTCACAAAAGCTACCTGCCGTTACTTGTCCTTGATCTATCAGGCGACACCACAAGCTGAGCACAGCATCAAGAACATTCACTCTAGAATAAAGCAAACTCCATGGGCATCCACATCCATTCACTCATCAGAATACACTTTTGCCATAAAAAAAAAAAAAGATGTTCTAGACGGACAAAAATAAAATAATTTCTACATGGACGCCACAGTTCACATGTTTTTGGCATCTCTCTCTGTGACACTGTTAAAACACAGAAACTGGCCAGCCCAGTGGCACAGAGGGTTGAGGCGCTGGCCCCTTACCTCACACCACACCCGCGATCTGGGTTCTGGAATGGACTCGGGTCATCGGGGTTGGCAGAGGAAGGAGAGGATTGAGCCTCCACATGACTGCTCTCCTCCCCTGGGGTGGGTTCCAGGGTCGCTTTGCTCTGCAGCAGCCCCCGGTGGAGACTGAGAGCACTGCACAAAAGCGTCACAATGTAGGAAGTACCAGAACACGGAAAAAACTATCTGGATTGGCCGGATGATGGCATCCGGTCTACCAGCACACCCAGAAGACGGCCATCTCAGCAGCACCAGAGGCTGAGGAAAAATATAGCATACTGGGCTGCCCCAATTGGTACCTTCCCCCTCGGAGGAGAGGGACCCACTCGGTGAAGGGTAACACTGAGCTACCTCTAGGTAGGCTGCAATGTGAGGCGAAAGGGCTTGGGGGGGGTTAGAAGGGGTGCTGGTGACCTTGGATGCCCAAAGGAGAGGTGGATTCAGGGCACGGAGGGAAGAAAAATGGATCACTCAAAAAAACCAACCCGGAAACACACATCAAGCGACGACACTCCACTACCGCTGGCAACACAGAAACCCAGAACTATTTTATCTTGCACAACAATAAAGAAAACAAAAACAATTTAAAATGAAGAAAAAACAAAAGTTTTTTCTGCATTATTTTTTACAAACATAAAGGCAGCCAAGGTATAATCACAATAAACCACTTGGAGGTGTGGGTTATGGGGGGATATACCACAGCTGCCAAGGATTTGACCATTTGGCCTGTGGCCTCGTGGCCAAACCATGCCAGCCGTGGTAAATCCCCCTATAACCCACACCTCCTTGTGGTTTATTGCTTAATTACATCAACTTGCCAAAAGGTATCTTCAGCTGCTGTAGAAGAAGCCCATGAGACTGAGACTGAATCCTGATAAGACTGAGGTGTTGGTAGTGGACCCGGGTCGCCCGGTGATGGGTTTGGGGGCTGGCCAACCACGGGCTTACTGCTCGGTGGTATGTCACTCACTACCTCTGCTCGGGTATGAAACCTGGGCGTTATTTTTGACGACAGTTTGACCTTAAAATCTCAGGTGTCAGCCGTGGTCAAATCCTCTTTTTTTCATCTGAGGAATATCGCCCGGGTCAAATACCTGGTCCCACCAGGTGATCTGCCAGCGTTGGTCCATGCCTTTACCACTACCCATCTTGACTACTGTAACTCCCTTTACCTAGGGCTATCTGGGGTTGATATCCATCGCCTGCAGCTGGTGCAGAACGCGGCGACAAGGCTTTTGACTGGGATCTCTAGATCCAGTCATATTACGCCTGTGCTCCGCGAACTGCACTGGCTGCCTGTTAGGTGGCGGATTACCTATAAGGTTGGTTTACTAACCTTTAAAGCCCTACATGATCAGGGACCCGGCTACCTGAAAGATCTCCTGCTATGCTATTGCCCCCTCCATCCTCTCCACCCCACCAACGAGGGATTGCTGGAGATTCTCAGGGTTCGATTAAAAACATCAGGATCTCGTGCTTTTGCTTTTTCAGCACCAACCCTGTGGAATTCTCTACCTCGTTGGTTGAGAGAATGTCCAACTGTCAAGAAATTCAAAAATGAGTTGAAGACATATTTATTTAGTTTTGCATATCCCAGTTATGGCTGTTAATTTATGATAATTTTAACTTATGTATTTATGTGAATTTATTGTACAGCGCCTTGGTTTTGAAAGGCGCTTTATAAGTAAAGACGATTTGATTTGATGAGCTACATGGTGACTAAAAATAAAATATGCAAAATCACATAAGTCCAGCATCCTTCCCAACTATGGGGAAAAAAAAGTTCCCACCATGTTTCAACCTATGAATTGTGCATCAAATATTGATAGTTGCTCTGCTGCTAGATCTATATATCATAAACTGAGGGGCCACTACTATTAAAACCACTCTTAGTGGGGGCTGTGGAGTCCGAGCTGAATGGAAGCAATTTGTACAGCTCCTGCAATTCCTTGTTAAAATCTGACAAAATCAGCAGTTTAACCTCGAATTTCTCTCACCGTGACAGTCTCTGGTGATGGAATAGCGGCCTAGGCAAAATAAGCCATCTGGCAAAATTCATGGTCTTCTGCTAATGAAGTCTCCAGCTGGCGTAACAGTTTTTTACTTGGGACAGCAGGTCTGGACCCATGAAATGCATTCAGCACATTTACAGTAATAAGTACTTCAGGAAACAGTTTGGATTTAGTCTGGTTGCAATTCAACAGCTTTACTGAGCAAACCTTGCGATCCGAGTATATCTCGCACACAAGCTGAGCCGATCACTGCAGGAGCAAGTCTTCTGTCCAAATTGCAGTTTGCACTAACATTTCTTTCTGTTGCAGTCCCAGGCTGGAATCAGACAAGTCTGACTTATGCTAAAGGCAGTTCTCAACCAAGGGAAAAATGTCAGGAGGCAAGGTAGGCCTCTTCCCGCTGATTCCCCTACACTCCTTCTGGAGTCACTGCTTGAAGGCTTGAGCTTTTCACACTTCAACCTCTAACTGATCCACTGTCTCTTGGCACACTGGGCATTTCATTTGTTAATCCACAGGTTTGGCTGACTGTGGGAACTGTCTCCCCCTCCAGGTCCATTTAGGTGCCAACAGTAAAATTACAAAACTACAGAATTTCCTTCCCACAGGACACTGGGGGTCTGAATCCATTTTAGATCCCCAGTGGTTCTATTGGTCCAATTCCTGGATGTCCCAGATCTAACATGGTGGCTCCCATCCAAATGAACAATCTACAAATAAAGTAGTTTAGACAAACATATCTATCTCTACTATAACAGTTCACAAACAGTAAATAAGCACAGTTCCTACCTACGTAGTCTCCCTCTGCACAAGTGGCGACTGCAGATTGGAGCAAAACAGAGCACTATCTGGCCGGCCACAAGCCCTAAATCGCTTGGACCCAGCACAGACCACTTCCTAAACACAGATTAGCTATTCTCTTAAAGGGACAGGCACAGAGGCCCAATAGGGCACTGTCACACAAATAGAACTACTTAGGACAGGACACCAGCCTGACAGTGGGCATTAAGGAGCCCAGGAAGACAATATAGTAAACCGCAAATTGGTGGTGGTGGTGGTGGTGTTACATATATTTTCTCAGACCCAGCTGATGCAGGCAAATGGGCTGCTTGTGTAGCACCCAGGAGGGTCTGTTCTGAGGAAGATGGCTTTGGGGAGGCCAGAGAACAAACCTGAACTGGTCTTGCTTTCTGCTCTAATGACTCTAAAGTTTTAAACTGACATATACACTACTATTAGATTTATTATTATCTTTACAGTATTAACGACCCTATTTATAAGAACATAGTCTAGGGGTCTCTTTCTTTCTGTAGTTATTCTAAGATGTACAGTATATTGCAACAGCATTGAGATATGCTATTATCTAGCAACTCTTAAAAATGCTGCCGACAGTCAGTTTAAGAACAAGGAGTATATAATAATATTCTTGATCTGTTTTTTACTAACTTTGCTTCCAGGTTTTCCAAAAGAGATTACTAACATTTAGGAGATTTACATGGCACTGCCTGTCCCTCGGGAGCCAAGCTATTTTAATAAGGGACATTAGTGGACAATCATAATTTTAGGAACCTGCCAAGTAGCTCCCGGACTCAGACACATAGCCAGTTTGACTCTGTAATTTAGTATATGTATGTTGATTCTCCCCTATGTGATAACTCTACATAGTGGATACATCTATTCCTAAGATTTAGGGACTTTTGGTCCTGTTTGATGTATGAAATTGTGGACTGTTCACTATATGCATTCTCCTATGCTTCTGTATATGGAAATTGTTATAAAGTGTGAAACAAAAACACTCTTAACAGCGGTCTGCATATTACGATTGCTGCGTCACATTAATTCTTATGAAAACTAAGGTGCATAAATCGGCATGCACTGTCAAGAGCATTATTAGTTTAAATTAGCAAAAGTCAAACAAAGCCATTCAACTGGTGTATGGGAATTAGAGAGTGAGGGAAAAAAAAAAAAACAAGGTCTCAAGTCCAGCCATATATGGATAATTATCCATTCTCTAAATTAAAGCAAGAACACTTTACCTCTGGGCACTAACCCCCCGCCCCGCTCACTCCTCAAAATAAGAAGCAGGTCATAAAGGTAATACCAGTTCATAATGAGGGAATATCTTCATCCGATGAAGGGTCTTCCTCCAGTGCTTCACGGGGTCAAGAAGAAGCGTGTCGCTGGCACCATTTCTTTGTTGTTTTTTTTAATATGATTTTTATTAAGCGAAGCAATTAGTTATAAGTTAATGGTACACTGACATACATTCCAATTTCTGTTTGCTTTATACACTGTCTTGTCCTGTAAAGTTTACGAATGATCGCTAATCTGGTTAATAAATTTATCTCAACCCCTTGATTATCTAGTAAATTAAGCATCGTTGTTCCATTTTTATTCATGCATTTTTTTTACCTTATGACGTCAAAAAATGAATTACAATCATTCACATCTTAATGCTTACCTTTAGTCCTTAAATTCTTCATGTTTTTTTCCCTCGGCTTGTTAGGTACCCTGTTATTTCCATTTTCCCTCATAATTATGGTACAAAGTCCCCTTCTATCTGTGCCATGTACCATATCCAACTTTGCCATTTATCTTGAAGGGACATGATTCTGTCATGTATCTCTGCTGTTAAACATTCCAACCTATATATCTCTGTATCTCCACTCAGAGATGGTTGGTATTGCAGTAATTATCCACTTACATGTTATTGTTTTTTTAGCTGCTCAAATGTACAGGGGCAACAATGTTCCAGACCATGATGGTCTATGCTCTGGGGAAATAGACATCAGTATCATCTCTGCTGTTAGCTGCACTGTTTCATTCATGCACTCTTTCAGTTCTTCCTGTAGGGAGCACCAAATAGGCATTAGCAGGGGACAGTGCCAAAATACATGGCCCAAATCTACTACTTCACATCTGCAGTTTCTCCAGCAATTACCATATGATGCTGGGGTAGCCCATGACATGGACTGCAGTGACTGAGCACTTTTAAAAATGGCAACTCAAAAACAGCGCATGTCAACGGGGCTACCTGTGAGGAAGGGTGACCGGATGGGTAGGTTTGCTCATACAGAGACAGGATGTCACTATATGTACACACGTGGGGGGGGGGGAGGAGAGAGCACGTCAGAAGGGAGGGAGGGTTTGTGTGGTGTTGTTGCAGTTGGGCGGCTGAGCTGGCCCTGTGGCATGGTGGGTGGGTGGCAGCCTAGAGCTGTGAGGGTGCTGGGATCGGGTCAGAGTGCTACAGTTTTGTGTGCCTGGCCTGATGTTTTATTTTTCAAGAATTTGCACCCCGTATGCACCCCTGGGTTGAGAATCCTTAAGTAGGGGAATGGGGAGACACAGTCCCCACATAAAACAGAAAATCAAGTCCCTGGCACCCTTTTGGTGTCTTGCCCGGGGGAGTGTACATGTCGCCAAAATAATTTTTCGACAATGTACACAAACCCTAACGACGATCACCTTTATGCGATCACTGTTATCACATGGAACTGATGCTGGGAGATATATAGCAAGGATTGCTGGTGAGCAGAAGAATCTGCTTTGGCACTTCCATGCAAACTCTCTCCATGTATTGGAGAATGTAATTCTTATGGCAGTCGAAGCAGACTCATCCCATAGTTTACGAGGTACCAATATATCCAAGTCCCTATTCCAAGCCTCCAATACTGGCCATGTGGAATCTCCTATTTTTTTCTCTCATTATTTTATATAACCAACCTATTAGGTGGTTCCATGGATTTCCCTCCACAGAGTCTCTCAGCAGGGTTAGAAGGGTAGGTAGAAGTGTTGCTAAGTTGGAGGTATTTGTACAGTGGCGTAATATATAATTTTTAACTTGTATATATCTGAATTGATCTTGTTCTCTAAGCCCATAATCACTCTGGATATTAGCAAATAGAATAATTCCTTTGAAGGACATGAACTGATAAATGTAATTGAGTCCTAACCGTCTCCACTGTGCGAACACCATATCAAATTGATTAGGATGGAAATCTTTATCCTCCAATAACATTCTATGAAAGTAAAAGGTATCTTGTAGAGCTGGCTGTTTTTTAAAGTGGTACCAGATTCTCAGAATATTGGCAGTATAAGCAGTGAATAAGTGGAGATGAGTTGAGTGGCTCACTGAGGAGAACATCAACATTTCCGCATTATATAGGTCATTAATAAGAAACTCAGTGTCCTTCCAGGAGACTGTGTATATGGGTGTCAGACACAGGACTGCTATTTTAAGGTATGCTGCTCCGGCATACAGTTCCAGATTAGGGAGGTTTACCCAACCCTGGGCTATGGATAGTTGGAGTAAAGAGAAGCGTACCCTTGGTCTCTGACCTCCCCATATAAAGTCAGATATTAATCTATTCCAAGATTTAGAATAGTAATTTTGGGGAAAGACTGGGATATTTTGAAACAGGTATAGAAGGCACGATAGGATGTTCATCCTTATTGCTTCTATGCGTTGAAAAAAGGTGAGGTATAAATTACCCCATTTAGTCAGATCTGTTTGTATTTTGAGGGATATGGGTTAGTAGTTAATTACCCCTACGGTATTACCCATCTTAGGTATTTCTATGCCCAGGTATTTAAGTTCAAGCCCATTTGAGGGGGTATACAAACATACGAAGAGGCCAGAAGGAGAAGGCCATTTAGTCTATCACGTCTGCTCATGTTACGGGGTTCACAGCTTGAGCTACACTCCCTGCCCCTTCTCCCCACTCCTCCCATCATCCCTACCCATGACCCTTACCCTCCCCCTATACCTGTCCCAGCCTCTCTTCAAGCTGCCCAAAATCTTCAATGAGATTACCTCTTCTGGCAGCGCGTTCCAAGTGTCCACCATCCTCTCTTTGAAGAAGTGCTTCTTGACCTCCCTCCTAAACCTCCCACCCTCCAGCTTACTACTGTGCCCCCTCATGCTATGGTTGCCACTCAGCTTAAAGTGATTCTCCTTATCAACCTTATTTATCCCTTTCAGGTACTTGAAGGTTCCAATCAT
Organism: Neoceratodus forsteri; assembly: GCA_016271365.2. NCBI lineage: Eukaryota > Metazoa > Chordata > Ceratodontiformes > Ceratodontidae > Neoceratodus > Neoceratodus forsteri. The sequence continues at coordinate 695,432,457 of CM028137.1, forward strand.
GTCTCCTCTCTCTCTCCTGTCTTCCAGGGAGTACATGATTACTGCCACCAACCTCTCCTCATATGCCTTACCCTGCTGACCAGCTATCATCTTTGTAACCCTCCTCTGGACCTTCTCCAGCAGGTTAATGTCCTTTTTGAGGTGTGGGCACTAGTACTGAACTCTGTACTCTAGATGCGGCCTTACCAGTGACCTGTACAAGTGCAGTATTATAACCTCCTCTCTCCTACTACTGATCCCCCTAAATATGCATCCCAGCATCTTGTTTGCCTTGGCTGCTGCTTTCTTGCACTGCGTGGAGTGCTTCAGGTCACTAGTGATCATCACTCCCAGGTCCTTCTCCTCCTCCTCCTCTGACGCAAATACTCGGACTCCACCCACTATGTTTTTTCAGGGTGATAGAAGGAATACATTTTTTTTTGTATAATCTCTTTATTAAAGTTTCAATTTTACATCCACAAGTGAAAACAAACAACAACGAGAACAGTCTTTCAAAAGGAAAAAAAAAGAAAAAGACAGTTACAAATCCATTCACTTATTACTTCATCTACATCTGTACTTTCCCTAAAAATATTAGAATAACATCACTTTTGACAGTTAGAGCTGACACTCGTCAGAGCACTGAGTTGTAAAAATATAAAATGAAGTTATACATTTAGGTTAAATTGAATTAATTCAATCCCCCTTTCCATCTTTTCAGTCCAGACTGGTGTCATCATCCTCCCCCATCCACCACCGTCATTCCAAACCCTCCTGTATGGCCATGACCTCTGCTGGTGTCAGGGAGACCAGATAAGGTACCCATACTTGCAGAAAGCCCACCCTCATCCCTTCACTACCAATGTGAGCTTCTCCAATACAAGAGTCTGCGGGGACAGGGCGTGCCACTGCTGCAGTGTAGGGGTTACATTCGAGACCCAAGTATTCTGTATGCAGTGTCGGGCCAACATTAGAAGAACCCTAGCCCACCTAGGGGGTGGTACCCACTCTTCTCCATCCAAACTCTCCAACCCAAACAAACACAATAAGGGGTCAGCCTGCAGTATTCTCCCCGCCATCCTGCCTACCTCTAGCAAGACTGCTCTCCAGAACCCCTGCAATGTTGGGCAGGCCCAGAAGCAGTGAAAGTACGTCCCCACTTCCTTTTTGCTTCTATTACATAAAGGTGAGATTGTTGGGTGTATTTTGTGCACTATTGCGGGGGGTGGGCAATATAGCCTATGGATAAACTTATGCCTCTTTTTTTAAACTCGAGTTTATTAAAACATTGGGTACAACTCATCATAGACACAGTATTGTTGTATAAAATATTCAGAAATATATACAGATCGGGATTTTCATATATCACTTGTTTGACAGATCAGTTCATCTCTATTTATTCAAAGCCTGCTATGCAGTTATCAGTTATTTTCTATATTCCCACCATTCCTAATTACATTTTACTGTCTAGTTGTACTTCGTAATTGATCTACATTCTCCCGATTATATATCTGCCATGAACCCGGGGTATGCCAGGTAGGGCCCGATCCAGGCCCAGATTTATTTGCCTCCTTGAATTTGATACAAACCATTATTCCCATGTGCAGGATGAGCATTGTTCTCCAATTGTCATCTCCTATTGCTATGCCCAAAACTCTTTCCCATAGCTCTTTAGTCTTCTGGGTCAAGTCTGGCATGTACTGTTTCCCTATCTTCGCTGCCTTCGCAATAAAACCTTTAGGATATTTTTTGGCTTGGTATATTAGTTGTTCCACCCACTCCAGCTTTGGGGTCCCTTCCAGATCCCTCCCAAACCTTCTTACATAGTCTCTGATTTGGAGGTACCTAAAAAAGTGATGCTTATTGAAGCCCAGGAGCTGCTGCAGATCTCCAAAGGTACATAACCTGCCCCACCCCCTCCGAATCGGTTTTATTTATTTATTTATTTCAATCTAGGATTAGAAAATACCTTTGAGCCAGTGGAGCTCATTTAAAAAGGTTCCACGTCAATAATGGGGAGGGGGTTACAAAACAGACAGAGTATAAAGCACAATAACATGTACAGATAATATCAAATACAGCGAACAGTAGAACAGCACAATACATGGTAAACAAAGGTGATTGCAATTAGATACATAGTTGGCATTCTAGGACTTTATAGGCGAAAACGTGGGTGGGTAATCCCATTTGGAAATCGGGAAGGGTGAGTCAGGGGATGAAGAGTAGCAGCAGGACAGAGAATAAGGGGGAGATGCAGCCAGGCAGCATTGTCAAGCATGTTGAGTGAGGCAGGAAGGGGTAGAATGGGTGTGAATGGGGGCAAGCGCAGAAGGAGAAGGTGACAGGAGGGAGGGAGGGGATGGTGAGGTGGGGGAGCAAGAGAAGAGGGAAGGGGAGGAAGAAAGGTGTGGAAAAGTGTCAGTCAGGGGTCATAGTGGATGAGTTAGTGGGACAGAGTAGGAGGGTCAGGATGTGACAGGTGGGGGGGAGGGGAAGAGAGGCGATTGAGCAGGGGAGGAATGATGCAGCCAGGGGCCTTGTCGAGGAGGCTGGGGAATGCAGGTT